>JADLZK010000908.1:0-600000 GCA_015847255.1 Hyparrhenia diplandra | reverse complement strand
TAGGATAACCTAGAGTATATGAGTTACTAATCTGAATTAAAAATATTGAAAGTAAGGATTTACTTTTAGTAAGCTTTTCTGCAAAAGAATTATTGATTCTTTCTAAAGCCTTACCTTGATTCCTAAGACCAAAGATCCCCGAGTCTTCTCCTCTTTTCTTTATCGGGTAAGTCTTGTTGAGTACTCCCGCACTCAGGGTTCTTTGACCCTTATTGCAGGAGCAGGTCATGAGCGGGCATGTTATGGTCCCTCTGCCGCATGACGGTGTACCAGGGAGGAAGAGGACGAGTAGAGATAAACCCTTGGGCAGGGTTGTCGGTGTGTTATATGTATAAGTTACTCCAATAAACTCAGGCTTGTAATAATATTTCTTAAGTTTGTTTATTTGAACAAATGGTTTGTAAAATTATGGTTATGTAATCCTTCCGCCGTTTACTCTGATGTATTTTAAATAAAGTGTTGTAATACTACAATGACTTGTTAATGAGATCCTGTTCGGAAGATTAATAGCACTTTCTAGATTATTGGGAACTCGTGCATAATGATCAGAGATCTTAATGACAATGATAAGTGCATGTGGGCTCTGTAATTTAGAAGGTTCTATTACAGCGCCAATGTTGAACTCTGGGGTTCAGCAGGGGAAGACCTCTACCCGAGCGGTGCTTCGGGAAAGAGGGAGTGTGAAATGGCTAAGTCTAGAAATGTTATGTGTAGTGAGATTGAACGGAATACAAAGAGTTGCCTTGTGTTAATGAGCTCACCAACCTCCTTACATGAGAGCCAATGCTCTCTATTTATAGTCTTTGGTTACAAGGAACGGACTTTACAATTCTGCCCACGGCATATCCTCGGGAATATTCCCTATGGTCTCCTTCACGAGCGGGGGCGGCGTGGTAATCTGTCCAGAGGCTCCGCCCGCGTCCCATGGGTCCTCATGCCCGAGCCTGAGGTTACGTCTTCCAAGACCTTCGGTCGTCGGGGCTTCGGCGGCTAAAGAGGCGGAGGTCTATAGATATCTCCGTCGCTTCGACCCGAGGCTTTCGCCTGTCATGCGACTTGGAGCGGAGCCTTCCTCCTTCGCATGCCATCCCTCTTTCCGCGGAGCTTCAAGCCGCCGGAGGTTTTAGAGCTTCACCGTGGAACCTCCGCCGGTCCTCGCGGATTCATCGTCACAACATCCTGCAAAACATCCCCTAATCTAAGTCGGTTCGTTAGTTTCTGCCATTTCAAGGGTTAACCTCCGCCCACTACAGGGACCGAGTCCCAACAGAAGGTAGCCCAGTTGGGACTCCTTGTATCGCAAGTTGGAGCAGTTGGAGGGGGAACCGAATCAGAAGTCTGAACCGAGCCAGTGGTTGCGGTGGCGACAGTGCTCTCTGGCGATCTCGTTGATCGGTCGGCGGCGTTGTCCGTGGTTCAAGTTATCTATACTAAATCGATAGTAGAACCTATATCTAGTCTGGTTACAGATAGTCTCTCGGCTCCGTTAATAAATCATAAGATTGTAACCATGTCTATAAATTTCAACCCAGACCACACTCAAAACTCGCATGCATACATTAGTAGACATGCTATGAATGAATAATGAATAGAGATATATGTAGAATAGAAACTAGAAAGCCTCTTATATATAAAAAAAAAAAACTAGAAAGCCTCACAGAGTATGAGTAGCACATCTTATCTTACTATTACTAATTGGAGGCTCCAACGAAGGCACCACGTTAATTGTCACCAGAAGCGCTAGGAAAAAAAGATAAATCCTATAAATTCTCACAATAATCAGAAAAATCTGGCCTTTGATTCAGTAGACTCTAATCATCATTAATGATAATAGCTATTGGATCTAATATAATTTATATAAAATTACCCACTACTGCCATTATTAAAGATATATAAAGTAACCCCTAATTTTGCATCTAAATTACCCACCTATGCCATTAGGAAAGATAATTCAAAAATATGCTATTTTATTTTCCTAAAAGAGTTACCCATAGCCTCTCACGCTTAATATAGATCTAATCTAATTGAAAAGAAAAAATGTAAATTATATTGCCATCCCTTCCTATCTCACGTGGTATTAGCCAAGTGCCGCCGCCGCAGCCACCAGCCATAGTAACAAAGCTTCAGTCAATGAGCGGAAGTAAATCGGCCTTCCACGCCTGTCGCCGGATGGTTGAAACGGAGATCGGAGACGGAGACACGGAGCCAAGGCCACGCCCGATACCTGATGGTCTAAACGTTGTTGCTTGCCTTGGCGTGTACGAGCACAGTGGCGTTGCTTGCCTTGGCGTGTACGAGCACAGCGGTAAGTCTCCATTTATCCTTATATTTTGTTAGCACCAAGAGTTTGCTTGAGAAATAGATTATTCTGTAATAATTTCCAACCGATCGATGATGAAATCATATTTAAATTACATTCCCATATATTATTCAAGTAAGGATAAATGGAGACTTACCATTTTTTGCTCTTCCTTTTTTGATGAAACCTTTTTTAGATAGCTGGTTTTAGATCTATTTCCCTCCTTTAATCCTATCAATAAACATGGGGATATCTTTGTTCTTTAGATTAAATTGCATATGTATATATATGGCCAAAACTGCAGTGTAGAGATTGGCCAGGGTGCATATGGTAGCATGGCATGAGTGAGTGAGGGTAGCATACCTGGAGCTTAGTGGTGACAATCCGCTGGTCTTTGCCAATAAACATGTTACTAGATTATTTTATTAGTAGAGAAACATAAGTAAAGAAGTAACTTTTTCAAAAATAATATATAATCACATAGAAATATTTAAATTGACTAAGGATTAAGGGTGCCTTCATGTTAATTCTAACGAGGTGAATTAGAAACTATTTGGTCAACTCCAGTCATCATCATCAATAATAGACATTGGATCTTTTGTTCTATAAAAAATGTCCACATCTATCATCATGTGAAAAAATGCATAACGTAACCCTCTAATTTGCTTTTAATAAACTACCCAACTGAATCCTCTAAAATAGCATCAAAATTACCCACTTCTTTCATTATGAAATAATTCAAAACTAACTCCCTAAACTACACATATGTCACTACAGAAGATAACTAATTTAAAATAACCACATAATATTTTTTTATAAATTATCAATGTCCGACATTAGGAAAGATAATGCAAAGTTGTCCATGCGTGTGCATTCAAAGTACCCACACATGCAACATGCAATTATGAAGTAAAATATAAATTAACACACTTAATTTGTATCTAAATTAATCATTGGGGCAATGCACCATGGTTCCAATTGAAAACATAAATTTGTACCTAAATTACTCACCACGTCCGTTCGGAAAAAGGAAAAATACAAAAATATGTCACAAATCTACAAATAATAACTAAAAGTAAGCTATTAAGAAAAATAATTTAATATCCAAAAGTATGTGATGTGTGTTCTAAATTACACATTTTTACAACAATTAAACTAAAAGTAAACATAACTATATGTTCCATCATGTAGACCACACAAAAAGGTACACAGTAATATAAATATTTATTTTAATAGTTTATCAAGGTCATAAAATTGTTTTTCCTTCGAAAACCATATAGCAAATACACTAAACACTAACTTTAAGTTATATTAATATTAATAATTTATAAATTTCCCATAAGTTATTATTCTAGAAAACTTTATAAATTATCTAAGAAATATAATGTCTTATCTATGCATGTTGTATCGTATAAAACAATTATTACAAATTAAATTATGTGATAGTGTTGTAGTACAAGTTGAAACGTCTATTTATACAATTATGGGAGACTAAATTTATACAAATGTTATGATAGTGCCGCAGTACAAGTTGAAATGTCTATTTATACAATTGCGGAAACTAACCTAGGAACTATAATCTTATCAATAAAATAAAAGATGAAGATTGTGAGTAAACTATACAAAAAGCTCTAGAACTTCAACTTAACAAGTAGATAAAAGGAATTGCAATATATAGACTAAAAGTTCAATTTAAAGTATAGATCCATGATGGCACACAAAGGTAGTATTGTGCTACAGGAAAATATAAATCCTATAAATTCTCAACAGAGGTCCTCAATGGAGCCTCCATGTTATGCCTTACGAGGTCCACTAGAAAAAAAAATTTTTCTAAAAATTCAAGCAAATATCAAAAAAGAGCCTGGCCATCAATTATTTGAACTATAATCAACAACAATAATGATAATCTATGTTATTTTCTAAATAATTATCAAAATCTATGAATGTGTAAATCAATATAAGGTAACCCTGAATTTTTAATAGATACATAATATATGTAACCCCTAAAATTTACATGTAAATTATCACATCTCACATTATTAAAAATTAAAATATTCTATTAAATCTACATCTAAATTATCAATGTATTTAATAATAGAAAATATTTAAATAACTAGAAAACATATATATGTTTCTATATTATCCTCTTCTACTAATCGCAATATACTAATATTTAACTAAAGTAAACATACATATTGTGCCATCATCCGGTCAAATACAAGTGCATACATGAGAAATAAATACATATATTATGTTTAAGAAATCATGAAAAATATTTCCTAAAATAATGGTAATAGCAACACATTTAAAATTTATACAATTCAACTAAAATATTTGACATATCTATATTAATATTTATAACCATTATTACATAATAACTCTTTGACAATAAAATTCAAGTATCTTGACAAGCGGGAGGACAACAGAGATTACAAGTGGCTATATCTTTCAATTCTTTGAGATTTCTTAGGTGTAAATAGTCTTTATAAGGCTTAAATATCAATATTCTTTTTCAGCTTAGCATTGCTACCCACCTAGATCTCCCTTCAAGCTCTAAACTAATCTTAAGAAATGAAATGCAGGTTTAAAGTGATTATTTAGGCCAACATAGTACTTGAGAGTGCAATCTATGTAGCAATCAATGAGTCTAATAATGGAAAATCAAATTTTAGATTCTCAAGATACCATAAGATATAGATGAACTCAAATAGATCAGTAATTGATAAGTTTTAAAAAATAGACACTACAAAGTATCAATTTTATGTATTG
Source organism: Hyparrhenia diplandra (assembly GCA_015847255.1). Lineage (NCBI taxonomy): Eukaryota > Viridiplantae > Streptophyta > Magnoliopsida > Poales > Poaceae > Hyparrhenia > Hyparrhenia diplandra. Next base: position 594,932 of record JADLZK010000908.1, on the reverse strand, counting down.
CGAACACATGGTTGATTTCCAACCTTTGATGTGTTTAGTTGTGATGAGTCATTGGTCAACACATAACACTTTGTTTCTATTTTCTTTTCTCTTTTACCTCGGTTACACTTACCCCTAAGACACACGATGTGTCGGTAACGTGTCTCTTGGCTTGTGTTGTGTTGGTGTGGGTCCGAGACGGTGGTCGACGGCAAGGTGAAGGACAAGGAGGACGTGCCATGCCGATGGACCCGGAGCGGTGAAGGGTGGACGTGAGGCTTGGACCGAGGGACCAAGTGCCGGGTGACTAGCCGTGGGGCTGACACTGGACATCGACAAGTGCAAGGATGCGGGACCATGCGGTCGGGTCAAGACGGCGAGCGTGCAAGCGGCGGGCGGCTCGGATGACTTGGCGACTTCGGGCGGTCAAGACCGGTGGCATCGTCCGAGGTTTGGGCCTCAAAACCAGCGGTGGCCGGCTTCGTGGTTTGGGCCTCAAAACCACGGGCGCGGGTTTCCTAGGGTTTTCGCCTCAAAATCTAGGTTGAGTTCCGACGGCGGAAGGATCGACACGTGGCGGCATCGGGGAGTTCGTGTCGGGCGAAGCTACCGGTGAGAAGGCGCGGTGGCCGTCGGATCAGGGAGATATCCAAGTCCGACCATTATGCCCCGACTAAGTGGTTTCGGCAATTGTATCCCTAGGGGTAGTTCAGTCACTAGGACTTGGGCTATAAATATCAAAGGCGCCCCTTCCCCCAGACTTGCCTCTCGGTTCCCATTTTTCATTGCTCGGGTTTCCCTTCCTCTAGTTTCATCTCGCCGAGTGTGAGAGGTCCAGACACATTGTGATCTTCGTTCGTAGGAAGCACACCCCTTAGTGTGTGCATGCCCTCTAGGCTTTTCAGATCGATGGATCGTATCTGTCTTGTGATGTGATTTGTGTTCTTGCTCTGTGATTTTCGTGGCTCTTTTTCCCTTCCCCTTCTATTGCTCGATTCTTGGATTTTGAGTCGTTTCGGTTGATTCAAGTTGCCCCAATCCGTTCGTGATCAAGAACCCAAGAGATTCACCAAAGGAAATCAATTGAATCCTCTTGAATCATCGGATTTGGTCGATTTTGTGTTCGAGTACGTTTTGTCTAGGGTTAGAGCCGTGATCTGAAATTTCTCTTGATTCTCTTGGTGAGTTGCGAAATTTCTTTGGGGGAAATGGTCACCTACATGTCTAGATCATCGGCCTTAATTTTGTGACCTGAGATCGAGAGTTGATCGAGTTTTGGTTCGATTTGTGCAAGAGGCGATTCGAAATCGTGAGCTGTTCTTGAGTTTCTGGGGTTCGCGGACAGTCCGGGTGTCGAGACTGAGCCAAATCAATTTCGGCCTCGGTCAGGACGTTAAGTCCGGACAGTCCGCACTTCAAGTGGCGGACAGTCCGCGACCTGTTCAGTAGCTCGACGGCAAGGTTTTGAAGAGTTTCGGTTTTCAAATTTTACACGTCGGACGGTCCGGGCTAGGACCACGGACGATCTGCCATTGCCGGTGCGTCTTTTTCGGACGGTCCGTTCTTTGTAGCCAATTGAGGCGACAGCCCGACCTGGTGATCGCGGACGGTCAGGCCACCTAGCACGGATAGTCCGGTCATCATTTTCTTGGGGAGTCCAAGCGGTTGTTTCTCGAAGTGTGTCTTACGGAATTACTGCTGCGGACCGATCCGGCCCTTGGCCATGGACAGTCCGCGCCTGACTGTTCACGGGTCTGAACCGTCTTTGTCGGACGATCCGGGCTTCACTGCGGACAGTCCGCGACTTTGTTTTCGGTAAAGGCGGAAGTGCTGTTTTCAAGTTTCGGTTTTCGAAAAAATCGTCGTCGTCTTGTCGGACAGTCCGCCGACTTGCTTGGTGTGCTAGACTTGTTTGTTCTCTCGCCCGGCGTGGTTGATTTGTTTTTGAGGGAGGTGTGAGAGCTACATGTTCAAAATTCGAAAAGAATTTTTTTGAGGCTCCTATTCACCTCCCCTCTAGTCGCCTTTTCGGTCCTTCCGCACGTATTATGTTAGAAAATAAACAAAAAAGAAAATATATTTTAATACAAGTCGCTTTATTATCTAGACACATTAAACAATAATAACTATACTTATATCTCTTATAAGATTCTATTACGCACGGGTCGATGGACTAGTACACAAACCGTGTCTGATCAGCCTGTGGCTGTGCGAATGCACGGGCACCACGCACTAGTGCGAATTTGGAAATCCGATTCACTTGCATAACCGGGGGCGGGTTCAGCGGTGGGGCGGAGGGGGGTATCCACATCCGCCTAAGAAAGACCATATCGATCGACTCTAATTAGATGAGGGGGAGCTGCATCCGCATAAGTAAGACCATATCGACTTTTTCACTCTGTTACGATGAGTGGGCCCAAACAGCTTCCGAGTTATAGCATCCGCAAAATTCCCGAACAGCTTCCGAGTTATAGCTTCCGCGAAATCACCGAAATCCACGAAGTTCATGAAATTCCAGATAGAGCCAGCCTCGCGCTCCTTAAACTGCAATGGGTGTGTTTAGTTTCCCAACTTTTCTCCAAAATTTCCAAAATTTCTATTACATCAAAGCATTAAAGGTACCAAAAGACGTATACACAGAGTATAAAATATAGGTTAGGGGCGGACGTAGTGTATATCGTCGGGGTCCGCCGACCCCGACGACTTCCGTCGAACCAGCGATGCCCCATGTAATTTCACCATGATGGACCCCAGTAAAATAAAATTCTGACCCCGGCGAAGGAAACTACACAGCCCAGTCAAGGAAAAGGAGAGTAGTAGCGAGCAGGCCAAGCCCACTTCGTGCATGTGCCAATCGATGTGGATAAATAAACATTAAACAAAAGTAACTTGGCAGCTAATAAGCCCAAAAATCTTCTAACGTGATTGGCCTACTTGCCGAATGCCGTCGATCGCTATTCCTGGATTGTTCCTATACGTCCGCCTCTGTACACACCGGCTGACTCTTGGGCTCTTGGTCTTTCCGATCTGGCGTTTCAACTCATCGAGTCATCATCTTCTTCCGCTTTCTTTGCGCTCGCCCCGGCCCAGCGATCGGCGATCTTTCTGTTGCCGGTGACTTCGCCTTGCCGTTGCCGGTGCCTTGCGCAGCGATCAGCGATCTTTCCGTTGCCGGCCGCCGGCCGCCGGCGTGATGTCAGGTGAGTAAACTAACTATATTTAATCATGTACGCACGGACGCACAGTTGCTGATTGTTTAATTGTGTTCACTAAATCACTAATTGGCAGTCCACCAAAGCACAATGGAACGATTCTTGAAGAGAAAAAATCCCCCTACCGATGGTGAGAATCAGAATCCTAATGGAGGTGCTTCAAGAGGAGATGGCGATGAGAATCCTGATGGAAGGGTAGCTGCAGCAAACACCAATCATACTAATCTTGGTTCTTCGCGGTAGGATAATATTTTAGATGTACATTCTTAAACGATTCTTTTAAGCCTAGTTACCTCATGGTAGGATAATATTTACCACGAATAAACAAAAAGTGCTACAGTGCTTTTTAGTTCGCTACGGTGTCAATTTTCAGGAATCTAAACACGCCCAATGTTTTGTAGTGGACGCGATTAAACTCTGCCGTGGTCAGAAGCCACACGATGGTTATCAACTCTCCGCCACTACTAAGCTGCCTGGCATGGGACTCCCTGCTGCAGTGATGTGCCGCGTAGCACAGCATCTCCACCCACACCCCAAAAACCACCTGCAGCAGCATGTTTTTCTTGAAGGAACTGCAGCAGCTTGTTGGGCCCTGGTTTCTCCGATTCCTCCAGGCGTAGCAGTTGGTCGGCGAGTTCTGCTCCAGGATTAAGGACTTGCGCTTCCTCATCAATAGTACCTTTATTGTGGCTGTCTCTGCTTCATAGTTCATGAACTGTGAATAATGCAATTCCCGCAACACTTTCTTGGCTTGGAGATGCAATGTGGGTCGAACAGGGGATGGCAGCATGTACGGACGCTCCACAAGGAGGAACATCATGTAGTTGGAGACTGCCTTTTGCGTCCACAAGGGAACGAGACGGCCCTTCATTTCTTGTAGTTGACATTGAGTGATGAGTGCCTGAGGAACTTGTCGGTGGCAAGATGCCAGGCAAGGATGCTTTGATCAAACTCCATGCTCGTGCTCCAGGTGAGATCCTTCAAGGATAATCCAGCATATTCACCATCAGGTTGCTCCAGCCTGCACTGACCACGGTAGCTCCTCATCACGCCCTCCTTGCCTTTACATGCTCCCACCACTCTCTGTATCTCTTCCAGAACCAGCTTCTTGGCGGCCGTCGAATAAATCCTGCTGTTGCCATCTCTGTAAAAGGAAAGCATTTTGCTGCCTAGGCTTGCCACCTTATCATTTATTTGTATGGTGAATCCTCTTTTATCTTTTTTCGGAGTGAAACTGCTGCCTCCCGGTCCCAGACTTGTTTTGCCTTCCCCCTAACGGATCCTAGACTTGTTTCATCACCTTTGTAGCAGTAGGAGTCCAGCAAGTTAAGCTGGCCGATGGAAGAACACCATCTTCTTGCTTGTGCTATCCTGACACACCGCCGAAGATACACGTGCAGGTTTTGCAGCCAGTCCCACTTGGTCGCTTTTAGCGTGGCACATGTCCATGTTGACCCCATTGCCCTCAACACCGATGCTGCCTCCAGAATGAAAGCCCCAATTACCAGTATGTAGGTGACAGCTGCATCAACTCTGTTGTAGTCGTCTTTGCCAGTAGTGCTGAACTGAAACAGAAAGAATGCCATGGCAGTTCCAAGCAAGGAAATGGCACGGAAGCAGCGTCCGTACCACGTGTGGATCACCGCTGCCTTGGTGTAGAAGATGTCATACATCAAGGAGAGTTGCAGTTCAACCAACTCGAATGTTTTGCTTTTCTCATGAAAAAGCTTCATGGCATTATTCTGAAACTTGGTTGGACATATCTTGTCATCTACAAACTGACCCATGCAGATGTAAAGCAGGTCATGAGCACCCTGCAGGACCGATTCATCATCCAATTCTGACAGTGTGCCTGCACTAGGATAATCCCCGACGTTTTCCTTAATAGACACGCCATCGAGGTACCTTCTTATGATTTCCAGCCTGGAGAAACTGAGTGCCCACACTCTCTCTGCATTCTTGAGTACACCTACGGTAAACATCAGGATGGCAGGCACGACCAGTGGCCCGTGGCTGCCCATGTACTTGTAGAGGACATAGCTTGCTCCAAGTGCCTGCACGGTGAAAGTGAGCAGGTGGCGCAGCCAGAGCTGGGTGTCCTCCATGGCATAGGCGGTGATGGTGTCCTGGCCACCCAGATGCACGAGGACGAACGGTGCCCAGAACGCCATGAGCTGCTGGTGCTCCCCTGCCTCGCAATCGATGGACATGTGACCGAGGGTGTATGTTGCTGTGAACTCAGCCAGCAGGTACATGAGCCAAAGGAGGATCCTCAGGGCGCGGGAGATGCTACGCCGGCGCATCCATGCGAAGCTGAGCAGGAACACCTGCAGAGCGAAGCTGACAAGGACCAGGATTTGGTCTCCCATTCGTTCCAGAGGTCCAACACTCTGGACATAGCCATCACTTCCTGACTGGAAGCTCTATAGTGATGATTCACCCGATCAATCAGTCACTGAAATGAGCAGTTAGTCGATCAATTATACTACACACGCAACAACATTTTTTTTTTGAAATGAATCATGAGAGGTGCATATTATTATGAGAATTTTTACGGTGCTTTCCTCCCGTTAATCTATTTTTAGATGGTTCCTCTCCCTAATAGGATTAAAGGGTAGTTTAGTCTTTTGATAGCAATTCCATCAGATTCCGAGGTTGTACGCGGGCGGGTTCAAGGAGACGCGGCGAGCTCTCGGCCAGCACGTGAGCGGACGCAGATGCCTCAGGCCCGCCATCACCTCCGGGCAGGAGCGCGCGATGAAGGCGTGGACGACCACGTATGCCGTTGTCGTTGGCGTCGTAGAAGCCGAAGGCGTGGCGTAGCTCCTTACGGCGGTCGCGTCACCGGCGACGGTGGCGTTGAGCGTCTTGAGCGAACTCGTCCTGGATGGTGAAACTGCCATGCAGCCGCCACGTATTGCACAAGCGCGTCCAACTCGCTCGGGGATACTGCTGACGCCAACGCCGCTGGTACTAGAATGTGGCCGCGACGCCTTCCCAAATTCACCGGCCACACCTCAAATCCTCAATCTAGCAGATGCACACGCGAAACTTCATTATGGCCTGCAAGCGATGTAGTCCTGGATCCTAGTTGAAGGGTAGATGAAGGAAGTAAAGTTACGATGGAGGGAGGCTCCGCCCAATGCACGGCGGCGCGTGTATTGATGACGGCAATCAAAACGACCTGATGCCATCTGCTGCCCCCCTGTCCTGCCGGAGCAGCCGCATGGCCGGCTTATCCCTGGCAGCGACGCCGACGTGCAGCGTGAGCGCTGCGGCGTTTTCCGATAAGGAGGGAGGAGGGCTGGGGAACAGGATGGACGATTTTTTTTTTTTTGACGACTTCAAGTTTCACCAAAGCTGATTCACAGATTTACATGAAGTTTAGGAGAAGCAGCTCCTCATCAAACTAAAAAGACCATTATACCCTTCAATATTAATTATAATTCAGTTCCGTTCCTCGCCGCCACTTGGTTCCTTTCATCCTGGTTCTTCTAACTTTTTAACCATTAGATCAAATGAACTGGAGAGCTCATATTAATGTCAAGCGTGGTAAAAACTCTCATTATTATATTAATAAAGAAGAAGACCTAGACAAGGCAAACAATGATGCTTCAAGAGTTTACAAGAAAAACAACAACAACTGCAAGGCTACTAGGACAACTCTGTCAAGACAACGACCTGCTTGCAACAAGAGCAAACAACAAGACGCACCGCCAACGAAGTCAAACAACTAGCTTAAGTTCAAGGAGACCTCTGCCATCATGTCCAAAAGAACAACCCTGCCGGGCAGTGGGTGTTGGCCGGTGCGAAGCATTTAGGGAGTTTGTTTCATAGAGTAGAACATTGACTAATGTTACGCACGAGGGCTAACACCCAAGTTTTAAAATAGCGAGCTATCTAAAATAACGACACATTTTTGTCACCAGCTATTCAGCTATAGCGGCGCTATGACATAATAGCATTTTTCCAAAAAAAAACATGAAAACACCAGTAATTTAATACTAAAAACTTGGCAAATATGAAATTTGATGAACATGAATATGTTTCTAATACTAAATTAGTAGAAAATGATAATTGATAAGTAGGAAATACTAAGTAAATTGTCACCGTTGAGTTCTCAAAGTCGGATCAATTTAGCGGCGCTATAGCGGTGATTAGCAGGCGCTATAGGGTGATTAGCGGTGAAAACTCACATAGCGGAAGAAGACGAATAGCTTAGCATGGAGGCTCTTCGGCAGCTATCAGCGCTATAGCCTACTATTTAAACGCCTCAATTTGTAATTTGTAATCTTCTCTTAATGAAAATACACGCAAAGCTTTTGCGTGATTGAGAAAGGAAAAAAAGCACAACCCTTTAACCCCATCAATGGTTTGAGAAGGTACGGCGGCTACAGTTTAAAGACATGATTATATGAAACAATATCTAAGAATAAGAGAAACCCAAGACCGGGCGTGGCCTCGAGCCTATCCACGAAGCCCGCGCCGCTCCCGGCCGCCGGATGCCGCGGTCGGCGGCGCGGCGGGGCCTTCGCCTGCGGGCCCGGCCGGAGCGGCCGGTGGGGTCCGAGCCGTCACGACGCGCCCGCCCCCTGGGTTACGCCCATTCGCGCCAAGGCCCCCGCAGTCCCGGCCACGCTCGGCGCTCTTGCGCCAGGTCCCCCAATTTTGAGGAACATCGCCTTTCGAAGGAGGCAAAATTACGATCTCTCCCCGCTTTGCGCCCGGTCCCCCGCATGCGGGGTCGGCGCCGCGCTTCGCCGCCGCCCACCCGCCCGCCGCGCCAGTCATCCGAGTCGGCGCGGGCCCAATCCTGCGGACCCCGTGTCACACCCCATTTACGAGGTTCCTTAATCACACGTATTTGCGCCAGGATCACGCACAAATTCGCCCTAATTAAGTATAGATATGATATCAAAAACTATACTTTTATTGCTATTGAGAAATATGATACAAGGTTTGGGTTTACATGACTCGGCCTTAGGCCTAACTTCCTAAACCTATCGAGTTCAAACGCAGCACCTATAATAGGGCTCCATTCCTACAGGCAAGCTTGGAGTGCGGACAAACCCCTGGACTTCTTCCTATGGTACGCTCCTATGACTCGATCACAACATCTTCATGTAGCTCATTCACGGTCCCTCCGTCTTCAGGTGTCTTCCCCGTGGTCCATCCTCGTGTCGGATCCTTCGTAGCTCGATTTCCTTAGATACACTCCTGCAAATGACATTCTAAAAAAATAGAGAATAGAGGGGTGAGTACTTTCATTACTCAGCAAGTCCCAACCAGGGGGTTGTAATTATTAGGGGTTGGACCCTAGCAGAGTCTCTAAAACTGCTCTCGCTAGTTCCCGATTCATATCATATCCTCATCATCATCACCTGGTCACAACAGGTTAGTATCATCAGGTTAAACTAATCATAGATGATCTGTCCTAGCATTTGCCCATTCCAAGGACGTGGCTATTCGAATAGATTTGGTTAACTCTGCGCGGAGGTTGTACAAATTTCCCCACACGATAGGCGTAGTCTCTACCACCGTCATGGCTTCGACAAGCCTAACAAGATCCCGTACCGGCTTGGGCGTCACCTAGGTGTTAGTATATCTTCTACCAAAAGATTCTCGGGGGGTTGGAAATGGGAAGATCACATAGCATCCCATTAGCACACAAAGCATTGCGGAAGATCACACAAAGAACCGCTCAACAACAATTCATTCAATAATTCATAATTCATAAAATCACTATCTCAATTGTTTAACGTGGAGGATCACATAGCAACCATGCCAACCGGGACCATGGGGCCACTTTCCCCATGTCGCGCCCCCGATAGTCCTTCGCCTACTACCGGCCACCTAGGCATCACGATATACCTCGACCTAACGGGGTGTGAGATCAAGTCGCCCCATCCCGACGTGTGGCTGTATGAAATATCGCACTAGGTAGATGGTCTATGAACCGGTCCTTAGGGAGGTGAGTATCTCTCCGCGGGACTCATTCCCGAGTGTGATTGGTCCACCTCCATGCAGACTATCACCACTCACCTTTTTGTTGGTATGGTTCACATTATTATCCAGGTTATATTAATCTTATTACTCGATCATATCATGGTCATAAGCATTACTCATCATCATCACATGCACACAACATAAATAATCTCATATATCATAAACATCTCATAAGCACCTCATGTGCATCTCATATATCTCATAAGCACCTCACGTGCATCACATCATCAATATCTCATCAACGTTCACACGTAAGCGATTAACCATGATCATCATCTTTGTAAGATTAGGTTGATTGATTAAGGTCAAGATTATTAAAAGGGGGGTAAGGACTTGCCTCTATCCGCTGACGAGTATATCCAAGGTTCTTGTCTGGTGTGCTCTGGCTCCTTCGTCTTGGTGTAGCAATGCTCCGGGTTCTATCGGACGGTCGTGCGATCTCTGGCGACAACAAACATGAAACACAATCATAACAATCAAAGCATACGACGTTCCTTACGTGGGTTAGCTCTAATGGATAGAGTACTACCTACTCCTATCATTATTCCGTAAGTTTGAAGTATGATAGGGTAGATAGAATTCATCCATCTCGAGTGGTTCCTACCGGCTAGGTTAGTGCGGTCGCGTTGCCTACGGGAGAACCGGACCACATTATTAATGTTCACTATCATGTGAACCTGAAGGACATGATATGGTCGGTTTCCTATAGGCCCGTACGAGGTTAGCGACACATACGCACATGCATATGTATGTGCCTAGGGTTAGCAATGTTAGGGTCCTACTCTAGGGTTAGCCATACACGAGTTACACCCGATCGGCGGGCATACTTGTGTATGTAGAGACATGCACACAGGAGTATGTGTCATGGAATACACATACACGAGTATACGTTCTAGGTTAGCAGGGTCAGCCATGCGTAGATATATTCGATAGGCATGTACGTATATTTATTTATATTTCAAAATACCACTCTATGCATTTATATACATACATAACCTACCGCGTATATCTAGCATGTGGACAACTACGTGTATGTATATTCAGGTATCCATGTATGTGGGAGTGTACACGCATACAAGAATATACGGTGCAAGGTGCGGGTTAGCGGAAGGGCGAACTAGGGTTTACGGATTCTACGAAACGCGATTAAATAAATAAAAGAGCACAACATAAACTAGAATTTAACTGGGCACCAAATAATAGATCAATGGCATGGATAAATAGGGCATGATTTTAGAGGAATTTAGGAATTAGAATGGGGTGATTTGGAGTTAGGATGAAGGAGATGTGATTTTCCAAAGTTTTATCAAGGAATTAATAAATGGATTAAACTTTGGAAATAATTCTGAAATTTTGGGATTATGAAAACTGGGATGTGAAAGTTAGGGTAGGGTCTAGAGTGTACCTAGTTTATTTAGAAATTTTCTGGGAATTTTTCGATGCATGGAAAATGGGTTTTCGATCCTCCGTGTACACTGCTCGGGTACGTGTAGCAGTCCTCCGCCGGCTGACGCGTGGGGTTCCTAGCTACAGTCGTACTGTGCTGTGAACTCGGCTCATAGCTGGTGAGCCGATCGGGTCAACCACTCCTTTCCCCTCTTTTGTTTCTGTGAACCGAGTCCACAAATGAATGGGAAGAGGAGGGGTGTCCATGACACATGGGACCAAGGGGATGGGGATAAGGTTGAGGCGTCCCTGTTCGTTCACGGGACTGCCTTGTCCGTCACCGTCGTTCCCGTTCGCCATTCCCACGAGCAGAGAAAGCAGAGAGGGAAGGGAATAGCAGAGCATGGCCGGCGCTCGGCGGTTCCTTGGCTCCGGCGCGAGCTGAGCGAGGTCACCGGCGGCGGCTTGCCCGGCAGGGAGCAGGGCGGTGGCGGCTCTAGTGCAGCGGGCGCAGCAGGCTGGGCGGCGGATGGCGCGCTGTGGCGTGGCTGGGGCAGCTGGGCGGCGGCGGCCGGTGTGTGGCTCTGGTGCGGCGCATGGTGGCGGCGAGCGCGGCGCGGTGAAGCTCGGCTTGGCGTGGGCGTGGCCGGCTGTGGGGGCGAGCACCGCGTCGCGCTTTGGCCATGGGCGAGCAGAGCAGCGAGAGGAAGGTGGTCAGCAGAGCGCGGCGGCGGTGGGGCTCCAGCGCGGCAACCGAGCGCGGCGGCGGGCGAATGGCGAGCACGGCGGCATCATCTTCGTCCTCGACGCAGCGGCCAGAGCGGCTGGACGGCGGCGGGCTTCAGTTGGCCGACGGCGGCGCGACGGAGGCAGGGCGCAGTGCGCCCATGCAGGCCTCGGCGTCGGCCGTCCCGGCGCTGAGCTCGGTGTGGTGAGGCCGGTGGTCCGTCGCCCCCTTTTTATAGGCGAGGAGAGGCGGTGGGGCGGCGGAGATTTTTCCCGACCATGAAGATTTTTGCCGGCAACGCCATTGATGCTCCAGCTGGTGACAGGGGGAAGGTGGCTGTCTGGCGGACGAGGTGATGGGACGTGTCGTGGCGGGGCTCCATTGATGGCGGCTGGCGGCGAGCTGGTGTTGACCGGGGTACAGTGGCCGCGGCGGCGCGACTCGACGGCAAGACGGCGCGGTGATAGCTGGTGTGGTGGTGTAGCGTGGACATGAGCACAGCGGCGGCGTTGTCGTGGTCGGACGCGGGGTGTACGCGGAGAAGATATTTTCTCCTCCGGTGCTGTTCGTGTGCGTGGGATGAGGAGGATGGAGGTGGGAGAGGGAGCTGACGGGTGGGCCCCATCTGTAAGAGAGAAGGGAAGAGGAGGGAATGTTGGGCTGCTGCTGTTGCTGCCTTCGGGCCACGAAGCTGGGCCGGCCTGTTTTTGCTGTGGCGTGGGCTAAGGAGGGAAGGGAGGGAGATTAGGCCCGAGAGCCATTCCCCACTTTTATCATTCTTTTCCATTTTCCATTTCCATCATAATATATGCACACACACGCATATACTTTGTATATATATTTATGTGTGTGTAGATATACATGGCTATGCTCTTATATATTTATATATTGGAGTACACACATATGTATATATATTGTATGTATCCATTTATGACTTCGTATATAAATATAAGAGATGGCTCCTTTATATTCCCAGAAAATAAACTAAGCACTCCGATGAATCTGGATCTGGAATTCGGGATTGGGATTTTGGAATTTAGAGGATGAGGTTGGAGATGGTGGTTTGATTGGTCGAGAGATGGTCAAGGGTAAAGGTGGGAAGGTACAAGGGAAGGGTCGAGGGAAATATTTGGCGAAGGATGACAAGGAAAGGTCGAGGGGAATTATTTGGATATAGCGTGATCAAGGGATTTATTTCGTGGGATGTCAAGGAGATATATTTGATGCCAAAATAAATTCCAGCAGGCAAACAAACATCCATCAAGCATTCAAACACATTTCCTAAATAATTCTATATGGTGAATTGATGCAAGGTTTTTTAAAAGCGGGTTTTGGGTTGTGCGGAAAAATAAATCAAGTTTTAGTTGATAATTATAAAAAGTTTAAATTTTTAGTGAATTTTAAAATGATGTAAAAACACGGGTGTTACACCCCGCCCCTCCCAGTCACCGTTGTGGGCGTCGCCGCCCGGCCACACCCAAGCAAGCGCGCGCCCACTTAGTTGGCGGCCCAATCTTGCGGGCCCCGCCCACCTCGTGGGTCACCCCACCACGCGGCATCCACCGGCCGTGGGCCACTAACGCGGCGGGCCCAATCCCGCGTGCGCCGGCGTCGCGGTGGGGACACCGGGCGAAGCCCGGCTGCGGCTCGCGGTCTCCGTCAGTCCTTCCCCCTGCGCGGGCATGTCGTCCCACGGCCATCGACGGGCAAAGCCCAATCCCGTCACCGTCGCGCCTCGCATACCGCGCCCGCGTCGCCACCGCCGTGCCTTTATTGTGGCCCCCTCCCTATGGAACCCACGCATGCGCAGCGCCGCCCCGCCACCGCCTTCCCTTCGCGTGGGCTCCACCACCCACCGGCCGCTCATGCGGCGGGCCCCAGCCGCGCCCGTGGGTCCTTCCCCGGGCCCCTACCGTAGCGGCGTCGTCAGGTCCCTTCCCCGCGGGCATGCCGTTCCACGACCACTGACGTGGTGGGCCCCACGCCGTGGCTTTCGCGTCTCGCGGACCGTGCGCGCATCGCCAACAGAGTGGGCACTACGTGGTCCCCTTCACAAACGTTCGAGGTCGGCGTGGCGCGGATGCCAGCGGCACCCGTGCCCAGGCCGCGATCAGCATAAAGGCCTCCCACCCGCGTGGCCCCATGCTCTCGACGGTCGCCGACGCGGACGGGCCCAATCCTATGGCCGTTCCGGTACGCAGTGTCACCGTTGGTTAGCCGTCACGTGATGGCGTCGTCGTTCCCGTTTACATGCTATCGTCTGTCGCATGCCAGATGGGCGTCGGAGTGTTGTCAATCTCCCATTGGTCAGCTTCTAGGTGGGTCCGCTGCAGGGGTACGCGGGGTGTCCTATAGCGTCCGCTTTTTCGCGTGGAAGGTGAATTCTTATCCAACATCGTCACGTTTACATGTGTGTATGACTAGCCGAGACCCTCTTGACGATGTAAACCCTCTTGGCCCGCATGTCGGTTCCCTAGGCTGTGAAAGAAATAGGTGCGCGATGCGGTGTCGGAGGACGAAAATTGGTCGTTCATAATAAGAAGGAACCACCTACATCGTTCCTCTCATTGCGTTTTTCTCCTGTTTTCTCTCGAAGGTAAGCGATAGCAACCTAGATCTTCGTTTCTCCTTGCTCTTTTTCCCCCTCACGATCTAGATCCGATTCGTATGTCCGCGTATGCTTTGCAGCAGGTATCTGCATCCTTGACCCAACTGCGCTTTCTGGGTTTTTCCTTTTGGAGGTAAGCCGTGTCTTTGTCTGTCGCCGTTCCTTCTTCATTTTTTTTTTTTGCCTCTGGTCTCACCTTCGTTTTTGTACCTGTCTATGTATTCGATTAGAGGTTCTCGATCTGCGCTATTATTGTCCGTCAAGACCCTTCATTGGAATTGTACTGCCTTGCGCTGGGGTGAATCGAACCAGATCTACAGCCGCGTGGTTGTGTCGCTCCCCTCTGGTACTGTGCCTCTATCGCTTCAATCTCACCATTGATACCTGGCAGACACGGCTCACATTTTTCCCTTGTTTTCGTTTCAAATTTTGTTTACCTAATCCTTTGCTGTCAGGAGCTGCCTCTCCATGGGGCCCAATGTCGGGGGACCACCGCCATGGGCAAGCCCAACCGCCGGCCAGGAGAGAAACACGCTTTCTTTGGCCACCCAGCTTGACTACAAGAGGAAGGAACGAAGGGTGCATTTGGACATGAACCAAATTATCAATCGTCATTTACCTTTCATTACCTGTAGTCTAGCGTAGTTACTGTTCTTCTTCCTAGATTGTACTAGTTCCCGGTACTTGTATCTGAGATTGGTTGGCAATCCGATTGGGGTTGCTAACATTTGCTGCCTAGGTTGATTTGTCCTTACTCTGGGGGCGTCTTGTCGTATTTTCTTTGGTGAGTACACAGATGTCTATTGTTCGCGCTTCATATTTTCCGTTGCTGCGCTTGGTGGCGTCCATGTGTGGGTTACCGTATACTTCCCTCGTTTTTGAACTGGCTGCCGACGGATCGCCTCTTTACGGCGTTGAGGTTGACCTGCCTGGTGCCGCACCAGCGCACCTCTCTCATAGGCTTTTTTTTGGTCGCTTGGGGATTCCATAACGCTTCCTGGTTACGAGCATGCTGCTTTGCAGGCAATACGTTTTTTTTACAAAGAATTTACGGATTCGTTGTTTTTGACTACAACTTTCACACCGTTGTCCTATACAGAACGATTGCTGCTAGGGCAGTATTTGCTGCTGCTAGGGCAGTACTGATACTTCATGGCTTATCAACAGAGAGCGAGGGTTCGGTTTTGGAATCTGAGTGCTTGATGAGAGAACTCTGCATGTTGGGTCCTCTTGTCTGAAGATTACCTTGACGTTTTGTGTTTGTAATACCTGTGTTGCTTTGTTTTTTAAAAAAATTGTACAGCCCGGCACAGTTGAGGTGACCAGATTCCATTGGCGCCGGTGCTTTGCATGTAATGGCTCCCGTGCCAGCGCGTGAGTCTGCCTCACGTAAGAGAGAAGGTATGTACGCCACACCGTGTTTCATTTCCAGTAGGCTCTGCTTCACTTCAGCCTGGGCACTTTTTTTTCGAAAACCGAAAACCGAACCGAACTGAAACGAAATCTCGGTTTTTCGGTTTTTCGGTTCGGGATCGGTTTTCAGTTTTCAGCTGTTCGGTGTTCGGCTTTGGGATCGGTTTCTGGGCCAAACCGAACCGAATCCCCGAAAAACGAATTTTTACAGCCGGCCCACAATTCCATTTCCAGCCCAACAGCCCAATTGCCGAGTCCCCCCTCACCTCACTCTCACGCGTAACGTCCGGACATCCCGCCCGTCATCCCGACCGAGACCCCGAGACCCCGACTCCCGCTCCCATCTCCTAACCCTAGTGGCGGACAGCGGGGGCAAAGAGCGGCGGGGCAGCGGCGGCGAGGGGCGCGCCCCAACCTAAGCGGGCTGGCGGAGGAGGGGCGGCAAAGAGCGGCGCTGCGGGCGGGCAGCGGCGGCAGAGCGCCCGCCGGAGCATCCTGGGGAGCGGCGGGTGGCGCATGGCGGAGCGGCGAGGTCGCGGGACAGCGGCGGCGCGCGGGCGAAGCGGGGGGCGCGGGGCGGCGGTGGCGCATCGCGCAGCGCAGGAGCAGCCCGCCCCGCACATCGCGCGCAGGAAGCCAAGCGAGCCAGCATCGGTTTTTTTGGTAAAACCCGAAATGAAAAACCGAAACCGAAACCCTCGGTTTTTGGCTTTCGAGAAACCGATCGGTTTGCAAGTTCTGGAAATCGAATTTTGTTTCTACTGAACCGAACCGAATTTTCGGTTTTTACGAATGCCCAGGCTGAGCTTCACTCTTGAGTGCCTGACAAAGCTGTTTTGCATCCGGCAAGGCGCACGTTATCTACCAGAAATCCTACCGCCAGCTGCTGCACGGATCAAGAGGAGGAAATATCAACAGCAAACAAAAATTAGCCAGCTCAGGTGATTTACTAATCCTATCAACTTTCTGTGAATTCTTTCGCACGTCAATACATGAATATTATTCAACTCTGTCTGTGTCTGCTTTATTAGGTTTGCTCGACGGCTGTAGTGTCAATCAAGGCTGTGGTCGTTTCACATAGGAATACATTGATGCTCTTAAAGGTCAGTAAGATGCATACTTACTATGCTTAAGCAAGTTGAACTAGGTTTCCCCCTAAAGTGTTTCTTTGTTCTCGTGCATAGCTTCTTATACTAGACATTCTGACTGTGGCACCCTAGATTATGAATGTAGCCATTGTCATGTGCTGTTTTGGTTCGGTGAGTGTGTGAAATCTATGTCCAACCTAAGGAGTGGTCAGGTTATTTACAACAAGTGTTGCAAGGCTGGAAAAATTGACCTGCCCGCTTATAAAAAATGTCCTGAACCAATTGATTCCCATGCTAGATTCGACGGCGATGCTAAGTGCAAAAAATTTGTAAAAAAACATGAGACAATACAACTGCCTGTTCAATTTTACATCCATGGGTCCTAGTATAGATAGGTCTCTTAATGATGGCCGTGGCCCACCCGTTTTTAGGATATCTGATCAGGTCCATCATCGAATAGGCTCTCTTCTTCCAAGAGATGGTGAGACTCCTAAATTCCTGCAGCTTTGCGTGTACGATACCGCTAATGAGGTCAGAAATAGGATACACGCACTCCATCCAGGGGAACGCCCAGACGAATCACTAGATAGAACCATAGTCGCTCAGCTACTTGAGATGCTAGACGTTAATAATCCGTTGGTTAAGGAGTTCCGGCTGGCAAGAGATAGGCTTCAAAACCATGAAAATGAAGATTTCGTTGTCAGAATCAGGGGTGCAAGAGAGGGTGACCCTGTGCAATATAACCTTCCCACTACTGACCAATTGGCTATGGTTATTGTTGGTGACATTTCACTAGAGACTTATAAGCGTGATATAGTTATTCAGACGAGACAGACCGGATGATTAAAAGAAATTTCTTCTCTCCACCCAGCTTATATGGCTCTTCAGTACCTGCTTCTATTCCCCTATGGTGAACGGGGTTTTCAAATTGGGGTTACATATGACGGTGTTAATACCGCTGGCAAGAATGCTCGAGTGAAACTGACGATGCAAGATTATTACCGCTATAGAATCCACTAAGAGAACCTTCACATGCATCCTCCCGACGGATCTTTCCGGAGGGTGTTCTGAAGCTTTTTTTCGTCCGAGAACGAGCTCTACATCGGTCCTATCGATCTTTAGATCGATTTGATCGATCACGCCATGCGTTTCTTGCTGTTTGTGCAGGTTCTTTGCAACCTCTAGGGCATCCAAAGCCCACTGGTGTGTTGGTGTGGACACATTTCATCATCGACAGGGGACAAAGTGAGTATGTACTGTAGCGTGGCTGTTCGGTGATAACAAGTACTCTCCTCCGTCCCACCGACTTTGTCACCCCCGGTTTCCGTCTTCTTATTCGATCTTCGTCTTATTCAAATTTTTTTGCACAAATATAATTTATTTTTTTACGACTTATTTTATCAATGAAGATACTTGAATATTAATTATTTTATTTTATAATTTGCAAAAATATTTTGAATAAGACGGACGGTCAAAGATGAAGTTTAAAAGTCAAAAAACGTCGGTCAGCATGGGACGGAGGGAGTAAGATAAAAGGAGATAAAAGGATATGTATTTTAATATCAGGACTATTAACATCACGCTTGAAGTCGTTTTTATTAACAGTACACGCACATTTATATTTACATTACCATGATATTATCTTTAAAAAATGCAGAAAAAAAACAGGAATATAAAGACAGGTCAATATCAAAAAAACGAGCATACAAATACAGCACAATATTAAAAAAATACAAGAAGATAGTATTGCAGAGCATATCTTCAGAATATAACGTTTCATGAAATCCTTGAAATCCACAAAATTCATGAAATTCCAGATAGAACCAGGCTTGCGCACCTTAAACTTCCCTTCATTGTAGTTGACGTGATTAAACTCGGCTGTGGTCAGAAGCCACATGGCGGTTATCAACTCTCCGCCACTGCTGAGCTGCCTGGCATGGGACTCCCTGCTGCAGTGATGAGCCGCGTAACACAGCATCTCCACCCACACCCCAAAACCACCCGCAGCAGCTCTAGATTGGACCCGGGCGTCCCAGAATCTACCTTGCCTAGCAGTTGGTCGGCGAGTTTTGTTCCATTATTAAGGACTTGCGCTTCATCATCAGTAGTACCTTTGTCTTCGTTGTGGCTGTCTCGCTCCATGAACTGTGAATAATGCAATTCCCGCAACACTTTCTTGGCTTGGAGATGCAATGTGGGTCGAACAGGGGATGGCAGCATGTAGGGACGCTCCACGAGGAGGAACATCATGTAGTTGGAGACTGCCTTGGTTGCCTCCACAAGGCCCTCCCCTGCATCTGTAGATTTTGGGTGCCGCCTGAGGAACTTGTCGGTGGCAAGATGCCAGGCAAGGATGCTTTGATCAAACTCCATGCTCGTGCTCCAGTTGAGATCCTTCAAGAATCCACCACGTCGTTCCAGCACGCACTGACCACGGTACCTCCTCATCATGCCTTCATCGCCTTTACATGCTTTCACCACTCTTTTTATCTCTTCCAGCATCAGCTCCTTCGCGGCCGCCGAATAAATCCTGCTGCTACCATCTCTGTAGAAGGAAACCATTTTGCTGCCTAGGTTTGTTGCCTTATCTTTTATTTGTATGGTGAATCCTCTTTTATCTTTTTTCGGAGTTAATCTGCTGCCTCCCAGTCCCAGTCCCATACTTGTTTTGTCTTTCTCCCCAACGGATCCTAGACTTGTTTCATCACCTTTTTGGCAGTAGGAGTCCAGCAAGTTAAGCTGGCCGATGGAAGAAGACCATCTTCTTGCTTGTGCTATCCCGACACACCGCCGAAGAGACACGTGCAGGTTGTGCAGCCAGTCCCACTTGGTCGTTTTTAGCGCGGCACATGTCCATGTTGACCCCATTACCCTCAACACTGATGCTATCTCCAGAATGAGAGCCCCAGCTGCCAGCATGTAGGTGACAGCTGCATCAACTCTGTTGTAGCTGTGTTTGCCAGCAGCACTGAAATGAAACAGAAAGAATGCTGTGGTAGTTCCAAGCAAGGAAATGGCACGGAAGCAACGGCCATACCACGTGTGTATCACTGCTGCCTTGGTGTAGAAGATGTCATACATCAAGGAGAGTTGCAGTTCAACCAACTCGAATGTTTTGCCCTTCTCGTCAAAATGCTTCATGGCATTATTCTGAAATTTGGTTGGACAAATCTTGTCATCCACAAACTGACCCATGCAGATGTAAAGAAGGTCATGAGCACCTAGCAAAACCGATTCATCATCCAATTCCGACGACTGTGTGCCTGCACCCTGCAGAACCAATTCATCACCAGGGTAATCCTCGTTGTTTTCCTCGATAGACACACCGTTGAGGTACCTTCTTATGATTTCCAGCCTAGAGAAACTGAGTGCCCACACTCTCTCCGCGTTCTTCAGCACCCCCACGAGATACATCACGATCGCAGAAGCAAGCAGTGGCCCACGGTCGCCGATGTTCTTGTAGAGGACATAGCCTGCTCCGAGCGCCTGCACTGCAAAGGTGAGCAGGTGGCGTAGCCAGAGCTGGCTGTCCTCCATGACGTAGGCGGTGATGGTGTCCTGCCCACCCAGATGCACGAGGAGGAACGGCGCCCAGAACGCCATGAGTTGCTGGTGCTCGCCTGACTTGCAACCAATCGACATGTGGCCGAGGGCGTATGTTGTTGTGTACTCAGCCAGCAGGTACATGAGCCAGAGGAGGATCCTCAGAGCACGGGAGATGCTGCGCCGACGCATCCACGCAAAGCTGAGTAGGAACACCTGCAGCGCAAAGCTGACCAGGACTAGGATTTGGATCTCCCATTCTTTCCAAAGGTGCAACACTCCGGCCATGGCCATCGCTTGCTTGGAAGATCTGTAGTGACCCCAATTAACTAGTCACTGAAATACACATAAGGACCATGATGAGCAATTGATCAATTATAGTACACACGCAACAACAGAAATAAAATACTCCAATCAATGGCACTGCATCGCAGATTTGGTGCACCAAAAATTGGACAAGTTTTTCTTTGAAAAGATAGTTTGAACCAAGTAATGAGACTTGGACAGTTGCCTTAACAGGGATTGGGGTCATCAGCAAGGCACTTGCGTATTCCATGTTGCATTAAGTTTCCCCACACGCGTGGTGTAAAGTGCATCGCAGGCTCATAGCTTTTGCAGTTGTTCCATGAAATCATTTAAATCTACAATAGAAATGTGGTTTACATGTAATATAAATAGGTAAGGCCACCAATTTCGCTAAAAAAAAAAAGAAATTTTCAAAATTCTAAAACAGGATAATTTGCACCTTTGACTTTGAGTCTATGGTGTAAATTGGATTTGTTGGGATTTAATTTGGCCGGCCTCATGTGCCCTTTGGGAAATTTGAATTTCACTCAGATTCAACCTCTTCTCTAAGAATAGAAAACCCTCCAGGCCCTTTTCTTTGAGGCAGATTTGTTCCGTAGCGTTGTAAGAACATTTTCAGAAAGTACCACTGAAAGATCTGACATGTGAAATACCGGGTACGAATAGTGAGCACTTCTACTTCATCTTTTTTTTTTTTTGCGTACCATTGACACGTATTGTATTAAGAGAAGTTAGAAGTTTACAAATGATTCGCAAGTAATCCACGGATTACTTCACGAAGCACACGGGCACAAACAATCAGCAAGAAATGAGGGGAGGGGGAGGGGTGGGGCGAACCCTCCAACTAACAACCCCAAAGCTGAACCTATTACAATAGAACCCAACACCTAGGTAGCTAGCGGTTGAAATGAGCCCACGACGACAATAGCGGCAAAGCATCCGCTAGAACACGGATGGCAAAGCATCCGTCGAGCAACCTCGGCAAAGAAAGCATCCGCCGGAAAGACAACAACGGCAAAGCATCCGCTAGACGAACCTCGGCAAACAAAGCATCGTCGGGTAGACGACCGCGACCTCGGCGCACGCACACACCGGAAACGTATGGCTCGAAACAACCGCGACCTCGGCAGCACACGCCTACCGGAAACACGGCTCAAAGACCACGACCTCGGCAGACGCGACATCGGAAACGCAAGCTCGTAAGAGATAAATGGCGGCAAAGCATCCGCCCAAGAACGAAGAGCACCTCGGCGGCAAAGCATCCGCCGAACGACAAGGACTAGAGATACAACAATCACCGGCTAGCCAAACCCGGTGACGAAAAACATGAAGCGTGAATAGGAGCAGCCGGGCGACCAACCCGACCAAGACAGAGAGACGACAGTAGTAGAGGTTGCGGGAGTGCTTGCCTTGAGGAAGGAGATAGACATCCGCGGACGCCGACAACGCAAGAGAGAGCACTAGAAGGTCTTTTCGACCGAGCCTCGCAAGATGAACCGCCACCCCCGACGAAGCCGCACGCGCCCTACTTCGTTACCGCTCGGTGAGGAGGCTGGAATGCCCGAAGCGCCACCGCTGAGCCACGTGACGCATGCCCGCACCACACGGCCCCGCCTCCATGGCGGCCCCACCACCGAGGGACCGACGGCGGAAGAAGGATCACGGCGCCCGGTCGCCGCAAGATATCGCGGTGGATGAACGACGACGCCCCCAGCGGTATGTGGCGCCGCGAATCATCACCGTCATCGCCGGCCAAGGCCGGCCGAGCCGCCGTTCCACCACGGCGACCTTGTCGGGGCGTCGGCGCCTAGGGCGGTAGCGACGCGACCATACCCCAAGCGGTAGCCCCGCGGACGCCTAGGGATGCGTGGCAGCGGGGGCCGGCCACCACGATGGGGTTGGGGGGTGCGCCGGCGCCCGAATCAGGGCCCAAGCCCGGTCGGCCGCTACCGATCTTGCGGTCGAAGGCGGCACGAGAGCCGCCGGCACGCCATGGAGGCACCTGGGCGGAGGAGAGGCGCCGGCGCGAATCCAGCGCCCGGGGGCCCGGGTCCGCGAGCCCCACTGACCGGCCAGCCGGCGGCGAGGAAGCCGCCGACCGCCATGGCGCCCTCGGCTGAGACCGCCGCGCCCGGGTGGGGAGGGCGGTGCCGACCGTCGGGGTAGCCGGATCCGCCCGGAAGGGCGCGGTGTGGCACCCACGCCCGCCGCCGCCGTCGTCGGAGGTGGGGAAGGACGCCCGGGGCGGAGGACGGGGGCCCCGCGGCGGCACCCCTTTTTGAGGGCAGCCGCCGCTGGCCGTCGCCCCGCCGCAGCAGGGTGGCGCGACGGCGGCCGGAGGGGAGCCGCCGGAGGGGGGGCTGCTGGCCGGCGGCGGGAGGCCCCGAGCCGCCCACGGGAGCGGGCTCTCGGGGGGAGCGTTTCCTCTATGAGTCCTTCCTCCCTTGTACTTCATCTTGTCTACTAGGCAGTTACCAGGTGATTGGCCACGTACCTGGTGCCGTGGGTGACCACCATGCTCGATCAGCCCCAGCGCACGGGCCCGTGCTGGACCTGTACTGCTACACCAACAACAGCCCGCCATGGCTAGGCGCGCCACGCTGCTGCCACAGGAGGAAGCAGATCGAGCTTCCAGCTCCAAGGAATGGGAATGGGGCCAATGGGCCCTGACTGGCGCACTGCACGACACGCTCTGTCCTGGCGCATTCCATCGAGCATGTTGCGGGCGAGGTTGAAGAAGCAGAACCAGCTGGGGTTTGGTGTTGTCGGGTGGGGCTCGATGGCGAGGCAACACCGCGCTCGGAATGGAGACATTTGTCTCCTGACTCTCCTCCTTTTTTTCTATTTTATTTAAGCTTTCAGGCCAGCGTAGATGCCACCGGCGACTCACGGTTTATTAGACGGTATATATATTTTCAGTGTTACTGTTATTCCACTTACGGAGTTAGTATTTTTTTAAAAAAAAACCCAACAACTCTCTATTCTAAATTATAAGTTCTTCTGGCTTATGACTTCTCGGGATAGCATACATTGCAAGAATGTGGATTTAGTGCCTGCATCAACGCACTTCAGCTACTAAAACTATTATCAATTGGCCATGTATTAATCAATATAGATTCATTAGCTTAACTCAAAGAAACATTGTTTAAGTGCCATAGATGGAATAGGATGCACACCAAGCAGTATCATGCATGTGCATGTGCATATACATGGGTATGGACTATGGAAATATCTTATATTTTTATGCATAGAAAGGCAAGAAGGTGGAGAGGAGGGAAAGTACGTACTTTGAATCATAGAAAAAAACACCATTGCTAGAAAAGAATACACACAAAAAAAAAAGAGAAGGAGTTCTGCAACCAACAAGAGAACAACAAAAAGGTAAGAAGAAATAAAGAAGGAAGAAGAGGAGGAAGACAATTTTTTTTCGCGATAACGCCTACGAACATTTTTCATTAAAGCGAGAATAGAGTTTTGGTACAAAACGCACAAGAGACGGTAGTCGCAAGATTACGGAACCTCGGTACCTAGGAAAACAAGCGGTTGTGATTACATAAAACCAATTGGCGACAAAATGGTAACATGCAGACTTGCTCATGCCATCCCAACGCCCAGCCCGGCCGTGTTCAGGGTTTAAGGCCGCGGGTTAAACTCCCCATTGTGCGGGACACCGAGAACATCTTGCTTCCCGAAGGACATGTCCCCACGGAACGCCCGCATGAACCGGGCCTCGACCTCGATGATCGAGCGTGCTCGTGCACCTGCATTCCCAGCTTCTTGAGTTGCACATGCATTGTAGCTTGCCGCGTCGCGTTGGGTGCTCGCGGCTTGGCCGTATGCGCCCTCTCCTCCTCAACGTGTGAATGGTGACAGCGCACGCGCCAGCGCTGCAACCTCGGTCCATCTCGAAGAAGAGGGGGGAGGCAAACTTGAGCCTCAATTTGTTCCAGAACTGAGTGACATCCACCATCACCCCCATCGGCAACGTCGCGGGCGGGCGTAGCGGCCGCGTCTCCGAGCGAAAGAGCCGGCGTGCACGGGGTGCTAGCGAGACCCCCATGGTCGTGCCCTGTAGTGCCACCAGTCCGCAAGTCCAAGTGGCGGTAGGCGTCTTCCACGCCCACGACGACAACGGAGGGATCCACACCATTCGCCCCGGTGCCACAACATCCGCAAAGGCGTCGACGAATCGCGGTTCCATCGAGGCCACTTCGGTGCACCGGCAACAAGCGCGGGCGCTGGCGCGCTAGTGACGCATCAACCATCGCACACGCAGCGCGCCAAGGTCCCCACCATCCGCCTCCGGCACCACGGCGGTGGGGATAGCCGACCGTGGGGGAGGAAGCCGCCACGACATTGGCTACCTCCCGGACGCCCTCACCATCCGTGAAGCGGGCCGGGTCATCTCCGGGCGGTGACGGCCCGGTTCGATAGCGCCAGCCAGGCCTATCGTGGGGTAGCGCCGGAATAGACAGGGCGCGCGACGAGGGAGGTGGCGAGCTCGTCAAGCATCGGGATGACCCAATCTTGAGGACCCACACCCTCGTGCAACTCTAGCAGGAGGTCGGAGGTAGTGGGAAAGCCGGGGACGCCGACGGAGTTGAACTCCTGTGGCCGCATGCCCCGCCGGCGTCGATGGCGGGCGCCCTCCATAGGCCCCTGAGCTGCCCCGGCCGAGCCAACAGGTGGCGTCTGCGAGAAGGGCTGCAGGCCGCTAACCGTAACGGTCGAAGAAGCCGGACAGAGGATCTGCCCGATGACAATAGGGACCGTGAGCGATTCTGGAGCGCAAGTAGCCGCGTGGCCATCATTGGGCGGCATGGTGACCAGAGAAGGGTTGGCGCGAACAAAACCAAAGGCGGTCCGCGGCACTCCTTTGCGGTCGCCGAAGCGGGGGCTCGCCCCATGGCCCGCGAAAAGGCGTCGGGGTGGACGACGATGGCGATGGACCACGACTCCTCGCCGGTGCGCCCGGCCGTTGTGGCGGAGACATCGTGACGGGGGAAGTGCACCAGCGGCAATGTGGCCTTCTGCCAAGCAATTGAAACAAAGCCCAGCGAGTGAAGTCGGCACCGGCCACCGCTGACGAGGGTGACGCGGGGCACGACGGTGTCCACGCCACCGGCTCTCAACAAGAGTGAAGCCGGCAAGATCGATAGGCGCCGCCATGTAGGAAACATGGTGCCGAGGGAGCCGAGACGCCAGGTTGGTGCACGGGGCGCCGGAGATGCCCCAACCGCGGCCGAGGCGTTGCCGCCGGGATCCGCCACGGGTAACGAGCCAAGGCGGCGCCGCGACACACGCGCGTGACCGCAAGCACCGGGTAGGCCCTCTCCACGTCCCGCTACGCAATGATCCACGCTCATTGCCCCGGGCGCCCGCCGCGTTCCTTGCCCGTGCCATCGTTGTTGGCGACTACGCAGGCACGCCCCTCCTCCACGGCACCTTTGACGGAGGGGAAGCAGTGTGCGGGCGATAAGGTAAGCAAATGCGAATCGGGGCTCGAGGCGGGGTAACACGACATGAGGCATGGAGGTAGCGCACCTCTCCCTCCTCCTCATCAGAGGAAGACTCGCGCCAGAGGCGTCCCAGGCATGCCGGTGGAGGGGAAGGCCGAGCCGATCCTCTTCCTCATCGGTTGTCTTCGACGGTGACGAAGCTCCTCAACCGACCGGCGGGCGGATGGGCGCATGAGGTCGAAGTCGGGTCCCGACCGGGCCGGGGCGAGCTGGGCACCAAGGTCGAGGAGGCGGTAACGATGTCCCTAGCTAGGGTGGCCTTGGTAGCCGCCGCAGCGGGTCCGCGTCGACATCGTCGGCGGTCGGGGCACGGAGGGCCATGTCGCCCCGGATCCGAGCAAGCATGGACTCAAGGCGGCGGGGCCCATGAGCGGCAGCGGGGCCACCCCTTCGGCATTGAGCGGGGAGCCAAGGCGATAGAGTCCCGAGATGGTAGTGGTGTGCGAGAACCGCCCGGCGGAGACGAGCCCATCAAGACCGGGCCCCGTTGCGCCACCTCGGGAAGGGGCACGACGAACAACGAGCCGAGGGGGCCGCGACGGCCGCGTGCACTAGATCCTACACCGGCAGCGGTCCCGGTCCACCGGATCTGGCGGGCGGGAGACCGCGCTAGGCCACAAGTGGCCAAGACCTTGTCTTTGGCGGCGGCGACGGGATTCCACACGGGCGTGCCCCGACGCACGGGCGCGGAGGAAGAGGAAGGGGGGGGGAGGAAGGGGTCATGGAGGGGGGGGGGCGCCCACCGATGGAGACGACAAGGCCTTGAGGGCGCTTAGGGAGGAGAGCTAGTCTCCCAACGGTCGCCGCTCATACATCGAGAGGAGGAAGACACAAGATACAAGGAACAAACATGAGGTGCAAGGTGTGTTGGAACCGAGACTTCTAGGCTCGGCTTTCGACAATGGTTATCTATGAAGGTGCCAAAAAGATTTTGGGGAGGCAATTAAAGCTGCAATCTATATTTTGAACAGATCACCGACAAAGAGTTTGAATGGTAAAACTCCATATGAAGCATGGTTTGGGAGAAAACCGGGTGTCAAACATCTGAGAACGTTTGGCTGTGTGGCTTATGCTAAGAAGCTTGGACCCATGGTAACCAAACTTTCTGACGGCAGTCGGTTCACGGAGTTTTCTTTGGCTATGAATCGAGAACCAAGGGTTCTGAGGGGTCTATGATCCTCGTCAACAAGAAGCTGATGGTGTCAAGAGATGTAGTCTTTGTTGAGAAAAAAGGCATGGAGTTGGGGGAGATCAGCAGCAGTCAAGGAGGAGGTGAGACTGAGACACTAGATACATTCACGATTCAAGATTAAGATATCAGAAGATCCGACAATAGCGGCTAATTCAGATTTAGGCGGCGATCTCGCTGTCGATGGTGGCCCGACCTCTCCTGCTGTAACAACTCCATCCCAGGGGCTCGTGGGTGATCCAAACACGCCACCAAGCACCCCTCTCTTGAGCACACCCAAAGAGGTTTCACGTCTCATCAAATTCAGTGGGCAACACCACCGACCAATGCATCTGCAGATTCAGATGGAGCACCTATGAGGTTCAGGACCCTGCCTGACCTGCTTGATTCCACTGAGGAGATGCACGACTTCGAGTACAGTGGGTTGTGCTTAGTAGCTCTGAAGAACCAAGGCTCGGTCGAGGAGGCATTAATCGAAGAATGTTGGAGACGGGCCATGCGCTGTGGAGATGCGTGCAATTGAAGCCAATAGAACTTGGGACGCTGTGACTTGCCGACAAAGCGTAAGCTATAGGCCTTAAGTGGGTCTTTAAAGTTAAAAAGGACCCCGAAGGGAAAGCTGTCATGCACAAAGCGAGACTAGTGGCGAAGGGATATGCACAGGTGCAGGGAGTTGATTTCAACGAAGTATTTGCACCCGTCCGCCGCACTGAAACCGGTGCGGGTGTTATTGGCATTGGCAGCACAAGGTGGATGAGAGGTACACCATATGGATGTGAAATCCACATTCCTGAATGGAGATCTTATTGAAAACAAAGTGTATGTCAAGCAGCCCACCCCCAGCGGTGACGACGGCTGAAGTTGAGAAAAAGCACTCTATGGCTTAAGGCGGTGAAGATCTCTAGATTGGTTTTGAGTAATTAATGACAACCTAGGACTAATCTCTATGCTTAAGTGTGTATCTAGCTTGAGATGGTTCTAGCCAAGTTGTGAAGCATGGTGGTCACGGTGGATGCACGGTGATGATCCAAAAGTTGATCAAGTGCTTGGACTTGAAAAAGGAAAATAAAATGGGCTCAAGGAAAAGGTATATCCATAGGGCCATTTTATTTTTGCACTCAAGACATCATAGCGGATGTGAGTGGTTTAGGTTTGATAACCGTACTATAAAGAGGAGAAAATCATAATCGCTTTACTCACCTAGTGCTACTAATTCGAATTTCAAATTGCATGTGCATTTGAGTTAGTGATGTGGTGGTTCGATGAGAAACTCCTTTGAAAAAGATTTGAGAAGTGCTATCTATTTTGGTCATGAGGTTTGACACATTTTGGATGAGAAGCACATAATTTGGATTGAGCTTATTTGAAAAGAAAAGATAAAGAGAAAGAGGTGACGTGCGATTGCTTAAAATATATACATGTATATGTACATATATATATATGGACTCATGCTCACGTACATTAACTTGGTAGCGCTTGTGGCTTTGGAAATATATGCGCACATGTACGTGCTATATATATATGGCTGCGGGTGTTTTGCTATTTAAATTTGGGATCAAAGAAAAATTGCACGGCCAAGCTTTATTTCGGCAAAGAAAATTTGGAGGAGCTGCCGTCGGCCGTGTGCGTGCTAGCTGCTGCAGGCCTGTCTTGGCGCTGCTGGGCCGGGACACCTCGCCTTGCTGCTGCGATGCTTGCTAGCTGGGCCAGACCTGCTTGCTGACTGCTGGTGACCGAGCGCAAGGCGTCGACAGCTGCTGCTCTGTTTTTCTTTGTCGAAGAAAAGGAGCTGCCCCGTCCAGACTCCAGAGAGAGCACGAAAGAGAAAAGAAGCGACGCCGCTGCCTGCTCATCCGCCCGTTGGGGCTCTGCCGTTGGAGAGGCTGCTAGCCGTTGGGAGCCAAGCCAGGAAGGGTATAAGACCAAGCTGCTCCTCCTCTTGCTCTTTCTCTTGCAATCGAATTCTAACAGTGAGCTGTTCTTCCCCTCTCTCAAACCCTACAAAAGAGAAAAAGAGCTCATCTCCTCCTCTCTCTCGATCTACTGATTTGGGCTGAAATCAAGTGAGAGAGCTTGTGCTTGAGATCGATTTAAGGACTCCAAGAGGATTGCTTCCCTCTCCTCTCCATTTCCACGGTGGATTGTTGCTATTGAGAGAGGATTGGGTAACCCTAGTGTGCATTGCATTTGTGATTCATTTCGTGGCACTAGGTGGTGATTGCAATTGTGGTCATCTTTTTACTCTTGGTGATTCCGTCTCCTAGACGGTTGGAGTTGGATTGATTGGTGAGGGGATTTGGTGATTGTGTCCGCCCCAATCAAGGTGATATTGTGAGAGGTTACCCGGAGCACCGAATTGCTACTTTAGTGGATTGCTCGTGTCATTGAGTTACCTCTCTTGTGAGTGGTGTCTTGGAGAGCCCGAGGGGCCAACTAGCGAGTGCACCGCCTAGTCCAAGAACCATCCAAGTGTTGGTCGACACAACGGGGACTAGCTTGCCGCCAACAAGTGAACCTCGGGGATAAATCAATTGTGTTATCTCTTGTCTTCCGGTTTTTCGGATTAATTGATATATATATTGTTGGAAGTATCTATTCGGTGATTGGCATCATCCTCTACATCTCACCGTCGGTATAAAAGTCATATTCCCCTCTCTTTCATACTTGCAATATATATATTGTGGTAGAGTAGCAAGTAATTTTGTTTAGAGTAATTTATATATCTTGTTAGCTCTCTTGTTAGTAAGAGTAGAGACATAGCAATTGTGTGTCTTAGAGATAATAATTACTAGAATTGCAATAGGTGGCTTGCCTAACATTTAGAGCTAGAGCAAACCGCATTTAAAATCATTTGTTTTATTAATATCTTTGCTCTAGTGTCTTTGAAGAATTTTTATTAGGCTATTCACCCCCCCCCCCCCTCCCTCTAGCCATCTAGGACCTTCAGCCAGACACCTAGGGCCTGGAACGCCAAGCTTGGCAGAGAATTGCTTGCACTCGGTTTTTCGAGGAGCAAGCCGGAGCATGCCGTGTACGGGAGAAGCAAAGAAGGTCATTCCTACTTGTGGGGGTGTATGTTGATGACTTGATAATCTCTCGGGCCCGATGCCACCGATATCGAGCGGTTCAAGCAAGAGATGATGAACAAGTTCAACATGAGTGATCTAGGTCTCCTTAGTTATTACTTGGGCGTAGAAGTGAAGCAAGGAGAGGATGGGATCACGTTGAGTCGTGAGTGCATATGCTCCAAAGATACTTGAGTCAGTGGGCATGAAGAATTGCAATCCTTGTGCCATACCGATGGAAGCTCGGCTCAAACTCAGCAAGAAGATGGAAGATGAGGTTGTAAATCCTACGACATATCGAAGTGTGATCGGGAGCCTCGGTACATTGTCAACACGAGACCAGATTTGGCATTTACTGTGGGTGTTGTCGGTCATTTTATGGAGGCTCCAAGCAAAGATCATCGGGCTGCTGTTAAGCATATCCTACGGTATCTAAAGGGAACCATGTGGTTTGGTTGCAAATATGGCAGAGGCATTGAGCTAGTGCCCTTTCTGCTTGGGTATAGCGACAGTGACTTCGCGGGAGCTGTCAAGGACAGGAAGAGCACCACAAGGGTTGTGTACTTTCTCGGCAGGAACTTGGTCACTTGGACGTCGCAGAAGCAAAAGATAGTTGCTCTCGCCTTGTGAAGCCGAGTGCGCGGCAGCGGCATGTCAAAGCGTTTGGTTGAGCCGGCTGATAGGCGATTTGATGGGAACAAAGGAGGCACTAGTGAAGTTGCTCATGGACAACATGTCCGCGATAGCCCTAAGTAAGAATCTTGTTCACCATGATCGAAGTAAGCATATTGACACGAAGTTTCACTTCATTCGTGAGTGCATCGAGGATGGCAGGGTGGAGGTAGATCACATGGGCAGTGCAGATCAGTTGGACGATATCTTCACGAAGGCGTTGGGGCGCGTCAGGTTCTTGGAACTAAGGAGAGCTCTTGGTGTGGTTGAGCTGCAACAAGTTTAGGGGGTGATTTGTTAGCTAAATTGTTGCGTCGTCAGTGTAACTTTGTTTTAGTAATTGCATTGGCTAGGTTAGGAGGTAGTGCATGGTTGAGGCGTGCTCGGGCCATGACACAAGTCCTCGGTCGGTCTAGAGTTTGGACGCGCCACTACGTAGGCTGCAGCACGTGGTGACCACCGCGGCGAAACGGTGCGTTACACGGCGTGCAGCGTGGCGCGGGATACTTGGAGACTTGTTCCAAGAACCTAGCATAGGATGCTATAAATAAGAAACAAGGATGACCGAAAACGTTGTGAAGTTGGGCAGCAACAAACTTCTATTCTTCTCGTACTCTCGTTTTCATCTACACGCTCTCGCCGCGATCACCGCGAACTCGCCGGCGTTCAAGTTGGTCGTTCGGTTCCAACAAGGTGGATTTATATTGTTTATAGTACATAAACGATCTATTTGAGTCACCCACATATGAATAATGTTTACTTTAGTTAAATCAACCTATGCTAGAACGATCTTATTGGGCTTCCGCAAATTGTTTTTCTTCTATTACATCCTAGCCTGCTATGGCTAAGAACTAGTTACACAGTAGCGCTCGACGTGTGTATAGACTTTACTTCAATCTATCGCTTCCAGGATGGGAGACAAAAAAAAAAAAAAAAAAAAACCTATCGCTTCCAAGCAACGTATGTATTAAGGAATATAATTACATCCCAGTCAAGCTCACATAACTTTATATACGAAGTTAGTTTTGTACTTATGTCACCATTTATGTTGAGATGGATAAAATTGAGCTTTATTTATGGATACGGGCACAGAATTTCAGGAAGACAAAGATCACAGAAGCAGGGGATCGGAGCAAGCAAGAAAAACGCTACCTTAAAATAAACCAGGGGAATGCAAAGTGAACTGCTCTTGACAACAGTGGAACACAGCTGCACGTAATAAGAACTGGGATGTTTGGGCTGATCTTTCAAGGACCGAGATGGATCGCCTCGGCCACTTGCCTCCGCTGACAATGAACAACAGAGTGTGTAAGGTCGACGATGAAGCACAGAAGAGCAGCAGAACAGGTAGAAAAGGGCAGCTTAATTACTTACCACAGTGGCAGAAGAGGCGAGGCGAGGCGAGCTATGTTCACTCCGGCAACTAGCAGCCAATTGGCTAGGATGATCCATAATAATCAAGACATGCACCCGGCCCATCAAGGTATCAGATTCCTTGCCCACATCGAGGGCCAAAGCTTTACTTGGTCCCACTACTGCTTGGTCCTAAGGACCGGGACGTAATGCTATATGTCCGCTTGAAGAAAGTAAAAGGCACAACTATTATTATTTATTATTTTGGGTAGAATAGCCGTTTTGGTTCTTAAACTATTACTCGAGGCTCAATGTCAATCCTAACCTTTCAAAACGGCTGTTTTAGTCGTTAAACTCTATTTTTAGGCTCAATTTCATCACAGAACTATGAAGATGATCGTTTCAGTCTTTAGACTGCATTTTGGGCTCAATTTCATCCATAAACTATCAAAGATGATTTTAGTCTTTCCACTTTTAGGTAGCAGTTGGTTGGGAGTCAAGATGGGCTGGGACGTCCCGTCTCTAGGTTTCTAGGCCGGGAGGGATGGGACGACTCCAATTTCTGTTTGGTTGAAAAGGGATTTGACCAACCTATTTTACTTTATTTTTTGATAAAGTGTACCTGTATTAAGTAGGGATAATAGTAGCATACAAATACAACCTATTTTTTGGAGTAAAATGCACCCAGTACTCAACTATTGACCTCCTCCCATCTAGGTACTCAACTATCAAAACGACCATTCGTGTACACGAACTATTGTCCATGCACACCAAAAGGTCAAAAACTTGCCACGTCGTAGGTAATTTTTCAAAAAGACCCTATCTATTTTCTCTATCTCGCAATTAGATCCTTCATCTCCTTCCTGCGCCTCCGGACGAGCACCCCCGTGGCTCGCTTCGCGGCGGGTCGCTGAGCACCCCGCCCCCCGGTTCGCGGCCGCGGCGGCCGGCGAGCACCCCGCGGCTCGCGCGCGGCGGCCGGCGGAGCGCCCTCGCGGCCCTGCCCTCGCAAAGATCGGCGGCGGGCAGCGCGCCCCGACTTGCACGTCGTCGGCTGACTCCTCCGCTGTCGTTGTCCTCCTCCGCTGCGCGCATGAAACAAAGACGCCATCGAAGCTGCGCGCACACGGCCGCAAAAAGGTCTTGCGCCGGCGAGGTGGTCGGTGGCGTCGGGCCGTTGAAGCCATCGTAGATGCCGACGAACATCCAAACCGCTTCTCCGACAGCACCACGCGTGCCTGTCCTCCCGACCTTCCCAGCGCGCCCACCGCACCCTCGCCGCGCCATTGCCGACGTCCGGTCGCGCAGTTCCCGACCTCCACGGCGCGCTCTGATGCTTCCCCTGCCGGGGGGCGACGCGCAGTCCCTCCGCGAAGACCGACGCCGGCGGCGGCCCTGCTGGAGGCCACCAAGGAGTGGGCTGGACTTGCAGGGCGCTTGCTGCCGCCG
Source organism: Hyparrhenia diplandra (assembly GCA_015847255.1). NCBI lineage: Eukaryota > Viridiplantae > Streptophyta > Magnoliopsida > Poales > Poaceae > Hyparrhenia > Hyparrhenia diplandra. Next base: position 561,417 of record JADLZK010000908.1, on the reverse strand, counting down.
ATGCCGCGTGGGCGTGGGGTCGGCGAGGATCCGCCGCGTCGGTGCGCTGAGGGGAGGCGACACGCCCACGGTCTACTTTTTCCGCACAACCGGTGACCGGGCTTCTTCGCGGCGGACGCCGTCAAGGGAAGCCTCGCCGGGACGCCGTGACGTTCTACCCGCTTCCGGCGCCGGCGCCTCGGTGTCGGCGGCGCCAACGGGCGTGTCCGTAGATCGCGACCGTGAGGGCGCGGTGTTCGTGGACCGCCGCGGTGCGACTCACGTCTTCGGACGATCGTCTGCGCGAGTTCGTGCCATGCATGCCGCGAGATCACGGGACCTCTTTGGTACCGCCGGCCCGAGCCCAACCCGCCCGGCGCTGCTGTTCGTCGCGGTGTCACGTACATCGCGGCGGCGCGCCGTCTCGCCCCGTCCATGCACCACTCCTTGAACGACGCCGGGCGCGCGCCACTTCCTCGACGCGTGGGCGAGCATCGCGACGCTGGGACTACACCGCCGCTAACGCTCCCGTGGCACCGTGCCCGACTACGGGCTGCTCGCCGTGCAATGCGGGGCCCGCTGCGCGTGGTCCGCACTGACCACCGGTACAAGCCCGAGCCGGATTCGGTGCCTTACGGTGGGCGCCGGCGCCGCGGCGGCGTCGGCGACTACGCTGGCGCCATCATCGTCATGACGACTGCGCGCAGTGGGGCGCGAGGCTCGAGGCCCGGGCGTCACGTTCAGCGCGTGGTGGCGCTGTTGTGGCGATCGTGTGCGCGCGCCTGGCGCCATTTGCCGCGAGACGAGACGCGGCTCTACTCCATGATCGACATGCGGTCGGCGCTGGACCGCGCGCTCTCCGCCGGTACCGACAACGCGGTGGTGCGCGCGCGTCGGTGTCGCCCGCGGCGGGAGGTGGTGGGCAACCCGTGGGTACGCGGGCGCGTCGCGCCGGCGCGGTGACGAGCCGTGGCGGCGACTACGCGCGGTCGCCGGTGGACTACCCGGAAGGCGTGGACGCCATGAATCTGCCCCGGAGCGGGGTGCTCCGCGACGCCCCGCCGAGCGCGAGCCGCGGGGTGCTCGTCCGGAGGCGGGAAAGAGATGAAGGATCTAATTGCGAGATAGAGAAAATAGATAGGGTCTTTTTTGAAAAATTACCCCGACGTGGCAAGTTTTAGACCTTTGGTGTGCATGGACAATAGTTCAGGTACCGGATGGTCGTTTTGATAGTTCGAAAGTACCTAAATGGGAGGAGGTCAATAGTTTGAGTACCATGGGTGCATTTTACTCTATTTTTTGTTTGGTCTGAGGACATAACAATGGGATCACCCGTTGGGACGACTCCAATTTCTGTTTGGATGAAAAGGGATTTGACCAACCTATTTTTTTTTGTTTGGTATGAGAACATAGCAATGCGATCACCTGCTGACAGGTGTGGTCCATTTGTTAGGTATTTTAATTTTTACTAGTTAAGCGCCCGTGCGTTGCTACGGGATAACTAAATTTTATATAAAACACATGGATCGCATGATAAGATAACAATACTATAAAATTAAATAATGATATTAAAGTGACATTTAATACAAACAAGTTTTATAAAAGTAACACAATCAATCACGGACAGCTGGCGCAAACTCTATTTTAGGGTGTTTTTTGGTAATCGTCTAAGATAATGTTTTATATTGTACGAAGAAATCTTCAATATTCATTTATTTCATGCACTGCGCCAATAAATTCATGAGTAAGTTACGATGCATCTTCATACCATCCTGCATTATAAGAGTGTATGCGGATATTAGTGCTTATCACATGAAAATACTGCGTGTCTTAAAAATCTCATAAAACCTTAAAACAAAGTATGTTATTCTCACCGTAGAAATACTTGCAGGTTTATGACCATCGTGACCTATAAAAGAAACGATAGGTTTATTTTTGAAATGATTAAGGTACAAACATACTTATAAAAGATTAAATCATGTTATTTTTTTAAACCATTAAGTATAACCATGGACGTCGTTGATTCAGAATTAAAATGACATATAGCTATATAAAATTATGTTATATTTGGTTTTCTTAAGTGTTGAATCATTAGATTTGTTATGTATAATCGAATAACCAAACATAAATAGAAATAGTTATTTAGCTTATTTACTATCACGTCCGTGCGTTGCTACGGGGCAAGTAAGATTTTGTATTAAATCACACGGATCACATGAAAAAATATCAATACTGTAAAAATTTATCAACGTTAAAGTGACATTTATTTAATCCGAAAAAAGTTCATGAAATTAATAGTCACAGGTATCGCAGGCTCACAAACTCTACTATATAGATTGTTCTGTGATGCAGCTCAGCAGCAAGACACATGCTTGAGTATATATATACAAGTTCAGAAAACAAACATGTTTCTGTACAGAGCAAGACACATGCTTGAGTACACATGTTTGAACTCTAAGCTGTTCTTGCACATGGCATTATGCCAAAGAAAGTTAATCTCCTGATTTAGCATATTTCCATTAAGGGGGCAAAAATAAAATCTCTTTAGGCAATGAGAATTTAAGATTATCAATTTGTAAAGACCCACATGAAGAACATCAGGTGGCGCACGGCACCTTGATACATGGCTGGAACATGCCATAGCCTACAACAGTCAACTGCAGTTAACTAATGTACATACAATCAGCTTCAGATAACTCTATCACAAGTTGTTTCATAATTCATCTTGACAGTCCCGTTGAGCACACAACCATTTAGAGACCTCATCGCGTTCTGGTCATCCTCACCAAGGCAACACTCATGCTCACACCTATTTCCAGTAAGCAACACTCAAGTTCTAGTCTCCAGACAAGCATAAGATTTGAATCATTACCAAAAGGAAATGAATTTACTGTACACTTGCATGAAATGGCTCCTATGAATTACCTAAAGGAAGCAGTCCAATTAAGCGGGCACTGGAATGCTCAGGACCTTGGCCATCATTACCATGAGGCTGAAGAACAACCATTTTGTCTCGTTGCTGCTCAAAAACTGGTCAAACATCACCTGTGCACCATTGGCAAAATCGCCAAATTGTACTTCCCAAAGAACCAATGAATTAAGGTTTTCCATGGAGTAACCCAATTAAAACTCGTCCCAGAGGTGATTCTGGAAGTGAACTGTGAACAGAGTAATACACAACTTGAGCACACAAAAAAAGAACACTTCTAACTAAAGTGACATGTAAGATTTGGTAGACCCGTAAGCAAACTTACCTCAATTTGATTCATTGCAACATGATCAAGTGGGCAGTACTTTACTCCAGTTTCCTGATCATGCAGAACTGCATGCCGATGGCTGAAAGTACCTCTTTCTACATCATGTCCACTTAGCCTAACATGATTCATTCCACACTAAGTGTTGCGAAGGCCAGGGCTTCTGCAACAACACAATCAATTCATTCACCACTCTTGATCATATCTGCACACAGCTCAAAAATCTTCTGACTGCTCTGTGTGGTTTGAAGTTTTCAGATAGTGTAGTAATTGCCTATCCTACATGTTTCAGTATCTTAGACTTCACCCTGCATAAAAGGCAGTTTTAACATCTAATAGTTGAACAGAAGACAATAATGTGAAATCAACGGAATGGCATATTTCCTTAACCATGGTTTTTTTCCTTTATACCCTTTGTTTTTTTTTTTTTGGTTGTTTGTACAAACTACTTTCATATATTAGTATAGTCTCTAGCGGCAGGGCAATCCACCAGTTTCATTCAAAAAGAAGTGGCATGTATATCAACAAATTTGGTAGCAAACCAAAAGATACACGAAGTGCACCTACAAGCTGCCAAAAATTTTGTTATGACCTATGAGTGTCCCAAATGTCCAATAAACCAAATTGAATATCAGGGTGGAGTGGCTGATATTTAGTGGGGGTTTAGATAAATTCCCAGATTTCTGTTGTTGATATTCTAAGCCACATGTTCCCTTTTCACCTTCTTTCTACCGACCCATGACCGTGATCCATTTAATCACAGGAAATGCAAATGTAAGTAAGGTTGCCATCGCTTCCAAATAGCATAAACAAATCAGAGATCTCTACGAGGCATGCATAGACCGCAAGCCTGGCCATCCACGTTTGCTAATCAGCATACCCATGAATTTGGAGTTCTAGAAGTCAGACTCAAATTGTCTAAACTACCACGTAGAGTCCAATAAAATCTGAATTGAGACAAGAGAGGAGTTTTACAATTACCAGAGGCGATTGCAAAGACGATTTGGGGATGGCCGGATTATTTCACTCGGATTACCTGGAATCGAGTCGCAAGAGAGGCTGCCCATCTGGACGTTGATAATTCGATCAGATCCCCTTTCCACCAGCCGGCCGCATCACCTCGTGCCCAACGCACTGGCAGCCCCTAACGGCAGGACGTAGGTGTCGCCGCTGTCATGTGAGAGGACACAGGAACCGCGGCTGCGACCTTGCTCCATGTGGCTCCGCACCGCCGCCGACGCACCCAATCTGGGGCTGCCTGATGCCCGGCCGAGCTTACCGGAGAGGCCGAACGCGGTAGGTGCAGACGGAACTCACCTTGACCGGCACTGCAGCCTCGTCTGCCTTCACTGTGGGGGTGGGGTGGGGGCATCCTATGATCCCGTCGGCGCTGCGTCCTCAACAGGGGCGACGAGAGCCCTGAGATCGAGAAGAACCTTATCCTCACGGCTGGCGAGCTGCTCCTCCCGGATAGATCAGCCGCAGGGCCGCTCCTCCCTTCGCCACTCGGCACCGCATCTGCGGGTGGGCCGGGGATTCCATGCGTCGCGGCGGCGGTGGGCAAACCACAGTTACTGTAGCAATTTCAAAACCGCCTTTCGGGGAGGTAATTTGCGTAGTTTGAAAAGTTGAGGGAGGTGATATATGCGGTTTTGAGTTGAGGGAGGAAAAGTAAAAAACTTCGTGATAGTTGAGGGAGGAATCCGGACTTTTTCAAAAAATAAACCCACCCCAAACCAGCCCATTGTCTCTAGAAACCAAACTCCCCAGCCCATTCCATTCAACCCACTAGAAACCATCCCAACCCATGGTTTGAACCCACGAGCTGCACTGCACTGTCATGTCTGGTTTGAGAAGGTGCAGTGCGTTGGATGAGATGTTATGCAACTGCTGCACTGCACTGTCATCAAGTGGCGATGGATGAGATGAGAAGCAAAAACGAGATTTGGTAGCGCTTCGTCAGGCAGCTGGGCTGTGCACTGCACTGCACTGTCTCACGGCAGATAAGAAGCGGCAGGAAACAAGCAAGAAGCCACTGTCTTTTTTTTTCAAAGTCTGAATCTTTGCATGTAAAACACTGATGCAATGGAGTTATAACCTCCAATAACAATGTACAAGCTCAAATCTCAGAACATATCACATATATTACCAAAAAAAACATTTGAGGAATAATTTAGCCTCCATGGCTCCATATATTACAAAAAATTGGTAACATTCATTTTCCAAAGTTATCTGATGGAAGGAGAAGTCACAGACTCAGAAACATTGCAATGAGACAAGAACAAGTGGTAGAGGAGCAACTTGAGACCACTGAACCGAAAGTGCAGACCCTGTGTCTTTGAAAGTGACATATGCAACTTGAGACCACTCATCTCCACATGTTCAATATCTCCTGAAAATAAGCAAGCATTTGAATCATATGGCAGCAATGGTTATGGTCATGCAGTAGCTATTTGTCCAGTAAAAGGTATTATACAAAAAATGTATGTTGCCGAAGCATACATCATGAACTTGCTGATTTGAACATGAACTTAGTAACGCAATAACCACCTGTAGGCATGCAATCTATTTTAACAAAGTTAAAATTTGAAGCCAGGAACTAACCAGACATGACAAATGAGAGGTAGGAGCCCAAAAGACATTTACTCATCAAAAATGCAGAAACTTCACCGAGGTCCTGGCTTGGAATGGACAAACTTCCTGATAAAAAAGAAACTATTTTATGTGTCCACTAAACAATGTATGGCACAGGAGGAGGTATATATTGAACTGAAAGCTCCAAATTCTAGAAAAGGTCAACTCCAATCTCATTTTTGCAACTGGAATGTATGAACTTTCAAAAGAGAACCTTTTTACCTTTCATGGCTACAGATTGTTGCCAACACTTTCTAGCTTAAGGTTCCACCACTTCAGCTAACTCCACCTATTCAACAAGATTTTAGTAAAAACATAACAAAGCTATATTATACAAATAATTACAAAAAATATGGACTAGTGTTATACCTGATTATTTGTACCCACATCTTTTTCTAGAAAGAGCCAATCTTTTCCCGCAAAACAAGAGCTTCCAACATTTGAGGGGTTAACGAACTCCTGGTATCTCCAAGTATCCTACCTCCAAGGCTAAAGGCTGACTCAGATGATACAGTGCTGAGAGGAATTGCAAGAAAATCTCGTGCCATGGTTGAAAGAGCAGGGTACTTCTCAGCACGTGTCTTCCACCAGACCAAAACATGAAAAGGTAATCTGTAGGTGTGACATGTGCCACTAACAATCTCCAGCAGCAGTACACCAAAGCTGTAGGAGAGGAAGCACTAATCTGTTAAGGTTCAGTATAATAGGGATCCAATAATACACTCAAATCTGAAACTTCAGTATAGTCTGCAGAATACATCACCATTCAGTATAGCTGCTTCTTTCAAGTTCTGAAACTTCAAAGCCAATTCAAAACAAGCCGACTCTGAGCACCAATGAATGACACCTGTTTCAAACAATAGTGCAGACTAAGGCAACCACATCACAGTTTCAAACATCTACATTTTCTATTAATTAATGCAACCAGAGCAAACAGGTGGAAACTTCCTCTTCTATCTATTAATTAATATGTGAAGCACTGCAGAGTCCAATGACACGAGAGAGTATATTTCAGAACTATTGAACAAGGATGGCACAGCACAAACGAACTGAATGAACCACTGTCACATGTGAAGGTCAGGGCAAACTAACAGATCGATTCACGCAAACCACTATCATATGTGAAGGTCAAGACAAGACAAGCACCTACCTCTCCTGTAGTCTGGTGGGCGCCCAGGCCAGATCCTTCAGGCTTCAGCTGAGGCTTCCGTACTCGGAGACCGGAGCGGACAGCCAGGTAGCGTAGTGAGACAGAGCTTTTCGCGAGCGACTGCAGGTAAGGCTCTGCACAGACAGCAACCAAGAAGGTCAGCATCCATCATCGTCAACGAAACAGGGAGGCTGTTCTTGCGGCAGGGACCGAATCCGATTGGTCTTCCTCGAATCCAACCCACCAACCGAATCGAACTCGATTATTACCTGAGGTAGTAAGGAACTCGTCGAAGGTGACGTCGCACTCCAAGCACTCCAGCTCCGCGGCGGCCGCCGCAGCTCGGCCTCCAGCTCCGCGGTGCCGACGCCGAAACCGTCGAGGACCAGCTCCTCCCCTAACGCGCGGCGTGGCCCGGAGCAGGATTGCGCGAGCAGGCGAGGGAAGGGGTGGGGCATTCGCGGTGCGGCCTCGCCCACGCGCTGGCGGCGGGCCGGCGGCTCGCGGACTCAGAAGGGGAGAGCGGCGGTGGGGTGAGGCGACGGGGTCAACTGGAAACCATGGGCTACGGTTGCTGTTGGGAACCGGTTGGAACCATGGGCTACAAACCAAACCAGACCAAATTATTACTTTCCTCAAACCCAACCAGACCAATCTATGGGATAAAAGCCAGCCCATGTCCTCCAAACCTATTCAGCCCAATACTAAAACCAAACAAAAAAAAAACCAAAACGGCCCAAACCACAGGCTGACGTACGGAGTATTGTACACCGTAGTAATCCTCCTACGCACATGGTAGGGCAGCATGGGCAGCAGTGCATGCATGCACATTTGCTGCAGGCCTTTGAACGGGGCAGACTGCATGCCCGGCCATTGGCTCTGGCATGCGTGGTCTGAGGCCACATGTAAAGCTAGCTCGTGCGCCTGGCACACTGCATGCGTGGTCTGAGCCCATGCGCCTTTACTTCAAGTCAGAAGCACAGAGCCCAGCACAGAGCCCATGCGCCTCTGCCCTCGGTTCATCTTTTCACACCACTAGTGGGAGGGCGCGCCTTTGCGCGCCGACTCAGGTCACGGATCGTTGATGTGATCTGGAGTACAATATCGTTTCATTATAATAGATTGGGTACACGGCTTCAGTCAGAACATAAAGAGTAGTCTTATACACAGTCATGGATTTAGGTAGAAATATTTACATCACATTAGGTATCATAACGATTCAGGAAGGCAGAAATACAACATTCTATATGATTGTTCATGGAAACGAAAGAAACAGTAGTGGTAACTACAGATGTATGATATGAATGACATTCGCTCAACATTCGCAGTCCTCATTATTTGACCCACTATTATACAATCTTACAAATTAAAGAATGCTCAACATTGTCAGTCCTTATTATTTCACCTACTGTCATGCAAGTCAGAATACATGAGAAATAAGGTGCAGCCTGTGTAGATAGGCCTGCTGACTTATGTTTGCTGATCGTAGTCCTTTTATATTGCATTGTCAATTAATTGACATATCAAGGATAACTCCATGCGTATCAGTTGTGTTTGTTTGTTGGAGTCTTCAGAGAACCTCTAGCCAAGGTTGAATTGAGTGTATGAAGATCTATGCGAAGAAAATGGCAAGCAACAGCATTCAGCCTCAAAAATTGAATGATAATTTTCGAATGGTGTATCTGTATCAAGGATCTTACTGCAACTGCGAGTCCAATCTCCACCGACCCAAACAGGGCAGCATCAAGTGCGCCAAGGCAGAGATACATCATTTTACAATGTTTGCCGGAGTTGTTCAGCCAGTGTCTTTGCTTTCGGAAAAAAGAAACAATAATCAATTGATCTGGACTCATATATTGGGAGGGAACAATCTGAAATTCAATTTAAGCTAAGTAACATTTAGTGATACTAATCTAATTTTGACCCCTTCTACTTCCTTTTTCTGTCAGCATCTAGTAATTTCATAGCGAGAACATTCATTGATTGTCTTAGTATTAATTTAATGTTGAAACTAAAATTAAGAGGTGGAAACAGACGTGTGTACCTGTCAGGAGGTAGCTGATTGTTGAAGGGAAGGCTGTAGCAGGGTGACGGCGTTGGATAGGTCTCGCGAAACGGCAGGTGGCGATGATATTATTGGTTGTGGACAATGTTGAAATTAATGCACTGTTAATAAGAAATTACCATTCTGTAGGATCTTCAAAACATAGAAATCTGTACTCTCCAAACCATAGTAAAATTTGATCGAATGGGAGTTTGTCATAGTAAAATTTAGGACTTAGTCAAAACAAATCCAAAAGCTAAACCAAAGAGTCCTAATCATAGTAAAACTTTGGAGTCCTACTCATAGTAAAATTTTGAAGCTTGCAAACCATTGGTAAATTTTGGACTTGAATGCAAGGTCAGCATCAATGCAATGTGAACAACCTTTGCTTCTGCAATTTAAAAAACATATGACAGCGTTTGAAGGTGATCTCGATTTAAGTACCATGATTCTAGAACTGCCAAGCTGATGGAAAACATAAGATGGAACACACTATAATGACAATGACAGTAAGTTTCAGGGTCATCAATAATCAAGTTGCAGCAAATTATGCTGTTTAGGGGAAAAATTATGGACTGTTATTGGTCTGTTGCTGAATCATTTCACAATTCTTTAGTGCTGGATGAATCCAATGTTTGCAAAATCAGTAAGGAAAACAATGTTTTTACCTTGGGTGGTGATGGTACAGCTTCATGATGCCGCATGGTTTATGTGATAAATGAAGAGGAGCTTCCACCTTCTTTTTAGGATTTTTTACAGCAACACAGGGAAGGCCTTTAGTATTGTCCTTGCTTTGAGGAGGTGGAACCTGAATTTGCTGTAGTCCTATTGTAAATTGAATAGTTGAGGTAAGGATAGCAATAGCAGTGGTAGTTACCTCAATGAGGCGAAGATGAGAATCGGAGGCAAATCCGATTAATTGGTTTTGATATGTAACTGAATATATACTGGATAGAATCGATAGCTGCACAATTGGTGTTGACATGTAACTGAGTATATTGGATCGACATGTACCACAAATTAGAAAGCTATAGAGAGTGAAGATGGAGCATACCTGCATTTAGGGCTCCAGGGGAACAGCGTTGGTGCACATCCCATGTGAGGAAGCATGACTATAAGCACAAATACAGTTTCCAGCTTTGTATGACCTTATGAAGCTAGGATTGATATTGGCAGATTTATATCAAATGGTGCCGTTGAAGTAACCTGCAGAAGTTACGGAATTAGAAAAGCTATAAGGAACACATATTGACTGTATACATAAATTTGAAATGGAAGTAGGACAGGCAAATAAGCACCCGCACCCAATCAGGCAGAAGAGGATAGGGAAGCCAAAAACTCATCCATATTTATTGCAGCTGGATAAATGGAATATAAAAAGATTTGTGATGAATTAAATTTTAAATTAACACAGGCAGGGCAAGCACTAAACTAAAAATCAAGCGAGAACTGTCGTAAGAAAATATATAGGCACTGCAAATGACCAGCGCTGCATCAAGGATCTTCACCAGGGATTTGTATTCAGTAAAACATCTTTTTTTTTTTTGCTCCCTCTAATGCCTAGCAGGATTAGACCAAGAAAGAAGTATTCTTTGTTCTGTATACAATGGAGGCAGTAAGCAGCGGGTCCTAAATTGCTAATAAATTTTATTGTTTGGAAATAAAATTACATATGACATGGAAGCAAACAATTGAACATGACAAACCTTGGGGAAGTAGCATTAGCTCTATAGCAGGAGGGCATGAAACATATTAACCAGGATCAAGAAAATCAACCACAATGAGTGCAATTTGAACTGGTGTAATAGAAACGTATTACATCATGTTCAAGTAGGGAATTTTAGGAATCACGGCATTGACATATTACCAGAAAATCAAGCCTCAACCATGGATCTTAAACAATTAATTTCGATGCTTTCTAAATGTGAACGGTTATCGACAAACTACATGCATAACTAAAATAGAAGAAACAGCAATAATCGCATTAAGCAACCTTTGAGCTGTAGGGAATCTTCTCCTTTCAGGATGCACATCAATTAAGAAGATACCAAATAATTCCATGAAATCTGCCATTTGTTCTGCAAAGAAATACCAAATGTAAAGGGAATACCACAACAGATACAATAACTATTTGGTGTCAGCCTAAAAAATACAATGATATAGTCTGATGAAGTGAAGTTTGCTAGATGGCATAGCGTGCACCTTTCTCAGTAGGAGCTTTGTCCAAAGGCAGAACATCGTCCATATTGTTACCAGATCAGCACGCACTAATTTAAGCATACGGATCAGCATGCACCGCAATGGGCAATGCAGCTAGTTTATTTTGATAAACACAAATCGTAGCGCTAAAATAAATTAGGCACCACTGACAATTGTACAGTCAGTCCATATGTATGCAAAAGAGAATTATTCAATTTGACACCCATGAAGAGCAACCAAATTAGCGCAGATGCACTGAACTTATTGTAAGATGGAAACTAAAGGAAAGGAAACGAGGACACCTGACTGTGCTACCAAAATCAGTGAAACATGAAGAGCCGAGGTGATCTAAAAATAGCTCGAATGCTAGAAAAAGGAAACCACAAGAATGAAAGATAGGCCCTCCTCATTGTTGTAAGCACTGAACATAATTTCTAATGTAATAATCAGATATCATAGTTCTGGGAGCATCTGAGCATATATACATGGGGAACTACAGAATGGACAAACGTACAAGAAGCTCATCAGCTTATCTTTCCTCACAGAAACCGATTGCTCAGTACCTCACCAGAACCGATCATCAGCTCATATCTTTGACATCACGTACTCAACTAAACGTTGCGTGTCCTTTTGACCAAGATATTTGTACCGATTAGCCATGAACAAAATTATCGATGAAATCAAAACCACAGTGTTAGAGAAGGGAAGAACCGAAAAACTGATCATGATGTACAGTGCTCACAATTCACAGCGAACCAATCACAGGAATGCAACCGACATGGATAGCCTCATTCCTCTGCCATTCCTCCTCTAATACTAATCCCGCAAAAATCAGAAAGGATTCAGCTCAAATCCCTCAAAATCGAAGAGGATCGAACTCAAACCCCTCAGATAAGTCCATCTGCAGCGCTCAATAGGAAGAGGAGGAGGAGCGGAGGGAGAAGAATGGACGGTCACCAGCAAATATCTGGAGCGAAGGAGCGGATGCGCTAGGGCTGCCGCGCGCAGCATACCCGCGCCGGGGCGCCGGCAGCCTCTACGTCGAAGGAGCCTCTCGACGGCGTGGAAGCGAGGGGATTTTTTTCGAAGGAGAAGAAGGCCGGCCGCCCGCGCCGAGCCGCCCGACCGCCGCGTCGCCCCGCCAGCGCCGGCCGTCCGTGCCGCCGCCAGGGAGCACGGCGGCTAGGGTTTCCCTCGAGCATCTGTCAACGCCGGGATGGAGAGAGAGGAAGGAGAGGGTAGAGGAAGAGGAAGGGGAGGCGCCGACGGGAGCAGGACGGCGGGGTGGCGCGAGCAGCGGGGGCGGGGGAGGGGGCGGCGCGAGCGGCGGCGGCGGCGGTGGCGTCGTAGTGAGCTGTGGCAGGAGCCGCGGAGAGGACGAGTTTTTTTTTTTTTTTTTTTTTTTTTTTGCTTAGAACGGAGGGAGAGCCGGTATATATTCGTTGGGATAGGCGGGGTTTTGTTTACAAATAGTACCAGCGGGTGGGTAACTATAAAAAATCATATTTTTTTGGAATTTTCTCTGCTTCAGGCGAATGAGTTTCATTTTACAGGGGCGTGAGCGGTAAAAAACCGACCAGAGTTACTGTGTACTGACTACTGAGGGCCTCAGTGGACTACGTTGGAGTTTTGGCTAAATAGAGGGGCCTCTTCGTAAAAAAAACCGGACCAATGAAAATTTTAGAAGCGACCTGGGCTTGGTCTCCTAGGCCGGAGGTTTTCGGGATTAAAGGTCCGGGAATGCTCTCTCCTTATCTCTTTATTTGGACAGGAAACAGAGGGAGAGTGAGGGAACGGCGGCCGCCAGCACAGGGCCGGCCTAGCGCCTGCGCCCGCGCGTCGGGGGAGCCAGCGCCCGTTCGTCCGTCGCGCCTGGGCAGGTCCACGCTGCAGGGGCCGCGCGCCGGGGCCGCTTCGGGGGCCGGGTCGCGCCGGCGTCGAGGCTGTGGGCCGCCACGCCTGGTCGGCCGCGGTGCTGCAGGAGCAGCGGTGGCGCATCAGGCGCCCGCGCGCCGGGGGAGAGGCGCCCGCGCCCGTGCGTCTAGCCACGTGCCGAGGGGAGCCGCGCCGGGGCGCCGGGTCGCGCTGCGCGCCTTTGCGCGCCAGGGGAGCACCACGTCGGGCGGTTCCCGCACGCCCGCGGCGTCCGCGCGCCGGGGTCGTGAGCAGCGGCGCCGGGGCCAAGGCGCCCGCATGACGGGGCGTCGCCCGCGCTGGGGGCCACGCGCTCGGGGGCCGCGCTCGGGGCCAACGGCGCCCGCGCGCTCGGCCGGGTCACGCCGGCGGCAGTGGCCTTCAGGGCCTGGGGCGCCGCCCGTGCTGCAGGGCAAAGTGGCCTTCAGGGCCACGGCGCTCGGATCCATCCGTCTTCAGGGCGGAGGTGACCCGATCTACTCGTCTTCAGGACGAAGGTGAGTGTTTGGTGTGTGTCTGCAGGACAACAGTGGCACTTCAGGGCCTGTTTTGGCGAGCGAAGGCAGAGCCGTTGTTGCTTCGCCGGCGGGCGGAGGCAGAGTCGTCCTTGCTCCGCGCTGGTTGAAGAGCAACGGCAGCAGAGCCGCTAGGGTGTTGTCTTCGGACGGGCGGAGGCAGAGCCTTTCTGGCACCGTCGAGTTGGAGAGCAACGGCGACGAGCCGCCATGGTGTTGCTTCCTGGACATGCAGAACACAAGAACAAGGATGTATGAAAAACTGATTTCTCACCTTCTTACCCTTTACCCTTTACCCTTTAGCTCGGCTAGAACTCGTGCTGATAACGTGTTAAGAAATCAGTGATTCTTCATACACACAAGAACATATATCAAGCATAGAACACAGATATGAGGGGAAGAGGGAGCTCTTTTGTATTTCATTCTTTCTTGTTCTCTGTACATATCTCCATCTCACACGCTTCAGCTCTTCTCCTTTTATAGAAGGGGAGAGGCTGATGCTATTCATAGTCTCCCATACATTTTCCTGGAAATTTACCTGTCATAAATTGGCCACCATCAAAGTCTCATGTTTACACTGAATGTTGACTTTGATTTCACAACAGCCTGCACTAGGCAACTATTGAAGCCAAAACCGTAACCACAATCATGGCTGCTAAGGTAGATGAGTTGATCAACCGGTATGGTGTGATGAATACTATCATCACACACAACGACAAGCAGTTGGCGTGAGTTCGTCGAGTTCTGCGACAGCCAGTAGAGGTACGCTGGGCCTCCGTTGCCCACCCGCAAACCAACAGGCAAGTCGAAAGGGCTAACGGAAGTCTTCTCCAAGCCCTCAAGCCATGAGTCTTTAAACAAATAATTAAACGCCTTTGGAGGCAAATGGGTAAAAGAACTCCCAGTGGTTTTATGGGGTCTAACCGTCTAAGGACAACACCAAACTGATTGACTGTTCACGCCTTTCTTCTTAATCTACAGCGCCGATCCGATGCAGTCTTGCCGATGTGGAGTACAACTCCCCTCAGGTGTGGGCCTACAATGAGGATACGACCAAGGAGGCACTGCAAGACTCAATCGATAGGCTCGATGAGCACCGTGGACTACGATCAACTTTTGACATTTACACATGCACCTGTGCAAATAAGGCCTCCTGCCACAAGCTGTTTTTGTTTTCTTAATTCATCTCAGAACTCAGCGGATGGAAACAACGATGAAACATATCACTGACGGTATGCATAGGGTAGGCTAGGACTAAGCCTTTGTGGGACAACAATGGAATCTTAAAACGATCAGTAGTTTGGGACAGAGTGAGTATGTAACAACATTTGAATCTTAAAACAATTTGGGACAGAGTGAGTATGTACTGTAGCATAGCTGTTCGGTGATAACAAGTAAGATAAAACGAGATAAAAGGATCTCAAAAAAAAAAAAAAAAGTCGTTTTTATTAACAGTACACACTCATTTATATTTACACTAGGTAAGTGCCCGTGCGTTCTGCAACGGGAACACATAATACTACAATAACATATGTATAAGCAAGAAAAGTAAAATTTCATTCAGTAACATTTTTTATGAAAATCTAAATATTAATACGAGATAAACATTTTAGAAGTATTACAATCAACATGTTACAATAATATAGATTATGTCCATTCAATCAATAACATATGAACAAGACATAACTACTTGTCTCTTAATTTCTTTTCTGGCTCCCTCTATTACCTGAAATTATGGATACAACCAATGTTAGTAACAAAGGACACAAATGTAAGAACATAACAATTATGCATAATAGAAGACAATATTTTTTCATGAAGTGAGGACCTTTTTGTAGACAATATTTTTCATACTACTTCCCTTTTTCGTATCCTTTGTATCAGTGGGTGGATAGCAAGGATCCTAATGTTTGAGTGGCTCTAGATAGCGCCCGTGCATTGCAACAGTATAATATTTAGGTGAGTGCCTCTGTGTTCGGTATAATATTTAGTTGATGCTATATGAATTGATTCAATAAAAACAATTCAAACTTGTGGTGATCCTTTCACTAATGCCTTCTAAAAAATATCTTTCTCTTTTGTATAAAATCAAACACATCACATTGTTTGCATAAAGATATGAAAGACAACCCCTTGAATTTAGAGCTTGTATAGCTTTGTTATCGAATAAATAGATACTCCAGTATGACTTTACATGTAAACCGAGAAGTTTTTGCAATTAAACTTGGTCATGGAGTCATGGTAACCATGTGCAAAGATAATACAATGTGATCAAGTAACAAGGTGACTAAATAAATAGCACTTTGTCAATGCGTCGTCATTTTCAGCTTGTTCGCAATGGACATGTCATTGAGTTGGCTTGTGGCTGCCGAATAAGGTTCCTGAAACCCCTCATTCGAGCTTCATTGGATAGGTCTTGGAATTCAGCATCATTGTGAGTTGTGACACACCTATCAGCACAACACGCCAGCTCTGTATTAAAAACAAAGCAAATAATAGCAAGAAATCACATGACACATGTTTGTTGATGGCTTACACATCATCCCATTTGTTGTTGCTTAATACTAATGCTATCCAAACTGACATGCCAGACTTGAGTTACAATGTATAAATGGATATTTTTAGAACCTAGTGCCATGCTAATTTCACCTTGATGCAAACTTTGAGCAACCTGTAATGATTGCATGTAAGTAAAATTTAGCACCTCAACGCGTTCAACCTTGATTAGAAAAGGCTATATGCAGGGAGAGGTACAACTATAGAAGAACACATAAAAACGGAACCAAACAAAATCAGAGATATCAAAATAGGAATCACTTTGAAGGGTGCTGAAGAGGCCGCCAACACTGAACTCTAGAGACCATTTGTCCATGGCCTTAAGAATAGCTTGCAATGCAAGTCCATTTCACATTTAAAATTGTTTGCTTGTTCATCTGTGTATTGTTCTGCCTGAAATAATGAAGCATTGTAAAAGCCATGTGAACAAAACATATAATGGAGAAATTCACCAAAATTTGAAAACAAATAACAGCAGCTACCATGATGATGCTGAGTGTGACTATGCAGTTAATTTCAGAGATTAAATTAGAGATATTTTATGACTAAATAAACCCAGACATCTAGTGGCGTACAAAAATTTTGAAATAGCATATTGCAAATGCAAATATTTTTCACTTTCATGTTTTCTCCCATTCATAGGCCCATGAGAAATGGGTTCTAAGCACCAACATGGTTGACTATATTTATTCTCTCAAATATTTGAATGAGGGCATTCTACCTAAATTTTTGAAGCTTGAACTTGCACATTGCTTCAAACTCTTAAACTCTGAACCCCACTGCTTAGAACTATAAAACCCTGAACTCTTAACTCTTCATCTGATAGCTCCCTGCACATGATTACTGTTTCATGGGCCAACAATGGCGGCATCTTTGAATTGAGATTCATGATTTAAGGCAAGATCCAAAAGAAGAAACTACAATGCTTTGATAGAAACACAAATTTTGCCTTTCTTCTACCCTACAATGATTTATCGTTAAAGTATATTCGAGCACTGGTCATACAAATGCAGATATACAGACATACTATTGCACACTTTTTTTTGCGAAACAATACTCTTGCATACTTGACAACCTGTAAACTCCAATGTTCATGTCAACAAAAAAACATGCAGTCCAACAAGAAATAATATGACAGACTGGTTTCCTTAATATATACCTACTGTTGTTATCCTGTTGCCCTTACGTACAGTCATAAACTTTTTTTTTTGAGGCCACCGTGTGTAAGTAAATGTAATAAGGGCCTTAGAAAATTAAAATAGGCCTATAAACCAAGATACAAGGCTCACTTGTTTATTTGTTTATTAGGTGAGACATTTCATCAAACGGCCTGTGTGCGAGCAAACACGCGCAAACACGAAAGGCGCTCACCATATCTCAGATTGAAACCCAAAGCAACCCATCCGTTCTCATCTATACCAGTGAATTAGATTGCAGACCAGGAGAGATTACCAAGCTAATAATAAGAAATAGCAAGAAAAATGATACGCTGCTCATAGGGGCAGTTGAATAGGAGAGAGATTGTCGTCTTACCAGTTCAGGTTTCCGTCCCAGGAAAGGAAGAGGGCAAATAGCGCGGACAATCTCTGAAACTGAACCATCTTAGATTCTCAACTTGAAGAAGCAAACTACTGAGGTAGGGATTCCTTACTAGCGATCGTGGACGGATCCTGGATTGGTGACGGCCCCTATGGCTGTACTGTGTTTGGGGAATCAGCCGAGCCAGTGAGAGCATCTCCAGTGGTGGCATGTAAATTGAGCCCTTAAAATTTCATTTGCATGCTTGGCTGGAAAAAATAGGGTCTCAATTTCACTCTCAACTCCGGTGGACAGACCAGGCAAGACCCTATTGTTAACACCAAAATTTGGTAGAGCCTGGATGACCGATAGGCTGGTGCACGACGATCATTCGGTAAGGAATCATTCGGGCTAGCAAGAGGACAGCTACAGTGCCATGTCATTCGGGAAGCCGTTGTTATTCGGCTAAGGAGCCCGAGTCCGAGAAAGAGCCGAAAGCGAGATGGTTCGGCAAGCGTGAAGCATCAAGAAGAATATCCAAGGACGAGGGCCCACATCACGCATACAAATCCCATGACTCGAAAGACTTGGAGGACAATGTATCTTAGCTAGATATTATTAGTTATTATTATTCGTAATTAGTTAGGACTCGTCAAGCCCGGGTATAAATATGAGACCCCCGGCAGAATCGTAAACGATATACCCAATTCAATACAAACAACCCGGCTCGTGCCTTGGCTCGGCCACCTTCGAGTCCATCGTGTCATCGATCTCTTTGCAAGAGGATTCATCGACCCGTCGACCTCTGTAAGTACCGGCAACCTTGCACCATGTCTAGTATCGTCGGCGGATTTAGATTATTGCAAGAAGTCTTGTTCACGCTTAGTATCGTCCAGCGGATTTAAGCTATCGGGGACAAGAGGGTTCTTTTGTCGATCATGAGCCATCCGGTGGGCTAAGATCGGCTTAGAGCTAGTTATCGGCTTCATTAGATTTTGGCAAGATCTAATGAATTCATTAAGTTACCACGTGTCTGCAGGTGCTTTCAATTTATTTATTTAATTATGTTTGCACACACTTTTTGCCCAATTTAGATTGAGACGTCTCGGCTTTATCTCTTGTTAGATCTAGTTTGTCATCAATTCATTCAATGTTTATCATTAGCTTGTCACTAGATCTATCTCTGTTCATAGTAGCCGAGCTAGATCAATCTAGGTTGTTACATGTTGTGGGTTCGTATGTGTTTAGATCTTGACAGGACTGTGTCATCCGGTGGATGCAGATCTTTGGGTTAATCTAGAGCTAATCATCCGGTGGATTAGAGATCGTTTTTAATCGATAGGTTTTACCGCAGGGGTAGTTCCTTCTTCATGGACCCCGATTCGGCAAGCTTGCCGAATACGGTTATGCTTCAATTTATCATGTGTTGCGGGTTCGTATACGTTTATACGTCGGTAGCTCCTTCTTCGTCGTGGGTTGGTATACGTGTATGCGTACGGTAGTTCCTTCTTTAGTAGGTCCGTGTAATGCGTCTATTTGTGCGGTAGCTCCTTCTTTATAGTGGGTTCGGTATGCGTTTATACGTGTGGTAGTTCCTTCTTTATAGTAGGTTCGTGCACGTTTATACGTGTGTTAGTTCCTTCTTTACAAAGAGGTTTGTGTACATTTATACGTGTGGTAGTTCCTTCTTTTAGCAGTGTTCGTATACGCTTGCACGTCACGGTAGCTCCTTCTTCGTTGAGGGTTCGTATATCGTTTTACGTAGGGTAGCTCCATCTTCACGTGTCGTGAACATCTATTACGATGTTCGTGATTTATTTTCTTACATGTTGTCAATTAATTCGATCTACGCAATAGAGCTTTTCATTAGCACATCATGATGATCGACTTTACTTGTTCAAACATGTCTTTTATGATCATTCGGTAGCTATTTACACATCATATCTTCATATTTAATTACGAATGCATTTATTACTCATCGACGAGATAGCTTTCATAGCTATATGTCTTTACATCCGCTTTAGAGCCATACATGCGAATCGTCTTGGTCTCACGGGCATGTTCCGCATCTCACGTTTACCTCCTTGTCAATTAACAAGGTCAAATTGATCGCACGCCTTCGATTCAAGACGCTCGAGCGAGAGTAAAGCTAGCTATTCCGATTGTCGGTGTGCGCGCGCAAGGAGTAGAATTTTTTGTGCCTACACACTTTTTGGCACGTCCGATGGGACACGTCAAGGTCAAGCCAACATGCCTGAGGAAGTCGACAAGAACAACGTCATTCAGCTTCGAGATGAGCGACTTACCTCCTGACGGAGACTATGGTGAGAGATATGTGCGCAGCCTTCTCGCTGAATGCATGTCTTGCTTCTCCAAGCAAAAGCGGTACAATCATCCGAGAAAGAGCGAATCTTCCTAAAATATTGATGCCCTAAGTGACAAGGGATATGCTCAGCAAATATCTGATGAGGAAGATGGGGCAGGAAAGGAAGATGAACTAAGTCCTGAAGAAGTTCGTCGGATGGAAGAGATTGTTGCAGCTGCCGTTGGGAATGCAATGACCAATCACAACACGGTGTTCTTCAACACTTTTCGCGACATCATGAAGGCTAGCTTTGGACCCGAGTTTGATCATCACTTTGAGGCTCGGCTTGGTGAGCTTTCGGGGGCAAGATATGTTCATGTGCCAAAGCCACCACCAAAGAAAGGAGCTATACATCAAGAATCTGGAGGAGAGAACAAGACACCCGTAAAAAACGGGAGGGATTGAGCCAAGACGCATGGAGAGGCGGCATTCGGTACACCTGAAACCCTCCAAATACAACACGTATTCAATAGCTCCAATGGCCAGTGGGTTGCAGAGAAATCCCTTTGGCCCTGGTTACACAGAGTTCGTTGACTATTCCACAGTTCATGCTATGCCAAATCCTGGGTATAAGCCAGCTGGACAGTCAGGACAGTCTCATGGACCGCAGAATTCAAATATGGATATACTCCTAGCGAGGATGGCCGATATGATGCAACACCAATTTGGGATTAAGCCCAAGAATCGGCCCTATGTGTATCAGTCACCTTATCCGGACTGGTACAACAGAGTGGCACTCCCTTCAAGATTGAAGCCTCCAACCGACTTGACCAAGTTCTCTGGACAAGACGACACTTCTACTACCGAACACATCAGTCGGTATCTGATTCAGTTGGGAGAGCTTGCCAATGATGAAGCATGGAGGATTCGCTTCTTCCCATCATCCCTTACAGGGCCGGCTTTCACTTGGTTTGCCACGTTGCCGGCTAATTCTATTGGAACCTGGTCTGAACTTGAAGATAAGTTTCATGCATACTTCTACAGTGGTTCCAATGAGAAAGAGCTTGTTGACTTGATGGGGTTGACACGTATACAATGAGACACCACAAGAGTTCTTGCAAGCAGTTCGTAGAGATTAAGAATTCTTGTTACTCTCTGAGCTTGCGGACCATCGATTGCCGGCCGTAGCCATTCGGGGAATGCATCCAGCCATCAGGGAGAAGCTAGCCGGCATGGAGTTTGATGACCTAGGATAGCTCTCAAGGCGCCTGTCGCTCATGGCCAACCAGTTCCAGAGCATCAAGAAGGATACCCCTTTTCAGAAAGGGGGCAACGTGTCTTATCGGACATACAACTACTTCCCTGGAAGATGGAGAAGATGAAGATGATGGCCGGGGAGGATGTGGCGTCGCCGAATTCATTTGGGGCAAGGAGCCCGTCCCAGTTAACCAAATTTGGATAAAGACACTCAAGGGGGCATATGACTTCGACGGCGTCTCCAAGTCGGAAAAGCTCTTTGAGTTCTTGGTCAAGGAGGGGCGTATCAAGCTACCGATAATCACTCTATGAAGCGTCCGTGATTGGGTCAAGATGGCGGTATTGCGGTTTCCATGACATGATCACTCACAACATCACCGACCGCCGAATCTTCAAGCAAATGATTCAGAGGGCTATACAAATAGGTTGTAACACCCCGGTTTTAATTACCAGTTAAGCAATGGATTTGGCCAAAGACAAGTGTATTAGTTCATGGTCAAGTCGTTTGGTCGAAGAGACGCGGAAAGAATCGGTCAGGGAACTATTCCCCTTTGTCGGAAACCCTAGTTTCTAAACCCTAATTTGTCCCCTTCTTTTTATTTCAAAAATCTATCAAGAATTTGGGTATGGTTATTAAAGTGAAAAGGTAGAGTTTTCAAAATAGAGCAAAGTTGGTATTTTGAGTTTTCAAAGTTTAGTTCAAATTTTTAAAGAAATTTTGAATTTTATCCAAACCCTAATTACCCCCTTTACTATATTTCAAAATTTATGCAAAATTTGAGAAAACTTTCAAAAGCTAGTTTGTAGATCTTGTTGAGAGGAACAAAAGTCATGTACAAAGTTTTTTTCAAGTTGTTACATGATTTTAAAAGTAATTTTGAATTCAAATTTCAAAAATTAGAGCTGCTTTTCAAAAAGTCAAACTTAGAGGCTGAATTTGAAAATGGTCCAATTGTGAAAGTTGTAGATCTTGAAAAATTAAGGGGGTTACTTTTTGGAAAATTTTGAGTTCAGTTCAAATTTTGAGAGTAATTTGAAAAGTTCAGATTAGGGTTGGATTTGGGGGGGGGATGAAACCCGATTACCTCGGCCAACCCACCGTTGCCACCGCCGGTGCCAAGAATCGCGCCGCCGTCCACCGTCGATCTCGCTCGACGCCGACCACTGGGCGCCTCTCGCTCCTCCGGATACCTTCCCATGCCCTCCTCTCCTATAAATAGGCCATGGTCGCCGTCGTTTTCTCCTTTTTCCAAAATCGCGCCGCCGGTTTCGTCCTCCTCCGCCCGCCGTCGCCGCCGCCGTCGTCGTCTTTCTTGCCAAACCATCTTGCCCGAAGCCGCAACCTCCTTGCATACCTCTGGAGCCCAGCCACGCCCCGCCTCGCCGTCGGAATCGCCCCCGAAGTCGCCGTCTTCTCCGACGCCGGCTTCTGGCGCCGCCGCCCTCGACCTCGCCGTCGCCCGGCCGTTTCCGGTGGCGTTTCGCCCAACCACCGGGTCCTTTTGAGTCGCCTGGACATCGTGGTCATGAGCGGCTCGTTGGTTTTCCCAGCGAAGCACCAGCTCGCCGGAACGCGAAAAACGTCGCCGTCGTCGCCGCCGCTTCCGTCGCCGACCCACCTCCGCCCTCGCTCCGCCCGACCAAGCCCCGTCCTAGAACCCCTGCGGTGAGCTCCTCGCCACGTTTATGCAATCGGTTTTCCATTCCGACCTTCGCCGCGCGCTGAACACGGCCGCGCCGCCGCCCGCGGACGGCGCGGCGCACCGCCGCCGCCGGTGAGCGCGCGCACTGGCACGTGAACAACGATCTTTGGGCCAAGCATCGCTTCATATTAGGCCGGCCCCAATACCGTTCCTTCGTGGGGCGGTCCGTTACTGTCCCCTTTGTGGGCCGTGAACAGCGAATGGGGCCTGCACAGCCTGCGATGCAGGCCGAATTTCAGCCCAGAACCCGTTTTTCATTTATAAATGTTTTATTCAATTTCTTTTGTTTTGAATAGTGTCAAACTTTGCAAAATTCATAGGAAATTGAAAATAGCTTTAAAAATTCTGAAAATTTTTGTGTAGCCTTCCCATGAGTATCTCTATCCATGAAAAATTTGAAACTTGAATTTTGAATACTTTTGGCATGATTTAAAAATACAAAATTTAATTGAAAAATGCATCTTCCTTGATTTTTAATAATTATTTTATTTATCCAAAAATCCTGAAAATTATTTTGGTACTGTTTTTTATGATCTGACCTACCTGTACAAAAATTTTTGAGCTTGTTTTGAGAAAGTTAAAAATTTTATTATTTTATGACCTATCATTTCATGTGTAAAATAAATGATTCTATGCTTTCTAACTTAGAATTTTGGGTTGATTTCGGGTTGTTTTGTGAACCCTACACCACACCACTGTTAGATGGTCCTTGAGAACTCCTAGGGCAATGGTGATGATATCTCGTAGAGTAGTTCAACAAGTTGGTTTTGTTGGGTTGCAACTTTATCGTGAAGAAAAGTTGTACTCAAGTTGTTTATCATTTCATGCATCATCAAGCATCATGTTTACCATTCCATCACGCTAAAACAAGCATCATCATCTACGTGTAGAGTATACGAGAGTGAGTCGGATCGTGATGATGAAGCTTTGAAGAAGGTATTGACATAGTTCGCGATGATCAAGCTTCAGAGAAGATCCGTCCGTCGACAAGGATAATGTCAAGTTTGACTTCGACAATCTTACTTCGGAATCTAACTTTCCCTGCAACCCAGGCAAGCCCCGGTTCATTTAAACAATTCCTTGTGTTTTTCAAAGCTTTATATCACCTTTGCTTTATGTTTTGCATTAGGTGATAGGAGTTAAGTGACAACCTAATTGATGCATTATCCATCCTTGATTATTGCGATATCTACCTTGACAACCTGTTTTGCTAAAATGCTAGAACGCTTAGCCTGGCTATATTAGTTAGACTTTTGAGTCAAAATGTGACAAGTCCCTTTTGATAGCCCGAAGAGGCATTTGATGAGAAAGGATGCTATATGATGAAACCATACTGGGATATGGTGATAAAGTTGAGACCGGTCGGGTAATTTGCACTGAGAATGGAGTCTCAGTGTAGTATTTCTGGCTTGTCGATTAAGGACCGTGCGTTGTAAGTAATGTGCACCGAGACTATGGAACGCAATTTGCGCCTGAGGTCGTTGGACCAATGGCACGTCTGTCATGGGTGTTACCCCATCACAAATCGACCCTAGTTCGGGCGCATACTCCGGTAAGCCTGATCTTGGGGGTGTCAAATCGGAACGTACAACCGCAAGCGCCGGGAGTGGAGAGATGGCGGGAGTACATGTTACCCTCGTGGGTTAAAGTCCCGGATTGGAGGTGTGCGGTATTCTCGGGTGGCGTGGGGCGCGTTCCGTTTTGAGTATCCGGGAAAGGGTTGATATATGCAAGCTTAAGTGCTACATATGTCGTGTGGGAAAGAACTCCCCAAATGGGTTAATCGATTTCGAAATCGCCGTTAGCTCCGGATATGGAGACTTGGTTTCCCACTTACATCGTAGTTTAATTATGGAACGGTAAAGAGATGGAATAAGTGATGGAATTTCTACAAGTGTATGCTATAGTATAAGATCACCTAGAATAGGTGAGAAACTAAATTGAGCTTAAAACATTGAAAGTAAGGATTCATTTTTTAGTAAGCTTTTCTCGCTAAAAGAGTCCTTGATTCTTGCTTAAAAGCCTTACCTTGATTCCTATTAGACCAAAGCATTCACGAGTCTTCTCCTATTTTCTTTAGTCGGTAAGCCTTGTTGAGTACTCCCGTACTTTCGGGGTTTGTTGACCCCCATTGCGGTCTTGACTCGTCTTTGTTTAACCAAGGTTATGTCTGGGCAACGACATGATCTTGTTTATCTTCGAGTTCTACCTAGCTTCCGCAATCAAGTTAAGTTTACTCAAGTGTAACTTATTCACAATTTGAAAAATTAATGTTATTATTCTCCGCACTCGATCTATATTTTTGTAACAAATGTTGTAATGTTGTAGCTACTCCTTTGTTGATCCCGGTATGAGTTTTCAACAGGGGGCTTCTTAAGTTATCGGGTGTATCTCGCACACTGCCGAGGTCTTTAGGACAATAACAAAAGCAGGTGGGCCCGGTAATTAGGAGGTTCTGTTCTGAGTGGTATCGAGCTCATACTTAGGATCAGGCTACAACATTACTTTTGAAAACTTTAAAATGATTTTATAATCTAAAAGTTTTTGAAAGTAACAAATTAAAAATAATCTTATATCTTTCCTTATGCTTGCCGGAAGGCTTTGAGAAGATGACATGAGGGATCAAATAAAAGGCTTCGAGAAGTTTTCATCTCTTCTTGTGAAGAATAACTAAAGAGTCGAATATAAATCGACAAAGTTCGACTAAGAGTCATTTCACCATTCTCGCCGAGATCATCGGAAGAGATAGTGTATAAAGTATTGCCCTATATATCTCTAACTTGTGTCCCGATTAACATTGTGAAGACGAATAGGAAGAGCATGCATCATATTATGCATATAATGTTGAAGTACCATGATAATGTTGAGACTTTCTTCTTTCATCCGGACAACTATTTGTCTTTATAGTTGTTTGTCCTTAATTTTGTCCTGCACGGTGTTTTTGTTAAAGGATTTCCATTAGATAATCTTTTGCTTCATAAGTTCCTAGCCTTTGGAAGCTTGCACCTTGCTATGTCAACTCTATTTAAAAGCTTCAGACTACTCCTTGATTTCTCAATTCATACATGTGTCGTTATTTTGACTTCTTCCATTCCGACATATGCTCTTCTCTTCACTGTAATTCACAATCACCGTGTTTTTACCTTCGTTGCAAACTCTTTTTGAAATTCAAATCCAAATTTTAAATTTTCGAAAAACCCCTTATCGGTTGCAATCATCTTTTTGATCCTAATTGTAATCTTGATACTAATTTTGTTGTTTTGCAAAATTTCTTATAAGCCAATATCTTTGGCGTAATTCCTTTCCCATTACTTATCTTACGGGATTTGTCATCTTGAAATCTCGAATTTGATTTCTTTTAAGGGGAAGGATCTTCATATCCCATGTTCATAATCCTCTTGTTGCATCATTAGCAAGCATCCTTGCATTGCATATGTTGTTTATGGCATTTATGTAATGCATATATGATGTTTCGCGTTATCTAAAATGATGTTAATGCTTTGGTTGTTGTTTGTGTTTCACTTTGTTAAGCCTTGTGTGTACTTTGGTTGAACCCTAGTTCAACTAGGATTATATGCCTAAATCTTTGCCACGGCTTATGTTGTGCCGTGTGGGAACCATGTCAAGTCTCTGTTAGACTTTTTAGACCGTTTCTTCAAGAAAAGAGCCCTGATGCCATACAATTTCTCTTTGATCCCTAAAACTTCCTTGGCTTTGATCTTGAAATCACCTTCATATTGACTCCACACCTTGAAACTTTCTTTGATTGCTATCTTTCCCTTGTAAATCCTTGATTACCACTAATCTTTATCACATGGATTCTCTCCGTGGTTGTGGTTTTGACTGTGTGGTGTTATGATTAATGTTTTTAATCATGATCCATTACAAAACTACACTAAGCATTCCCTTGCCATGATTTTCCTTGGTCATTTATCTATATTCTATCCGAGGGACGGTATATCGGATCGGTTGCTTTGTGAGTTCCTTCGAAAGTTACAAGAAAAGGTAACCCTTGAAGAGCAAGTCACTGACATCAACATTAACAGACTACAAGAAGTGGTAGATAAGGGATTACTGTTTAATCATTTCTGAAGATCGGGATCATTGTGGCATCCTCTTGCCGCCACGTGTTTTTTGAATGTCGTGAACATCCTGGCCCTTTTCGCGCCGCTTTAGGTGTTGCAATTTCGTAGAGTCTCTCCCCGCACCCCACCCTCTCTCTTCCTCTCTTTGTGTGCCATGTTTGCTCGTAGTTCTTGCCATTACACCATATCGAACCCCCTCCATGACCTCAGCCCGCTACTCGCCTCCATGTCGCAGGAATCTTGTCGCCCAATACGTGAGCACACGGGGCGCATTATAGTTGGTGGAGAAGATTGGATAGTTCTCTCGGCAAAAACACTTGAGTATGTGGAATAGCTTCTTAAAAGAAAAGGTGGTAGGACTATGAGTGCTATTGGTCAAGTCATTAGAGGTGAAGAAACGGAAAACTCCCTAGAGGGCACTTCGTGTTCTTTTTGCGACAAAGGCTTACGTGAGTTGTTTATTGACATTGGATTGAAAGCTAAATATTTTGGGCAGCTCAACTTCAAAGGATAATTCTGTTGATTTTGCAATGTTTTAGGGGTAGAGATTACCATGATATTATATTTAAAAATAGCACACAAAAATACAGGGAAAAAAAGGAATATAAATATAGGTCAATATAAGAAAACGAGCATACAAATACAGACACAATATTAAAAAATACAACAAACTAGTATTGCAAATAAAATTTTGGACGAAAAACTCAAAGCTCGTTAGCTCGCTTGGCTCGTGGCGGGGCTCGGCTTAGCTCGACTCGGTAAAAAAACAAAATTTTTTGTATTACTTTACTTCATGTCGTGCATTATATATGTTAGGACATATTACTTTTTTTCAATTAAAGGTGGCTGGATGTATTATATTTTGTATTATTACTATTCTTAAACTTAAGATAAATCTTTAGATAAATGTAAATATTATATTTTGTGTATTTTTTATACCTGGCTCATGAGCTTAACGAGCCAGCTCGAGCTAGAGTTTTAGCTCGTTAAGATATGAGCCGAGCCGAGGCTGAGCCGAGCTCGCTTCGTTATCTAGCCTTAATTGCAAACCATGCCATCGAAATATAGTGTTTCATGAAATCCTTGAAATCCACAATAATTCATGAAATTCCGGATAGAACCGGGCTTGCACGCCTTAAGGGCGTGTTTGATATAGGGCAAAAGCGGCCGGGCGGGGCCGTGGGGAGCCAGTGCCCGTGTTTGATAACACCGGCCCCCTGTTCCCCGGCCATGCCCTAGCGATGCAATTTACCTTCTCTCTCACGCATGGACGCGCTCCCTCGCTGCGTTCCTCCTCGGCCCGGCTCGGCGGCGCTTTGCGCTCCAGCGAATCTTTGGCGATGGCGGGAGCTCGAGCCGGCTCTCGCCCGGGCTCGGCGCGGCGGGAGTGGGAAACCTGCGCGGCGCTTCTTGCCCGCCATCCCCTTCTTAACCCCCTCTCCTCCCCTCCCTCTTCCTCTCTTCTCCCAACTCTGCTCCCATCGTCGACAAGGTAAGCTCGGCTCCCTGGCTTGGTCGTGGTGTTCGGGGGCTTCCTCTCCGTTCCCCGTGTGGATCTGCGTCCCAGTGGTGCCGCTCTCTCCGCCGGCTCCGGCGAATCGGTCTTCTTCCTTCTTCTTCTCCGGCTTGGTGGTGTTGCCTTTCGTGGATCTGTCGGCCCTTCTTCCCGTCGGTCTGCGACAAGCTCCTCCCCCACCTCTGATTTGAGCTGCACCTCCCCCCCCGCTGACCCAAGGTGAAATTGATTGGTTCACTTCGATCTTGGTTCATGTTAGGGTTAACTATCGTGCTTGATCTGTTCTTTGTTTACATTTGTTCACTTTGGTAGCCATGATGGCCTTATTATACTTTACTTACTTGTTCTTGCATGTTAGGGTTCATATTGTGCTTTGATCTTGTTATACCTATTGTTGCATTTTATATTGGTCGATGATGACAACAGCTCATGTGTGCACTGGGAGGCAGTAATGCAGCCGTGCACTATATTGTTTTGTGAATGCTTGCACTTACGTTTGGAGGCCAGCCAGGGTCTACTTTAATTTGCTTATACATCTGTCATGAATGCATGTAGATGGAAGCAAATGCACAGATTGAGGTGATGCACAGGCAAGCTGCTGGGATGGTTGTTGTCATGGTTTGCTTTGTGGTGAATAGGCTTGGAAGGATTAGAGATAAAAAGGTTATCCCTTATGGCCCTAGGACTCATACTGAGAGGCATAGACAGAGCACACTCCAGAAAATGTACAATTACAATGACATTGAGTGTATTGCCATGTTGAGGATGGAAAGGGCCCCTTTTTTTGCCCTTTGTGACCTGATTGAGTAGAGGCCTAGTTCCTGAGAGTGTTGGGTGTCCTGTGGAGGAGCAGGTGGCAATGTTTATACATGTTGTTGGATACAACCAGAGATTTAGGGTAGTGCACCAATCATTTGCCAGGTCCATTGAGACTGTAAGTAGAATTTTCCACCAAGTTTTGTATGCCATTGGTGAGCTCAGAGGTGATCTGATGAAGCCTCCATCCACTGACACACACCCTAAGATTATGGGCAGCCACAGATGGTTTCCCTATCTGAAGGTACCTTTTTTTTGTGTCTCTTAGTATTTCATAGCTACCTGTCATGGTTTCCTTATGGACTTTCCATTATTTATGTAGAAGTGTCTTGGTGCCATTGATGGCACCCATGTGTTGGCAAGGGTGCCTGCACACATGCGAAAAAGCTTTTAGGGGTAGGCACAAGAGTCCAACACGTAAATGTCATGGGGCCGCCGTGAACTTTGATCCGAAGTTCACATTTGTTCTAGCCGGGCCGGGAGGGGTCAGCCCATGATGCACCGATTCTAGCTGATGCCATTGAGAGAAATGAGTTCACAGTGCCTGTAGGTAACTGCATTAGTTAGTTGTCACTACAATTTTGTCCACTGTGGCCAACTATACAAATTCACAATGCTTGTCCACCACTTGTAGGTCACTTCTACCTGGTAGATGCTGGATATGCATGCAGGCTTGGCTTCCTGCCACCATATAGAGGGATCAAGTATCACTTGAGTGAGTTCTCAAGCACTAACCAGCCCACCAATGCACGAGAGCTTTTCTACCTAAGGCACTCTTCACTTAGGGTGACTGTGGAGAGGGCCTTTGGTGCACTTAAGGGCAGGTTCAGGATTATTGACAACAAATCCTTCCATAAGTACAAGACACAAGTAAAACTGGTCATTCCTTACTGCCTACTCCACAATTGGATCATTGGTTTTGGCTTAGATAGTGTTGTGCCACCTGAGGATGGATTTCAGGGGGCCTTGCCTGATGATGATGATGATGTTCCCCTTGAGGAACCAGCCATGGTCAATGTGAGGGATGAGATTTGCAATGCCATGTGGGCTTCTAGGGGCACTGAAGGAATATGGGATCGCTACGCTAGCTAGAAAACAAAATTTTCTACCCATAAACCAAGGATCTACTTGCTAGTTATAGATCACGGGATTACCACTAGGCCAAGTGTCGCGGTGGAAGTGTCGACCCTCGGCGAAGATGTGCGCGTAGCGGCGATTGCCGTCGCGATTTCTCACGTCCGTCCTCCACGTGCGGTTCGTCCTTGTGCTCGGATGTAGCACCTCCGAGGTATCCCACACGCATGGGGGGAGGAAGCGTCGCCTCCCGGACTGCTAGGTCCGCGAGGAGCAAGAGGCGAGGGCGGGCGCGGCGGCGCCAAAGTGGCGTGGCTTTGCTAGCCCGTCCCACCTCTCATATATATAGGCGTCCCCTAATAGGCTCCCGAGCCGGAGGCCCATTAGTAACCCTAAGCCTCGTCTAATTGGATCGGATCCGAATTAGGCCTCCTTCCCCTTAAGCGTCGCGACCCTATGGGCTCACGCACACATAGACATGACCCGAGTACTCCTACTACTCGACCAATAGCCGATAGCGGCCTCTAGCAAGATGTGTCAACTCCCATGTGTACGCAATGATCATATCGCATCTTAACCACCACAAACTCACATACATGTTATTCCCTTGCCACCGCGATATTTGGTCCACCTCGTGGGTTAACACTTAACCCAAGCATGGCCATGCATTTCTTGATCCAATCAATCGAAAGTGGTCGGTGATATCTCTCTCTCATGGAGAGGGGCAATTCCATCTTGATTGACTATGCCTCACAAAGATGCTTCCCGATAAACCCGAAGACCACCTTTATAGCTACCCAATTCACGGAGTAACGTTTGATAGTCCCTAAGTAGGTCGTTTCACATCTTGAGTACATATGACAATCTCGTGTCTAAGGACATAACGCATATGATGTGTAAAGAGAAAATAATAACATCTCATGTCGGGTCTATCCAAACCCATGTCATACATGTTCCCACACTATTAGTTTGACATCTCCATGTCTATGACTTGTGAAACATAGTCATCAACTAATATGTGTGCTGATCTAATATTCATGTGTGTCCTCACATGAACTCCGACCGAGGACAACTACAGAATAACCATACAAGTAAAGAGTCTCACAAACAATTCACATAATTGCCAATCGATACAAGTTGTCTTTAATGGATATTCATGAACACATAATATATCATGGATACAAGGTGATACAATCATCTCTATGATTATCTCTAGGGCATATTCCCAACAATCTCCCACTTGCACTAGAGTTAATCTTGAAGATATCTAATACCCATATCTCTCATGTGCGCCTCATGCTTAGGTCGTGGAAGAGCCTTTGTCAAAGGATCTCGCAACATTCAAATCCGTATGTATCTTGCATATCTTGATCTCACCCCGTTTGATGAACTCTGGATCGGTGAAATTTCCGCAGCACATGTTTGTTCTTATGGTGATCCCTCGGCTCCTTAGCCTGCGCAATTGCGCCACTATTGTCACAATGAAGGTTCAATGGGCCGCTTGCATTCGAAACACACCAAGCTCAATGAGGAACTTCCTCATCCAAACACCTTCCTTTGCGGCCGGAAAGGCTGCTATGTACTTCGGCTTCTCGCTGTAGAATCGGTCACCGTTTCCTCGCTTGGAACTTTTCCAACCGACAAAGACCACCATTTATTGTGAACAAATATCCTGATTGAGATTGTGAATCATCTGTGGTCGGTTTGGAAGCTAGCGTCGGTGTAACAATTTACAACGAGCTCCTCCTCACCTCCATAGACTAGGAACACATCTTTAGTCCTTCTCAAGTACTTAAGAATGTTTTTAACAAGTGTCCAAATGACTCTCACCTGGATCGACTTTTGGTACCGCTCGCAACACACTTAGAGCATATGAGACATCTGGGGCGTACACATATCATGGCATACATGATGGAACCAATCTGAAGCATATGGAACCTTACTCATGCGCTCTCGCTCATCGGCGGTCGAAGGACGCTGTTCTTGCTAAAACGCATACCATGTGACATAGGCAAGAACCCTTTCTTGAATTTTTCCATGTTGAACCATTTCAACACCTTGTCAATGTAATGATCTTGGCTTAATCCTATTAGCCTCTTCGATCTATCTCTATAGATCTTTATGCCCAAAATGTATCCTCCGCTTCTCCCAAATCCTTCATAGAAAATAAATTATTCGGTGAAGTCTTCACGGATTGCAACATTGGAATATCATTTCCAATCAATAGTATGTCATCCACATACAAGATTAGAAACACAACAACAGTGCTCCCACTTTTCTTCTTGTATACACAAGGTTCTTCTTCATTCTCGACGAAAAGCCCAACTCTTTTATATAGCTTCATCAAAATGAATGTTCCAACTCCGAGATGCTTGCTTTAACCCATAAATGGACTTCTTAAGCTTGCATATTTTTCCCAAAGATTCTTAGGATCAACAAAACCTTCAGTCGTATCATATACACGTCCTCATCCAAATTTCCATTTAGAAAGGCTGTTTTAACATCCATCCGCCATATCTCATAATCAAAATGAGCAAAATTGCTAGAATGATCCGGATAGATTTAAGCATCGCTATCGGGCGAGAAGGTCTCGTCGTAGTCAACTCCTTGAACTTGCCGAAACCCTTTGCGACAAAAGTCGAGCTTTATAGACGTGAACATTTCCGTCCATATCCCTTTTCTTTTTTATAGATCCACTTGCACTCAATGGGTCTAACCCCATCGGCGGGTCAACCAAGTTCCAAACTTGATTGTTTCCCATGGAATCTATCTCGGATCTCATGGCATTTTGCCATTTCTCCGAATCTGGGTCCATCATTGCTTCGCATATGTCATAGGTTCGTCATCGTCTAACAATAACACATCCCCATGCAACTCATGGAGTCTAGGCTGATCTTTGTGGTAGTGGCGGTGTTACCTTTGCCACAGTATCTCAACTTATTCTGCTACACTAGCATCACTTTCGTAGAGTCTTGACCTATTGGCTCATCTTGAACTTCTTCAAGATACACCTTTTGTCCACTCTTATCTCTTTTGAGAAACTCTTTCTCTAAGAAAACACCATTTCAAGCAACAAACACTTTGCCCCTCGATCGGTTGTAAAAATAATACCCCAAAGTTTCCTTCGGGTATCCCACGAAAAAACACTTGTTCGACTTGGGTGTTAGTTTATCTGATTGAAGTCGTTTGACATAAACTTCACAACCCCAAATCTTTAGAAAAAGACAAACTAGGACTCTTACCGGTCCACATCTCATATGGTGTCTTAACTACGGACTTAGATGGCACCCTATTCAATGTGAAAGCGGTCGTTTCTAGAGCGTATCCCCAAAACGATAATGGTAGGTCCGGATTGGCTCATCATAGACCGAACCATGTCCAACAAAGTTCGATTACGTCGCTCGGACACACCGTTTCTCGAGGTGTTCCAAAAAGTAAGCTGTGGAACAATTCCGCAACTCTTTAGATGATTGCTAAATTCGTGACTCAAATATTCGCCTCCACGATCGGATCGCAAGGCCTTGATTTTCTTGCCATGTTGATTCTCTACTTCATTCCGAAACTCTTTGAACTTTTCAAAAGTCTCGGACTTATGCTTCATTAAGTAGACATAGCCATATCTACTAAAATCATCGATTGAAAGTAATGAAGTATTGGAATCCGCCTCTAGTTGTCGTACTCATTGGTCCGCATACATCGGTATGTACAAGTTCCAACAAGTTCTGCTGCCCTCTCGGAAAACTCGTAGAAAGGGGCCTTGGTCATTTTGCCTAGAAGGCAAGCCTCACACATGTCTCGTATGATTCAAAATCAAACGAAGTTAGAAGCCCATCGAAATGGAGCCTCTTCATGCGATTCTCACTTATATGACCTAAACGACAATGCCACATATAGGTAGGACTTAACTCATTAAGCCAAGGCCTTTTTTAGCGGTTATATTACAAACAGGGTGCATCATCAAGATTTAAAATAAATAACCCATTCACAATGGATGCAAAAGACACAAACATGCCATCTTTAGAGATCACACAACCATTGTTTTCACTCTTAAAAGAATAACCATCCTTCATCAAACATGAAGGTGACACAATGTTTCGACTTAAACTAGGAACAAAATAACAATTATTCAATTCCAAAATAAATCCCGGCGGGAGGTGGAGTTGCATCGTCCCGACACTCGTGGCGAAGAACTCTTGCATTATTGCCCACGCTGAAGTCAACTTCACCCTTTCCAACGCTTCTACTTCTTATCATTCCCTGCATCGTATTGCAAATATGAACAACCGATCCGTTATCAAATACCTAAGAATTAATATAAGAATCAGCGAGGAATATGTCTGTAATATAAACAACAAGTGTACAAGCGGCGGGAGTACCTTTACCACCACTATCCTTCAAGGATGCTAAGTACTCCTTGCGGTTTCTTTTCCAGTGACCCTTTTATGACATTGAAAGCACTTTCGATCGGCAGTTGGTCCAAATTTTGGGCTCGGATGGCTTTGGCTTAGAGGTCTCACCTTTAGCCTTTTCCTTCTTTTTTTCCTCCAATGAGGATTGCCCCTTTTCTTAAAAGTAGGCTTGTTTTGGACCGCCATCACATGGCTACTACCAAAGACCTTTCTTGATGTCGGCCTGCCGCCTTAAGCATGCCACACAATTCGATCAAGCCCTTCTCCGCCCCATGCATATGGTAGTTCGAGATGAAGTTCCCATAGCTAGGCGGCGAGAGAGATGCAAGAATGAAATCGAAGAGCCAACTCTGGGCCAATTGGGAAGCCTAGCTTCTCCAATCTCTGAGTGTAACCAACCATCTTGATTACGTGTGGTCCAACCTGCCGCGCCTTCGCTAGCTTGCTCTCAACAAGAGCCTTTGAGACATTGAACCTTTCGGTTCTAGCTTGAGTTTGGAACATATCCTCAAAGCGCCACGATCATATCGTCTTGCTTGCATGATTGTTATCGAACTCGCATCTGCAGATCGGGTTCCATACTAGCAAGCATAAGGCAACTCACTTCAAGATCGGCATCACATGCTTTCTTGTAAGCGTTTTTCTCAGCCCGTAGGTGCATTATCGGCGGGCTCTTACGGTAAGGGGTTGTCTAGAACATCTTCCTTTTTTTCTTAGCCCCGAGAACAATTCTCGGGTTCGGGATCCAATCCGCATAATTCGTTCCATTCAATTTATCTTTCTCAAGAACTGAACGCCAAAGTAAATGGTTGATTGCTAGGCGCCATTTATCTACAAATGAAATAATGCAAAATACTATGACAATGTATCCAAGATAGAGTAAAAACATATTAACATTTAATTGAATGTACTCCCACTAAAATCAATATCCCTCAATTGAAACTTAGTGATTCAAGACCCACAACTAACAAGTCAACTAGTGAGCTTTAGCATCACCGCTAGAAGACATGGTAGATCGGTAAGCAACTATTTGCTAATCATATCACATATGACTCTTGTTGTTGGGTAGCATCTCTATGCTAACGCCAACCTACCATGCTCCAAGATCCCTAACCGTTAGGATGATCTTGTTCAAGTAACCAAACCTTTCGCATGTAGTATCCGATACGAACCTGTCTAGTCAAGGAAAACCGACGGCACCCTAATTTCATAGACCCACCACCGATTGTACAAGGCTTGTGACAATTGCAAGGTTTGGGGAGCATCGAAAACTTAAACATTGTCGAGGGATCGTTCTACTTCACTATCTCGTATGTAGACAAAAACATAGTCGCGCGTGAAAGTAGAACACGATAAGAATGACATTAAAACGGTTGTGACTTGGTATGGCCATATATCACTTTGGGGATCTCCATCTCCAATGATCGTTCATCATGATGATCTCCATCTCCATGATCCATGTATGCCATCCTCCAAAGGTGATGAATCT
Organism: Hyparrhenia diplandra; assembly: GCA_015847255.1. Taxonomy (NCBI): domain Eukaryota; kingdom Viridiplantae; phylum Streptophyta; class Magnoliopsida; order Poales; family Poaceae; genus Hyparrhenia; species Hyparrhenia diplandra. The sequence continues at coordinate 525,000 of JADLZK010000908.1, read as the reverse complement.
ACCAAGACTAGTCTATACTAGCGCCGGATAGAAATAACAATTACATTGGCGTGATCATCACAATTTGGCACGTAGGCCATTACATTAAGGGGACAATATATAAGTGGCTCCAGCCATATTGTCATCATCACGACATGCAAGTCATGAATTAATTACATACATGCATCACATACACATAAAAGGCCATATCAGTCACATAAATCTACAAAACAAGGTTAGGCGATTCGACACATTTTCTTGCGAGGGGCAATTTCCGTTCTTCCAAGCCGTTTTTGGGATCCGGATGGGTTGTAGGAAATTTGTTGCTCTACAATTTCCGTTCAAGAATCGCCTCCATCGGATTCTGGGATCAAAAGTTATAGCCGGCGAGACTACACACCATTGTGCATCCGTGTCGGTAGTCGGTAGAAGATCAAATCTGCCACCGCCCGCGCATATCGCATGCGCCCGATCATGACCTTGGTCCGATTCGATCAATCATATTGATCTCAAACTCGCCATGACTGGATTTACATGTATCACTTAACTCCGATGGCGGAATTCCGACCGGTAGGAGTAGATCGAACAAGACCAAACCCGCGGCAAGATCACGAACCGCGATCAAAAACTCATCTACAACCGCGCATATCACCATATGCACACATCCGAATCTATAACGACACAACATCATCTCGATACCACCGAAGGAATATGGGATCGCTACGCTAGCCGAGAAAACAAAATTTTTCTACCCATAAACCAAGGATCTACTGCTAGTTATAGATCACGGGATTACCACTAGACGCAGGCGCGTGCGGAAGTGTCGACCCTCGGCGAAGATGTGCGCGTAGCGGCGGTGCGTCGCGGTTTTTCTCACGTCCGTCCTCCACGTCGCGGTTGGTCCTTGTGCTCCGGATGTAGCACCTCCGGGGTATCCCCACACGTCACGGGGAGATGCGCCTCGGGACTGCTAGGTCCGCGAGGAGCAAGAGGCGGCGGGGCGTGGGCGGCGGCGGCTGCCAAAGTGGCGTGGCTTTGCTAGCCCCGCCCCCACCTCTCATATATATAAGGCGTCCCCTAATAGGCTCCCGAGCCGGAGGCCCATTAGTAACCCTAAGCCTCGTCTAATTGGATCGGATCCGAATTAGGCCTCCTTCCCCTTAAGCGTGCGACCCTATGGGCTCACGCACACATAGACATGGCCCGAGTACTCCTACTTTCGACCAATAGCCGATAGCGGCCTCTAGCAAGACGTGTCAACTCCCATGTGTACGCAATGATCATATCGACTTAACCACCACAAACTCACATACATGTTATTCCCTTGCCACATGATATTTGGTCCACCTCGTGGGTTAACACTTAACCCAAGCACGGCCATGCATTTCTTGATCCAATCAATCGAGTGGTCCACGATATCTCTCTCTTATGGAGAGGGGCAATTCCATCTTGATTGACTATGCCTCACGGCATGCTTCCCGACAAACCCGAAGACCACCTTTTATAGCTACCCAATTACGAGTAACGCTTTGATAGTCCCTAAGTAGGTCGTTTCACATCTTGAGTACATACAACAATCTCGGGTCTAAGGACATAACGTACATGATGTGTAAAGAGAAAATAATAACATCTCATGTCGGGTCTATCCATGTCCATGTCATACATGTGCCCACACTATTAGTTTGACATCTCCATGTCTATGACTTGTGAAACATAGTCATCAACTAATATGTGTCTTGATCTAATATTCATGTGTGTCCTCACATGAACTCCGACCCGAGGACAACTACTGTAATAACCATACAAGTAAAGAGTCTCACAAACAATTCACATAATTGCCAATCGATACAAGTTGTCTTTAATGGATATTCATGAACACATAATATATCATGGATACAAGGTGATACAATCATCTCTATGATTATCTCTAGGGCATATTCTCAACGAGGGGACAGCTAGGACTTGATTTTCTTTGCATTTGATGGATGTGTGTAAAATAATTTGGTAGACCACGGATATGGAACCAATGTATTGTAATGCTACTCGATTTATTTTTCATGCTATGTCTGAGACCAATTGTTATTCGATTGCTATGGTTCATCGCTTCTTTACCTTGTCGATCATTGGTTATTTGTTATTGAAAACCGTGTTGCATTGCTATGGTTCATTGGTTCTTTACCTTGGTGATCATAGGATGTCCGGTTTAGGTTTCTGTCTGGCAAAACATGGTGCAAGGTGTTGTTGCTCTTGCCCACGCCGCCGCTAAGCATTCTTGGGCCGTGTTTGGGGCCGTGGAGGGGCTCAGTCGCCGGAGGTGCACCTCCTTGTTAACCTTGATGCTTGACCTTGCCTGGCGATGGGGCTCGCCTGGGGTGCTCGACTGTTGGTCCTATGAGGTGGACTAATGCCATGTCCGGGTTTGTCCTAAGGAGGATGGCCCGGATTGTGTGAGTGAGGTGGTAGAACCGACAAGACCTACAAAGATAAGGATGTGAATGCAGTAGCTAAGGCTCTTAAGGAGTCTTTGTGGGTTTCCTGTTAGCCAAACTCGTGTATAATCACTTGAGGAAGTGGAAGGGCAAGTGGTCTAAGGTAGCTAAGCTAAAGGACCTTACTGGGGCAACCTTTGATGATGACGTGCATGCCATCATGCTAGAACAAGACCACTACCTTGGTCACTGCAAGGTATATGATACAAGAAAACTTAGTCTGAAGCATTATCATCTTCTGTTTGTGTCCTTTTGTTAACTGTCTGCCCTCACTACAGGACCACCCTAAGGATGCTGAGTACCTGAATACTCCTATCAGGTTCTACACTGAGATGAAGTCCCTCTTTGGTAGCACCTTGGCTACTGGTAGGTTTGCCTTAGGATCCAATGAGCCTCTGGGGGAAAATAATGCCGATAGTGTTGCTGCAAAGCTGGAGGGGCAAGACTTTTCTTGTCCTACCAATGAGGGCAAGACCACAGGCCTTCCCTTTGCCTTTGGTGAGGGCAGCAAGGGCACTCCCACTGCCACTGCTACTCAGTCAGTGGCTGTTGGTGGCAAGAGGAAGAGGGCCAATTTCACTGAAGATGAGATGCTGATGATGACCAACATGAATGATGCTATCAACAATGTTGCCAATGCTATGCTGAAAACTGGTGCTACCCATGTTCACCCCGACTGTACCATCTTTGTCATGGAGACCCCGATTTCTCCACGGAGGCCCCGATTGTTGCACTCACTCACCTTCTTAAGAACAAACCCAAAGGGCAACCGGTTTTTGTCAACATGAGCAACACCCACGGGATTTGTTTGGGTCATAGACCTATCTTGCCAAGAACTACTTTCTGTAGTTGAGTCTTTGCTTGGCAAGGTGACAGATTGGGGGGTTGCTTGATGAGATGGTATAAGATCTCCACTTCCCTCTCCAACTTCGCGTCTTCTTTTTGACTTTGGCTAGACATTGTGCATGGTAGATGGTCGACAAGACTGTCCTTTTGGATATAGTTAGTGGGAAGGTGGCTAACTATAGGAAGTATATTTTGGCTCACTGTGTGGGATGAACTCTATTTGGAACATCAGGTATTGTAATATTGCAAGCCTCTGTTGGCTTCCTGTTAAACTTTATTGAACTCTATTTGGTTGCTTTGGGCATTTCTATTTTCTCGCCAATGATGACATGTTTGTTTTCTTATATGGATATGATGATATTTCTGTTTTCCTCCTAGCCTATGATGAATGCAATGCCAAAATTATATATGATCTCCCACTTGTTGAGGAACTGGGCATATGCACTTATTTTTCATGATCGTCATCGAGACATGATCGACATCCATGCCCAATGCAAATCAAGTATCATCCAAAGATGACTTGATGCAGGGCCGGATGTCGACCATGCCTTCATGGCCTTCATGACTTGTTACCAGTGGGAGAGATGTCTAGCCGTGACCCTCTTATGCTCCAAGTGGGAGAGATGGTTATGGAATGGCAATGCAATCTGAGGCTAATCCTTCTATTTTACAACTCAATGTTGCTCTTTTGAATTGGCCAATGATGATTCTTAATGGCAGGTAGTGGCTTGTGAGGTAATGTGGACTTGTTTCATGTTGTTTATCGAATCATCCAGGACCTTGGTGACCTCAGTTCATCTTTGGTTGAGGTAGCAAGGCCCTTGATGATTTCATGGGCCCCATGTGTTATATGTTTGAGTTGGTAAGCTCCAAGCCAAAAAAAAAGTGATAATCTGCCATTTTTCTGAGGTCAGTTTTGATGAAATTTGCATTTGTGTTAAACTGTGAATGTTTGAACAAAAAACCTATGTTCATGGCTGGGGTTGAGCCTGGCTGCAATCAAACACCATCTCAAGATGGTGGTTGATGGCGATTGGGGTTGGGCCAGGCCGGCCAGGCTGAATCAAACACCAAAAAGGGAAAAAAAAACAGGCTCCTGGGAGCCAATTGTATCAAACACGGGCTTTGACCCCTGGGAGCCGGGCCAAGGCTGGCCTGGGCCTGGCTCGCAGGCCAGGCCGCCCAGGGCCACGATATCAAACACGCCCTAAACTTCCCTTTATTGTAGTTGACGCGATCGAACTATGGCATCAGAATACAGCGTTTCATGAAATCCTTGAAATCCACGATAATTCATGAAGGCACATGGCATGAGCCGAGCCGAGCTGAGAGCTCGTTATCCAGCCTTAATTGCAAACTATGGCATCAGAATACAGCGTTTCATGAAATCCTTGAAATCCACGAAATTCATGAAATTCCAGGTAGAACCAGGGTTGCGCTCCTTAAACTTGCCTTCATTGTAGTTGACGCGATTATACTCGGCCGTGGTCAAAAGCCACACGATGGTTAAGAACTCTCCACCCTCGTTGAGTTGCCTGGCATGGGACTCCCTGCTGCAGTGATGTGCCGCATAGCACAGCATCTCCACCCACACCCCAAAAACCACCCGCAGCAGCTCTAGATTGGCCCCTGGCATCCCAGAATCTACCTTGCCTAGGAGTTGGTCGGCGAGTTTTGTTCCATCATTAAGGACTTGTGCTTCATCATCAGTAGTACCTTTGTCTTTGCTGTGGCTGTCTCGCTCCATGAATTGTGAATAATGCAATCCCCGCAACACTTTCTTGGCTTGGAGATGCAATGAGGGTCGAACAGGGGATGGCAGCATGTAGGGACGCTCCACAAGGAGGAACATCATGTAGTTGGAGACTGCCTTGGTTGCCTCCACAAGGTTCCACCAACCTGCATCTGTAGATTTTGAGTGCCAGAGGAACTTGTCGGTGGCAAGATGCCAGGCAAGGATGCTTTGATCAAACTCCATGCTCGTGCTCCAGGTGAGCTCCTTCAAGAATCCACCACCACCATCGTCAGGTTCAGGCCATCGTCGCTCCAGCACGCACTGACCGCGGTAGCTCCTCATCACGGCCTCCTCGTCTTTATTACATGCTTCCACCACTCTCTGTATCTCTTCCAGCACCAGTTTCTTGGCGGCCGTCGAAAAAATCCTGCTGCTACCATCTGTCCAAAAGGAAACCATTTTGCTGCCTAGACTTGTTTTATCACCTTTGTAGCAGTAGGAGTCCAGCAAGTTTAGCTGGCCGATGGAAGAAGACCATCTTCTTGCCTGTACTATCCTGACACGCTGCCGAAGAGATACGTGCTGGTTGTGCAGCCAGTGCCACTTGGTCACTTTTAGCGTGGCACATGTCCATGTTGACCCCATTACCCTCAACACTGATGCTATCTCCAGAATGAGAGCCCCAGCTGCCAGCATGTAGGTGACAGCTGCATCAACTCTGTTGTAGCTGTCTTTGCCAGCAGCACTGAACTGAAACAGAAAGAATGCCGTGGCAGTTCCAAGCAAGGAAATGGCACGGAAGCAACGTCCGTACCACGTGTGGATCACCGCTGCCTTGGTGTAGAAGATGTCATGCATCAAGGACAGTTGCAGTTCAACCATCTCAAATGTTTTGTCGTTCTTATCAAAATGCTTCATGACATTATTCTGAAACTTGGTTGGACATATCTTGTCATCCACAAACTGACCCATGCAGATGTAAAGAAGGTCATGAGCACCCTGCAGAACCGATTCATCACCCAATTCGAACTGATGTGTGCTTACAGTAGGGTAATCCGCGGCATTTTGCTTAATAGACACACCGTTGAGGTACCTTCTTATGATTTCCAGCCTGGAGAAACTGAGTGCCCACACTCTCTCCGCGTTCTTCAGCACCCCCACGAGATACATCACGATCGCAGGCGCAAGCAGTGGCCCGCGGTCGCCGATGTTCTTGTAGAGGACATAGCCTGCCCCGAGCGCCTGAACTGCAAAGGTGAGTAGGTGGCGCAGCCAGAGCAGGCTGTCCTCCATGGCGTAGGCGGTGATGGTGTCCTGGCCACCCAGATGCACGAGGAGGAACGGCGCCCAGAACGCCATGAGTTGCTGGTGCTCGCCTGACTTGCAACCAATCGACATGTGGCCGAGGGCGTATGTTGCTGTGTACTCAGCCAGCAGGTACATGAGCCAAAGGAGGATCCTCAGAGCGTGGAAGATGCTGTGCCGACGCATCCACGCAAAGCTGAGCAGGAACACCTGCAGCACAAAGCTGACCAGGACCAGGATTTGGATCTCCCGTTCGTTCCAAAGGTGCAACACTCCGGCCATAGCCATCGCTTGCTTGGAATATCTGTAGTGACCCCAATTAATCTGTCACTGAAATACACATAAGGACCATAATGAGCATTTGATGAATTATAGTACACATGCAACAACAGAAATAAAATACTCCAATCATTGGCAGTGCATTGCAGATAAGGTGCACTGAAAAACTGGACCAAGTTTTCTTTAAAAAGATATTTTGAGCCAAGTAATGAGATTTGGACAGTTGTCTTAACAGCGATAGGGGTCATCAGCAAGGAACTTTCGTATTCCATGTTCCATGAAGTTTTCCCACACTCGTGGTGTAAATGCATCATAGGCACATAGCTTTTGCAATTGTGCCATTAAATCATTTAAATCTACAACAGAAATGTGGTTTACATGTAATATAAATAGGTAAGGTCACCAGTTTCACTCAAAATTTTTTGAAATTTTCAAAATTCTAAAGCAGGATAGTTTGCACCTTTGAGTCTATGGTGTAAATTGGATTTCTTGGGATTTAATTTTGCTGGCCTCATGCCCCCTTCGAAATTTGAATTTCACTCAGATTAAACCTCTTCTCTAAGAATAGAAAACCCTCCCAGGCCCAGGCTCTTTTCTTTGAGGCAGATTAGTTCCGGCATACTTAGTTCACCGAGGGCCGGGGACCCGGCGCCGGTAAAGTGACCATAATCTACGAGCGCCTAACCCCACTCTCGGTAAAGTTGACGGCATAGGGGCGTTAGGTTGTTGCCGGACTTCGGGCGCCAACACTACCGAGAACAGAGCTTTGCGGAGGGCTGCCACTCGGTGAACTCAACGCCTCTACCGAGAGCCCTCCCCGGCTACCGAGAGTGTTGGGCTCTCGGTAGAGGGAGCACTACCGAGAGCTTTATTCCTCCGAGAGCGGCACTCGGGTAGAGGTAGACTCTACCGAGCGCGGAGGTCCGCTCTCGGTAGTCTCTTTAGCGCTCGATAGAGGGCCTGTGTGTCGGATAGTGGTAGCGTTCTAAGAGCAAAATTTTCGGAAAGTAGCACTGGAAGATCTGACATATGAAATACCACCAAAAAATGTGATGTGTGGTTACGTACGAATAGCTAGAATTCCGCCTTGGTGGCCACCATGCTCGATCAGGTCCTTGTTGCACCTCAGCCCCAAAGACCAACAACATCTAGCCCACCATGGCTTGGCGCCCACGCTGCTTTGCCGTGCACAGGAGGAAGCACGCTGGCGTGAAGGAATGGGAATGGGCCGCCTTTGCGTGACGCTTTGTCCTGGCGCATTTCATCGAGCATGTTGCGGGCGACGTCACCACCGTCCTCGCCTCCTCCTCCCCACGGCCGTCGGTCGTGCCTCCTCCCGGCGGGCCTCTCTCCCCCTCTGCTGCCTCCATGGACGACAAGTGCTTTGTCCTCTCTACGCCCGGGCAGCCGGGCTCGCCTCTCCTCTCCGTGGATGACCACGGCGGGCCATGGACGCCGGCGCCTCCCCAATGTCCCCATCCCGTGGGCGACCGCGTCCCGCCGGACCTCCGGCCGACGGATCTGAAGGCAGCGCAGGTGTGGCGGACCTCCGCTGCGCCGACGCTGGCGGCGGCCTGCCCACGGTAGGCCCGTCTCTATACGACCGGCGCTGCTGCCTGCATTGGCGGCGCTTAGCGGCGGCACGGTAGCATGTCTGTCAACCTATGCTAGAACAATCTCATTGAGACAAGTACAAGGAACAAACATGTGGTGCAAGGTGGATTTATATTGTTTAGTACATAAACCATCCATCTCATTGAGCTTTCCGCGAATTATTTTTCTTACATTACGACTAAGCGGCAAATCTAGTATATTGCCTCACCGGGTCAAGGACTAAGTGATGGGGTCGAACGTGCATTCATTCCCGAGTGATTTGTAGGTAGATTCCGAGGATTGCCGCCGGACGTTGGGCGCCTCACTACAGCATGCAAAGCCGCGGTGAAAGATTGGGGCTGCCGTATCCCGAGGAAGGAAGCCTTGCTTAGCCACCAATGGAGATCGTTGTTTTCCTTTTAATGTAATATAATCATTTCATATCCTTGTAATCTACCTATGTAAGAACAGTGAAGGCACTACCTTCCACCACCCGATACTCGCCGGGCATTTGTGGAATGGATCTGGCAAGTGGGTATTGATTTTGATCCTCCCAAAGTTGACCTTAAAAAAGACTACCTAGGTACACGGTAGCGCTCAATGTGCATTAAGAAATATAATTACATCCCAGTCATGCTAACATAACTTTATATACGAAGCTAGTTTTGTACTTATGGCACCATTTATGTTGAGATGGATAAACTTGAGCTTAACAGTTAGCTTTATTTATGGATACGGGCACATAATTTAAGATAGACAAAGATTGTAGAAGCAGCGGATCGGAGCAAGCAAGAAAAACGTTACCTTAAAATAAACCAGGGAAATGCAAAGTGAACTGCTCTTGACAACAGCGGAACACAGCTGCATGTAATAAGAACTTGGATGTTTGGGCTGATCTTTCAAGGACCGAGATGGATGCCGCTTGCCTCCGCTGATAATGAACAACAGTGTGTAAGGCCGATGATGAAGCACAGAGAACAGGTAAGAAAAGGGCAGCTTAATGAGGTTACCACAGTGGCAGAAGAGGCGAGGCGAGGCGAGGCGAGCTATGTTCACTCCGGCAACTAGCAGCCAATTGGCTAGGGTGATCCATCACACTCCATAATAATCAAGACATGCACCCGGCACATCGAGGGATCAGATTCCTTACCCACATCGAGGGCCAACGCTTTACTTGGTCCTAACGGCTGGGACGTAATGCTATCTGTCCGCTTGAAGGAAGTAAAAGACACTTTTTTTTTTGGGGTGGTGTTTTAGTCCTTAAAACTATACTTTTAGGCTCAATTTTATCCTGGCCAAAACTATGAAGATGACAATATCTTACATGCACAATATCTACCGAGAATATATCCTGGGCTTGGGAAGCCACAAATGGAATACATTACCCTAAATGGCAAAAATAATGGGAAAAAACACAGAAACCTATAGCATAAATAAAGAGAAATATTGCATGGCATGGGTGCAAAATGAGTACTTTGAGGAAACTTGCAATGGATTTCATAAAATCCGTGGAATCCGCGAAATTCAAGAAATTCCAGACAGAACCATGTTTTGGCTCAAAGTTTGTTTCCTTGTAGTAGACCCGATCTGTTAGAGTAGTCGGGGACCTATTGGGCCATAGCCCATTAGGGTTAATTAGTGACCTTCCTTGTAAGCTAAGTAATCTCCTCTATATAAGAAGGGGAGAGATATCAATCTAATCAAGAAAGAGATTAGAAGGAAATCCCTTCTCTCTTGCCGGCCATGGGCAAAGCCCCACGGCTAGCGTTCCTGTGCCCCCGCAACCCTAGCCGCCGCCGCCAGTTCATGAACAGTACCCGTGGGTACTGTAGCACCACGGGTACTGTAGCAACCGCCCAACCCTCTCTTCCCCTCAATCCCAACCACGTCCATAACAATTTGGTACCGAGCCGCCCGTCCGGGAAACATGGCTGGACCCTCGGCCGACGTGCCCATCTCCACGCAGCTTTCGACGCACATCCCCGGGCTGCACCGCCCCTGTTCTCCGCGCCGCCGGGCCGTTCTCCGCAGCGCCACCGCCCCCGTTCTCCGCAGCACCACCGCCTTGTTCTCCATTGTGCCGCCGGCGCCCATCCTCTTCGCCGGGCTGCCCATGCCCTCGGCTGCCGCCCCAACGGCCTCGTCGGAGATCTCCAACGGCTCCACATCGTTTGGGTCGGTCCTGACCTTAGAGTCCCTGGCCGGCATGATTGCCGAGTTGCAGTGTGGGTCGAACAGGGGATGACAACATATAAGGACGTTCCACAAGGAGGAACATCATGTAGTTGGAGACTGTGTCTTTGTTGCTTCCACAAGGGGCTCCCCTACATCTACAGATTTTAACCGCCTCAGGAACTTGTCGGTGGCAAAATGCCAGGCAAGGATGCTTTGATCAAACCCGGTGCTGGTGCTCCAGGTGAGATCCTTCAACAATCCATCAAGTCGCCCCTCCAGCGCGCACTGACCACGGTAACTCCACATCATCTCCTCCTCGCCTTGACATTATGTCACAATTCTCTGTATCTCTTCCAGCACCAACTCCTCTGCACTTGTCGCAATCATGCTACTACTATTTGTACAGAAGGCAACAATTTCGGTGCTTAGACTTGTTATATCACTTGTAGTGTCGCTAGAGTCCAGCAAGTTAAGCTGACCGGTGGAACCCGCTGACCATCTTCTTGCTTGTGCTATCCTGGCTGTGTTTAGTTCCCATGCACCACCCAAAAAGTGCAACAGTTTCCTTTCACATCGAATCTTTTAACACATACATGAAGCATTAAATATAGATAAATAAAAATACCAATTGCACAGTTTTGGCTGAAAAGTACTAGATTTAATCTTTTGAGCCAAGTTAGTCTATGGTGGGACAATAATTAGCAAATACAAACGAAAAGTGCTACAGTACCAAAACCCAAAATATTTCAATAACTAAACACCCCGAGAGATACATGTAGCTTGTGCAGCCAGTTCCACTTCCTCACTCTTAGCATGGCACACGTTTTCTATTTCCTCCCCTCGCTAGCCAAATATAGAAGACATGTCCCGCTAGCCATCTCTCCCGCCGATGCAGCTGTTGAATTTCATCATTTTTTTCCTAGCTATTTCATTTTACATAATAATTAAATTAGGATTTTAGCTACTCATAGATACAGGAGCTCTTGGAGATGCTCTAACAAATGAGTATCGTTGGCTATGTGCAAATTCTATCATCATGGCCCATAGGCCCCTTTTATTATTGTCTTTTTCGTGTTCTCCCTCTTTTTTTTTTTTTTTTTGATATGAACAAAGTGCTAATTCGAACAGAATCATATCCTATCAAACAAGTGTTGAGATTGACATCAGGAAGAGAATAAACGACTTGGCAAGGGTGTGAGCTCATCTGTCCTAAACTAATCAATTCATAGCAAGGCTTGTGTACCAATCCATGCTATGCTAGTTACATTGTGTCCAGGCAAAGCGCGGTTTATGTCCTAATAAAGTTCACACAACCCCACCTCACAAGAGAGAGGAGCTGCTGAGCTACCATACTACAAAAGCAAACAAGACATTTACGGGTCATCTGGTGTTGTTGGCTCTAACTCTAGCACAATAGGGGGAAAAATCGCTCCATTGTGGCTAGACCACCACCGATATTTTGGCTTAAGTTAGAGACCTCTCACGCAGGTCGAGAAAAACTCCAAACCTCGTACCCCACCTACGCACAGGAGCTTGAGCGGACCGGTGCCTACAAACATATGCTTTGGTAACGCGGGGCTGGGAGGGATTTTTTTCACCTCTGGCGCTGCATATTCCTCCCTGTAGGGGGATGAAACCCAGATCAAGAAGATGCCAACCAAAGCGTTTGACCAACCAATCTAGCATCCTTGGCTCCAACACAATAGAAGCTAGAGCCGAAGCCGAAGCATTAAAAACACAGCTTCTCTATGCATAAAAGTAGCTCCAAATGTTCGTCCTTCTATGTTAATAATGTTGCCGGATGAAGAAGATCAAAGCAGTACCAAACAAACCCTTAATAATTATCATACTCTCTCTGTCCCGATTAATAGCCGCTTTAGCCTTCAATGATGTGCAACAAGCATTGACTCAACCTAGACGTAGTATATGCATATGCATTGAATCCCCTGTAAACCTGGATGCTTATTAAGAGAAGTGCCAAAACGACCAACATTGTGGGGCAGAGGGAGTATGCATGTATGGAAACACTATAGTGTGGAGATATGCGACCTTGTGTTGATATTGAAGGGTCACTGATATTTTCTAACCAGTTAACCAGTTAACCAAATTTGTTGTGAGCAGCCATAACGGTCTGCAAATAATAGTGACGTTGTCAAAGTTTATGTACCAAGCATCATATTCTTTTATATAAACTTATTCACCTATTTGAGTTATGGTGACAAGAAATATCTCTAGTTGATCCATACTCCCTCCATATTGAAATAGAAGACGTTTAGGACAGCGACACGGTCTCCAAAACACTACTTTAACTTCTTTTTTCTATAAAAATATTTATTGGAAAGTTATATATATGTATATTTTTATGAAAGTAATTTTCAAGACAAATCTATTTATATGATTTTCACATTTCTAAACTCAATGACTTAAAAATTATTCACCATTTATATTCCCAATGTTTGACCCAAACCTTTTCCAAAACGTCTTCTATTTCAATACGGAGGGAGTATCTATTTTCGCTCCTTTGATAATACGGGTTAGATTTACTATTCTGTTTAGTGAAACTTCCCATAACTAACCTCTCTTTTGGTTCTCATAAGTCACATTGACATATGGTTGTGTTTTATTGTCTAAGTAAAACTGCATTATATATTCTAGGATTTATTTTTAAAAAATAAGAGTGTTTGAACACAAATTTAGTTGTATCGTTAGCTAAGCTATCTGAATTAATTCGAATTATATTTCAATATTTATATAAAATTAAATAGGTGTACCATGAAAAAATTATTCTATGATAAATTTAATGATACATAGTCGGTATTGCAAATATTAATAATTTTTTCTATAAATTATATACATAGTTAAATTTAAATTGTCTCACTTGAAACCGTGCTAATAATGAACTGGGCCGACCTGACCTTGTTTTAGTTGGGCCGAGCCTTTGTTTTACCTTTGGGACGTTGTCGTCGACCATCCAACGCCTCCACGCGACCTCCATGGCCGGAAGCCGCCGCCGCCGCCGCCGCTGTCTCCTCCACGGAGCGCGGTCGTCGCAGCAGGGCGCCGAATCCTCGTTGCTGGATGACGCCACTCAGCACCAGGTCTGTAGCCTGACCCCAACCCTAACCACTCATCTCTCTTTCTTCATCCTGAGCGGATGGGGGCGGATCCAAAGACAGAAACAGGAGAAAAAATCCACGAGCTCATGCCAATCAATCAGTAGTCTTGCGTTTAGCGAATCAGGACTCAATAATCGAGCCTGTCAAAAAAAAAAAGTGTCGAATCAGTACAGGAATTTAGTGTATTTTGTTGATGAATTAGTGTGACATTTTGACGTACTGGCAGTGATGTATTTTAGGCATTTGGTTCAATTAGTAGTGGTAGTTAGGGCTTGTTTGGTTCAAGCCCTGGGACAAATTTGCCTAGACTGAACCTTGCCTGGAGTCCCTGTTTGGTTGCTGTCCTGTGTAGCTTCCTGTACCAGGCAAGTGCGTGGATGTCCAGGCGACTGAAATCAAGCGCCTGGCTGGAGTGCTGGTGTTGCCTGGGCAAATTGCTCTGATTAGTTGATTGACAGGTGGAAAAGACTATGTACTCTTGTGTAGCTTTTTTGGTCTTGCTTGTTGTCTGGTTCCTACTTCTCTTAAATAAAATTGAATGGCCTTTTTTTTTTCTTATCATGGTGATTAGTTGCTTGATGTCCATGAATGGATCGATTAATCATGAAACAAAGCTCAACTATTTTTTCAAATACTTTTTTAAACTTATGTCTCTTGTACGCATGTGGGAAAAATAACACTACCAAACCATCTATTTATTTGAGTCAAACTGTAAAAGCATATGTTAATCATACAACATAAGTATTATAAACGCATTAGTATTATACATATCCCCTATTATCAGTTTGGGGCACGGGCCTCCAACCAAATGGACATTCTCTAGACTAGCCTGGCCAGGCAAAAATCATCAACTTTTCTGGCAACCAGGCAAGTTACTCAGGTTTCCAATCAAACAGCCCCTTAGTGCACTGGACTTGTTTAATTTTGGGTCTCCACCCCTGTCAATAAGCTATGTCTGTTTTCATCAGCATTCTTTTTTTTTGCAATTCTCTGAGACGAAAAAAATAGTTTGAGAATTTCTTGATTCCTTGGTAACATGTCCATATGAATTTGTAGTAGTCTTGGTCATGCTGCTGCCTTGAACTTTCCTCTCTTTGTTTTAGCGATGAGGTGAAACACAATGTCAAATTTGATTTTGAAGGATACTTTTGTGGTGACTTTGATTACTGTCGAATAGGCTTAAAAGAATCAAAGCTATCCACATAAACCGGGAAGGGATGATCGCTTGTTTAATATTATGGAAATGTATATTCATCACATGATGTGGAGTATATTGACTGGATGTGTTGGATCCACTGTAGAATCAGAAAATAGCGCATCTCGTTTCACCACGTAGTTTCATGTGTATTTTGGTCATCCTCATAGTTGTGGGGCTGCTAGGAGCAATGCTCACTTCTGTTTAGTGACCTACTAAATAAATTATTATTATACAAAGCCACATGAAAGTTGTTTGGATATGAAGAGGAGCATATAACTACGCTTTTATGTCAAATTGATATTTATTTTGAGGATATTATGCAAATCACCCCCTCTGCCATGATTTGAAAATATACAGTTATATGTACCGTTGGCACACCAAAATAATTCTAGTTATGCTATTGTGGAACGAAAACAACTTGTAGGTGGCTCTGATATAGCTTGTCCTTATTAAAGTACAATACGTCAAGAGAGACCACCATGCTTGTTGTTCAGTTAAATCCTGCTGCATTTCCTACAGTGTATTAACTCCAACAGTGTAAATCTATTATGTTTTGTTCTTTGTTCTGATCCATTGTTACTGAATTTCTATGTTGCAGAGAAGTTACCATTGCAGAGAAGTCAGGCAGCACTTCATCTGGGCCTTATGTTTGTGCAGATCTCCTGGACAGCCTGCTTCATGAAATCATTGTTCTCATCAACTCATTCCAGGACTTCCTTGCTTTTACTGGCACCTGCCAGTCTTGGCGTGCAGCAGCCGCTTCCTTCCCCTCTGTGTATGCTTTCAGGCTTTCAGCTTCCCACCTCTCCACCTCGAACCAGATGGTCCTTATGTCCCTCCACATAGCAGTGGTATCAAGCCCCTCACCCTCAGTTTGTCCAACTGCAAATGGAAGCTCAGTGACAATACGAAGAAAAACTTATCCCTTGGATGTTCAGTGCCTGTACACACTCCAAATGAAATGAAGTATCTGGGCTGCTCACATGGGTATCTTATCTTTACGTATGAGGAGCATTGCCTCCTTGTCGATGCATACACTGGTACCAAGGTGATGCCCCCCAAACTCCCATGCAACAACAATCTTGGTTACTGGTCTGGCATTGGCATACTTACGGATCCATTCAGTTCACCCAACTCGCGCCTCCTCCTTTTTTCAACGGTCTCCATGTTTGAGTGGCAGGTTGGAACAAAGTGTTGGTCAGAGCATCCTCTTTATCTTGAGCATGAACGAATCTATCAGGTTGTATCCTTCAAAGGTCATATCCTTGTCTTAGATGTTATTATGAGGCTTCACACTATCCAACACCTCAGTTCAGCATGAAAGAAGTAGGAGGTACGTGGAGGTCCATGGGGAAGTTGCCTCTTACCCCATGGTTGGTGGTCTGTGGTGACATGCTTCTCATGGTTAATCTTGCAATTGCTTCTCTTCCCTCACCTGGCAGTTCGTTTAGGTTTGGCATGTGCAATGACACCATTAGGTTTTTTGAGGTCTTTCGCCTTGACTTCTCAGTGGAGCCAGCCAAGTGGGTACGGATGGAGAAGTTGGAAAACCTTGCGCTGTTTCTTAGTCTGGACAGGAGAAGCCCCACGTTTTGTTGCGTGAACCCCGAGAGATGGGGAGGAAAGAGTAACTGCATTTATGTTGCCAAGCTATATAATGATGCTGCTCCTGAAGAGACTTGGACCGTGCTGGAAGTTGGTCAGTCAGTGCCGAGTTTGTCAGTGCCCCACCACCGCATAGTTGACACCATGGTGTATGGTCTTTCATACCCACCAGACTACAGTCACATCGGTAGCCTCTGGCTTTTCCCCAGTCTGGTTTATGGCGCTACCCAGTGATCGTGTTGACCTTGCAGGGTATTGGCTAGTTTTGCACAGGCAAAGGAGATGCTGTTTTTTCTTAGTTTTAGTTAGCAATGTCGATGTGACTCTGAACTGTTTCTTATGTGTTGAAATACTTTTGATGTGTATTGGGCAAGCCTGCTTGTAATCTGGTGAAGAACTGAACATCAGAATTGCAGTTTGCATTCGTCATTTGAACTCTGCTGCCTACCTGTGCACTTCTAAATCTAGCTGATGGTTCTCAGGTTTCGTTACCGTTTGCAGTTGCTATTCTTGTTATTATTATATTATTACTGGAGCAGGAGAAACTAAAAATGGCTTGCAACAAGTCTGTGTCATCTCTGCGCTTCCATGGATTATCCCTTTCAGTTTTATGATTTAAGCATGTGTGGTGTACTGTGCCTTACGTATTTCTTCACTGTTTGACTGCGTATTTTCTAAAATATTCAGTACAAGTTGGAGCATTACATTTATGCCATGCCATATTTAATTTATGTCATATAAATGTCCCCTTTTTTTTTTCCTATTGCGGTTAGCTATGTATTTGCACTACACTGTCTCTTCATTTTACGTTTTTGCAGGATGATTGTATATGTAAATAAAGGTACCATTTTTTTTTCGTGCCTTTCAACTAACCCCTTTTTTTTATTTGCACCAAAGTTCCTTCGGTGGTGTTGACAATCACCTTCCTGTGTTAAAACCCTATTAATTTGATTTTATTTTCTCAAATTTGTCAAGCTATTCTAAATACGGTCCACTTTAATTTTATTTCAAGCACTTCACACACAAATATCAGATATACCAACCATATATATAAGCAATCATGCAAAGTCTATGGGCGCGGCATAGCGCGTCCACTGTCAACTCTGCCGTGGTCAGAAGCCACACGATGGTTAAGAACTCTCCGCCATTGTTGACTTGCCTGGCATGGGACTCCCTGCTGGCTGCTGCAGTGGTGTGCCGCGTAGCTCTAGCTTGAGCTCTAACTTAGTCTCAATTTTGACAAGTTCTCAAATTTCCACACCCACACCCCCCAAAACACCTGCAGTAGCTCTAGCTTGAGCTCTAACTTAGTCTCCAATTTGACAAGTTCTCAAATTTCCCTCGAACTAGAAAAGATCGCGGCGTTGCCGCTTATGGCCAGTAGGGACCGTGATATCTTGCACTGCAAATAATTATTTGTTGTGAAATGGATTCAAGAACTAAGCATAGTCAAAGTAACAACATAATAAGTAAGGCATAGAGTGAAACAATGAAGCATGTGAAGAAGCTGATATGTGTTTCCTGGGACTAAGATGGATGTGATAAATAAAATTTTGCGCATATCTTGCAAAATGATGAAGCTGTCATTTTGTTCCATGTTGGCGAGGAGCCAATTCAGTGCAACAGCAGCTATAAGGCCGGATAAACTGGAATCACAATTGTTGAGTGTATTATAAGGACAGAGGAAAGCAAAAACAAAATCTGTATCACTTAAAAATCATTTAGTGGCATAACATCACCATATCTGTTGAACCATTGTATTTTATTCATTCAGTGTCGTCCGTACATCAATCAGCATTGTACTTCGTGTCTTGCAGTTCTATCTTTCTGCACTTGCAAAACTTTGCAAAACCTCAAGGCAATACTCATGAGCACTAATTAACAATGAACAGCCATAATCAGACTTCTGAAAACTATATGCAGCAAGCTAATTTTGTTCACTTTGTGGAGTACAAAGAGAACTACATGAATTTGAGAAACATCCTATTCCATGGTATTGAATGGCAGATTCAGGGATTGCAACTTCTCTGTTCACTTTTAGGCCCTGGCTCAAGCGTGAAGCAGGTGGAATTCCAGAAGAATGTTTTCAGCACAAGCTTTTGTTCTACTCTCGGAAATGCTTCACCAGAACAACACCATCAAAGCAATTGTCTTCTCTGAATGTAGAATTGGACTTTAGTGGGACACTTGACATGTCCAATGTTGTAACTGTGGTATTCCATACCATAGCACAAGCAACCTGTTGCAGCCCTCTCTAGTTAATGTTGCTATAGATCCTCATGGTCCCAGTCTCAGGCAGATGTTGGAGACAAACCAGAGCCTAATTCAACTGGCAATATGCAATGATGCAAGTTTGAAGCCAAATGATGTTGCCAAAATCTTTACAACGCCTTCTGATAATTTACAATTTGGTTAGGGAGGAAGAAATGCTTATGTTCCAGAAAGGAACACGATTCCTGCAGTAAGCAGCCTTCCGAACTGTAAACACGGCAATAATCGGAGAGTCCATGTAAATTAACCGGGAGGTAGAGTAACTAACAGCAAAAAGTATTGAAGCGGACGGCACTGGTACTCACAACAGTGGGGTGCTTGGTGATGGGCGCCCCAAGCAGCACGGCGAGTGCTTGATGCGTTATCCTACTGGCCTTGTGAAGTTCTCTCTTCAACTCTGGAAAAGAAGCACAACACATGAGTTTCACTCTTCATGTATATTTGTTGGTTCCAGTAATAATCTATCAAACCACCCATGCATTAGTAGTTGTCAAGTTGCAGTGATCAAAGGCTAATGAAAATTTAGATCCTTGTCAACCATCGGAGCAAACTTTGAATAAACTCAAAAATCTCAGTCGTTCATATAATCCTATCTACCTGCTTAAGCAAAAATGTATTCATGTTTGTATTTCCTGGCCAGTTTCTTTGTTGTCTGATTCCTTTTCTCCCTCACCACATTAAAAATGGAAGCTTGGTTCTATGCTGTCGCCGAGACCCAAGACTAACTCATGTGCTTGTTCGACCAGGCCCTATACAGCTAAGTTATACAAGTAAGGAATGGTTGAGAGAATTAAAAACAAAAACTTCAAATTAACCTGACTGAACACATAGATGCTCCGGTTGCTATCGCACAAAGTGCGCTGGACTGCAGAGAATGGCAGTGTGCTTAAATGAAACTTTGGACTACATATCAATCATACTAAATTTCTTTTTTTTTAAAGCAACATTACTGCCTTTGTGCAGCAAAATTGTTACTATGTATTAGTAGCATCTGTACCAACAACTGAAAAATCTAACAAAAACAGTTATTTCATTTTACTACAGGTCTCAAACTTTGTGATAGTTCATTCTAGCGATCAACCTTCCTTTAATCCTCAATTATTCTTTTTTGCCATGATAGAACAACATTATTCAGCTGTAGTTAATGTATTTATGTCAGTTTCTACATAATCAATCTGTACAGAAAAGAAGCAATGTGAGTACATGGCTAAAGAAGAGTATAGATGGCTTGGCTTGTGGGATTATCACTAAATCGCAAAGCAATGCAACCTCAGTTCACAGTCAGCCTTGGCTTTATTACTAATGTAGGAAATCAAACATAAATCATACGGTAACCCAAGTGTTACTCATGCGGCAAACAAAAGCATCAATTGGTATACAGTTGAAAAAGAATGCAGTGAACCCAAGCAAATTGTGGAGACTTACCAAGATCACTCTTACCATACTATCTAACATAATTATTATACCTCTAGAATTATACTAATACTGATGCTTAATTTCCAAAAATCACAGAACCCAAATACTGATGCTTAACTTGTGAAATTCAGAGAACACAAATAAACAACTAACACAACTCTTGGTACCTTCTTCTCACTCATGGTCCAATAATTAGGAGGCTGCACAGTAATCATTATTAATAGAAGAAGCTTTATCTTTGATCCAACTGTTAGCTGTAAATTAGTGTAACCTGGAACCAATGCCTAAGCAAATACATATGCAACCTTATTCTTGTGAGCATATTTTTAGAGCTAATATTATCCCTGAGATTCAAGGTTCCCTAAATCCTCTAGGTATAAAAAAGATTCAAAATACATTGTGAACATGACAATTTTCAGATTTCATTAATTTTAACTTTCACAACTGACTTGGCATATTTTTAAAATAGTAAAGAAACAATTTTTTCATACTCACTTTAGGAGTTTCCCAGGCTTCGGCATGGACATTTGACACCTATTGAAAAATCATCATGAGATGTAATAAGACATACAAACGAAATGAGTGTACCTACAAATACGAAAGTGAAAGTAGGAAAACTTGATACATAAAACGTGAGCTAGGAAAGATACCTTGCAGGGTAGTAAATTGAGGTACTGATGCTGTGCTATCACTGCACTTTTCGGATCATACTGAAGGCATGGCTAGCCGCTTAAAAACAATACAACTGCTAGGAGTAGAATCAAAATTCACCACTGATAGGTAAGGTATCTCTCAGATTAGTGAAAAATAATGATATTTTATTTATTCTATGGCAACAAAAGAACCAATAATCAAATGCTTGATTCAACCAATTGTTTAGCAGATTATTAATAGATAAGTGATGAACTCCCACGCCCAGCAGGGAGACCAGGCCTCCATGGTCGCCCACCGCGGTATTTCATTAGGATAATTTAGGAAAGCAATAGGATGATGATTATTCTGTTACAAATAACAAAAACTAACTGAACAACATAATAGAATACCGGTGAAGCAGGGAAATACAATTTTGTATTAAACAGGAGGCAATCACATAAATTTTACAAAGAAAATTCAGAAGGCTATATAATTGCTATTGACATCTAACTGCACATATATTTTATTTACATGTGCTGTGTGCATATCCATTGGGAACATATGACAAAATAAAAAAAAAAAAAAGGAAGAGCATACAGAGGCGCTGGTGCAGCTGCTGCCGTGCGAGAGCGACGGCGGAGGCGCGGGCGTTGCTGTTGCGGTGTCGGCGGCCGTCGCTGCTGGAACCCCCATGTCGCGTGAGCGAGCCAGGAGCTTCTGTCGCCCTACTGAGGACGCGATGCCGGGGCTGCTGTGCGCTCGCACCGCGCCACCGTGTCGTGCCGTCTTTGCACTGCGATTAATTTTTCACCGTACCAGGCTTGGTCATCAGTCTTTTTTGCGATGGAAGATCACATTGCGAATCACGATCGATCGACTGATCTAGCAGAGTGCGCGTACGTAGTGACCGAGCACGCGCGCGCGTGCATCCGCTGTCCATGCCGCCGCCGCGCCATGGCAACGCGAGGCATTGATTGGACATGCACTTGCACATGCATGGAGCCCCGCCACATGAGGTGAGGTGGACGCATCACGTGGCCGTGGCAGGCGCGCGCACCGCACCATGACGCGTTTCGCTTCGTTTGATTATTCGGGACTCGGGAGCGAGCGAGAGGAATCTCTGGCAGTCAAGCGCAGCAACGAGGCGATCGAGCGAGCGGCGCGCGGCCCGTCATCAGGCACCAGCACCCTCTGGCGTCTGGTGCCCACGGCGCACGGACCACAGATCGACCGTCCACGGGCCACGGCACACGCATCTGAGACACAGACGGATCAGATAGCGTGCGCATGTACGTACACGTGCACGTGTATAGCAGCAGCTCCACTTCCTGAGCGATTTCCACTCCACACCACCACCATCATCCATGCCGGCCGGCTTTCGTTAGAAGAGAAGAAGGCAAGGAGCTGCTCCTTCTCCTGCAGGGCCTGTTATAACACGGATCACGACTCGTCCAGATCTGGCGAAACGTACGGGCGGGCGCTCGATTTGGAGGCGCAGCCGGCCGGTTCGTGCCGACTGCCGAGAGGCGAGGCCCGTCCGTGAACCAGCATACTACGGCAGGAGCACTGGTGCAGGCTCGTGGGCGATGCTAGCGTACGAGACGCGTACGAGACGGCACGCGGGGTCTAGCACGAGACCGTGAGATGTGCAGACTCTGCCCACACTCCTCCCGTCCCCAGCAGCAGCAGCGCAGGCTGTGGCAGTCGGCACCTATGGCCGTACTGCACGTTGTTGGAGTACTACTACTACTGCTCCTGTGCTGACAAAAGGCTTCCTGGTTTTTACTCGTACTAGCCCTACCGGTTCCCGGCAGTAAAATTCCTGGAGCGACACCTATACTACTGTGCTGTAGAGTAACAGCTGCCCGGGGTGTGATACTAACCGAACACGTCAAATCTAGCATCAAGGAGGATTGTGATCGCCACATGCCTCATCCAATCCAATCCAATCCAATCCACCAGAGTACCAGACCATGGACCAAGAAATGCCAATGTCATCACCTTACTAATGTCAAAGGCTAAGTATTGTATGTGTGTCTATGTGTTTTTTTTTTTATTCGTATGGCGATATTTTAAGTGTATTTGTTTTGTTTATTTATTTGTGTGGTATGATGTACTTCTTCCTTCCTAAAAGAATGATATTTTTGACTTTCCGAGATTATGTTTTGCCATCCGTTTTATTCAAAAAAATTTTGTGTAAATATAATTTACTTTGTTATGACTTATTTTATCTTTAAAGATACTTTTTGATTTGTTTTTTTTATAATTTACAAAAAATTTTTGAATAAGACGGACGGTTAAACACGATGTGTGAAAGTCAAAAACGCCATTTTTTTTTGGGACGGAGGGAGTACTCATATACGAGGAGTATGCGGCATATCATATGTATGGGGAAGTATTTTGCTTTGTATATGTATGTCGGTGATTATTTATTTTATAGTATTTGCACCGCAAGTTAGTATTAAATTAAAGAATGAGGAAACGAAGATTACGAAAGAGGGTATGAATTTATTTAGAGTTAAGGTGTGGAGAATTAGGAAACGAATATTATGAAAAAAGGGTATGAATTGATTTAGAGTTTAAACATGGGAATGGCATGACTTTTTTTTTTTTTTAAAAAAGATAAGTGGAAGATAGTATGAGGTTCTTTTTCTTTTCCACTCCATGGTATGATGAATTTTCATATATGTTTTCTTTACGGCCAAGTTATCTTCTTTTACTTTTCTTGTTGGATAAATCCTATTCAGTTACTTTTCTTATTGGAAAGTTGAGGATTTGCTACTCGTAAGAATGTCAATTGAGGTGGAACACATTCCATATAAATTTAGATTTTTCGACACTCTTTTTTATAGTGTATGATTTGCCATTTCGGCCCTTCTACCCATTTGCTGTCTTGATGTCTTCCATTTCGCTAAATTTCTTAGACGTGTACTCAGTATGGAAGATAATTCCTGAGTTTCATCAGTTAACAATGACTGAAGGATGTGAAATTAAGAATTCTATAGATTATTCTATTTATTTTTCTTAAATATTCTAACAGGTGACACTCTCCTAAATACATAACATATATTGCTCTCTCTTTTTTGAAGACTTGTGTTCATATCTCCTTCTTGAAACCTTCAATCTATGTAGCTTACTAGCTTATAATTTCGCATAATAGGCAGAAGCAGCCATTAAGCAGCTTGAGAATCTAAGCCCGCCTGTTGTTAAGCAACTTCTACCATTACTTCAACAACTTCCTCCATTGTATATGGACTTGGTAAATGAGGTCGCTTGTCGGGCTGCAGCCGCCGCGCGATGTGCTTCGATCCAGCGATGGAGGGCTAAAGAGGAGGAGGGCGCAGGCCGCCGCCGTCGCCTGCCGCGACGGACAGAGAGCAAAGAAGAGATGGGGGCGCTACACAGAGAGGGCGAGGGGACGCCGTGGCACTGTCCGCGTGAGGGAAGAGAGGGAGAGAAGGAGAGAGAGGAAGAAGAGGGGCGGAGGCGGAGCCACGGGCGAGGGTTGGGACGGAGCGGCGGAGCCGCCGGTGCCCTCCCCCGCGACGGTGCCGCAAACGGAGAGATGAGAGAGCGAGAGATGATTATGGGGCTGGGTTGTGGTTGGATTTCGTCAAAGGTCGAGGGCCTTTTTTGAAAAATGGCCAGGATTGGCCTAATCTTAGCCGCTCATCCGGCCGATCCGACGGCCGGGAATGGCCCGCGACGTGGCCACACTCTCTGGCCTCGGTTTGGTGCTGAAATCGTAGGGAGAAGATATGCAAAAGGTTCACACATTTTGTATATAAGAAGAAGAGTTTGTTTTACATCACTCCGGAGGGTCTTGGGGAGGAAATAGATTTACATTTTTGTAACCGGCATGCATCTCCAATAGGGGAGGAGGTAATTCGTTTTCAAATAACAACACAATAGTAATAGTATAGATGATGATTGAACTTAGGTATTACATACAAAGCACTAAACAAACAGAGCAGATCCTCTATTGTTGGAGACGACCCCAGGTGTATGAACTGCCGTACCCATCGTAACGAGGAGGAAGCCTGAGCTTAGCATGGGCCTTAGCACACGGAGAGCCTCGTATCCAAAGATGATCATAATCATGCTGATGAGGAAAGCTCGGCCTTGGCACGGGCTTTGCAACAGACGGCAGTGCAGCTTGTCGTAACGGATTTCACAAAATCTTTGAAATCCACGAAATTCAGGAGATTCCAGACGGAACCATGCTTTCGCTCCTTAAATTTGTTTGGGCTGTAGTGGACGTGATCGAACTCGGCCGTGCTCACAAGCCACACTGCGGTTATCAACTCTCCGCCACTGCTGAGCTGCCTGGCATGGGACTCCCGGCTGCAGTGATGTGCCGCGTAGCACAGCATCTCCACCCACACCCCAAAAACAATCCGCACCCCGGCCTTTGGCATCGCCTTTTCCTCCAGCTGTAGCAGTTGGTAGGTGAGTTCTGCTCCAGGAATAAGGACTTGCGCTTCCTCATCAAGGGTAGTAGCTCTGCTGTGCCTGTCTCGCTCCATGAACCATGAGTAATAACGCGGTTCCTGCAGCAGTTTCCTGGCTTGGAGATGCAATGTGGGCCGAACAGGGGATGGCAGCATGTAGGGACGTTCCACAAGGAGGAACATCATGTAGTTAGAGACGATACAGGTTGCCTCACAAGGGAGAGGTACTCTTGGTCATCACTTGAAGACTGCGAGTTCATGAGTAAATTGTGGGGTCGCAAGGTGCCAGGCAAGGATGCTTTGATCAAACTCCATTCTCGTGCTCCAGGTGAGATCGCTCAAGTATGTTCTCTGTCTCTCATCAAAAAGTTCATATTGCTTCTCCAGCACGCACTGACCACGGAAACTCCTCATCACGCCCTCATCCCCTCCACACGCTTTCACCACTCGCTGTATCTCTTCCAGCACCAGCTCCTTGTCCGCCATCAAAGAAATCCTGCTCCTGTCATCTCTGTATAAGGAAACCATTTTGCTACCTAGGCCTGTCGCCTTATCTTCTATTACTATTTCACTTGTTACATCATCTTTGTAGGGGTAGGAGTCCAGCAAGTTAAGCTGACCGATGGAAGAAGACCATCTTCTTGCTTGCACTATCCTGACACACCGCCGAAGAGATACGTGCAGGTTGTGCAGCCAGTCCCACCTGATCACTCTTAGCATGTGACATGTCCATGTTGACCCCATTGCCCTCAACACCGATGCTATCTCCAGAATGAGGGCCCCACCTGCCAGTATGTAGGTGACAGCTGCATCAATTCTGTTGTAGCCGTCTTTGCCAGCAGCACTGAACTGAAACAGAAAGAATGTCGTGGCAGTTCCAAGCAAGGAAATGACACGGAAGCAACGTCCGTACCACGTGTGGATCACCGCTGCCTTTGTGTAGAAGATGTCATACATCAAGGAGAGTTGCAGTTCAACCAACTCGAATGTTTTACTCTTCTCATGAAAATGCCTCAGCACATTGTTCTGAAACACGGACGGACAGATCCTGTCATCCACAAACTGACCCATGCACATGTAGAGGAGGTCATGAGCACCCTGCAGAACCGATTCATCATCCAACTCCGTCGACTGTGTGCCTGCAGTGGGGTAATCCCCGTTGTTTTCCTTAATAGACACACCGTCAAGGTACCTTCTTATGATTTCCAGCCTGGAGAAACTGAGTGCCCATACTCTCTCTGTATTCTTGAGTACAGCCACCAGATATATCAGGACAGCAGGTGCCACCAATGGCCCATGGCTGCCCATGTTCTTATAGAGGACATAAGCTGCTCCAAGGGCCTGCACGGCAAAAGTGAGCAGGTGGCGCAGCCAGAGTTGACTGTCCTCCATGGCATAGGCGGTGATGGTGTCCTGGCCACCAAGATGCATGAGAAGGAATGGTGCCCAGAATGCCATGAGCTGCTGCTGCTGCTTGCCTGCTGGTTTGCAACTGGTGATGGACATGTGGCCGAGGGTATATGTCAAAGTGTACTCAGCCAGCAGGTACATGAGCCAAAGGAGGATCCTCAGAGCACGGGAGATGCTGCGCCGACGCATCCACGCGAAGCTGAGCAGGAACACCTGCAGCATGAAGCTGGCAAGGACCAGGATTTGGATCTCCCATTCGTTCCAGAGGTGCAACAATCCGGCCATGGCCATTGCTTGCTTGGAAGCTCTGTGGTGATGAATTACCCAAACAATCAGTCACTGAAACACAGATAAGGACCATCATGAGCAATTGATCAATTATACTACACACACAACAACCAATGGCAGTGCATTACAGATTAGGTGCACCAAAAAAACTGGACAAAGTTTTTCATTGAAAAGATATTTTGGGCCAAGTAATGGGACTTGGACAGTTGCCTTGACAGGGATTTGGGTCATCAGAAAGGCAATTGCGTATTCCATGTTGCATGAAGTTTTCACATACTCATGGTGTTGCGTGAAGTTTTCACACACTCATGGTGTAAGTGCATCATAGGCTCAGAGCTTTTTGCAATTCTACCACTATAATCCATGACAACAACAGGAACAGGAGCAGAGCCACTGTCGAAATTCCCAAGGGATCAATTTTTTATAAATATCTCTTGCCATCTGATGTCACTCTTTGTATAAATGTCATGGTCTATAACTTGACCTTTGTGACACCATCTGTTTTTTTATTAATATCATATATTCTTGAAGTTCCAAAATTAATCTTTTGTAAATTTTGTGCATTTCTCATTGTACAGAAACCACTGAAACTTATAAATTTACAAAAGAAATGTAGTTTACATGTAATATAAATAGGTCAGACCACCAATTTCACTCAAAAAAATTAAACTTTCAAAATTCTAAAGCAGGGTAATTTGCTCCTTTGGGTCTATGGCGTAAGTTGGATTTGTTGGGATTTAATTTGGCCTTAGGCAGTCAGGTGCTCTTCTGCAAATTTGAATTTCACTCAAATGTAAACCTCTTCTCTCTAAGAGTAGAAAGCAATTCCAAAATACAAAACCCTCCCAGGCCCTTTTGTTTGGGTCAGATTAGTTCTGTAGTGTTCAAAGAACATCATCTTCGGAAAGTACCATGATCTTGTCATGTGAAATACCACCGAAAAAGATGTGCGGTTACCTTTGGAATAGCATTCCGTCATGGTCGCACCTGATGCTGTTAATGCCCTTTTCCCCAGGCCAACAAGCTAAAGCTAGTGAGCACTTCTAGTCCTCTTGGCTAGTAGGCAGTTATCACTTATCAGGTGTTTGCCCACATAACTGGTGCCGTGCCCGTGTGTGACCACCATGCTGGACCAGGTTGGGCGGACGCCACGATGGACCTGTACTGCTACACCAACAGCGCACCATGGCGAGCTGCGCCATGCTGCTGCCGTAGGAGGCAGCAGAGCTTCCAGCTTGAGGGAATGGGGGTGGGCCGTGACTGGCCCGCGCGTGCAACCGCCCTCTGCACTGGCGCATTTCATCGAGCACGTTGTGGGCGAGGTTAAGGAAGCAGAAACAGCTGTGTTATGGCCTGACGGGCATGGCCACTGCAGGCCTGCAGCTGAGGCCCGAGACTATCCGCACTCATGTTCCTCTATTTACCTTCCCTATACATTCTAGTCATCGAGATTCCCTTTTATAGTAATTTTTCCGCACTCATCCTTCTTTATATCTCTACTCTATACCAACTATTATTAATGGGGTCCACTTGTAATTTTATCTAAATATATCCAAGTGAGATATAGTTTTGAAGTATTTGTTAAAACGAATTCAATGGTGCAATCGAATTTGTTTTGGTTTTTTGGTTTACGAGTTATAACATTTTTTAGGTATTTGAAACAAGGGGGGCCCGCCGATATTATCACCTCCCCTCCTCCTCCTCCCGACTGCCATCGGCTGACCCCACTGGTTAGAAGCGGAGACCCGCTACGCCCGGCAGTCCGGGCGGAAGACAACGCTCGAACGATCGCGACGCACAACGAGCCCGCAGGCATTTTTTCCGCTATCGCTAGGCATCGCAGCCAGGCGCTAAGCACGCCGCCCGCACATGGTCCGAAAGCCGCAATTGCACAAAGACGGCTTCCGCCTTCCGTACATACCGCCGCTTCGAGTAGTCGCGGAGGAACGTAGCCGCAAAGAAGGAACGCCTTCCCCCGGTCCGCCATGTCCTCGCCCGCATAGCGGCGCCGACCATGATCCAGCCGACCTCCTCCCGCGCCTTCCGCGACGGTCGCCGTGGGGCTACGCGGAGGTCATCCAGTTAGGTTGAGTGGGGATCGACGGAGGTCGCTCTCACACGCGGCGGTCAGAATAGATTTGTCTGCGCTCTCTCTCTCTTTTATTAAGGCCAAGTTTGGCCATTGTAGCCCACAAAAAGCCGGAGCCAGGGGAGTAAAAAAAAAAAAACAACCTTCTCCAAATCAGAGAGAAGGAGCCAGAGCCTGCAGTAAGCGGTGCCAAAGAGCCCCTAAAAGTTTAGGCCAACGTTTCACGGTTCATGTTATTTGCCCGTTTGATTGTTAGAATTGCAATTTATTCTCATAATTAGAATTTAGTTACATTACTACACAATTTATTAATGGTGGCGGTTTTTTTCATTTTCCGTGGCGGTAAGGCCACGGTTAATCCTGTAAAAATATATATATAAAAACTAGAAACTGAGATCCCAAACCCTAACGGGCCTCGGGCCTGCCCGCTAGGGGTTTCGATGGGAGGGAGCACTATCGCCGCCGTGGTAGGGAGGATGGAACGATCCCTCCACGCGCACCACCGTCGCCGGATCCGCCCAGGCCGAGGCTAGATCCCGCCTCCCCCGTGAACCGGCAAGCCTCGAGAGAGAGTGGATCGGGCCCCTCCCGCCGGATGGCCATCGTGAGAAGAGGCGCGCCGTCCCCTTAGACGAGGAGGAAGAGCCGGACGCCTGGACATGCGTCGTCGTGCATGCGCCGCTAGCCGCGCCGGCTGGCCGCTTGGCTGAACGAAGGAGGGAGGGAGGAATGAGCGTCTTTGTCTTGCTCAACGAAGGAGGGAGGGAGAGGAGTGGATATGAGAACGACGGTCTGGACTTTGGTAGTGGAGGAGAGGGACTTCGGGAGTGAAAAGGGAGGGAGGGAGAGGAGCTACGGTTTGTCCTCGCTATATATATACATAGAATCGCTTAACGGGCTAGTTTTGGCTTTTCTAATTTCTGGTGGGCTGACCTCTTTAACCGTGGCGGGCCTTTTATTAATCATGGCGGTTATTTTGAAAAAACTACCATGGTTAATAGATTAACCGTAGCGGTTTTCTCGCCATACGGGCTGGCCTGGTTGGACTCCATTAATTGTGGCGGTTTTTTAAACGGTGAGAAAAGTGTTTTATTGCATGGTCACTTTTCACTTGTTGGATTTCTTCGGTGTACCTTGGAATAAACACCGGACTTACACTTCACACTTAGGTTTTACCATGGAACGAACTGTTGACACCTGCCCGTGGAAATGGACACTAGAGAATGCAACATCATTTTTGTAGTACTGGTAGTACAAAAGCTAAAAAAGCATTACAAGGAAGTTTTGTATTTAGGTCAATCTAAGTTTACACTCTTATCATGTTATCCATTTGAGTTGTAGTAGTTTTTAGCTAGGAAGCATGGAACATTCACTGCATCAAAGTTTATGTATTTAGAAACCTATTGAAACGGACTCGCTTGATCCTATTCGCAGTTTAGTCATTTGTGTAAGCGACCTCATGACGAGGTCCTGACAGACATTACGAGAGCGACATCACTGTCGCAACCCCCAGTGCCCCTAAGTCAGAGCTCCCTGCACACCTATGAGGTGCCCCCTTGCCAAAGCTCTCTAAGGTGCCTCAATGCATCCGTGCCAGATCTTACTACTATGGCCCACAATCTTGTGTGTCTTCATGCTAGAGTAGATCTAGCTCGCTCTACCGTCACCTGCGACCTGTCTACTACATAGCATTCGGTTGGTCCATTTGTCGCTGCCTCGTGTGAATCACTCGCCCTTGACCAATCCTCTCCTCACGTTGTTGCAAAGTGGAGGTGCACTCGCATCAATAGCTCTCGCCCCATTGTAGTCTCAGTGTTGCCACACATCGGAGGAGCCATGCCTAAAGGGTGAAGACGACGGAGCGGATAACGACATGCTTCGTCCCCTCAATTTAGAGGGATAACTCAAACCCAAATAACTGAAGAATATTTCATCTAATAGGTCTGTTTATCATATCTCTCTTAAGTTGCAACCAAACACTTCAAAAGGAAGGTTCGTTGAAACCAAACCTACGAGAAAACTGGTTTGCATCCTGCCTTCTAGCACAACCGACATAGCTATGCAAGAACTCGGATGCGTTAGTTCATCTTTCAAGCTAGGTAACAACCATTTGTGTAATCAAGAATTTGAGGCATCATGTTCCTAGCCCACTGCTTTACATAGTCTAAGCACTCTGGAGACGGTAATGCTCTGCTTTGCAGGAAATGAAAGGCAATGTGTAGACTTATTTTATTTTACACTATTGCCTCGCATCCAAGCAACGTATTCAGGAATTACTCTCTCTTTAATTGGATCAGTTTACAAGGCACTTCAAGTTTAGAACCTTTGACCAATAACTTAGCCGTCATTTCTTTTTAACTATTGGAGGATATAAGCTTAATAATATTAGCATTACATTTGTAGCCAAGTTGCAACAATAGTAGGTCTATAATCTCAAATATTATAATATAAATTAAATGGATGGCCAAAATGTAATTTTAAAAACATGGCATATTCAAACTATGTCTTATAAACTGGACGGGATGAAATATATCCCAATCAAGCTAAAACTGAATGCACAAACTACACAAGAAACTAGTGTTATGTCACCACCTGAGATGGATAAAATTGGATGGGTTTTATGGAGCAAGGAATTTCAGAAGACAGAGATCATATCATAGAAGCACCGGAGCAAGAAAGAAAAAATTACCTTAAAAGTTAAAACCAACCAGGAGGCGAAGTGAACTACTCTAGCTTGACGACAGCGAGTAGACACGTAAAAGTAGTCACTGCTCGATCGAAACATACATAGTCGATCGACACAGTAAAACTTGGATAGTTGGATGCTTGGGAGGTTGATCTTCCGACTCAAGGACGGAGACAGCCTCTGTCACTTAGCTTGCCTCCTTCGCTGACAATGAAGAACATGCATGTGTGTAAGGCCGATGAAGCACGTACAGCAGAACAGGTAAGAGCCGGCAGCTCACCACAACGATGGCAGAAGAGCGAGGGGAGCTATGTCCAGTCCCGGCCTTCACTCAAACACACAGCCAACGAAGAAGGAACTCTGTTTTGGACTTTTGGTTGCTTCAGTCTTCAAGTTAAACGCCAATTGGCTACGATGATCTTGTACAGTCCATAATCTAAAACTCCAATAAGACTATCTCCCACTGTGGCGCCATTTTTGGAATTCCGAGCGCTTTGATTGGTTGCAGCCACCGGTAACAGCAACATACCACTCGCGACCCCTGGCGTCGTCGTTCTCCACTGTATGCTGGCCTCCACCACGAATTCAAAGCCGCCGTCGTCTGTCCACCTCCACTACCGCACCCACCAAGCCCTTAAATCCGACATATTTCTCAGTTGTGGCCACATCGCCACCGCCCTCCCCACGTACGACGCCGAGACAGAGCAGGGACAGGGAGGCCGCCGCGCTCGCCGTCCACGCCTCACCGGAGCAGGGGAGCGTTGTCCTCCCTGCCTGCTCGCCACCGACCGAGCGTGGATCGAGGAGGGAGAGATGGCGTGGGGGCCGCGCCTCTGCTCCGTCCGCTGCCACCAGGCGCGCCGTTTCCGAGCCGCGCCGCCGCCAAATTGCCAAATTGAGGAGCCACCGGGGAAGCAGCGGCGTGGAGAGAGAGGGGGGGGGGGAGGAGGGATGACGTCGACGAGGAAGCTGCGCCGCGCCGCTGATTAGAGCCGCGGCGGGTCCGATTCGGCACGGTGCGTCCGCCTTCGCCTCTCGCGGTGTCGCGGGCTCACCTCCTCCCCTCCTCTCGCGACCGCCGCCGCTCCTCCTTCCCCTGCGCTACTCCTGCCTTTGATTTCCCGCGCGCTGGCCTGAGGCCCGCGCCGCCACTTCAACGCCCACGCTGCCCACACGCCCGCTCCGCCGGCAGGCACCGCCTCGAGGTGGATCTCCGTCGCCGCGCAGCCACCTTCCTGAGGAAGCCTCACCAAGCCCGCTCCGATCCGTCTCGATTCAGAATTCAGAAAGGGAATCAGGATGGAGGCCGCCGCCACAACGCTTCCACTACTGCTGCTCCTCCTCCTGGCGGTGCTCCCGGCTCCGTTGCACGCCTGGTTGAGTCGACGGCCATCTCATGGTCTGCCAGATCGCACAGGCATGCCAGCTTCTTTCTTTGCAGTCTATGAATCTGTCCACTCTGCACCTCGATTTGCGTTTCTGTTCTGACTTCTGAGGCACATCGCTGCGATGTGAATGCTGTTCCAGGGCCGTCTAAGGGCCCGGCGGCGGCGGCGGTGAAGGACCTGCTGCCGTCCTACGCCGGCAACAACCTCAGCAGCCTCTGCTCCTGGGCCGACGACGTCAAGTTCCGGTACAAGTGGTCGTCGTCGCTCCACTACATCGACACCCCCGATGGCCTCTGCACCTACAGCTACAACAGTAAGTGGAAACGTCACACGTTCCGAGTTTCTGAAACTCTGAATCTGACACGCAAGACCTGATGATCCTCCTCCTGCCGTCGTTTTCTGTTTTGTCAGGGGACTGCTAGGATGAGGATGGCGTCAAGGGCTGGTGCGTTGCGGGCGCCATCAACAACTACACGTCGCAGCTCCTCACCAACGGAAGATCTTCTTCCCCTGAATGTAATGTTCAGTTCTGCAAAACCCTGAACTTTTTCAATCGTTAAACAGTCACTGATGAACTTTTCTTTCAAAGAGAGAAGTTAGGCAACACGACAGTCATAAACATTTCTCTGTACTGCAGATAACCTGAGACAAGCGCTTCTTTTCCTTTCACACTTCATCGGAGACATACACCAGGTAGAAAGAAACTACAAACGAGATTGATGTGCTTTGTTTGATGTGTGTGTTCAGTACTGTGGTTGATCACTCACACTATTGACTCTGCACTTAACTTTGCGGCCACTTCATGTGGGATTTATCTCTGACAAAGGAGGGAACACCATCGACATCCACTGGTACAGAAGGAAGACTGTTCTACACCAATTGGTTACTGCTATGGTCCTGCAATCTCAAGGAACCTAAATGCTGTTTTTGTTTTGTTTTCTGCACCAAGTGTTCAGGTTTGGGATGCCAACATCATCCAGACGGCTGAGGACGACTTTTATGGAGACAGTGTAGCCGGTTATATCGACACCCTGAACAAAAACATAACTGTATGAAATGAAACTAGGATTAAATGTTCTATAGATAGGGAGAGAGAGTCCGGAGTCGCTAATCAGTGTTAATCATTGAGATCTTCATTGGCTCTGCAACAGGGAGGATGGTCGGAGCAATTGAGACTGCCTTTAGAGGGGAGAAAGAATGACATGTGGGATCCACTCATATGAAGAGTTCTATTATAAAGAATCCGTTGGTTGACTTTTGAGTTTAGCAACCTTTTTTTTTATTAGCTAGCCTTTAAATCTTCAAATTTAACAAAGATTATTGTTAGTCTTTTGGAGATGCTCTAAACACCCTCAAATCAGTGTGTTGTGGATCCATGGCAATTCAATCATTTCCTCACATTTTTTTCTGTAATTTGTTCCACAAGAGAATTCTCGCACCAACATGCAATACATTTCTCCATACCCGCGCAACGCGCGGGAATCCACCTAAGACTCAAGACACCTGGCCCATGGAGGAATCAGATTCCTTGGCCAGAGGACTGGGTAATGCTATATAACTGCTTTCAAGGAAATAAAAGACACTAGATTTAGCTTAATCTACCTACACAGTTGCATTGCACCCAAGCAAAGTACATTACGGTGATGGATCACGCGTCCCAATAAAGCTCACACAATTTTGACAGATGGCTCAAACCCGCATAACTGAGGAATATTCATCTAATAGGTTTATCACATCTCTCTTACCTCCCATCCAAACATTTCGAAAGGAATGTTCGTTCAAACCAAACCTACGATAAAAGTTGGTTTGCATCCTTCAAGCACAACCGACATTATGCAAGAACTCGGATGTGTTAGTCCATCTTTCACGGTAACAGCCCTTTGTGTAATAAAGAATTTGGGAATCAGGTACCTAGCCCACTGCTCTACATAGTCTAGGGCTCTAAGCGCTCTGGAGACGGTAATGCTCTGCTTCGCAAGAAATGAAAGGCAATCTGTAGACTTATTTTATTTTACACGTATTGCCTCGCATCCAAGCAACGTATTCAGGAATTACTCTCTCTTTGGATCAGTTTATAAGGCATTTCAAGTTCGTCTGTAGGTAAAATTTAAAACATTCTGGCCAATAACTTAGCCGACATTTTTTAACTATTGCAAGATATATATAAGCTCAATAATATTATTATACTTGTAACCAAATTGCAACAGTAGCAAGTTTATAATCACAAATATTATAAATATAAAAATTAAATGAATGGCCTAAATGTGTAATTTTAAAAACGTGTCATATCATCAAACTATGTCATATAAACTGGACGGGATCAAATATATCCCAATCAAGCTAAAATTGAATGCACAAACTATATAAGAAACTAGTGTTATGTCACCATTTGTGTTGAGATGGATAAAATTTTGTTTTGGAGCACGGAATTTCAGCAGACAAAGATCATATCATGGAAGCACCGGAGCAAGCAAGAAAACGTTACCTTAAAACCAACCAGGAGATGCGAAGTGAACTACTCTAGCTTGACGGCATTGGAACACCAAGTAGTCACTGCTCGATCAAAATATACATAGTCGATCGACACAGTAAAACTTGGATAGTTGGATGCTTGGGAGGTTGATCTTCCGACTCAAGGACGGAGAATCCTCCGCTGACAATGAAAAACATGCATGTGTAAGGCCGATGAAGCACGTACAGCAGAACAGGTAAGAGCCGGCAGCTCACCACAACGATGGCAGAAGAGCGACGGGAGCTATGTCCAGTCCCGTCCTTCACTCAAACACACAGCCAATGAAGAAGGAACTCTGTTTTGGACTTTCGGTTGCTTTCAGTCTTCAAGTTAAACGCCAATTGGCTACGATGATCTTGTACACTCCATAATACTCAAGACACATGGCCCATGGAGGAATCAGATTCCTTGCCCAGAGGACTGGGTAATGCTATATAACTGCTTTCAAGGAAATAAAAGGCACTAGATTTAGCTTAATCTACCTACACAGTTGCATTGCACCCAAGCAAAGTACAGTTGATGGATCACACGTCCCAATAAAGCGCACACAACCCTCTCGCTCCATACTGCAAAAAGCAAAATAAATATATTGACAAGACGTTTAGACATTTCGAGGTCGCTTGGTGCTTCTCTGGCTCCATCAGCCGCGTGCTCCTTCATCGTCCATCCATAATCGCTCCTCCTCCAATAGCCATTTGGTGTGAGTCTGTCTGAAGCGTTTCTGGAGTTGGTGTCGAAACCGAAGCCTTAGTGACATCAAACAAACGTTTAATTACGGGGTGTTTCAATGCACGGAGTAAATTTTAGCAGGTGTCACATCAAATGTCACACTGGGTGTCGTATGAAGTTTTCGGATACCAATAAAAACAAATTATAGATTTTGTCGGTACTTCACGAGTGCTTAGAAAATCATTCATGTTATTAAAGATAGGATGCATTGTTGGAATAGGGTGCAACGACAGAGGGCAACACTATTTGACAAATAATTCATGTTATTAAAGATAAGATGCATTATGAATGATTTTCTAAGCACTCAAGGGAATAAAATAAAAACTTCAACAATGGAATCCAATATTACTATTATACCTCTAGTGCAAAGATGTGTGCCCTTATCGTTGATATTTCCTAAGGATAGTGCAACAATCAAACAAAATTTATGTTACATGTTGACCAAACCATGTAGGTGGGTACGTTCCACCATGCCATCATAACCTCACACTATCAGACAAAGATTTCAGAATGATGTGGAGTACTCCTCTCGTCCCATGAACTTCGCCGTTTTGACTTTTGAACTTCATCTTTAACCATCCGTCTTATTCAAAATATTTATGCAAATCATAAAATAAAATAATCAATATTCAAGTATCTTCATTGATAAAATAAGTCGTAAAAAATAAATTATATTTGTGCAAAAAATTGAATAAGACGAAACAACGAATAAGATGGCACGGAAAACCAAAATGACAAAGTCATAAGGACGGGGGGAGTAAGCGAGAAAAGGCCAATCCTATTGGGTTGAAGGAGGGGTATTTTTGTCTTTTTGTATGTGCCCTTCATACAGGCACGTTGTTGACCTACTTATAGCTTCTTTATTTGTAGACAAAGCGGATTCAGAATTGTCTTTCCTTTCAAGGATAGCGGATTTAGTTCTACCACGCTCTTCTTTATTTGTAGGGTTTAGTTCTACCACGCCATTATCACCTCACACTATCAGACAATTACGTTTGCCCTCCATTTAACACCGACCGCAATTAGATGGTTTAAAAGCCAAAAAATAAATAAATTTAAAAAAAACGGAGGGGAAAAAAAAGACACCCATACCCTTCTAATCTCCTCACCATCGATCCATCAGCCGGGGGCGAGCACACGAATGAATAGGCACGGGGCTTTCTTCCCGACCCTTCTTCCTCCTCTGTCTCTCCTGTCTACCTTCGTTTTAAAAAAGTAGGGTAAAATCATAAAGTTAAAAAAAATAGGGGTAAAATCACATACGGTCACGAAAGTAGGGTAGAAACGCTCAAGCCCCTAAAAATTATGATCTCTATTTGGTTTTTGAGAAAATGGGCCCTTTAACAAAATAGTACAGCCTTAAAATTTAAACTGGGCCGACCTTTTGGGCTTGGGCCGAGTCTTTGTTTAGCTGACTCCTCTACAACGACGAGCGAGCACGAGTTCGAGCCACCACCAGCAGCGCTTCCACGCGACCTCAATGGCCGGGAAGCCGCCGCCGCCGCCGCCAACGACGACGACAAGGAGAGCGGTTGTCTCAGAAGGGCGTCGAGTCCTCGCCACTGGAGGACGGCACTCTCAGCACCAGGTCTGCAGCCTGACCCCAACCCTAACCATTCATCTCTCTTTCTTTCCCCCCCGTCTGCTCGTATTTATTTGCTGAGCGGATGTGGGTGGATCCATCAATCAGTCGGTAATCTTTCTGTATTCAATCATTACTAGTTAATAAACGAGCTCGCGATCGGTGTATTACTGAAATGTCGAGTCTTGGTGTCCAATCCAAAAACAGAAGTGTCAAATCTTTTGGACTGGTAGACCGGTAGTGGTAGGGAAATTTAGTGTATTTTGTTGATGAAATATTGTGTCATTTTGACAAACTGGCGGTGATATTTTTAGGGTATTTCTTTTTGTCAATTTTTAGTAGTGGGGCAGTTCACAGTTGGTCTCCACCCCTGTTTGGATGCACTTCAATCCACATAGGTCTCCAATTCCTCCAAAAACATGTGGATTAGAGTGGACTGGAGTGCATCTGAAGAAGGCTTTTATATGCCGCGCCTGTTTGAGATTATTCTGATTTATCGCTCCGGATCAGTTCTACATCCCCCAAGGCTTCGCCTCTCTTTTTTCCCCCCAATTCTCTCAGAAAGACAAACAGTTTGAGAATTCCTTTAGATGTCTATATCTATTAATCTTTGTCATGCCGCTGCCTTGAACTTTGGTCTCTTGGTTTAGCGATGAGGTGAAACTCAATGCCGAATTTGATTTTGATGGATAACTTTGTGGTGACCCTGAGTACTGTCATGTAAGCTATTAAAAGAATCAAAACTAATTGTCCAAAAAGGGAGAAAAAGAATCAAGCTATCCACATAACCCGGGAAGGGATGACCGCCCATTTAATTTAATATTATGGAAATGTATATTCAGAACATGGTGTAACTCAGTTTATTTACTGGACGCATTGTATCCAAAGTAGAATCAGAAAAAGAGCGACTCCCATTTCACCACGTAGTCTCAAGTGTATTTCGTCATCCCTCATAGTTATGGGGCTGCTAGGAGCAGTGCTCACTTCTGTTTACTGACCCATTATTATAGAAAGCGACATAAAAGTTGCCTGGGTAAGAAGAAGAGCATATTACTGCGCTTTTATGTCAATTCATATTTATTTTGAGGATATTCTACAAATCACCCCCTCTGCCATGATTTGAAAACGTTGGCACACCTAAAGAATTCTAGTTATGCTATTGTGGAATGAAAAACAAGCTGTAGGTTGCTGTGATATAGCTTGTCCTGATTAAAGTTTAGTATGTCAAGATAGACTACATGCTTATTCAGTTAACTCCTGCTGCATTTCCTACAGTGTATTAACTCCAGAAGTGTAATCCTATTATGTTTCAGTTCTTTGTTCTGACCCATTGTTACTGAATTTCTATTTGACAGAGAAGTTACAATTGCGGAGAAGTCTGGTTGTACTTCATCTGGGCCTTATGTTTGTGCAGATCTCGTAGACAACCTGCTTCATGAAATCATTGTTCTCATGAACTCATTCCAGGACTTCCTTGCTTTTACTGGCACCTGCCAGTCTTGGCGTGCAGCAGCCTCTTCCTTCCCATCTGTGTATGCTTTCAGCTTCCCACCTCTCCACCTTGAACCAGATGGTCCTTATGTCCTTCCACATAGCAGAGGTTTTAGGCCCCTCCATTTGTCTAATTGCAAATGGAAGCTCAGTGACATTACCAAGAAAAACCTATCCCTTCGATGTTCAATGCCTGAAAACACTCCAAATGAAATGCACTATCTGGGCTGCTCTCATGGTTATCTTATCTTTACATTTGAGGAGCACTGCCTCCTTGTCGATGCATACACTGGTGCCAAGGTGATGCCCCCCAAACTCCCCTGTAACAACAATCTTGTCTACTTTTCTGGCATTGGTATCCTTACGGCTCCATTCAGTTCACCCAGCTCGCGCCTCCTCCTTTTCTCAAGGGTCTCCATGTTTGAGTGGCAGGTTGGAACAAACTACTGGTCAAAGCATCCTCTTGATCTTGAGGAAGAACGAATCTATCAAGTTGTATCCTTCAAAGGTCATATCCTTGTCATAGATGCTCTTATGAGGCTTCACACTATCCAACTAACACCTCAGTTCAGCATGAAAAGAATAGCAATTACGTGGTGGTCACTGCGGTCCCTGCCTCTTACCCCTTGGTTGGTGGTCTGTGGTGACATGCTTCTCATGGTTGATCTTGCAATTGCTTCTCTTCCCTCACCTGGCAGCTCGTTTATGTCCAATGGCGCCATTAGGTTTTTTGAGGTCTTTCACCTTGACTTCTCAGTGGAGCCAGCCAAGTGGGTACAGATGGAGAAGTTGAAAAAACATGCGCTGTTTGTTAGCCTGGACAGGAGGAACCCCACATTTTCTTGTGTGAACCCCGAGAGATGGGGAGGAAAGAGTAACTGCATCTATGTTGCCAAGCTATCTGATGATGCCAATCCTAAAGAGACTTGGACTGCACTGGAGGTTGGTCAATCAGTGCCCCACCACCGCATAGTTGACACCATGATGTATGGTCTTACATTACCATCGGACTACAGTCACATCAGTAGCCTCTGGCTGCTCCCCAGTCTGGTGTATGGTGCTACCCAGTGATCGTGTTGGCCTTGCAGGGTATTGGCAAGTTTTGGACAGGCAAAGGGGATGCTGTTTTCTTAGTTTCTGTTAGCAATGTCGCTGTGACTCGAACAGTTTTCTCTGACTGGACCAGTGTTATGGATGTTGTTTTCTTTAGTTTCAGTTAGCAGTGTTATTCTTTAGTTGGACCAGTGTTATGTGTTCAAATACTTTTGATGTGTATTGGGCAAGCCTGCTTGTAATATGGTGAAGAACTGAACATCAGAATTGCATTTTTGCATTCGGCATTTGAACCCTGGTACCTGTGCATTTCGAAATCTAGTTTCTACCTGATGGTTTTCAGGCTTTGTAAGTTTGTAACCATCTGCAGTTGCCATTCTGCTTATTGTTACTGGAGCAGGAGAAATTGGAAAATGAATTACAAAAAAGCTTGTACCGACTTCTTACCGACGACTTTGTCATCTCTGTGCTTCCATGCATTTTCCCTTTTGTCATTCAAGTTTTCTGTTTTAAGCATGCGTGCCATTTTATTCCTTCTCTGTTTTTATTGATGTCGATTGGGCAACTGCTTGTAATCTAGGCGATGATTTACATTTTTTTGTTACTGTTTATAGTTTCTATTCTGCTTATTATAAATGGAGCAGGAGAAACCCAAAACGGATTACAACAACTTGCTTCCATGCATTATTTCAGTTTTTCCATTTAGGCATGCGTGCCTTACATATTTCTTCACTGTTTGAGCGCGTATTTTCTAAAATATTCATGACAAGTTGGAGCATTATATTTTATTTGTCATCATGGTAATCAGCTCAAGTTTTTTTCCTGGAGCTGGAGTATCACCATCTTTGCTTATGATCACGTACAAAACTTAGGACAGTTTTGTGAGGGATACAATACAACCAAAGTTTGCTCTGGATTATTTTATTTTAAAACTTTTACAGCGGCGGTTCAAAACACGTCCGAGTATATGGGCCGATTCTGCCATGGCCCGTAACCTTCCTTTATATCCTTTGTCTTCCTTGTTCTCCCTCTTGTTTGAATTCTAAAACAAAGTTTAAATTCAAACCGGATCGTATCCTAGTACTCCCTCCTTTGGGTAAAAAAAAAAACATGCAACTACGACATTCGTGCCGGTCATTTGACTAAAATTTAATCAAGTTTCTAGTAATTAATACTAATATTTATATCTCAAACAACATTTATTACTAAAATATATTCCATACTTAATCTATTTGTACTTATATTATTTTATATGTGTTAGTAATCTTTTATATAAATTTGGTCAAAATTAAAAATTCTTTGACTTTTTAGAAAACAAGATATTTTTTTTTTTTTTTTTTTTTTTTTTTTTGACCCAATCGCGGCGATTTCGGGTTCCCACTTGCCAACACACAATGAGTGTCAACCTGTCGTCTCCACGCTTGTCAAGTATGGAGAGAGAGAGGGTGGGGGGAGGCAACTAGGGTTCCAACATTGGCATCGGCTCACCGGCCGACAACCTCCTCGCTCCACCAACACCGCCCCGTGCTCCCTCCTCGGCCGTGGGTTGCGTTGGGGGCCTCAACAGCGGCGAGCACACCCCTACGGCCGACCGCTGCCACGGTGCCACCAGTCCCGTAAGAGGCCCAAATGAAGGCCCAACAACGAAAACTGTCACATACTGTACGTACAGTCTCAGTGCTGCATCTAGGGAAAACATGACTAAAAGTCAAATCGCGAGTTGGCGACTCACCACCGCACGAGCGCGATCATCGAGCGTGAATGACACGCCACCCTCCATATTCACCACGTTCTGAATGGGGAATTTTCGCCCAAGCAACACATAGAGTAAAGCGAACCCGTGTGGATGCAACTCTAGGAAGGGATTACGAGGCCCGTTTGGTGCTTACGTTGGTGGCGTCGACGCCATTGATGGAGATGACAGGGTCGCCGCCACCACTGGTGTCATCGGCAACGACAAAGAAGCGAGGTGATGCATGGTGGTGGGGGCGATGAGGTCACACGCGATCGCGATCGGAGTGGCAAACGCGGCTAGGGACTTAGGGTTCGGTGGAGGGAGGGGGATGGAAATCGGTCACAAGGAATCGAGGTTCGAGGATTACGGACAAACCTTGGCCGGAGAATGGGTGTCGACGGCAGAATTGTCAGGCGCCGCGCCGGACGACATGTAGTGTAAATATTTGGGGTTTAACGAGTTGCCTTCTCCTAGGCACCCTATGTTCCGTGTTATATAGCCCTTGACAATGGGGTTACAAGTAAGGACTTTACAGATATGTTACTTGATTTACAAGACAACATCTAGCTATTGTTTGCGCTACAATCCGCTACAATCCCTAGTGTTACATCATCATCATATCGTCTAAGGTCGAGCCGACAAAGTAGGAGGCCGGGGTGGCCATCGTGCTCGCCTCTGCGCTAGTACGACACTGCGGTTTTGGTGGGGACGACGAGGAGGAAGAGGAGGAGGGATTTGATTTGATCGAGTGGGGCTGTGGGGCCGGCGTCGTTTGAGCGGGAAAAGAATAAAAAATTGGCTTCGTTGCCTTTGCGGGCGCACAGTTTTTTTTTTTTAGCAGCTGCGGGCGCACAGTCTGCTTGCCATAGGCCCGTGGCCCAGTTCGAGATAGGAAATCCTCGTCCATGTGAGGCCCAAATAAAGGCCCAACAACGAAAGGCAGTGGAGGCCAACGTCATCACCAACCCAAACGCAAACGCGGGTCCGCCCCACCGCCAACTTTGAGGCGCCGCCGCGTACAAGGTGAGGCGCCGCCGGAAGGCGAAGCGTCACCGGAGAAGGAGGAGAGGAGCTAGAGGGAGAGAGAATGTTCCCAGCCAGTGCCCGTCGGAGCAAGCCGAATCCGTAGCGAGCGGAGAGGAGAGAGAGCTGGGCGAGGATGCCGACGGTTACCTGCAACGCGGGGTTCGACGACGAGGAGCAGCAGCAGCGGCTCCACTACCGCTCCGAATGGCACCACTACAATCTCAAACGCAAGGTAACGTCGCCCCCGCTGCATCACCTGGCCTTCTGTCGCTAGAATCCTAGTTGTTATCATTATTATTCATTAGGTTCATCGGTTCGTGCGGCTTGCCTTGCAGACTAGATCACTAGAATGAGAGGAATTGAGGATTAAGAGTAGGGGTCTTGACATTTTCGGTGTCGGAATTTTGATTTTGTTAACAGCTGAGGTCAACCTCGATCTGCACCTGAGTTTTGTCGATTTTTATGGTTTTGTGATGGTTGTATGTGAATATTTAGTTATAGAAAATTAGAATTAGAAATACTCCTGTGGATTTCTAGTTTGTAAATTGTTCCCATCTAGATTCTTAAGGCTTCCAGTTCAGTCATGAAAATTGATTAGAATTAGGAAATTCAGGAACCGGTGGATTTAATACACTGTACAAGGCAAATATTCAGTCATCACCCATCTAGGAAATCCAGAAAATACCTGTGGATTTCTAGTTTGTAAAATTGTGCCCATCTAGATACTTAAGACTTCCAGTTCAGTCATGAAAATTAATTAGAATTACGAAATTCAGGATATTTTCTCTACTTTTATCGACCGAAAAAACAAACATATATTGTTACATTTCTGGCC
The DNA here is from genome assembly GCA_015847255.1 of Hyparrhenia diplandra. Taxonomy (NCBI): domain Eukaryota; kingdom Viridiplantae; phylum Streptophyta; class Magnoliopsida; order Poales; family Poaceae; genus Hyparrhenia; species Hyparrhenia diplandra. The sequence continues at coordinate 481,085 of JADLZK010000908.1, read as the reverse complement.
TGGCTATGATGGATATTACGTGTATAGGATTGTTCAATGTTTTTTTGTCGGTTTGATCATATTGTTACTTCCTTGTGTGTTATCTTGATAAATGTTAAATTCTTCAGGTGGATGGAGTTCCTGCTTTGGCGGAGGGGAGCAAGCCTGCAAGCACCCCAATGCTTTACAGCTGTGCTCTCTGTGGAAAGGAGTACAGGAGCTCCAAAGCTCATGAGCTGCATCTTAACTCGCGATCACATCTTTTGAAAGCCTCCCAGGAGCCCAATGCCTCTATTGCTGGTATCACAGTAGTCAAGCCACTTCCTGAACGAGCCCCACGCAGAGCTCCATCTGCAGTAGAGGAGGATGAAGACGATGAGGCGGAGGAAGAGTGGTTTGAAGTTGACCCAAATGATATGGAGCTGGCTGATGAGTCTACTTCAAACATGCAAGAAGATGAGCAGTCCTCCAAGTCAGATGATGACATGGCTGATCTAGAAGAGTTGGATATCTCGTCGTGTTTCATGTGTGATGTCAAACATGACACCATACAAGACTGCATGGTCCATATGCATAAGAAGCATGGGTTTTTCATTCCTGACAGTGAATACCTGAAGGATCCTAGTGGTCTTCTTACTTATGTTGGACTGAAGGTATACATTTTCATCAGTGTAACATCAAATGTTGTATGTCTGCAAACATGCAGTTTAATCCTCACGTTGAATTGGTTATCCTATCTGCAGGTGAAGTGTGATTTTATCTGCCTCTACTGCAATGACAGATGCCAGCCCTTCTTCAGTCTAGAGGCTGTCAGGAAACACATGGATGCAAAGGGGCATTGCAAGTTGCGGTATGGAGATGATGAAGATGCTGACCTTGTGGATTTCTATGATTACAGCAGCAGGTTTTGTTATGCTCAACTCTACGTTACTAAGTTTGTTATTTTTAAATGGTCCAATAATTTGTATATAAATTATATATATATAGTTAAATTCAAATTGTCTCCATTGAAACCATACTAACTGTAATCTTTTTCCGCACGGCGTAAATAGTTGTTTTCAAATGTTTTTTTGAAGTATATGTTTTTGTTATTATTGTCTTTGACAATACGTAATAATGAAGCGGGCTGACCAGACCTTGTTTTAGCTGGGCCGAGTGGGCCTGCCTTTGTTTTACCTTGGTACGTTCTCGTCTCCAAGGAGCATGGGTTCAACTATCCAATGCCTCCTTCAATCAATCAGTAGTCTTGCTTTAGCCAATCATATAGTCAATAAACGAGCTCATCATTCAGTATACTTCTGAAATGTCGAGTTTTTTCCTGTAAAAAAAAAAAAAAATCGAATCAGTACAGGAATTTAGTGTATTTTTTTGATGAATTAGTGTGACATTTTGACGTTTCGACGTACTGGCAGTGATGTATTTTAGGCATTTTGGTCAATTAGTAGTGGTAGTTAGGGCGTTCAAGCCCTGGCTGGGACAAATTTGTGTAGACTGAACCTTGCCTGGAGTCCCTGTTTGGTTGCTGTCCTGAGTAGTTGCCTGTACCAGGCAAGTGCGTGGATGTCCAGGCGACTGAAATCGAGCACCTGGCTGGAGTGCTGGTGTTGCCTGGGCAAATTGCTCTTATTAGTTGATTCACAGGTGGAAAAGGCTATGTACTCGTGTGTAGCTTTTTTGGTCTCTACTGTTTGTCTTGCTTGTTGACTGGTTCTTACTTCTCTTAAATAAAATTGAATGGCCTTTTTTTCTTATCATGGTGATTAGTTGCTTTATGTCCATCAATGGATCGATTAATCATGACACGAAGCTCAACTATTTTTTCAAATACTTTTTTCGCTGATACTTTTTAGTCTCTTGTACACATGTGGGAAAAATAACACATAAAACCATCTATTTATTTTAGTCAAACCATAAAAGCATATGTTAATCATACACCATAAGTATTATAAACACATTAGTGTTATATACATATCCCCTATTATCAATTTGGGGCACAGGCCTCCAACCAAATGGACATTCTCTAGACTGGCCTGGCTAGGCAAAAATCATCAACTTTTCAGGCAACCAGGCAAGTTACTCAGGTTTCCAATCAAACAGCCCCTTAGTGCACTGGCCTTGTTTAATTTTGGGTCTCCACCCCCTGTCAATAAGCTTTGTCTGCTCGAGATGATTCTGATTTACTGTGTTTTCATCAGCATTTTTTTTTTTTTTTGCAATTCTCTAAGAAGAAAGAATAGTTTGAGAATTTCTTGATTCCTTGTTAACATGTCCATATGAATTTGTAGTAATCTTGGTCATGCTGCTGCCTTGAACTTTGCCCTCTTGTTTTAGCGATGAGGTGAAACACAATGTCAAATTTGATTTTGATGGATACTTTCTTGGTGACCTTTACTGGCGAATAGGCTTAAAAAGAATCAAAGCTATCCACATAAACCAGGAAGGGATGATCGCTCGTTTAATATTATGGAAATGTATATCCATCACATGATGTGGCTCAGTTTATTGACTGGATGTGTTAGATCCACTGTAGACTCAGAAAAAGAGAGCATCTCTTTTCACCACGTAGTTTCATGTGTTCATTTTTTTGGTCATCGTCATAATTATGGGGCTGCCAGGAGCAATGCTCACTTCTGTTTAGTGACCTACTAAATTATTATACAAAGCCACAAGAAAGTTGTTTGGATATGAAGGGGAGCATATCACTGTTTTTATGTCAAATTGATATTTATTTTGAGAATATTATGCAAATCACCCCCTCTGCCATGATTTGAAAATATACAGTTATATGTACCGTTGGCACACCAAAATAATTCTAGTTATGCTATTGTGGAACGAAAACAAGCTGTAGGTGGCTCTGATATAGCTTGTCTTTATTAAAGTATAGTATAGAGACCACCATGCTTGTTGTTCAGTTAAATCCTGCTAAATTTCCTACAGTGTATTAACTCCAACAGTGTAATTCTGTTATGTTTCAGTTCTTTGTTTTGATCCATTGTTACTGAATTTCTATGTGACAGAGAAGTTACCATTGCGGAGAAGTCAGGCTACACTTCATCTGGGCCTTATGTTTGTGCAGATCTCCTGGACAGCCTGCTTCATGAAATCATTGTTCTCATCAACTCATTCCAGGACTTCCTTGCTTTTACCGGCACCTGCCAGTCTTGGCGTGCAGCAGTCTCTTCCTTCCCCTCTGTGTATGCTTTCAGCTTCCCACCTCTCCACCTTGAACCAGATGGTCCTTATAGCAGCGGTATGAAGCCCCTCACCCTCAGTTTGTCTGACTGCAAATGGAAGCTCAGTGACATTACCAAGAAAAACCTCTCCCTTCGATGTTCAGTGGCTGAAAACACTCCAAATGAAATGCGCTATTTTGGCTGCTCACATGGTTATCTTATCTTTACGTATGAGGAGCACTGCCTCCTTGTCGATGCATACACTGGTACCAAGGTGATGCCCCCCAAACTCCCATGCAACAACAAACTTCGTTACTTGTCTGGCATTGGCATCCTTACAGCTCCATTCAGTTCACCCGACTCGCGCCTCCTCCTTTTCTCAACGGTCTCCATGTTTGAGTGGCAGGTTGGAACAAAGTCCTGGTCAGAGCATCCTCTTGATCTTGAGTATGAGCGAATCTATCAGGTTGTATCCTTCAAAGGTCATATCCTTGTCGTAGATGTTATTTTGAGGCTTCACACTATCCAATTAACACCTCAGTTCAGCATGAAAGAAGTAGGAGGTACATTGAGGTACATGGGGAAGTCGCCTCTTACCCCATGGTTGGTGGTCTGTGGTGACATGCTTCTCATGGTTAATCTTGCAATTGCTTTTCCCTCACCCATGTGCAATGACACCATGAGGTTTTTTGAGGTCTATCGCCTTGACTTCTCAGTGGAGCCAGCCAAGTGGGTACAGATGGAGAAGTTGGAAAACCGTGCACTGTTTCTTAGTCTGGATAGGAGGAACCCCACATTTTCTTGTGTGAACCCCGAGAGATGGGGAGGAAAGAGTAACTGTGTTTATGTTGCCAAGCTATATAATGATGTTGATCCTGAAGAGACTTGGACCGTGCTGGAAGTTGGTCAGTCAGTGCCCCGCCACCGCATAGTTGACACCATGATGTATGGTACATGCCCATCGGACTACAGTCAGATCGGTAGTCTCTGGCTTTTCCCCAGTCTGGTTGATGGCGCTACCCAGTGATCGTGTTGGCCTTGCAGGGTATTGGCTAGTTTTGCACAGGCAAAGGGGATGTTGTTTTCTTAGTTTCAGTTAGCAATGTCGACGTGACTCTGAACAGTTTCTTATGTGTTGAAATACTTTTGATGTGTATTAGGCAAGCCTGCTTGTAAAATGGTGAAGAACTGAACATCAGAATTGCATTATTTGCATTCGGCATCTGAACCCTGGTACCTGTGCATTTCGAAATCTAGTTTCTACCTGATGGTTTTCAGGCTTTGTAACCATCTGCAGTTGCCATTCTGCTTATTGTTACTAGAGCAGGAGAAATTGGAAAACATATATTACAAAAAGCTTGTACCGAGTTGTTACTGACGGCTTTGTCATCTCTGTGCTTCCATGCATTTTCCCTTTATCATTTAAGTTTTCTGCTTTAAGGATGTGTGCCATATGTATTTCCTTCTCTGTTTGATGTCTATTGGGCAACTGCTTGCAAATTTGTAATCTAGTTGATGATTTTTCACCTTTTTTTTTTTTTTTTTTTTTTTTTTTGTTAAAGTTTGCAGTTTCTGTTCTGCTTATTATAAATGGAGTAGGAGAAACCAAAAACGGATTACAAGTCGCTTCCATGCATTATTTCAGTTTTCCGATTTAAGCATTTGTGCCTTGCGTATTTCTTCACTGTTTGAGCGCGTATTTTCTAAAATATCCATGACAAGCTGGAGCATTATATGGTAATCAGCTCAAGCTTTTTCCTGGAGCTGGAGTATCATTATCTTTGCATAAGCTTAGGACAGTTTTGTGAGGGATACAACCAAAGTTTGCTTGGATTACCCTTTCGCAAATCCAAACAAACTTTTCATAAATCTTACCTTTTCGTAAATTCAAACTTTTTTCCCAAACAACAGCGGTGGTTCAAAACAACGCTAGTGTGGTTCCTCCGAATATATGGGCCGACATTCTGACATGGCACATAGGCCCCTTTATTATACCTTTTGTCTTCCTTCCTTGTTCTCCCTCTTGTTTTGAATTCTAAAACAAAGTTTAAATTCAAACTGGATCATATCCGAGTACTCCCTTATTTATATCTCAAACAACCTTTATTACAAAAAATATATTTCATCTTAACCTTTTATTTATTTATACTTATTTGTGTATTATAAATATCAGTAATATTCTATATAAATTTGGTCAAGTCCTATTTATTTATTTATACTTATTTTGTTTTATAAATGTCAATAATCTATTTTATATAAATTTGGTCAAGTTAGAATCACTTGACTTTTTTGAAACCGAGTTTTTTTTTTTTTTTTTTGACCGACCCAATCGCGGCGGTTCCGGGTTCCCACTGCCAACACAGAACGAGTGTGAGCCTCCGTCGTCTCCACGCTTGTCTCGTACGGAGAGGGAGGGGAGGGGGAGAGGGGAGGCAACTAGGGTTCATCATCTCACCGGCGGGCCGACGACCTCCTCCCTTCGCCGACGCCGCCCCGTGCTCCCTTCCCGACCTCCTTCGCGAGGTGGGCTGCGGTGGGCCCCAGCAGCGGCGAGCACACACCGTACCCTGATCGGTGCCACCAGTCCCGTACGAGCTCCCGCCGCACCGCACCGCACCGGTGGCGACAAGGGCCCCCTGATTGCGCGAGGTACCTGCTCTGTTGCCCACCCCTCCGCTCCTCTGGTGATGCCGTGGTGGAAATGGATGGATCCGTGTTAATCCGTGCATGGCGCGGGGCTGCTTCTCTCAGCGGTGGCCGCCATTTCTGCGGCTCTGACTGAGCGCTCGCCGCCCGTGTGGAATTCAGGATGTACCGAGTCCGGCGATTTGTCACTTTTTTCTTCTCAATCAAAGTGAATAGAACACACGGACTGTGGGTTCTCTCTCAGCTTGCTTGTATAATTGGGCGGTTGGGAGGATAAAAGGTCATTCTGAGCCTACCCCCTCCCTCCTCTCTGCAATTCTCTGTAGTGGTTTCGTTGTTGAGGAGAGGGCTTGTTTCTGCTATATATGTTCATGATATGCATAACCAGCATTGGCTTGCACTGGTCTGTTCATGACACGAACATTAAGAAGGAACTTAATTGACCATGGCGATGAGGTAGGTTTAGTTGTCATATATGTCCTGAAATCGATTCGTCAATTTAGCGATTTAAGTGAGTTAAGTGGAGAACAGACTAGTCATATGCCCCCTAGTGCGAGTTAAGTGGAGAACAGACTAGTCATGACTCAAAAGCTTGACGACAGTTAATATCGGATCGTAATCTTGGGTGATATGTTCCCGTATTGGAAAATGAAGTTTCTTCATGTTTTTGTTCATCAATTTATGCAGCATGTCTTTCCGACACCAATTAACTATGAAACATGTATAAATTTCCATTTTTCTTATTTTCTGGGTGCTTTGCGGTCACATCTTTGAATCCAGGGATACGAGTTATCTTGCTTCTAGTTTTCTACTAAAAGGGATGCAATAGTTAAAAGCTAGAGATAAACATGTACATCGTCTTTAGTTTCAACTTTGAATTAGTTGCTTCAACTTTCAATCAATTGCACAACTGAACAAGTGGCCAACTCAATCGCCTTTCAGAGGATGGAGAATATGTTGGTGACATTGTGAAAACTCTAGGAAGCACAGCAAATTAATATATTGGGGGAAAATGAGAACACACTTTACTTCAAGTTCCAAATCGATATTTTTCAGAGTTTAAAATTTGGTTCCTGTGGCTATTGAAGTTTTTGAATAATTGTCTGGCAGCATCATTGGCTCCACAAATTAGTTTAGTGCTTTGCAACCATTATTTATTAGTCAACCTAATTTCACTGATTTTGTTTTATATCTACCTTGTAGTCTAGTCTGGTGGATTTCTGATTGTAGACTTATGATGTGCAGTGAATGAGCAAACACTTATCGGCACAAGAATGGATGGGAATGCTGAGCCAATCCAATTCTCATGGGGGGGCAAGCCTCGAGGAAGGGGTGGTAGTAAGCTGGATACAAAGTTCTATGGGTCCTTCACATTGGACAATGTGAAGTATTCATTGTATGACTGTGTCTATCTATTTAAGCATGGTGATCCTGTACCATACATTGGAAAAATAGTGAAGATTTGGGAGCAAAACAATGCTAAAAAAGTAAAAATTCTTTGGTTTTTCCTCCCTGATGAGATTCAGAACTATTTAAGTGGCCCTGTGATGGAAAAGGAAATTTTTCTTGCTTGTGGTGAAGGTACTGGACTTGCAGATATCAACCCACTGGTATGTTTCTCATAACTTCACTCCTTATGTTCTGTCTTGTTTTTCTTTACCATCATCCTTAAACTTGTGCATTCTGACATAATACTCCCAGGCGTGTTGTATATATGGGTTCTTCTTAGTGCAATGATGTGAAGCTCTCGTGCGTATTTGACTAATAAAAATGTGTGAACAATTTGCAAAGATCAATCAATTGCAATACTACAAATTTCAGAAGTATATTTTTAAAAATAAGTAGGTAATAGCCAAGACTGATTGAGGCACCCATGTTTGTCACACTTCACCTGATCATTTTTAAAGCCTGTTCAGAGCTAGCTTGATTTGCATAGCAATCATATAATCATTCTAGTTGGAGGTGAACAGTTAAAAGCTAACATTTGCTGAACTATTTATGAGATATGGGAATGTTAAATCTGTCGTCTGTCCATTTTTGGATTTCTGTTACTATGAAAAGATTATAATGGCTATATGTTTATTTCTCAATTAGGAAGCTATTGCTGGAAAATGCACTGTTATATGTATTTCAAAGGGCGAGAGGAATCGTCAACCTTCCCTCAGGAACTAGAAATTGCTGATTATATCTTCTATAGGTTCTTTGATGTTAAAAGTTTAACACTTTCTGATGAGTTACCTGATAGTATTGCTACATTGACAGGTCAGCAGAGGTTCTATACTTGATTTGTGCCCTCCAATTTTATCTGGTAATGTTTTCAATCAAATTGTATATCTAACTATTATCCTTCTTGTGCAGCTGATCTTCTGCTGAATCCAAAAGATGAGCTAGTCATATCCACTCCTGGTATAAATGTTCCACTGAATCCAAATGTGGATGGAAATCTGGCTGCTGCACCCCCTTCAGTAGTTAAAACGGAGGATGGAAGTCAGGCTGCTGCACTTCCTCTTCCGCAGCCAGCATTTAAGGAGGTGGATGAAAATCTGAATGGAAGTCAGGCTGCTGCACTTCCTCTTCTGCAGCCAGCATTTAAGGTGGATGAAAATCTGATTGCCACAGTTCCCCTTTCCAATCAGAGGTCAAGGAGGAACAGAAACCAAGCATTGTCATTCCCCTTTCGGAGCCTGTGACCAAGAAAGAGGATAAGGAGGATGAGAAACCAATTGCTTCGATTGCCCCTCCACGGTCTGCAGTTACAAAGAACATTCCCAAACATACACAGTTACAGGATGCTCACACTGGGGAGAGGCTGCCAAAAAAGTTGAAATCATCCCAAGTAACTACAGAGCAGGACATGGCCCCAGAGACTACTGAACAAAGACCTTTGGAGCTACCACCAAAGAATATTGTAAATTCTCTGGACTTACTTTTCCTATATCCAACATGCTACTTCTGCTCTTACGTTTCATTACAGGAATGCAAGTGTGCACCTTTTGTATTTAATTAATGTTACAGCCTTTTGAGTGATTTATTGGTCTGAGAGGTGGCATGAGACATAACTATGCAGTTATGAGTACAGCACACGTTCAGTAGGGCATATGGTCATCTTGTGCTGCTTTCTGTTGATTCATTGTTTGCCAATGGTCGTAATCTTTACTAACTTTGAACTGCCAACCCGAGTGAAGTTTTATCCCATACCTACTGCACACAAGTAATATTCTTCCTGTTTGTGGATCATGTGTCTGAACATTCTTTCTGCTTTTGCTATATGTTTTTAATTGCTTTTTATAGAGTCTTCTGATTTCCCATGTTTCCTTTTTGCTAACACATTATTTTTCTATTTAACAGGACAGAAGCAAATGGTTTAAATTTGTGAGTGACCTTTCCTTGCTATGGTCTCTTGTACATTTGTTATGATCGTACTGAAGCATGCCATACCCATGATTGATTATTCATTAATCATTATTAATCAAAACTACCACAAACTGATTAATATTTTGTTTGGCCTTGGATTTTTTATGATCTTTTTTATGGAATTTCAGGAATGGGAGGACAGACTAAATATGGCTGCTGATAAGGGTAGAGTTGTGTACATTCAAAATCTTGATGTTCGGTTTGGACCTGCTGAGATACAGGTAGCAAGTAGCATCCTGTCTTTTTGGTTCTCATAAAGCCCAAGCTACTTCTCCTTTGTATCCCTGGCCTAGTATTTTTCAACTATGTGAACATCTTCTGCTGTCTGTTCGGTTGCAATTCTACTTCTGCCCACATAAATTATGATTGTCTCGTACAGTTTCTCTTTCAACAGTACGTTCATTCCTTTTAATCTCAATGTTCTTACTCCTCTGTTTGTTTTGGGCTTTGTTATTACAATTTGGTTGGTTTTGTTTTCCTACATTAAGTACTCTAACATTTTTCATGATAACCATGTTTGCAGGAGCTGATTCTTAATGCATTACAGCTAAGTTGCACTGCGAGGCCCATTAACCATCCCACGTATGATGATCCAAACAATGGTGAGTTGTTCACAAATTAAAGAAAAAAAATGCTATATATCTGTTGAATTAGAGACAGTGAGGGTGAGGACCATGTTTTTTTTTTTTGAAGGGGTTTTTTTTTTTGAAGGGGTGGGGCTAGGTGGGGAAAGGTGGCTAGCCCAGCGGTGATGGTGGAAGACCACCAGTTGGGTGGGGCTGTATGCTGTGGTGATGTACCATCAAAGTGGTTAGCAAGGGAGCGGGCGCAAGCGTGGATATGGTCTTGTGTGGACTGTGGGTGGGGCAGGGCCATCTCACTGGAGATAGAGAGGAGGCCGGTGCAGGCAGGAGATGTGTGACAATACTAAAGGAGGGAGGGAGAGGGACAATGGCCAGTTGTGGATGTGTTCGCTGGCAAGCCATGCTGGTACCAGGGATGGTGATGACAAGGTTGGGGTGGCAATGCTGTGTAAAATGACCTATCTAGTTGATGTAGTGCAGGGGGAAGGAAGTGGACATCTGGATCTCCATCCTAGCGTCCAAAGTCTTGTCTGATAGTTGGCCCAGCAACCTGTTGACAGATGCATATACTGTTCCTTGAAGATTTTCCATAAATAGTTAGCTTTGTCCACTTAATGGGAGAATGGTATTTTTCTTCTTCTTGCAATTTTACAAGTGGTTTTCTTATCTGTAGGCAAAGCATATGCCATATTCAAAACTGAAGACGCTGCTGATGCTGCCATCTCAAAAATCAATTCTGGTTTGGTTATTGATGGAAGGTATGTGTTTGTAGTTGATGTAATCTACCTTGTATCTTATTCTGTAACGATTTTTTCTTCAAGTGGTGTTCTGTTTGTTTTGTCAATTGTTGAACTCTCCTGGCAAATCAACTGTTGGAATTTATGAAATAAACCTAAGAGCCCCTCTTAGGTCATATTCTGATTCATTGATTCTTCAGTCAGTTTTCTAACACAAGCAACAGTTTCCTTGAGACCCCTTTCTTATTGTCTGCATTAGAATTCCTTTCCTATATGCTTGTTGGGAGGAAGTCTCAAAGTAGCATTTGTTAGTCTGTAGACAAATATCTAGTCAATCTATAATTAACTTTGGATAACTTGTAATATATCAAGACTTTGCAAGGGGGCAAGAAACAAAGAGAATCCAATTAAATTATGCAGCTTGGCTGCAATAGAAGAGCTGAATAATATGTGGTTCGAGTCCGCATAAAAACAGCTTGGCTACAATACAAGAATAAGTGATCGCTGGAGTTGTATGACACAAGTTTGAGTGTGTAAACTAAAGGGAAATTTTCACCATCATAAATTTGGTTTTGGGGCGAGTGAAGTTTGTTAATAAAGTTTTGTCTGGCATCATTTGCTTGGTTAACCACTGATAATTCTTGCCTATTGTATAACTTGCAGACCTCTTTACTGCAGCAAAGGGTTACTTCAGGTTCCAAAACCGGATCCTTCAAGGAATCTTGTTGGGCACCTCTCCGGAAATATCAAAATTGGCCACAAGCAGCGTGAGGAGCAGGTTAGTGCTTTATGTTTATAAGCACTGCGACGTTTTGCATGTCTATGCCTTGATATTTTACACAACTATCCTTTTTGCAGAGCAAGGCTGTAGCAACCTCGCATTGTTCCCAGCCCAACACGATTGAGTATGACTTGGCCTTGGACTGGATGCTTCTTCGGAAAAAGCAAGACCAAAGCTTCAGAATACTTCACAAGGTAACCTAAGACAATTCTGTCAAAGATTTGAATCCATGCCATTGTCTTGTGTGTCACAAGCAGACATTAACTTGCGTGTTCAATTGGTTTGTAGAAGCACAGAGAAGACAGGAAAGGCTTTGCAAGTCTGGGCAGCAAAAGATCGAAGGCAGAGAAATAGCAGGCGTGGTACGACCGGCAAGTTCCATATCAGATGTACGTCTTAATTGCCACGTTTCAGAGCATGGTGGGGTATGACCGGCAAGTTCCGGCTCTGTTGAAGAGGGTTGTGCACAGGGGTTTTCTTTCTTCGATAGTCATTGGCTTCATTGGGTTAATTCTGACTGCTGATGTTAGTTCGTCTTAGGAAGTCAGAGAAGCGAGGCATCAATAGCCGATGCAGCAAGTTCGGTGGCCATAAGTTTCTTTTTTTTAGGCTAACATATGGTTACCTCGGTTAGCAATTTCACAGATTGTAAACTTCTTTTATGAGCCCTCCCTCTGCTCTACCATCGGATATATTCGTCGATGAAAGGATAGAAGGCGTTTATGATGGTGGAAATGGAGAGTGTGTGCATGCCAGCATTTAAATGGTGGAAACCGATGATGTTCAGTTCATGGCTCGTCCTGAGTTGCAGTTTTTATGCATAGCTCTGCTGGTGTTTTACAATATGTTGGGAAAAACGTTTTAATTGGACCTGGAACCTCTTATGTTGTGCGACAAGTTTGCTTCTTTGAATACCGTTTCTTCAATTGAAAGGAATGGCCGCCCTTGGCCACCTGGCTGCTGACCTGGCCCCACCTACTGCCACCACGGCGTCGCGGCCGCATCAGCTTCCTCCTCCCTCCGGCTCATTCATCAGTTAGCATAGCATCTGCTGCTCTGTAGTCTGTAGTCAGTATCTCTTGCTATTCTTGCTCAGTTGTTATTGTAGGCTATGCAAAGCATAATTTGTGGAAACTGCTTGTCAAGTCCATGTAACTCTTTACTTGGCTCTAATCTTTGTTGGAAAGGAAACGATGATACCTCTGTAAACACAAAATTTATGTCCATGTCAAGCCAGGAAAAGGCGCTGCTTTTGTCAAGACGCAATTTTGTCACTGGCAACACACAGTTTAGAAAACATTTCGGGATGCAACTACGGTAATCACGCCTCAAACCCACATCTTCTGAATCTGACAAGAATTTGGCACCTCTTTTTCTTTTCCCACTGTGTTATCAGTTTGTGACTTTGGTTAGCGACAAGTACCTGCAATTGGTTTGGTTAACAAAGCGTGTTGCTAACTAAAGTAACAAGATGCAATCTAGCAGTTGTGAAGAGCACAACATTATGTCGGCCATTTCTTTTCTGACACAAGTCGACGTCATCAGAGTTGGGATCATATTGTCACTGCATGCATTTTGTAGGAGGAAGCAAGCCTGGAAATTGGAGCTTGTCACAACGTGCAAGTAGATGAACTGAGCATAAAAGATCAAAGTGGATTTTAGATTTGAAGATATCGAACACTGGTTTTTTGTTCGACCATTTTAGAACCATGGACCTGTACGAATGATCTGCATCTTTTGCCCAGGAATTGTGATTTCTTTTGAGCAAAGCATTCTTTTGCCCAGAAATTTTGATTTAACGTAGTGTACATCTGACAAAACAATTAGCATCAGCTCTGTGCCTTTGTAGATCTCATTTCACCTGTTCCATTATCAGATGCTGCTAAATGCTCGATGTGATGCATTGTGTGCATGCAATTGCTAGAATGCAGATCTCAGTTAACTGCTAAATGCTCAGTGTCATTCAATGGACAGCCATCGAGAATCAAACATTTGACACCAGACACAATTCTCTGTTATGTTAGGCACCCAAATTTCTTTACCACTGATCAGTGACCACAAACATAACTGAACCCCAGTCATGCCCATTTGCCATCTCCTTTATTGCCACTGAATGAAAAGATGGCAAATTATTACTAAAAACAAGACCATGTCATGGTACAGCCTAACACAAACAAACCACGCCGATACAAATTGTTCAAAGACTGCATGCTACATATAAGATCGTTACGATTATGCACATCTAATTCAAGTGTATATAAGCTAGATCACGTCTTGGTCTCCTCATCAAGTCTGCATCCTCCTCATATCTCAATATGGTGAGAATGGCTCTGGACATCTCCTTGGTCGTCCAGGGGCATGTACTGAGCCATGATGGCACGGATCTCTGAGTCCATGTATCTCTGTAGGCACATGCAATGCAAGAACGGAATTAGATGGCAGCCGAGTTATCAGAAGGTAATGAAGATTGAAATATCAAGCTGCTTTTTCTTACCCGGATCCTGTACTTGTACACTGCATATCCTCCAATTCCTGCTGCAACAAGTCCGAAGAAGATGACCCACAAGAATCCCCAGCCTGCTTCTGATCCTCCGCTTTTGCCTGAGTACAACAATCACCCAATTAGCATCACTCAAGTGCCAAGTTCATGTCTATATGACTATATTGAGCATAGTTGCTACTTTTGAGCTTTGAATTGTCAAGCTGTCAAAAATCCAAAACTACTCGTGCTGGACTCATGTGCCTCAAATACGTGAAGTAGCCAGCAACTTCTGCTTACTTATGACCTCTAGCATTAACTATTTCAACATGAAAACTGTGACTCGATAATAAGCTGATAGTGTACATGTATGAGGGCTACATACTTATGCATGTATCATGCTCCCTCATATAAAGCAAGCCTCCACTGCAGCCGCACTCATAGCTTCCCCATGTGTTTTTGCATTTGCATTCTTTGCACTGGCATGCAGTCTTTTCCTTACATTCGTCAATATCTGTCACAACATGTTTCACATCAGCATTGCAAGTGCGAGAAGTTCAATGATATATGGCAAAACAGGGCAATTCTGAAGTGCATTACAGCAGAAGCTGGGGAGGGCAGGCAAGCACTTCTAGAAAGATTTAATGGGCCTGGGGAATTGTCTCTTACCTTCACATTTGTGCTTACCATCACCCTTGAATCCATCTGGGCATTTGCAGCCATCATCCTGCATATTACGGACAGCAGAACCAAAATATCAGATTTTATAAGCACTTTTAACTTGAAAAAAAAATGGACAGGATCCTACTGTTAATATGGCAGTTTTAAGGACCGCAAATCCTCAGTGACACTTACAGTACAGGCAGAGTATGTCCGACCATTCATGGTATCTTTCCAGCATCCTCCATTGTTAATTTCACATCGCCCAGATCCGGAAGCTAAAAAAATCACATGTTATAATTCAGAAGATCTGTTAACATATATAATAAAATAAACTGCCAAAAGATGAATCTCCTGATGCCTTGTAGTGTACCTTCACAGTGAGTATAGCCATCACCAACAAATTTTACTCCTTTCACAACAGGACACTCGCAAACTCTTCCACGGAAGGTATCCTGTATATAAACCGAACAAGTATTATATGCATAAGGTAAACAGAACAAATATTGATAAACCAAATTTTCAATTCCAAGGGAAAAAACTAACACAGCAGGAAGTACCTTGCATGCAGTGATGTTAGCAGCCTTATCGTGCCAACAGCCGCCATTGTTCTCTAGGCACTCATTTGTTTGTATATCTAAGGTTGAAATAGAATGAACATTAAGAGCATGCTACATGCAGATTACACTTGAATGTATAGGCTAGATTATGTAAGCAATGAACATGGAAAAATTAGGAAATCAATGCACCAACCTTCACTCAAGCAAACGGCTGGTTCAGTAGTTTCCTTAAAACCAGCACAAAGTGCTTTAAGAACTGCTCCTTTGTCAAGCTTCCCTGAGAAATATAGGCTCGGATAAGTTCATGCAGTGATCTCAGCGAACTCCTTGTTGTAATTTACAGGAGAGATAGAACAGCACATACCTCTGTATTGTCTATTGTTGATTACCAGAGTTGGTAAGATGGTAACATCACCACGAGAGCCCTTGCCAATCTATAAAAAGTGGATGGTGATGATGTGTCCAGATCAATAATGGGGTGAACAGAAAAGATTAGGCATTCACATTGAAGTACTAACCTGTGCATCCTGCTCAGCTTTCAGAACAGGGTTTTCTTCATCAGCATCTGGATCACCAATACATTTATCTATTGCTTTATGATCAAGGCCTGGAAATGAATAGACCAGTTCAGTACAAATACTGCACCTCACCACAAAACATAGAAAAACATATGCAAATACAGCATACCAAGCGACTTGATAACCCCTTCAGCACACTCCTTTGTGTACTTCTTTTCCTTCATTGGGCACCGAATCGCAAAATCAGTAACATAGTCCCACCACAACCAAGGCTTCTTGTGCTCCTTAGCAATCTTAAACACACAAACTTGGCGCAAGTTCTGGACCACCACATCTTTGCCATCATATCCTTTGCTAAAATCTTGTTCTGGGTCAGGTGCACAGTATCTCCCGTGATTGATGCACTGGGACTTGCACTGCTTGCTCAGAATGAAGGCCTCTGGGCAATACCAGGTGATGTAGTGAGGAGTGAACTCCGTATAGCCCTTCTTCTCAAGCACCTGTGCTGCTCCTTTGAAGCTCTTGACGAAATCAATCTGACTATCACACTTTGGGCCACATTCATCATTGCTGTTGGTCCAAAATTCATACTCAACACGCTCATCAGGATGAGGCAGGGCCTCCCTCCAGTCCAGATTCACATTAACCATGTCACCGTTCTCAATTGCTTTCTTGAGCCTGTCCCCAAAGCTCTTGGTTATTAACGCCGAAGGAATAGTGATGTTCTCTAGATAATCCGTGTTGCCACTCTCCTGAGGGTTGTCCATTGTAATTAGAGGCTCGTCTTTGTCATCAGCGACAAGAATCGCCGCTGCTCCAGCTTTCTGTGCATTCCATGCCTTCTTTGCAAAGTAGCAATCTGTAAACAACAACATAGTAGTTATATGCAAATCCATTGTCTATTTTAATGAACCCTAGTAAGATGCAACATCAGAGAACAGACAGGAAGCAGTGTTAAATAAATAGCAGGCTGGATGAAAACAAAAGCCAGTGGAGCACAATAGGACGGCCAAGACAGTGATAGTAAGCTAAGCTCTCAGGCTAAATTCCCTTTCTGCACACATCAAGGTCTTTGTACCAAATCAAGTCAACGGGTACTCAAAGTAATCACATGGAAAGATCTAATCCTTGGCACATCTACCTGAAGACCACACGACTAATAATAAACAGAAACTTGTGGTCAAACCCTTCAACTACACTCTACTATGTCTTCTCTATACCCAATCCAACCGCCCAGTCCACGCATGGGTGACCTAACAGAGACCAACCGCCACTCCATCGCCCGGGAGGAGGAGGGCAAGCAATCGCATCGCGTCGCGTCGTGCTATTATGGAGGTGAGATTCCGGTGACTCACCTCCCCTATCGACGAGCAAGAAGGTGGGGAACGCCCCGGGCTTGGCCTTATAGGAGATGTCGAAGTCGTCGAAGCTCTTGCAGGCCTTCTTGTTAGCCTTGGGGTAGGCAACAAAGCCGACCATGGTGCCGCCGTACTGAGGCACCCCGAAGTTGCCAATGGCGCACTCATAGGTACCCTTGAGGTCGTCGGGCGCCGTCACCTTGAGGCTGTTCTTCTCCACCACGAACCTCCCATGGCAGCAGCCCAGAAGTAGCGCCGCGCACACCACCACAAGCAGCCGCCGCAGCCGGACCGCCGCGCCGGCGGATCGGAACCCCATGCTCCGTCCCGTCCGCGAGCCTAGCACCAGCTGGGGTTGGATTGGATTGGAACTGGTGGTATCTGCGGCTCGATCCGCGCAGGATTGATCAATCTTGCAGCCGTGCGGCCTCCGAAAACGGCGGAGGAGAGCGAAAAGATTGGGGTTTTTTGACGGCCGGGGGCTCTAGGGCGAGAGAGTTCTACACTGCTCGGATGGAGGAGTTGGGAGGTTTGGTTTGGGGAGAAGAGAAGAAGAGAAGGGAGAGGTGGCGAAGCCAAGGAGGCGGAAGGACGCGGTGTAGGAGCCTCGTGGTGAACCACCAAGACCAAAAGCAGGAGAAACACGTGAGCAAAGGCAGGCCAGCAAGTTACTAGCATGTGGGTTCCTTTTTCTTCACAATGAAGCAGCTTGAGAGGAAGGGGAAATTATGAAGTAACCAAGGTGGCAAGACAAGTGAAGGGGAAAATTCTAGTTTCCCTGTTTGTTTTCAGGGACTTTTTTTATGTTGGGATTTGGGATTTTTTTTTTTTTAAAAGTTTCTAGAAAACCAAATAGAGAGGACTCTTTTTAAGATTTTTTTTCATAAAAGTCCACATTACCTTATGGAAGGACTTTTAAAGTTTAGGACTTTGACTTTTAAAGTTCTAGGACTTTTTGAAACAAACAAAGGTATAGTACCTTATCCCAAATTATAAGAAGGACTTTTTTTTAAATCTTCTATAGGAAATTTTCATTCTTTAAGAACTTTTATTAATAAAGAAAGCCACAAAGAAAAGAAATAATATTTTTCACAAATTTTTGAATAAGACGACCGGTCTATAATTTGGGATGGATAGTACATTATAATCTTAAATGAAATTGTTGTGTCTTTTAATAACCATAGATTATGGAAGCTAGATTGTAAAAGATTGGGAATGTAAAGCTAGATTAGAAGGTTGTTTGGACTCTAGATTGTAAAAGTTCATAAATTGATTTTTAGTAATAAAGTTGCAAAATATTCTCATATATTTGAATTTTTATAGTGATTAAGATTATCTTTTGAACTCCAAGAGAAGGATTATCTCAAGAAGCTGGCTTCCTTATGATTCATCTCAAAACGTTTTACTTTACCCCTCAAACCAAACAAAGTATGAAATTCCCCTCTTAAGTTTTTCATCATCAAATAGTTGCCCTAACTCCCATGTAGAATTCTCTCAAACTCCCCTCGCTAATTTTCATTGCATTCCCCGTTGCTAGCCAAAAACTTGTCATTTTTTTTTAGGGTTGGGGAATGAATAAAGCCGATTAAAACACTGAGGTCTGGTGGACACATTTTGGGCCTTTTCTCTCCAATTCATTGATTGATATTGGGCCTACGTCTCTCAGATTGGTTCTTATCCTTCCAAGCATTACAAGGCCAGGTTAGTAGGCCCAATTTTAGACACAAATCATTCATGCATGTTGGGCCGATCGTACCTATCCTATGTTTTGTATTCGTAATAACTGGCCCAGTTTCTTGGATTTGAGCTCTTGCAGTTTCACCACTCGGCTAGGCTTATAATCTTTAAAAAGGCTTGCTATTTATCTGTTGGATTTCTTTGAATACCTGTCGGATTTTTCTATAAATTTGTGCTACAACTGTGAGTTTATTGTATAAAAATATTTTATAGATTTGACCACATAAAAAATTTATCAACAGATAAATAGGCATTCTCATCATTAAAATTAGTGAAAACGTCATTGTGATCTTTTCGCTATTGATGGACATGTCAGCTACATCTTCTAAAAACTTTTGACGTGCTTAACCGACTAGACAGAGTTCATTTGTTATTTTAATTTTAAAAAGAGAAAAACAAAGAAAAAGCTATGTAGCCTGTGGCTGCAGTCCTTCTTGGGCCCTTTGAATCGATCGTGGAGCGGCGTGGTTTCACATGGCAAAGAGTGATTTTTTTTTTTTTTTTTTTTTTGACAAAAGTGATGCTTAAAAAATCGAGTGCTGCACAAGACTCATCAGTTCTCTTCATCTCTGCTGTAGTAGCTACCCATCGGCCGGTAAAGACAAAAAGAAGACGGCCTGAAGATCGATCCAGTGGTAACCATACTTACTCAACATAAGTATATAACACCTTGCCAAAAAAATAGGTATATAACTAAATATATATAATTATATACGGATAAAAACAGCCGTCGTATAGATTCTATATATACACACTATTTGATATACTGCTTAAACTAGTACATTGTTCGTTTGATTATTTGTATATGTATGCACAAGCCAATTTATCAGAAATTCAGTACTGCAAATTATATGGGTCTTTATTTAAACTCTCTCTGTTCCAGATAAAAAAAAAAAAAAATCTAGCTACATTGTTAAGTAAATATCTTTGGTTCGACTACTTTTTTATAAAAATAATAATAATTAATATTTATAATTTCAAATAATGGTCATATTATTATATTTACTATCAAATATAATTTTCATAGTCTAACTATTTGGAATCACAACGGTTGATACAATTTTCTACAATATCCGCCGTTACGGATCCGAGGGCCGTTAGAAGTTGAAGGTTCAATCAACATCCTCTTGTACACACGCTTACATATTCTTTCAAAAAAAAACACACACACACACACGCTTACATATATTACTATACTATATGGCCACTTGATTTGGGACTTGCAAGGTTTTTTTTTTTTTTTTTTTTTGGGGGGGTAGATCCGCGGAGGACTTGCAAGTTTATTACTCTCTTAGTTTTGACATCATGGAGTGACGCTTTGTTTTGACATCAGTTGCTGTTCGTCATGCTTATTATATATGGACGGAGATGCTTAATTGTGTGGTCAAAGTTGCAAACTTGCAACTCCATTTAATCATGCACAGAGGCAACAGCAACGCGTATCCTCCATAGATTTCTCCTTCATCGTTAGCTTGTCTCTTTATCTTTCTATATATAATTCAGTTATATATGTACTACTAGTGACGTGTAAACAGTCGTCACTGTTTTCTACACGCGATGCACGTACTACTCCAGCAATTTTGTATTACCTGCGCAATCACTTTCCACACAAGAACTTCAAACATTGCATTGTTAACCTTTTGCAATAGATATTACAGTATTGATGTTTCTTTGTCACCACGGCACACCAGGGGCGGAGATGGGCCTAAGGCCACTAAGGCCATGGCCTTAGGCGTGGGCCGAAAAATTAAATAACAAAAAAAATTCATGGCCCAGTGAAATTCATCGGCCCAGTTGCTCCCGTCCAACTCCCCTCGCGTCAGGACTGCCTCTCGCGTCCTCTCGCGTCGCTCCCGTGATCCCGTCGCTCGCTCGCGTCCCGTCCTCCCGTCTCTCCCTCCCGACCGACTGCAAGTCTGCAACCCTAGCCGGTCGCGGCGTGCAGCAGAGCAGCAGCCAGGGCGAGCGGGGCGGCGGAGGCCAGCAGCAGCAGCACTGGCGCGGGCCGCGCGGCGGTGGGCAGCAGCCCAGCAGGACCGGCGCGGCGGCCTGCAGCACATACTCCGGTGGTGCTAGCGGCGGCGCAAGTGCCTGCAGGCCAGCATCTCGGCGTCGGCGTAGCCTGGTGGCCGCGTGGGCAGGCAGCAGCTTAAGCCCTGCAAGTCGCACACACACATAGCAGGCAGGCTGCCAAGCAGGTGGCTCTGTCTCACTTGCCGATTTGACTGAGTGAAGATATTGTAGCCTCTCCTGATTGGTAATACCCCATTCTCAAATCTCAAATCTAAGTTCCAGGCTACCAGTACCAGATGTGTTGTCATCTGTTCCTACCAAGCGCAAGCGGCTAAATGAAGATATTTTTATTTGTTTTGTTGAAACAGATGGAGGTAGTAGAAAAGATGAATATAGTTTATACCATTTCTAAGAACTGAAGTCTCGGATAAAAGTTACATTCATTATCTAAAACTTGATGTTTCCATCAATTCTTTTGTGGATTTAAGTGTGGAATTCATATATACTATCTATAAGCTAGTTTTGTTATGTATCAATAGTTGACCTGGTTTGGGCGCTATTTTGACCCGGTGGAGGTGGAGCGGCCCTAGGCGTCAAAATTGACGAGCTCCGCCACTGCGGCACACTATGGCTAGCTAGGCGATGAGAAAGAAATATTATAGCTACTTTTGTGTTGCACATGGGCAGCTGCCTATATCATATCATCACGTCAACTTGCTGACGTGCGGTGTGTCTAGCTATATGATATATAGTGGTGTCCGTGCTTGTCTCTTCTTTTTTTGCCCCATCTAGGACATTGTCATATTATAGTGGCCAGGTACGTATTTTATTATTCATTTCACTTTCTACTTTCATTTTTGTATTGCTCAACAATATTGCTCCCAATAGCTCTCCTCCTTTAATTTCTTCCTCGGACTTTTCTAGGTATATAGCTTTTGCTAAGAACCTAGATAAACATTATGCCTAGAAACAAGATAAAAAATTAAAGCTATATATCTAGAAAAAAAAACATAACGACTTATAATTTGGAATAAGGAATAGATGCTAATATAACTCATATAGATTGAGTTTATTTCTAGACGTATGTTGCCCTGCCTAATAACCACAAATCCAGTCCACGGACACAGTAATATTGTTAATTACAATCATGATTATAAACTGATTAAATTAACTGAATATGTCAGGAACCAGCTAGATTGGGCCGGAACCGACACGTGGATTGGGGAATTGGGGAAGAGGATAGCGTAGATGGGGGTGGTGGTGGACGGCGGCGGTCGCTCGCCGGCCGGGCGGTGGCGCTGGCGCCCGAGGCCCGCGTGGGCGCGCGGCGGCGGCGCGCTGGTGGCGGCGGTGGGGGCGGGGGCGGGGCGCGCGCGTGGGAGAGGAGAAAGAGGAGATTGGGATAATTTTCTTTATTTGCTTGTTGCCCCGAAAGATTACAGACCCCTTACTTTTATAGCCCGGCTAGTGGGACTTGTATCTCAAGCAATCTTTCTAAAGGTTTCCTTATAGATTGGAATACCTTTTACAAGCATATCCTATTTATTTATTTCCTAATAAGGGTCTCCCTTATAGATGAGATATCCCCTTGCACACCAAAACACCTAAAGATAATCCTAGATATTTTCCTCCTTTATTTCGAATTAATTGCCGAAGAATCCGCGGAAGGGAGGAGACGGCGGCGGGCGCGCGCGCGAGCCCGGGGGTGGCGCCCGTGCTCCGTGGGCCTGTCCTTCCTTGGGCCCTATTTCCTGGGTCATGACGTGAATAGCTATGAAGTAATGATCTTGGAAGTATGTTATCCTAGGCCTAGACTTGTATTTGAGTATTTGGTGTCCTTGCATTGTAATTTTGTTATTAGTTCTAATAAGTTTATTTGCATATTTACATGAGTTTTTTTTTTTCTAAGAACACTAAATAAGTACTCACTGCTATATATATCTGAAGCTTTGTATGGATTTTGAAGCAGGCCACCACTACATGGTTTAGGCCGCCACTTGAAACCTTAGGCATCTCCCTCCAAGGACCATATAACAAATTAAGTGCTTAAACAGTTAGGCACCAGCAAACCAAACACATAAGGTGCCGGACATTATATTATCAATCAAATGATCGTTTGTTTTACATCTCATGCACTCTTATTTTACTGGATTTCTTTTTTCTCCCTACATAACTTTGTATTATTGGCACTAGTACTACTGACCTAAAAATGTAATAAAAAAGGAAGATAAACTATACTTGTACTCTCATAGACCTAGTTAATTGGGTTTCGGATCCAGCTAGTACTAGTAGTCCATGAAGAGGAAACGCTCGAGATCGTGGAGAGGGTCATCTTCAGCCATGTCCCCAGAATACCCATCCCAGCTGGTCTCGCCGGAGATGCACGAACCAGTTGCCGACGGGATTTCGCCATTGTCGTCTCTTAAAGCACCACAGAGCTGCTGCTCATCATCCATACTTACAGGAAACATCGGCTCTTGGCACTGAGGAAAACAGGCAGGGGGCTGCTGGCGGTGGTCCATCAGACCAGGCAGCAGCAGCAGCGGTGGTTCTTGCTTCATGTTCATGGCTGCCGCAGCAGCAGCATGCCCAGTTTGTTCTTGCTTCGTGTTGCAGCAGCCTGCTAGCAATGCAGCGAGGTTGTTGCTGCTGCTGCTGCTGCCGGTGTTGTTGGCTATGGCTGCAGATTTGGAACTGGAACTGTTGGTGTTGCAGGTGTGGTCGTTGTTGTAGGTGACGTGGAACATGGGTGGGTCGCTGTTGTTGTTGTCCATCTGCTGGACGTGCTTGGTGGCCAGACAGCCGGCGTCGTCCTTGTAGGTGCACCGGAAGTAGCTCCTCGTGAAGAGCGTCCCGTTGATCTTCTTCTCGCCGTATTTCCTCCACTCGTAGCCATCGTCATAGGGCACGACGGTTTCGGTTGTCCATTACGATTTCTTCCCTTCTGTAGCTACTGATGATCTGTAGTTTCAATTCAATGATTGGAAGCTACACAGTCAGTGATTGAACAGAGAGGTTCAAGCAGTCCAAGTGAGAGGTCGATCCAGCAGTGGAGCATATGCACACACACCTTCTTCTTTTGGCGCCTCTTTTGGGTGCCATGGCTTGGGAATCGGCAGACGCCGGGCTGAGCGGCGAGAGCTGATGAGGCTCAGCTTTGACGACGCTTATTGGTGTCACCGGAGCAGGCTGCTGCTGCTTCATGACGGAGAGGGCGACGTTGAGGGCTCGCAGCGCCTTGCCGAGGAGGCTCTGCGCCAGCTGGGTCGTCGACGGCGGCGGCGAGTGGAGGAGGAGGAGAGGCTGCTGGAGCTTGATGAGCTCGAACACCTGCGCCACCTCCCTCACCGCGGCCTCACGGTCCGCCACGCAAGCCATGGACGACCGGACCTCCTCTTCTTGTTGTTGCTGGATATGGATGGAGACTACGAGAGTGAATGTATGTGTGTCGTTTTGTGTTGTGGAAGCTAAACCTGAACTCATACATGAAAGCTCCCGAGACGAGCTTATATATATCAGTGGTGGACCAGACTAGAGCGCGTGGAATTCGATAGACGATGGCATGCAATCCATGCATGGATTACTACATTGGTCGTTCAGCTGGGAGCAGGTGAGCTCACTAAAGTATGGTTCAGATGGTGGATTGTGGAGCCGAGCCTCCAGCAGGGCAAGCACTAATTAATAGTCCACGAAGATGCCCAGAAGTAAACATTTCTGAAAGAAATACTACTCCTAAGGGCGCTTCTAATGGTTACCAAATAGCTAGCCGTTAGGGATCTCGGCAAAGCATCCCAAAACGCCGTATTGTTTGGCCCTTTGCCGAGAGCCATGCCGGGCGGCTCTCGGCAAAGCCGCCGTCACCGTTACCCCCTCCGTTCCCCTTTGCCGAGAGCCAAAACCGCACTCGGCAAAGGCTTCGCCGAGTGCCCGATAAATGGCTCGATAAATGGCTCTTTTGACAAAGGGTCTTTGCCGACAGGTTTAGGGTCTTCACCGAGTGCGTGGGGCACTCGACAAAGAAGGTATGTCCGGTAGTGCTAGGAGAAATTCTATTGACTATCAATGATAATTTGTAAATAGCTAGTTAGATGAGATATATAAATAAGAAAAAAAATAAATACTATAGTTAAGAATTATGCGAGAGAGATGTTTTTAGGAGATCGAGCTAGATTAGCTATTTATTAGTCACTAGCTATTTGGGATTGCTATCTCTCCTTGATAGCCAATGAAAGTGTTATACTTATTTATTTATTTTTATACCACATCTAGTTTGCACATACAATAAAAAAGTTAGAACATAAAAAAAAAAACAGTGTATCCCTACTAGTTTTATACATATCTGCTCTCTGTGTTGATTAACACAAAAGGCAAATAGTTACACCGAACTTTATAATTAATCATGAGTTACATATTCTTTTTTTATTCGAGAAGTTTTTTCAACCCAGACAAAGAATAACTTTTAAGATATTATATTCTTTCTCGAACACGAGCAACCCTATTTTTCTATACAATAACTTGAAATTATATTCTTTCTCGACCACATGTTTTTGCATAAATGGCGCGCAAGAACAAAACCTCCATTTAGTCGTCACATAACCGGTACGGCGTGTCCCGGTCCTTATGCCAGTGTTCTTGACGACGCGTACCGTACCAAAGTGCACGCGCAGTCAAACAAATGAGGGATGATGGAATGGACTGATCCGAGCATCCATATCAGGTCCACACTACCCCACTGTTATATAGCAGCAGAAACAAACTAACGGCTGGCCGGTCGTATTGGCCTAACCCCCCTTCGCACGCATGCTGATGGAATGCACATTGTTAATGCAATGCAACCAGAGTCAGGGGGTTAAACCTACCATGGCCAGGGAGGGTTCATCCAAGTACTATATAGGAGTAGTCTATATTCACTTGTCAGCTTATTTACACTGCAACAGAATCATGAAAATAATTAGATGAGAGGCATTGCTAGCAAATGTATCTGATGGAATTAACCTTTTGCTGCTCTTTGCAACTATCCAAAACGTTACTTACACCGAACACAGCTTTAACAAATTCTTTTTGACCTGGAGACAGACCAACACCTATTCACTTAATGCCCCTAACAGGAGGAATGTCTTTTCTATACAATAACTAGAATTATATTCTTTCTCCCAACTTTTGAACCCCAAGAACAGTTCTGGCCGGCAGATGAATCCGGTAAGGCTGGATGGATCGTCTGATCAAGGAAGGGATGTCGCGTACCGTCATTCACGCGCAGTAATCAAACAAGCTGTGGGATGATCTGGACTGAACCGAGCATCAGGTCCACACTCTTCAGAGACGTATAGAGCAGAAACGAACTAACGGCGGTCGTAGTAAAAATAAAGGAGAGAGCAATCCAAAAACCTGGCGGTTGGGGTGTTTCATCCATCAGTACCATATTCACTATTCAGCTTATTACACAACACAGACATGCCGGGTAGCAATGTATCTTATACTTTGGCTAAGATTTCAACTCTCAAAACGCGGTACACCTAACACATATTTAGAAATTTGTTTGACCAGAGGTTGGAATGTAAAGTCGTCGTATGAAACTATAGACTACTTCAAGCCAATATAAAGTCACGTGTCACTACGGTTGGAGTTTCAAAAAAAAAGTCGTCGTCTGAGAGGAGCCTATAGACTACGCAAGCAACCAATTTTGTCACACACATGGTCAACGTACGCAGTTATTCACTTAGTTTTTTTTACATGATTTATTCACCATAGTTGTATGTAGTTGGACATTTAGGCCTCTTATTTTACGAATCACGGTACAACACTGACACACTAATTAATACATATATACATACATTCACCTCTTTAAATGCGTACATAACCGAGAGACCAAAACTGAGCTAGCAAATTTATAGATGATCGAAGCCACCATATATAAGCGAGTTGGGCTCGATCTTAGACCTCTTTTTTTAAGAATCACGGCCCCTAGACCACTTTTTTTACAAATCACAATACAAACATAGACACTCGTAATGTACAAACATTCACCCCTACGAATGCAACACTTACACTTCCCTTATGATCGAGTGAAAGATTGAGGATGAGTTGGCAGATTTCGTGAGATTGCATTGATCAAATCACCATAGGTGTCTCATGGTCGATGGGCATGTCATCTACCATTGAAAGAATATGCACTAATCCTGGAACAAATCCAAAATATGTGAACATAATGTCAATTTGAGGACTTAGAGTCTATGTAGCTAGATAGACTCCACCATAAGAAATCCAATCAATTGGGCTCCCGTTCAGATCATAGGTCTTGGACCTCCCTATGGAGGAACATATATATTGGTGATGGGAAAGATATTGCTCGCAAAACATTGAGCACCTCGTGTGTGATGAACCAGAAGAGCCTTTTGTCTAGTCTAGATGTAAGACCTAGAGTTTAGATTGAATAAATCGTGCCACATGTATAATTACTAGATGACATCAACTTTCCTGATTCCTCAGTAGATCTTTTCTTATAGAGACTTATAGTGCAAATGCCTATTTAGGCATCCAACCTGGCGCTCTTCATTTTGTTTTTGTCTTTTTGCGGGTGTTGCACTACGATTAGCGGGTATGCCCGTGCACATTAGCATCTTTGTGCTATGGACTTGCTGGGGACTCATATCTCTTGATGGTCGAAAAGTTTTCTAGTTTTATCATGGTTTGTATTGGTGGCACCAAATTGATGGCCTCTTCACTACTACCTATGTGATTTTCCGTGGTGTTTTTTTTTTTTGTGTTTTTTAAAACCGCCACGAAAGGAAGGTTTTTGTTTTGGGACCCAAAAACCGCCACCGTTTAAAAAAAAATAAAATCCAAACTGAAACCCTAACGGGCCCAAATCTAGGAAGCCCGCCCGCCGCGCCGCCGCCTCGCCCGCCTCCCCGCTGCCCGCCCGCCCGCCAAGACGCTCGGCCGCCCGCCCCGCCGCCTCGCTGAAAGGTCCTAATGGCTAGAGAGGAGGAGGGGGGGGGATAGCCTATTAAAAATTCTTGCAACAACACTGGTTTTGGTGAAATGAGCGGTGCCAAAAGCTATCTATGCAAGCCACAAGCAAAAGATGATATTTCTAATATCTCTAAGTCCACACAAATGCTAGGTCGCTATATTACTCTAGGTGAACAAGCAATTCTAACTAGTTTACCAACTAGGAGCTAACAATTCTAGCAAGGTAAGCAACTAAACAACCTAGGCAATTCTACACAAGTATATCAAGTAAATGCTAGAGAGGGTGATCGATATACCGACGATGAAGTGTAGAGGTGAAAGCCAATCACCGTGATCAATATGAAATCTCCAACGAGCAAGCACACAATTGACACGATGATTTTTACCGAGGTTCACGTGCTTGCCGGCACGCTAAGTCCTCGTTGTGGCGACACACTCACTTGACGTGTGCTAAGCTTAATGGCCGGTGCCAAAACCCCTATGGGCGCTCAAGCAAACGATCACAAGAGAGGGTCCAACAAGCCACGAAGCAATCCACTAGTGCTCCTTTCGCGAATCTCCCGCGGGGTGGAACGACCCCTCACAATCACCACCGGTGTGGCCTCAAACAAGCTCCACTTGAGCTCAACACCGCCTCTTGCTCCAAGCCGCTAGGGAACCTGGGCAAATTCCCAAGAGAAACAAGAACTCGCGGCTTCTCCAAGGATGAAGTGCCTCTAGATGCAACCAAGCAATGCAATGCACTTCTATCACTCTCAATCTCACCAAGAATTTGAGTTAGAGTTGGGGAGATGAGTGGAGAGGAGTATCAAATGCTCACTAGCAAGTTGGAAGCTTCAAATGTGCAAGAGAGAGCCTAAGGAACCAGCCAACCAAGTATATATATGGCTCCTTCTCGAAATGGAGCCGTTGCTCCAAAAATTTGTTCTCGCGGGGTGACCGGACGACCGACCGGAACCGCCACCGTCGCGAGTCCGGTCACCTTCCGATCGCTACCGACAAGGTCGACCGGCCCCTCCTCCGCGCGTCCGGGCCGGTGCTTCCGCCCGGCCGTCCGGTCCAGTGGTCCGGTCCCCTGTCCCCGCCAAAACCAGCCTTGAGGGCTCTCGCCAGACGCACCCACCGGAGGATGTGTGGTCCGGTCACTTCGCCCGAGCGTCCGGTCGCCCCGAAACAGCCGTTTTTCTTCTTTTTCTTTGCTCTTTGCTTCAATCTTGCTTCGCCTCTTGCCATGGGTTGCCAACACGTCGAAGATGACCACGTTATCACCAATGTTAGCACGTCGAGATGTTAGGCAAGATCGGAGTGCTCTCATGTCCTAAATGCAATATGCAAGTCAATTGGACCTGGGGTTCATGGAGGATTGTCGCAAGATCCCCCTCTTGATAGGGTTATCTATCCTATAATGTGATCACACGCCTATCGGAAAACCCTATCAAGATACCTTTGCCTTGATCTCCTCCTTGTTCCTTCCTCTCAAGTTGACGATCCATCAAGTCCACCGACATTGTCCATGTTCATGATCATCATGCTCCTTGTCATCAACCTAATCCTTTCTCAAATCATACACTTAGAGCAAAGGATTAGTCCACAAGTGGGAGATTTCACTTCGCCCGCGCCCGAATGGGCGCTAGATTGTCAAGTGGGTTGGAACGTGCCTGGCCACCACCCTCATTAACTCAACCGCCGTCGCGTCGTTAATCCGATTTTTTTTTTTTTTTGGAGAAGAGCGGGGAGTGAGAGAGAGCGGGGAGATGGAGAGCGCCAATGCAGCGTGGGGGGGATGGGTTAGGGTTCATATTATAACCAATGGGTCACGATTGTCAAGTGGGTTGGAACTATTATAACCGAAAATATTATAACCAGCAAACGTTAATAGAAAATAACCTCCATGGATAATAGGGACATTAACCGTGGCGGTTTTCAAAATAACCGCCACGGAAAATGATTTCAAAACGTTGTGCAAAATCAGCTGTGTAGTAGTGCTTGATCATCTTGTACGATGAGGTGGTCATTGCTCTTTCGACATGATGTGTCTTGAGAAGTTCTTTTATGGCGTTCCAAGTTTTGGGGCATGTTAGTGGATGATTGGAGGGTGATGCTTTGAGTTTTGATGGGAGGACAATGAGGTGGTCATTAGCGTCGTCCCTGCGTTTTGAAATACTGAGAGATAAAGAAGAAAGGAAAAGACAGAAAAAGAAAGTAGAAACGAAAAGATGTGTTGTGGTTTAACAATTAAAGATGGCCTAGACTGTACATGAGAGATGTTTTTCTTAAAGATGTCATTTTTTGAAACCGTGGAGAGGTATTATCTATTATGATTGTCACATGCACTAGTACGTAATTGTCCATCACTGCCGGGCTCCAACCCCCTTCACCAATTAGAAAACTGAACCGCGGAACCATAGCGGTAGTGATGTGGGGTTTGAAACACTACCGGGTCAAAACACCGGGCGGTGATTTGAGGAGAGACTGCCGGTTTGATATCGAACCGGCAGCGCAGATCGTCACCGAACACCGCCGGCAGCCTTCCACGCGACCGCAGCATTTTTTATCCAAGCAATGCAGGTTCGGAAGTCACCGCGAGTTGATATTGGGAGCACCGTCGGGCTTTAACGAACCGACGTAATCGTGGGGATAACACTATCGGGTTAGACTGAGCCGACAAGTGTATCGAAGAGCTAACAATGGCGGCTTACTTTGAACCCGCCGGTGAACTTTACGTGAACACCGTCGGGCGATCTCAACCCGACAAATAAGTTATTAGAGTGGAGACTATCGGTTGGTTAATGCAAAATGACCGTGATGTTTCGCTGCCTATGACGGTTAGTAATTCAAACCGATAGTGTTTAGTATAGTTACACTACCGGTTTGTTGCTCATTCATTGTCGGCCCATGCCACCCGACGTTTTTATTTTAAATTTTTGAATTTATTCATGGAATTCAGCTCTTTTTAAATCCGAAAAATCATCATACATTAATATCGTCAAAACATTACAGAATTTAATGGTTACATACAACAAAATCCACTTAATGTTCTAGAAACTAAGCCTACATGAACTTCTAAAATAAAAACACCAATGACCATAGAGTCATAGACATAAATAAAAGCATGACATCTTTCCAAAACCAATTAAGCAACAATTCTCGCAATCTTCATAAGTATGTGGGGTGGCTTCTCTTCAATCTCCGGGCCGGCTAGTTTGCACCATTGTAGGCGACGACGGCTTCACCTTCGGTGTTGTATTTTCTGAATAATTATTAGCGTAGCCTTGGACTTGAGCATAACAATCTTCCCGTGTTAGATAGATCCCCGAGACGCGACCAACAAACACTACGTACCACGCCATGCTTGCCTATACATGTCACCAAAATAGGATGATATTGCTATGTTATTCATAAAAGTTGTACAAAGAAGCACGCACATATATTTAAAATATCCAAACTGAATTTCGAACAACACTAACTCATGAATTTCAATCACAATTCGAGCACGGGTTGCGGTGACCGAGACGGGCATTTCAACGAACACCTCAAGGGCGTGACCGACGCACTCACCAAGCTTTCGCGCCTCGTGCGCTCCTATCTTGTCTTGGAGGATTTGAGGAGGACAAGGTCGCGGACGGTACGGCGTCGGGCGGTGAAGAGGAAGACGGCGTGAGGGCGTGGAGGAAGAAGCGGGCGGTGGTGGTGGCGGCGGTTCCATTCTCATAGGTAAAAACTCGGCACCTAAAGGAAGACCAAGCGGGCGACGCGAGGCTAGGACAGCGGCGAATTAGTTCTCATTCTCATAGGTAAAACTCGTACACCTAAAGGGATAATTAGTTCTCACCGTGGAAGGGGCCGGCGGGCGAGGATGCCGGGCGCGGGGCGCTTGGGGACGTCGGAGTGGAGGAGCGCGCGTGGGAGAACGCCGTCAAGCCTCGATTCCGCTGGAGCGAACGACCGGGGATGCGTGAACGGACAGCCCGGGCGGCGTAGGGGATGACAAACGGCGACGTTGGGTTGGTGGTGCGCTCCGTCGGCGAATCGGGTGCTCTTTACGCCGGTGGGGAAACGAGAATGGCGCGGTGTTCAAATGGCTTGCCAAAATTTCGCTCCGAGCCACTCACCTATATATATATAGGCAAGGCTGGTTTGGGCGCGGTGGGGAACGAAATGGTGGGAGGTTCAAATAGATTTGGAAAGTTTCACCCCAATCCTATTCGCTGCCGGTTATTTCACGCAACCGGCAGTGAAATAGAAATGCTGCCACTTCATGGATGATCATGTGCCTCTGTGAAGGATGTGTAATCCTCCATGGTGGAAATGGCTTGAATTTTTTTTCCAGTCATGTACACCCAAAATATGACCCCACAGAAGTTCTTAGGTTTTTCTGATAAATATTTTAATTACTATGATTTTCTTCTAGCTAAACTGGCGACAACAAGGCTAATTAAACCATGGAAACACAAGAATTTATCTTGGACCTCCACGGTGATTTGCCTCCTAGGGCACATGATACCCCGTGGAAAAGTCTAGCAAAGATTCGGCTCTTTTCGGTAAGGTACGCTCAGTTCAAACTATAATTACAAGATGGCGTCGTGCGTAAATTCAAATAAACTGGGAAAAGTACCAAACCAACTCCGAAAAATCTCAAACTTCGTGGGTGCTTCCCCATTTGCATGTGAAAGGCTCAGAAAAAGTTTGAGACCACTACAACACCGGCAAACATATGAACCACATGGAGCACAAGAACTAAAAGCTCGTATAGTCCCGGTTCGATGGTAGGGATCATGTGCCTCTCGTGGAAGGATGTGTAATCCTCCTTGGTGGAAATGGCTTGAATTTTTTTTTTCCCAGCCATGTACACCCAAAATATGACCCCACACAAGTTCTTAGGTTTTTCTGATAAATATTTTAATTACTATGATTTTCTTCGAGCTAAATTGGCGACAAGAAGGCTAATTAAACTATGGAAACACAAGAATTTTTCTTTGACCTCCACGGTGATTTGCCTCCTAGGGCACATGAGACCCTGTGGAAAAGTCTAGCAAAGATTCCGGCTCTTTTAGGTGGGTACGCTCGGTTCAAACTATAATTACAAGGTGGCGTCGCGCGAGAAATTCAAATAAACCGGGAAAAGTACCAAACCAACTCCGAAAAATCTCAAACTTCGTGGGTGCTTTCCCATTTGCATGTGAAAGGCTCGAGAAAAAAAGTTTAAGACCACTACAACACCGGCAAACATATGAACCACATGGAGCACAAGAACTAAACTCAGTATAGTCCCCGGTTCGATGGTAGGGATCATGTGCCTCTGTGAAGGATGTGTAATCCTCCTTGGTGGAAATGGCTTGAATGTTTTTTCCCAGCCATGTACACCCAAAATATGACCCCACACAAGTTCTTAGGTTTTTCTGATAAATATTTTAATTACTATGATTTTCTTCGAGCTAAACTGGTGACAAGAAGGCTAATTAAACAATGGAAACACAAGAATTTTTCTTGGACCTCCACGGTGATTTGCCTCCTAGGGCACATGAGACCCTGTGAAAAAGTCTAGCAGCATTCCGGCTCTTTTCGTGGGTACGCTCGGTTTAAACTATAATTACAAGGTGGCGTCGCTGCAAAAATTCAAATAAACCGGAAAAATACCAAACCAACTCCGAAAAATCTCAAACTTAGTGGGTGCATCCCCATTTGCATGTGAAAGGCTCAGAAAAAAGTTTGAGACCACATGGGCCACAAGAACATTACAAATTAATTAGGAAGGAACCATACAACCTTACAAATAATTAATATAGTAAACACACTAATCATCATCATCGCCGCCGGGATCAATATTGGGTCCAAATTGTGATCCATGCACACGAATGTAGGATTGTAGAAATATCGGGTAATTGATGTCACGCATTAAGTATCCGCTTGAGTCGATGAAGGTCAATGCCCTTATGATTGCACTCTCTCGTCCCTCGCAAGGACGTAAAAATGCTCGACCATAGATATAACCTCTTGAACGACCGGTGTCTAAGTTAGTAAACCTTATGCAATATTGTCGCCCTTCCGTAGTTTGCTGGCCGAGGTGTGCCGCAGTCCCAATTGTACCCGAAGTCGGTTCGTAGCTTGGTCGAGAACGACCGCCAAACCACATGCAGCATAAGTAAGATCGTGGAGCAAAATGCGCAAGTGGGAGAATCAAAATGAATGAGGATGATGTGAATCTATCTAATATGCATTGCCAAAATGATGAAATTAATTTATTACCACATCATCATGGTTGTAACTCCCAACATATTCGCTATATTGCCATGGGGGATATTATCGCCAGACAAGGCAAATATCTTGAAGTGCGAGAAATCGGGCACAATGTAGCAAACACGTCGAAGAGAATCTAAGCACAAGGAAACGACATGGTACTCGGCATTTTGCACGGTCGTTTTCTCGTTTCCCCTCTCGTGGATTAGGTGGTCATTTGTGTCCCGAATCCTCGAAGGGATGTAAAAACTTATTTCACACGTATATAGTTGATGACCAGTGACGATGCTCTAGATGTTGTTGTCTCCACAAAACCGAGAGATAGAGAACCAGGCTAAGTCTTTGTTTCTAGCCATTGTATTGGGGATAAAGTCCGTGACACATAAAAATGCAACAAAATGACGTTAAGTTAAACTAATTGTCCATGTATTTGTTATAGTAAAATAAGAAATAAAAATGTTAGAAAAAATTACATACGATGATTTGGATAAGGGAATGGCCTTGTGTCCACACCCGGGGCGAATGGCTCATCGCCAGCGTGAAAACACAGTTTCTTGTGGTGGCGGCAAAGGCGGAGGACCGTTCATACCACCAAATGAAATATAAAAAAAAAAAAAAAAAAAGGACAAAGCTCATAAATATATATAGTATATATATATGTGTATTGTTTATATGCATATATATAGGAATTCTAGACAAGAAAAAAATATCCTTACCAATGTAATATCCTGGAGCCATGAACAAATCTCCTAGAAAGAGAGAGAGAGTGTGAAAGAGCCGAGTGGATTTCGTGCGGTGAATAGCTTGTGGGTGCGTGCTTGGGTATGTGTGTGGATGCGGCCGGGGCGCCTTGATTTATAGCGGGTTGATCGTATCACTTTGTCGGGTATTAAGATATACCCGGTGATAACAACATGACTACCGGTTATTTGAATGGAGCCTAAGAAGCAATATCACTACCGGTTGTTTGTATGTATCCGGCGGTGAATTCATGTGTTGTCACTTCACTCGCTTGCATGCATGCATTGTTGGGTTTTGGTATGTACTGTAGGTGCTTCTTAAAGTCGGGGTTTTGGTTATGGATGTGAATAAAATTCATTATTTGTTCTTTTGTTTTTGTTACATATATAACTTTATTTTATTCACATTAGATTTGGATATATCTGTTGAATTTTCTCACAATATGCAGCATATTTTATTGACGCTTAACCGCCTCTTTATTATGTTCGATGAAGGGTAAAAATGGGAACTCAAAGATATCGAAGAGACAATCAACATTCATAACAAAATGAAATACAACAGATAAGAAATTTGATTGCATATATTTTCATAACAAAGACCTTACATTACATATATTTCCATAGCAAAGACCTTACATAGAACTAAATATATGGTAACAAAGACCAATTCACGATAGGTCAATGCAATACAATCAAAGTGTACAAGCACATTAAAATTTAACCACCTCAAGTAAGTCTCTTGTAGCATCTCCTCGGATCGAAGAAGTGGCGAGGCTGCTACGTGCACTCATTGAGGAGGTTGGAGGATGAGATTCACCGGGAGCTTCATCTTCAGCCCAAACTTGACCATTGGACCGAGGATGAAATCACGCGTAACTAGGTCCAATGGTCATTGTTTTTCCATGGATGCACCATATGATTCGGATACTATATGCCCATGTGCCCGGATATTGGTGAACACTAGCACCCCAAAGCACAAGGACTCCGGACTCTTAATATGAGTCCGAGTTCGATCTTGAATCATGGCACCCACGTGTTTGCAAGCCCCTTATGTCTCTCCTTCATCGGTAAGACTCTTCTAGCACCTTTTCGTAAACCATTTTCTTGGACTAGGCATATTCAGATGTGGAGGGCTTTCTCCCAAAGAAAGGCCATATGTATGTGGAACTGGAAAGTACTTGCTAGCAAAGAAGATCGAGGACGAAGAACAAGGAAAATAAGGAGAAAAAATATTTCCTAGATCCAAAACCCATGACACTAAAAATTCAAAACTAAGCCCTCTCAGATTTTGAGGAGAGGGTTAGGAACTACTGGACGAACCAAGAATGCAAGAACAGAGAGGAGAAACTGGGTGCAAAACACAGCGTCCCCCTTGCCGTTTAAATAGGCGAGATGGCGTGGTTGAGTCGACTGCCGTTGTACGGAGGACGCGTGGCGGCGGTCGCGCCAAAGATTGGGACGATGGTCGGCCGGTCGAGTTGAGAACCGTGCGGCCGTTGAATTTTTTCGAAATCACCGCCGGGTCTAAGTTTTCACCCGGCAAAGGATGTCGAATACCACCGGCGAAAAGATCTGCACCGGCGGTGATCTACACATCATTGCCGGTGTGAAACTTGCACCGGCGGTGATCTACACATCACCGCCGGGTGTGAAACTACACCCGCGGTGTTTTAACCGACATTGATTTAACCCGCCGACGCCGCAGCCGGTGCCACGAGCTTTTCTCATCGATTCCGGGAGACACCGTCCGGTTTCCTAACCGGCGATGAATGCTACCGCCAACGCGGTTCTCCAAGCGAGTGGCATACATGCAGCACAAAGCCACCGTGAACACGCTAAGTGAACGTGACAGCTACAAGATTGTGGTAAAAAAAAAAAAAAAAAAGTGATGACTATCCGTTGGGCGGTACAAAGTTTGATTCTTTAAATAGCCCTAAGCGGTTGTTGTGGACGTGCTACGGCTTGTTGAGTGTGTCATTTTCGTGCTCCGGCCGGCCAGAAGTCTCTCGTCTCCCTCCCTCCCTCCTCCCGCTCCCTCACCCGTCGGCATCGAAGGTACATGTGGTTGATCTTGTAGCAATGGTAAACAATGTGAAGCATGCATTCCTTGTTTTAAAATAACAATGCTAAACTCGATCATCGTTCTTGAAAAAATGGTCATAAACCGGCTTGTTGGGGATCGAACCGGGGATTTCGGGATTGGGTGTTGGGAAACGCCGTGCCGCGGAAGCGGCCATTGGAAACGCGTGCACAAACGCTGCGTAGCGGTCGGCCTTTCGTGGGGAGACGGGCGGTCGCGGCGGCCATTGGATGAGCCGGTCGTCTTGTTGTTGATCGTTTTCATGGCGCGTCGTCTTGGGAATGACAATGGACTGCATGCATTCCAAGGCTTGCTACTATATAAGAACACTCGATTTGGTACCATCTCCATCACTAATTAGCCTCTTTCTTTCCATAAACCCCGGCAGCTAGCTTCTTCTTCATCGGCGATGGCGGTGTCTACACCAACGAGGAGCTTTTGTTCACCGTGGCGCGCCTCCATGGCGCCCTCGGAAACTCACCCACCGGCGAAGAAGTCGGCAACCTTGGCGTTGGTGGAGAAGGCGAACTTCGCCTTCAAGGTCGAGGCCATCGCCGACATCCTCGCTAGGGGATACCGGGCGGGGCTGGCGGAGCCAGCAGCCGGCGGCGGAACGCGGCGGCGGCGGGGAACGCGGCCGGGCGGCGAGGGCGAGGCGGCGGCGGCGACGAGGCCTAGGCGGCGGGCGGCGGTGATGGCGGCGGCGGAGCCGCGGCGGAGAGGTGATGGCGGCCGCCGCTTTCTTTTTATTTTTTCGTTTTGTAAATATATTATCTAGTAATATATAATAATTCTCAAGTCGTTTTTAATTCATCTCCGTTCTCTGTTTCTATCGTTTGTTTTTACTGTTCCTTCTTCCCCGCGAGCTATCGGTTCCTTTTGCTTCCCCGCCCAAATCGCTATCGGTTCTAATTCAACCCGGTTGTGTCAATCTTCAAATCGCTTTTCGGTTCTAATTCAAACCTGCGAGTGATCTCAGGTCCACCAAGACCACTTTGCCGAGGGAACGATTCAACCCGGTGGTGATCTGAGTCTTCATTGCCGGAATTGGTCGAATCCGTGGAGTTTCGAGTTTCCCCGCGCCTGAACGGTTCATCACCGCCGGGCGAGGTTCAACACTTGCCGGTGGATTAAATTCCGGCAGTGATGCCGGCGGTAGTGATGAGCGAATCTGTAGTAGTGCTAGCTATCGAAGTAAGTGAGCCTAGCGTTCAACTGGTTGGAAGAGAGGTGTGGTCATGCACCCAAGTACCTCACCACCCAAGTTCATGCCCTCTCTTGGACCAAATTTGGATATCTATCTCTCTTCTTAGTTCTTAATTAATGATTAATGAAGTGATTATTAATAATAATGAAAAACCACCTAGTTCCTCCTAGGTTGGATTTTTTTTTTTTGCCACGTGCTATTGAACATTTAGGTAGACGATATTTGAATTGCTCTAAGGCAATCCATATAGGCATACAGTGGCTTGTCTATTGTAATTTTGTGTTTTTGAGAATTGGAGGGAAATCTTGACGTAAGGATGCACTCGTCATGTGCCAACGTAAGTAAGTAATTTAAGAGAGAAAAAGAGCTATATGGAACGTTGACGACGACTACCAGACTCATGATCTATCGCGACTAGCTAGATAGCTCCTGCAGGATCGAGTGACGCATGCTGCTAGATTTGCCCCTCACCTTTTCTTCCTCCTTTACAATTTTGTTGCCGCGCTCTCGCTGGCTTTGTCTCTGTTTTCCGCACACGGTCTGCGTAGCATAAGATAGTCGAGTGCTATATATATAAACTTTTATTCCCCTTTCTCACTCTCTCTATCGTCTGAATATATAAACAAAAGGCTGATAGGAGAGCGGTAGTGTACACATCAGCAGTACTTTTATGGCCTGTCCTAGTACCTTCCGCGCATCTCATGTACATATGTAGATTGACGACAAATGCATGATGACTGAATATACAA
This sequence comes from Hyparrhenia diplandra, assembly GCA_015847255.1. NCBI lineage: Eukaryota > Viridiplantae > Streptophyta > Magnoliopsida > Poales > Poaceae > Hyparrhenia > Hyparrhenia diplandra. The sequence goes on along the minus strand of JADLZK010000908.1, from coordinate 442,458 downwards.
CGAGTGTCTCTTTACAAGTTGCCTATATATAATTCGAACTAAACTTAAAATTGGTGTGCACGCATGTCAAAGATGCATATATAATTTAAAGCTTCGTTTTCTTCTTTTGATGAAAGCGAATTAAACGTACTGATGCAAAAAGGCATGCTAGCTTTAGGTGGAGTGACGAAGCTAGACCAAAATAACCTAGACAGTGTATACAGTGCTCCCCGTCTCAAAAAAGGTTAACAATATTCAACTTTGACTAAAAGTACATAATAAAATATATTTTATAATAAACTTTTTTGAAATACAAATGTTACATATATTTTTTACAAATCTAATCAAAAGTGATAAAGTTTGACTAGCACGCATCCAAAGTAGTAACTCTTTTTATGGTATCAAGGAAGTGGAGAGATATAAACTAAATAGAGTTTGGTAGTTTTTTTGTCCTCCACTAGCGTGCAGGGTCCCATTCGCTTATGAATAGTGGTGGCATGCGTTCACACACGTGAAAGTGAGACTGGTCATGCATACATGCATGCATGCCAATGTGCCGGCCACAAAGACGCCTATCGAGATGGAGGTACGATGAAACTATAGGGATCTAGTGTGCACAATCTTTGTTTGGCGCGTGTGTTTGTTACGAAGCGACACGCGCAAGGACGCTGCTGAAATTAGAAGCGGGAGGTGGCGGGATATCTTCTTAGATAAGTTTTCTCTCCAAAGGAGTGACCAAGTATTTAATTTATTATTACTAATGATTCATTGTAACCATTTAATAGTGTGTATATATAAATAAATATTTATATTAACTTAAAATTATTCATGATACATAAAGATTAAATTAATTTTAGTATATTCTAATTTACTTTAAAACTAATTATTCATTGTTATAAATTATTTTTACACTGTAGTTAGATATTTATAGATGTAAATTATTTTAGATAATTTTTAATTCCATAATAAATATTTATACAAGTATAATATTTATTGATTAATTGATATATTTAATTATTTAATATTTACCATTTTCATGAGCTATCCTTCCCTGTGTTATATAGATAAATACTTTAATCTTTAAAACTACTGATAAGAAAAATGGCTATTTGTTATTTTTATTTGAATTTCTTCACTTGATCTATTATTCTATTAGATACTATTCATCATAATTTAGTTTACTTCAATATTGGAGATTTTTAGAAGTGTACTTTCATTTAGTTCACTTTGGTTATCGATTTGGGCGGAAGTGACACGTTGAAATTTATTCATGTATAGGGAGATGGCGGCGTGTAACAAGACAACGGCGACCGACTTGATGGCGAGTGGTGACGATGATCGGGCGGCGTGAATGCGTAGATGACGAGGGCCGAATGAACGACAAAAGGGAGACGGAAGATGATGACGCATATTCAAAACGACGGAACGGGCGGCGGCGCTGGCTTTTTGCACCCATATTGAATTGAATGAGAGAGAGCCTAGGGTTTAGAGAGTGAGCATTGGATGTTACCCCTTTAATTATTTTCTTCAGGCAAACGATTACATGCGCCTTGTATTTATAGTTCGAGGGAGACTTGCTCGCTTAAGAAAGGTCTAGAGGTTTCTTTATAGATTAGAATACCTCTTTTACAAGTAATCTTATTCCTTTCCTATTTTATTCTTATCCTTTATTCCCTAAATATTCGTTACTTAACCTCTCAGCATGACGATGGCGTGCTCACGGATTCGGCGCCCAGCCCCAGGTCTCCACGCATCTTGGGCCCTGGGCAGCGCTATGTGTTTCCTCTTGTTGGGCCCTATTCCGACGATCCCTTTTCGGTTCATGACATTCACTTTGGTTAATGGTGAACTTACTAGTAAAATTTATTCATGTATGTTGAATTTAACAATATACACTTTGAGTTGAGTTGAGTAAATATACGATTAGAAATCCAAATCCGAGACATATTTTTTTATTCATATTCAAAAATATTTTCACCCATATTTGAATTGAATTAAAATGTGGTAAAGGTGACATCTGGATCCCATTTCCTTATGACATGTTTCAAAAGAAAAGGATATTGTTTTTCTCAATCCAGTGAAGATGCTTGAACTCATTAGGTTTAGATTCCCGATCCCATCCTTCCCTATATACCGGCTATCCTCAGCATTAGGATTGCTAACTGATGGCTCCTAGACCATACCCCCACCCACGCATCTGTTGCCACACCAATATTCTTCCACCAATCATCCCATGAAACCCTAAAACCCCTTCTGGCTCTTGGATTGAAGAGAAATAATGATGGTAAAAGTGTGATTATCCAAAATTCTAGTTGGAAGGTCATGAATCTCACAACAATTAGAGAGTAATTTGAAGGTCATGATTCTCTCTACTACAATTTTAGGAACTCAACAACCCCAATGTCATTGCCTTCACTAAGGACCATAACAACACTTACAACTAGGATGATTTTACCATCGAGAGGTACAATCACTCATAATGCAGGACATCCTAGATACAAATTTTAAGTTGTGTAATAATTATTGTAGTACGTGCAACATTTTTACAGGTACACGGCTATGATATTGTCAATTGTTGCACTACACTGTAGCTACAAATGCTTTAATTTAGCTCCCTTAAACATTTTTTTTTTGGCTTAGCCGCAAATGTTTTTTTTAGCTCGGCTAATCTTTAGTGAGGTAAGTATTCAGTCTTTTCTCAAGATGACCAGAATTTATGTCTCTTCATTATGTTGTTTACTTAATAAAATGATGTAACAGACCATTGAATAACTCTTAAGTTGTTTACTACTGAATGTAGAGTGAATATGGATTATATAGGGATTAATTTAACAGTTGTGGAATAATGGATTTAGAGACATGTTATCCTAAATCCCTAGACATGTATTTGAGTATTGTGTCCTTAATTTTGTTAGCTCTATGTTATGTGTGCATAATGAAGTTTTTATATTTTTAGAAACCGTTAAATGAATATCCACCGCAATATCCTACATTCCTACTGTAGCTTTTTATAGATTTTCATTGAAGGAGGCCACCACTAATAAATAGCTTAGCCGGCAACTTGAAACCTTAGGCTCCTCTCCCCAAGGACCATAACAGAGTGCTGAAACAGTCAATAATTGTTGTTGGTTTTATATCTCATACACTGATCCAATTTTATGTCTCATTACATAAACCGCTAAATGATCTTTCCCCTACAAAACTCTACATTATTGGCACTACTACTGCCCTAAAAAACAAGATAGCTAGGAAGATCAAACTATACTTCTACTTTCATAAATCCTGTTAATTAGGTTGTGGAGCTAGTTAGTACTGGTAATCCATGAAGCTATCACACTGGAGGATCTGATCGAGGTCGCGGAGAGGGTCATCTGCCATCTGCGCCGCCATGTGCCCATCCCACCAGCTGGTCTCGCCAGAGATGCACGAACCAGTGGCCGATGGGATTTCGCCATCGAAAGGAGAGTCGTGGTCTCTTAAAGCACCACAGAAGAACTTCTGCTCCATACTTGTAGCAACCAGCAGCTCTTGCTGGCACTGTGGAATTTGTTCATAAGGAAAACTTTCAGAACGCTGGAGGTCAATCAGAGCTGGCAGCAGCAGCGGTGGTGGTTCTTGCTTCATGTTCATGGCAGCAGCATGCCCAGTTGGCCGAGCATTGATCGTCGTCGTCGTCGGTCCCTTGCCGCCGGTGCCGTTGCAGCAGCCTGCTAGCAACGCAGCGAGGTTGTTGCTGCTGCTGCCGGTGTTGGCTTTGGCTGCAACTTTTACACTGCAGGTGTGGTCGTTGTTGTAGATGACGTGGAACATGGGCGGCTCGTCGCTGTTGTTGTCCATCTGCTGGACGTGCTTGGTGGCCAGGCAGCCGGCGTCGTCCTTGTAGGTGCACCGGAAGTAGCTCCTCGTGTGACCAGCGCCGTTGATCTTCTTCTCGCCGTATTTCCTCCACTCGTAGCCGTCGTCATAGGGCACGGCCGTTACCGTCGCCCAGGACGACGAGGTCTTCTTCCTCCCAGCTGCTTCCATTCCTGCTGATGATCTGCAGCAGTTTCAATTGGAAGCAACAGTCAGCGAACGAGTTGATTCAAGAGATTATAACTTCCCAAAGAACAGCTTAATTCATAAATCGATCCAGTAGTTGAGCATGCACATGTACAGCACACAGGCATCATAACACACCTTCTCCTTTTGGAGCCTCTTATAGCCGTGTTGGGTGCTATGGCGGCTTGAGAATCGGCAGACGCCGGGCTGGGCGGCGAGAGGTGAGGCTCAGCTTTCACGGTGACAACAGGCTGCTGCTTCATGACGGAGAGGGCGACGTTGAGTGCTCGCAGCGCCTCGCCGAGGAGGCTCTGTGCCAGCTGGGTCGATGACGGCGGCGGCTGCTGCGGCGAGTGGAGGAGAAGGAGAGGCTGCTGGAGCTTGATGAGCTCGTACACCTGTGCCACCTCCCTCACCGCAGCCTCACGGTCCGTCACGCAAGCCATGGACCTGCAGACCTCTTGGATCTTCCCTTGTTGCTGGATATATGGCTGTTCACTCATCCATGGCTGCTCTCTACGAGCTTATATTCAGTGCAGGTGCGGCCTCGGCCAGGTGTGATGTGGCCGTGTGGGTGGTGGACCAGACCAGTACCGTACCAGACTACTACCAGAGCGCGTGGAATTCGATAGCAATCCATGGGTACATTGGTCGTTGAGCAGGTAGCAGGTGAGCTCACTAAAGTATGGTTGAGAATTCAGATGGTGGATTGTGGGAGCCTCCACCGTCCAGCAGGGCAGGCACTAATAGTCCAAGAAGATGCCCGGAAGGACGGAACACGACTAGGGCTAAACACCTCACCTCTGAAACTGAAATAAGACTTTTTACCTTGGTCGTCGTTCTCTCTTCCATCAGCATTCAGCAGCTTTAGTATTTGCTACGCATTCACAGCAAGTTCAGTCATAATTATATTTGCTATGTTAACCAACCAATAAAAATTTCCTGGTCCTTCCTCATCAGTGTTGATTTGGAAAACAGTATTTTGGAACCCGACTAGGGCTAAACACCTCTCAAACTGACGGTTTTGAATTTTTTTTTATGGTTATTGCATAAACCATCAGAGTAAATATAATTATCTTGACGGTTTCTATAAAATGCAAAGGGAAATTAAATAAACATCATGGAAATTCCTAATTAACTCGTGAGTGCACATATATTACTGTTAGAGAAAATTGCATAAACCGTCAGAGAATTAGCGGTCGTTATAGCAACTAATACTGTTATAATTAACGCCTGCGTATATACGCATGCTGACAATTAAACAGAGAGCAACCAGACTGCCAGAGTCAGAATTAGACCATGGATATATGTATAATAGGGTTGGTTCATCGATCAGTACTATATTCACTATTATTCAGGTTACACAATTAACAGATCAAAGCAGCAACCATCAATCATACTTTGTATTATATAAGTATTAGTGTAGTATTCTGACATATATGCCTGAGTAAACATTGCAACTGATCCAAAACGTGTTACACGTAACAACAGCTTTAACAAATCTTGTTTGACCAGGTTGGTTTGTAATGAAATATATGGCGACTTCTGTACTGTATGTAGTAAAGAAGGGGCTAGCGAGTGATGATGGTTACGTGCCGTCCATGAAATAATATACCACCAAATTGCTCCGTATCTTATTTTCATAATTCACTACATCACGTATGGAAGGAGTAGACTACAGACTCTTGCAACCAACCAGTTCTATCTGCACGTGTCACTATTGTTCTACTAGGGCTCTTAGACCTTTTTTGCATGCAAAGATGATACAATGCAGACACTCATATAGATGTGCATATATTTATTGCATCTCTATGAGCATTGAAACATTGAGACTAAGATGGTAGATTTCATGATATATTGATGAAGTCACCACATGGGGGGCCACAGCTCGTTGCCAATGGGCATACATCGTCTGCCGTTGAAAGAACAACACTGTTAAATTAAATCCTGCAATAAATCTACAAAAATACGAGCACCCGCATCAAGACCACTTGAACTTGGGTGGAAATGTTCCAGTTCCACCACAAAGAACCCAACTAGTTGAGCGATGCTTAGATCATGACGATATTAATTAGACCTCCTTGTGGATGAACATTGCTGAAAAAAACATGTTGCATGTAAAACATTACGCGCCTCATGTATGATCAACTAAAAGACCGGTTGTACAGTCTAGCTATAATAGTTAGAGTTAAGTGCCCCATGTATTACCAAATGGCGTCAACTACACGTTGATTCCTCACATTATCTTGTTTCTTGTAGTCAATTCTTGTGCGAATGCCTATCTAGGCATGTAGCTTGATGCTCTTCATGTTGTTTTTATTTTTCAGGGTTGATATGGTTGTTGGTGGCGATGGTCATGTTTTCCATTTGCATCTTTGTGCCGTCAGCTTGCTAGATTCATATCTCACGATGGCTATTTAAGAAGTTATCTAGACTTCCAATTTTAGCATGATTGGTATTAATTGGTGATGCTAGATTGATGGTCTCTTTGATCATCTTCGATGACAAGGTGCTTGATGCTCTTTCAGTATGTGATGTGTTAACCAAGAAGTTCCTATATGGTGTTGGATCATGTGGAGTTGCAAGATCTGCGGACTGTCATTGTGATGATTAGAGGGTGACGCTCCGAATGGGTAAACTTTGTTTTCACATAAATTAGACTTGGACCCTTTGTTAGAAATGACATGACAAATGTTTAGACCGGAATGTTGGAAGGTCATATATCGGTTGATTTTGTGTTGTTTGGATCCATTAGACTTAACAGTTAGCTTCTGATATATTAGTAGATATGTTTGTCCCAAAAAAATGCAACCCTCGCATCCCGACGAGTCCAAGATTTTACATTTTGACCAAATATAAATGAAAAAAATGTTGGATGTTTATAATGTGTAGTAAGTATCATTTGGTTATGAGATATATTTTCATAATAAACTTAATTTGAGATTCAGTTGTAGATAACACCATCTTGTCAAACTTAAAGATTCTTTGACTTCTCCGGAAATGATAATTGCATTTTTGTGGACGGAGTATATCCTGGAGATGCCACGCCACCGTACCGCTGCCCATTTACTCCTCGCCGCTATCGCTATTGTGGTCTAGGCCACAAGAAAAGGGGTATGTCGATGTCGCCTCTTCTTTACCATGACGACCAAAATAAGGATAGACACAGAATGTTGGAAAGGTGAATTACTGGAGGCCGTAATCCAAAACGTAAGGATGCACACGTCATGTGCAAACGTAATACTAATAATTACGGAGTACGTAGCTGCTATAGTTTAAGATAAAATTAACTATATATATGATAGTGGAACGTTGACGACGACCACCACACACGACTGCAGGTTCGTCGATCAAATCCTGCTAGATTTGCCCCTCGCCTTTGTCTCTGCTTTCTATTTCTTTTGCTTGCTTTTCCACAGGAAAGGACAGGACAAGGGTGCCTTCTTCTGATGAAAGCTAGCTAGATGAATATATATATACTATCTGTTGCTATATATCTGCAAGTGGATAGATAAACTAATTAGGGTTTGCTAGTTTTTGCTGTCCACTAGCGCGCAGTGCTGCGTGTCCCCTTGGCTCATACATCAAACCGTGGTGCAGCGTGCGTTCACATGTGAAAGTGAGACCGGTCATGCTGCATGCCAATTTCATGCCAGTGCCCACCACAGCCCACCACAAAGGCACCTATATCTGGACGTGTACGATGTTAACTATATAGGGACCTAGGCAACCGCTGATTTTATCAGCGATGGAGATAGTTGTCGTCTAGCTTGCTGTTTCTCTCAGCCTCTGAGGCAGCAATTCCCTACAATTTTCCCTACATGTATATGAAATATAATTAGGGCGCGAACTGATTATAGATCAGTTGGTTAGATTCCTTATTGTGGAACCTAGCCATCTGAGCTCAAGTCCTCGACGATGAGGCACCTATGGTGGTGACTGTTCATCGATCCTTTAGAAATGCTCATAAGTGTAGGGTTTATATGCATGTGTTCATTGCGTGTGTGGACATCTGCGGTGGAGCATAAGCATGCGGAGATTAGAGGTCAGAAAGGATGTTTCTTAATTTGGAGTACGTGGTGAGACTAGCGATTGTCTCAGTCCTGGCTAATGCGTTATTCTCTCTTGCCTCTGTGACCAATAGAAAACTCACCTTAGCAGGCGATTTCACCACACGCGACGATGGGGTTGTTTGGTTAGAGCCCTGGTGCCGTGCAACGATCTCAACACCAGGCCTCAAAATCCAACTTCTGGGATTGATGCCCCTGGCTAGGCAACCTTTGCCGCCCAAACCAAACAAGCCCGACGTATCGTTGGAGACACCCTTAACTTTTGTAATCTACGCTTCTAAAAAAAAAAAAACTTCGTAATCTACCACAACGTTACAACAACGTGCAAAAATGAGTAAGCAACTTGAAACCGGTATGATGACAACCCTGCTCCATCCGTTCTAAATTGCTAGCGGCGCGGGCTTTCCTACTTAAAAGGTCTAAAATATATAGAATTTATTAGTGACGTTTATAACCTCACAAAAACACAAAGGGTATATATGTTGGTATTTTTGACTACTTCCGCCGATCTTTTCAAAAATTAAATTCCAAATAACTAGTCAAAATGTTTCATAATACGGTGATTTTGGTTCGCCAAATCAATGTTTCCAAAGAAGAATCCTTATCTAAGATGTTCCTATGAGAATTTATATCCCACATGCCCTTATAGTTTTGTTCCAAGTTAAGTTCATATACCATGTTAAAGACCGAGGTCTTGTTGAAAAGTTTTAAAAAATTAAAATAAAAGAATATTTGGGTCACTAAATGATCCCCGATAAAAAAGTTGTTAGTGGCAAAGTTTTAAATGTCATTGAGAAGCATAAATTTGCATCGGATTTTTGAGGTCGTTTGAAGAAAAAAGTCAAATAAAAATTGAGATATTAAAACAAATATCTAGGTCTTTAAACGATCCGAGATAAAAAAAAATCAGCTATAAAGTTGTGGATCATATTCAGGACTATAGATCATATGCCAACATCGCCAAGCATTGAAAAAATTTTACATTCCAAAATATGATAACTTAAAACGAATATTTGTGCCTCTACAAATATCAAATAAAAAAAGTTATCAACTGAAAAGTCATAGATGGTGTGGAGCTCTACAAATATTGATATAAAAGTTGTTTGTATTCATCAGCCTTCATATGAAAGTTATGATTATGTAAGAGAAGAGAAGAGGAGAGAGAGAGAGAGAGAGAGACCACCTTAATTAAATGTAGGGCTCATTTGCCAGGTTATTAAAAAAAAAGTATTTCGAAATGGTCAACTAGAGTACTTCTTTCAGTTTTTAAAGTTCAGGTTGAAGTTTGAGGGGGTTTTTTCGAATTGGATGACAAATTTAGCGATAATTTCAAACTGTTCACTCTAATAATAATGTTGATGCCAAGTTGCTTTGTTGGAAACATACATAAATCCGGGCAGAAATTCTCAAAGTCAGTTTTTTTTTTTAAAGGACAGGTCACTGGATCACCGTTGCAATTTTCAGTAACAGTACAGAAGCAACAAAATTGGGAAAATAAGGAAAAGCCCATCTCAAGCCCAGTCCACCAGAGCTCCGCACGTCCATCGATACTGGCCCACAGCGTTACTACCCAAACGCGCACCCTGAGCCCACGTGCTTGCGTTGCATAGGCAGGCCCAACACCACAGCCTACACGAAAATGGTCAAGTTCTTCAGGTCCATTAAACAAATTCAGTTAAGATTGCCAATCTTTTGCCTCCATGCATCTCATGGGAGTGAACAAGAAATAAGTGGAAATTAAGGAAGGATAAAAACAATAGAAGGGTATTTAGTTGTGCCACGACTTTCCTATATGTATACACACTATAATCCATTAATTATTGATCGTCCATGATTTATGTTTTTTAATTTCAAAAGCACTCAAATATAAAAACAAACAAAAACACACAATTTAAATTGAGAAATGTTACGTGGCACCCGGTTGTTTTGGATTTCTACTGTTGGATCCGGTATATTGGTGTCGCTTTGGTACGTCCGGATTTGGTTATTTGGTTCTCTCGGTCTTTGGCTCCCAACATCACGACCGCGAGCTTCCTCTGCCGCTTCACTGTTCATTCCCCGACACCGGTGACCGGCCCTTCCTCTGCTGCCACCCTGCACCGTTTTCCTAGGCACCGGCCCTCACTCCGCAACATCCCGCCCTCCCGGGGGGGCAACGCCTTTGCCCTAGCCCTGGGCTCCTCCCTCCGCCCCGCCTACTTCCTCTCGCTACCATCTCCCCAGTCCGCCCCAATGCGGCGTCATCCACCGGATCGCCACCCGGGTCGGACGACCGCCGCCCATGCTAGACCACTGCGTTGCTGCGGATACGGCAGGGTCGCGTATCGCGTATCCGACACGCCGCGGATACGGATACGGCTCGATACGTGGTGGATACGTTATCCGGGCCGCATTCAAGAATTTTGGATACGTATTAGCCAGGGATACTTGTATCAGATACGTATGGGCCAACTTGGATACGCCTCATGAAGGCCCAAATAGCACTCCCACGCGTGCCCTACTGGGCTACTCCCTCCGGCCTCCGCACGCTCGCATCTTGCTAAGACCACCACCGGTTCGCATCCCATCATTCTGCAGCTCACTGGGACGGAGCTCCAACAGAGGTCGCCCATGTGCGCTCGTTCTGTTCCTCTGAAATTTGCATTTTGTTTTGAAATTTCTAAAGAATTTGCGATAAATTTCTGCCTTCCATAAAAATAATTTATAAATTTATCTAGAAAATTGGTATATTTGTTTGCATTCCATAGAGGTACCTAAATTGCATTACTATGTTGAACAAAATACAATGAATAAATCATTGTAATAAATATAGTAACAGGATGGTGTATAAATTTACCTATATGGTTGTTTGCAAGGACTAAAACAATTGGATATTTGTTAGATAGATCCTTTAAATTGTCATAACAAGTCAAGGCTATTCGGCTTGTAGTTTTCGCAAATTTTGGTACATTCACCATTCTTTTTAAGGGTCACGACAATGATGTCAAGGCTATTCGGCTTGTGGTTTTCGGCAAATTTTGGTTCATTCACCATTCTTTTTAAGGGTCACGACAATGATCTTTCGTAGAGAGAACGAGCTCAAATCGGCCGAGAAGTTCAAATATCTAGGGGCATATTAGACTTTTACCGTCTTTTTATCCATTCATCATGGACCTCACGTCAGACGGGCTGTCGGGCATCGCATCGCACTCGCCCTCACCCTCACTGTCTCCCACTCCATCCGGCAGCTAGCAGAGTAGCTAGGTGCCATGGCCACGGCTGCCGACCCTTCTCCGGCGCCGCACGTCCTGGTCGTCCCGTGCCCAGCGCAGGGCCACATGCTGGCGCTCCTCGACCTCACCGGCCTCCTCGCGTCCCGGGTTCCGCCTGACCGTCGTCGCGACGCCCGCCACCGCGCCACAGCTCGTGCCGCTCCTGTCCGCACACCCCGACGGCGCCGTCCGCGCGCTCACGCTCCCGTTCCCCTCCCACCACGCATTACCCGCGGGCGTCGAGAGCGCCAAGCACCTGCCCCCGGCGCTCTTCCCGGCGCTCATCGTCGCCTTCGCCGGCCTCCGCGGCCCGCTCCTCTCCTGGGCCCGCGCGCGTGCAGACGGTCCCGACCGCGTCGTCGCCGTGCTCTCCGACTTCTTCTGCGGCTGGACGCAGCCGCTGGCGGCCGAGCTCGGCGTCCCGCGGGTCGTGTTCTCGCCGTGCGCGGTGTGCGGCACCGCCGTGCTGCAGTCTCTGTTCCGCCGGATGCCCCGCCGTGAGGACGAGCGCGACGACGACAGCCCCATCGCCTTCCCGGACCTTCCGGGCGCGCCGGCGTTCCCGTGGCGGCAGATGTCAGCGCTGTACCGGACGTTCCGCGAGGGCGACCAAGTCTCCGAGGGCCTCCGGCAGAACTACCTCTGGAACCTCGAGAGCTCCGGCGGGTTCGTGCTCAACACGTTCCGTCGCCTCGAGGAGCGGTACCTGGAGGCGCCGCTGGCGGACATGGGCTTTCGCCGCGCTCGCGCGGTCGGCCCGCTGGCTCCCATGGCCGACGCCGCGGGCAACCGCGGCGGGGTGGCGGACGTGGCCGCGGCCGACCTGTGCGCGTGGCTGGACCGGTTCGACGACGCCTCCGTCGTGTACGTCTGCTTCGGGAGCATGGCGGTGCTGCAGGAGCCGCACGCGGCGGCGATGGCCGCGGCGCTGGAGCGGACACGGGTGGCGTTCGTGTGGGCGGCCGGCCCCACGGCGCCGCTCCCGGATGGCTTCGAGGAGAGCGCGGCGGGTGGCAGGGGCAAGGTGGTCCGCGGGTGGGCGCCGCAGGTGGCCGCGCTGCGGCACCGCGCGGTGGGGTGGTTCGTCACGCACTGCGGCTGGAACTCGGTGCTGGAGGCCACGGCCGCCGGCGTGGCCATGCTGGCGTGGCCGATGACCGCCGACCAGTTCGTGAACGCGAGGCTGCTCGTAGACGACCTCCGCGCGGCCGTGCCCGTGAGCTGGGGCGGGCTCAAGGAGGCGCCCGGCGCGGACGAGGTCGCGCGGCTGCTCGACGACGCGGTGAACGGCCGGCGGTGGGCAGACGTGGCCAGTCGGGTGAAGGAGCTCGCCGACGAGGCGGCGGCGGCCGTACGCCCAGGCGGCGACTCGTGGCGCGAGCTAGAGGAGCTGGCGCGGGAGCTGCGTGAGCTCGGCCTCAAGCCATAGCCATGTCCGTACACGTTGATGAAATAAGCTCACGTGTTAATATATTGCCCACTGAAGCTATATCATGTTCTGAATTCTCCACTTCAACGTACTTTGGACGATTTGTAAGATATCAATATACCATGTTTGTGTAACCGGACTAATTCTCGAACAGGATAACTATGCAGTGGAAACTCGAATAGGATATAGATCGACACTCCGGCTGCCGGCCAGGAGCTCGCCGCCGATGCCGCTACGGCTCGGTTTCAACTACCAGTTCAAGTTCGAGTTCTCTTCTCCGTTCTCCAGCAATTACATAGGGAGCACACAGCTGTCACCCTTCACCCGTTCATGGGCTTACGAAACAGAAAGAACGACTACAAATGTAACGGAAAGCCCAATAACAATCTTCACACCCAATCTGGCCCGCTCATCCTTGGGTTGGGCTTGCTCCTCCGCTTCCTGTCTCTGGGCATGGCATCATCAGGCATAGTATCGTTACTGCTGTTACCTGTGTTGGTGACATCCCTCCCTCCTTGAGAAATGGCTTGACCTCAAGCCGTTGATCTTGGAAACTCTTGACGAAGAGCGTCTTCATCTTCCCAGGTAGCTAATTCTACTGGAAGATCAGTCCATTGCACAAGAACTTGTTGACTTGCAGTATCGTTGTGTACATGCAGGCGTCGGTCCAGTATCTTTTCAGGAACCTGAAATGGAAGAGATGTATCTGGCAGGGCAGGGCTTACCAGACTATCAGCTGAAACAACACGCTTCAATAATGAGACATGAAACACTGGATGAATATTAGAAGTTTCAGGGAGCTACAGTTTATAGGCCACTGCATTGATCTTCTCAATTATCTGATATGGCCCAAAGTAATGAAAAGACAACTTGTTGGATGATCTGTTGGCCAGAGATGTTTGCACATAGGGCTGTAACTTGACATAAACCCCAAATACCCACTGAGAATTCTCTGTATGATCTTTTTCTTATCTCGCCTGAAATTTCATTTTCTTTTTGTGCTCGGCGGTGTTGTTTCACCAAATCCTGCATGAGTTCTTTGTCTTTGAGCCATTCATCAAGTTCGATGATATCAGACTTGCCAGGTGGTTCAATGCCCAAATTGCGTGGATGATTGCCAAATAGCACATAGAATGGTGTTTGACCAAGAGATGAATGATAAGATGTGTTGTACCAAAATTGTGCTAAAGACAACCAAGCTGACCACTTAGATGGGCAAGAGTGAACAAAGCATTTAAGATAAGTTTCCAGCACTGATTTACTCTCTCAGTTTGGCCATTAGACTCTGGGTGGTAAGATGTACTCTTATGCAGATCGGTGCCAAAATGTTTAAACAGTTCATTCCACATGTTGCATGTAAAGATTCTAGCACGATCGGTTATGGAGTAAGGCATACCATGAATTTTGAAGACATTATCTATCGCTGCCATTGCCACTTGAATGCAGTAAATGGATGGGTGAGTGGTACAAAATATGCAAACTTGGAGAACCTGTCCACTACCACCATGATACAATTGTACCCTTTTGATTTTGGTAATCCTTCAATGAAGTCCATAGTAAGACATTTCCAGGAACCATCAGGAACTGGTAAAGGAGATAACAGACCAGGAGAAGAGATTCTCTCAGTTTTTGCTTGTTGACATATACCGCAATGGGCAACAAATTCTTTCCACGTATAATTTCGGTTGGGCTAAGCAAACAGTTTCTTGATTCTATGATAGGTGGCTCCATATCCCGAGTACCCCCCCCACCTTTGTTATGTAAAGCGAGCATGTGATTTGTTGTTGCGGCTCCAAACCTACCCACCCGCATTCTTTTCTTATAATATATAATTCCCTTGTGGAGTTCATAATGTCCCGATGAAGAAGTGATAGCCAACTCCTGTAACAGTTTAGTTGATACTGGGTCAGAAAGATAAGCCTGTTGCAATGCTTGTGCCCATGGAGATGTGACCACGTCTTCGGCGATAACTCATATGTTGAAGCATGATTGGTCCCGACGGTGCATCAACTACCCTATTGTCTTTGCCCCGTTTATAGACAATTTTGTAGCGAAGTCCCAATAGTTTGGTCAATGCCTTGTGTTGCCATGGAGTAGATAACCTCGATCATCTAGGTGGACAAGGCTCTTTTGATCGATTTAATAATAAACTCGAATTCAAAGAAATATGATCTCCAATATTCCACGACCATCAATATAGCAAAGCATTCTTTCTCATAAGTTGACAATCCTTGAGCTTTAGGTCCCAATGCCTTGCTAACATATGCGAAGAGGTGACCATTCTCGTTGCGTCTTGCGCCTATGCCTTTTTTCTCGATGCATCGGGTTTCTAACACAAATTCTTGTGAGAAATGCGGAAGTGCTAGAACAGAGCAAATGATGAGAGCTGATTTTAGTGCTAGAAAAGAGGCTTCGCTTCAAGTCCGGACATACGATTCCCCTTTCTTAAGCAGGTTTGTTAGGGGTCTAGCCAATATGCCAAAATTTCTCACATATTTTCTCGTAATAGCCCCGCCATTCCCAAAAAGCTCCTTAATTCTTTGACATTAGTTGGTGAAGGCCATTCTCGCAATAACTGACCTTCTTAGGATCGGTTGAAACACCTGCTGGACTAATGATATGTCCAAGATAGTTCAACTCTTGTTGAGCAAAGGCACACTTAGAGAGCTTAACATACAAATTTGGTTTTGCGCAATTGAGCTTGAAAACTTCTTCAATGTGTTTCAAATGCTCTGTCCATGTGTGGCTATAGATAAGGACATCATCAATAAAGACAACCACAAATTTCCTGAGTACACTGCCCAAAACTCCATTCATGACTTCTTGGAAAGTGGGTGGGCCACCAGTAACACCATAAGGCATCACTAGGTATTCATAGTGGCCATGGTGAGTTTGGAAAGCAGTCTTAAACTCATCACCCTCAGCCATTCGGATTTGATGAAAACCAGAACAAAGATCCAAAGATGTGAACCATTGTGCTCCATGGAGTTCATCCAACAGTTCATCAATTACTGGTAAAGGGTATTTGTTCTTGACAGTTACTGCATTTAGGCGCCCGTAGTCAACACAAAGTCTCCAATCTCCTGTTTTTCTTCTTCACTAGAAGTACCGAGAAGCAAATGGGCTAGTGCTAGGTTTAATCAATCCCTTTGTCAACATCTCATTGATTTGTTTCTCAATTTCATCCTTCCGAAAGGATTATATCCGTAGGGTCTAATTCAAAATGGGGAAGCTCCTGGAATCAAAGGTATCCTGTGATCCCCATCTCTTCTGGGTGGCAAGCCAGGTAAGGGTTGAAATAATGTAGCATATTTGTCAATCAAGACCTTGATTTCAGGTGGAATACTCTCTATACTTGATTTTTCTTGGGTGGACTCTGTAAGTGCATTAAGTTGAATACAATGTAGAATAGAATCTTGCTTGACCAAAGCTTCTAGCTGATTGACATCAATATCGTCCCATTACTACTTACGTAGTTATACCATGGATTCGACTATTTTGCCTTCATGTACGACCTCAAACCATTTGTCCACCCAATGTGAATTCATAGGGCTGATACTGCCTAACCAATCAATTCCTGCAACAGATCATAGGTATCCAATGGAATGATTTTGAAGGTGGTTTTGAAAGTGACACCGTGAATATACCATAATTGATCTGGTAATTCATGACCGCAATGGATAATATTGCCATTTGCTACAGTGACATTGACAGGATGGGCTAATGGTCTTCTACTAGGTATTCTTGATGCCATTGCTTCACTAATAAAACAAAGGTGTGCTTCCAGAGTCAATAAGCATAAATGCCTCATGTTTAGATATAAATCCTCCGAGTCTAACAAGTTTCATGACCCTCAACACCTTTCACCGCCTCAGAGATAAGTTCATCAATTCATCATCGAAGTATCGATTCAGCCGAAAGCAAGAATCGGTTCAAGATCTTCGGAGACGAAACTCCCAAACTTCCTCCATTGCATGAAGAGAGACCGACCGACAATGTATGCCTGGGTTCCACTTTTCTCCACATTTGAAACATAATCCTTTAGCTCTTTTGTATCTTTTTAATGTTGCTAACTTGTCTTCGCAAGGATTTTTTTCGCTTGAGTTGTCATTGGCTTCTTATCATCTCCCGGACTGGGTGAATATCTTGGTTGATACCCAAAGACTCGATGAACTGCCTTTAGCTTCATCATGGTTACCTTTCTTGAAATGCCAGGACTCATATTTCTTAAATCTTGTGGAGGTTCCCAGCAATGCTTCTTCCTGTAAAACAGCTAGAGAACTTGCAGTATCCAAATCCTTGGGCTTATGCATAATGACAACTGATCTAATGTCTTTCTTAAGGCCATCTACATATCTGTTGGTGATCACCGACATAGGTAGGTTTGGGTCATGGGCTAAAATTTGATGTACTAAATCACAAAACTGAGCAAAGGTATTCATCAACACTATGGTTTTGGCTGGGATGGAAAAATGTCCGATAAGATGGTTATGTTCATCTTTGTCAAATTTGATACTCACAAATTTTCAAAGAAATTGAGACCAAGACATAGCTAACAGTTTTGATCGGTTAATTTGGTACCATAGGCCTCTTAGATCCAAAGAAGGTTCATGGTGGCATACTTGACCCAGAGATGAGGCAAAACTTCATAAACATCAAAGAAGGTTTCACAGTTTTTAAGCCATAGCTTGGGTTGGGATCCATCAAACTTTGGGAAGGAAAAATCAGGCATGGCAGGGTTATGATGGGGTTTGACAAAGTGATCACCACTAACAACATATGGGTTCCAAGTGTGATACAGATAAGAATTGGTCGATCCATCGCACCTGAAGGATGTTGGTGGCCCGGGGTGGTGGTGTACACCACCCCATGGCCAGCCTTGCAAAGGCCATGAGGCCCGTGCATCGCCCCTGTTGGGGTCGACTCCAAAGACGACGGAGTCCGATGCCTTCGGCCGTGGAGGAAGCTAGTGGCCCTCCGGCCGACGGTGAGACGATGGTGACAAGAGGTGTCTCGATTGGCTCGCTTGGGGAATTGCGCCGAACACCTTGTCGAACTTGGCACCTGTGTCGTTGATGAGCGCCTCGAGCTTGTGGACGCGGCCATCCACCTCGGTCGCCACTTGCGGGATCTCGGACCGCATCTCCTTCATGTCCTTCATAGATGACTTGAGGTCGCCGATGCCGGTGTTGTTCTTCTCCAGAGCCCGAGAATCGGCCGAGCTGTTCCTCCATCGAGAGAGGCGCCATCGATCGCCGTGTGAGGTACCGGTGCGCCGCCAGATCGACGAGGCTTGGAGGATCGATTGGGACTCGAAATCAAGCGACGGTGGTTGGATTTAGGGCGATTCGAGCTCGGATTGACGAACAATCGAACCCAAATCGACTTATGACCAGAGCCGTGTGCTGCGTGATTGCTGATGGTGGAGTCCTAGGATCGACGAGTCTCGGATACCAGGATGTAACCGGACTAATTCTCGAATAGGATAACTATGCAGTGGAAACTCGAATAGGATAGATCGACACTCCGGCCGCCGGCCAGGAGCTCGCCGCCGATGCCGCTACGGCTCGGTTTCAACTACCAGTTCAAGTTCGAGTTCTCTTCTCCGTTCTCCAGCAATTACATAGGGGAGCACACAGCTGTCACCCTTCACCCGTTCATGGGCTTACGAAACAGAAAGAACGACTACAAACATAACGGAAAGCCCAATAACAATCTTCACACCCAATCTGGCCCGCTCATCCTTGGGTTGGGCTTGCTCCTCCGCTTCTTGTCTCTGGGCATGGCATCATCAGGCATAGTATCGTTACTGCTGTTACCTGTGTTGGTGACAGTTTGAATATGAACTAAGCAATATCCAGGCATAAGCTAAAAATACACTGTATTTTCTTTTGATATAGAGAAACCAACCAGCTTCTAAAACTGTAGAAAACATCTTAATAAAACTGTGACTAGAGAATCTGTAACCTTCAGCATTTCAGTACGTACTAGCAGATCGACTGAACATGGCCAATAATCTGCTGCTGTCAGGAATCCAAGACACATGCTAGCATCAGTCTCTAAACAAACAAATGGAGCTATCTCAACTCGTCAAGCACCCATTCTGTACGTATCATTCATGTACCACTACTAGATAAGAAATCCCAATAGTCCAAATACCATTCTTCACATCATTCAAGCACAAAAACGTTGCTTGAATCCAAATGCAAAGAAGTAAGCAGCAGGCAATCCCTCTATGCAATGTAGATCAGTATATTAGGCCAGGCACAGCCTGTGTAGTTCAGGCTTCAGGCCCAGGACAGCAATATCGCCTCCAACTCCAGATACAAACTCCACTTGCCACTCTCCAAGTAGGCACCAAGAGGCATATAACGCTGCTTCTTCCATCCCTGAAGTTCATCACAAGAAATGGAAGTACTCGATGCACCTGGACTGACCAATCGGTAGCAGCGTCCTCGACAAAGCACTGTTGCTGCTAGACGAAGGGCTTGGCTGTGCAGATTCATCAACCTCCATCTTAGCAGGACCGTTGATTGCTTGAGATGGTACACCGCCTGTCCACTGGAGTTGCTGGTATGCGTAGGTGCTCATGTCAGGCTGTTGGTTGGCGCTGTAAGAGTGCATGATCGGTGACCGTGGTGTGGCTGGGGATGTCAGGAATGGGGGCTGTTCGGAGGCGGCATGCGGGCTGAAGCAGATTGATACCGCCTTCTTTGAAGATGACTGCGACGCGGTGTCTCTTGCACTTCCTATGGCGCTTGAGCTGGTGCTGCAGGTGTGATGGTTGAAGTAAGTGACAGAGAACAATGGCGGGTCACTGGTATCCTTCTGCTGGACTTGCTTCGTCGCAGGGCACTTCATGTCGTTCTTATAGGTGCATCTGTAATAGAACCTGAAAATAGGATGACATGTAAGAAAAGTTCACTCCAAAAGGGAAGAGAAAAATTATCTGCCAAAATGCTAAATGCAGAGTAAATAAATACTTTAAACCCAAAACTTCAGAAGAGTCGTGTGTCAGAAAATACTCTGTTCCATCCTTTTTACGTTTTGAGATAAGTACTTGCATGTCTTTCACTAATAATAATATAGCAAGAGGACGCCACAAAGTAACAGTAAGGAACACCACAAATATCTACCAAATTTCTAAATGCAGTGTAAATACTTTAACCAAAAAAATCGCATTCATAATAGTCATATGCAAAATCCTCCAGTATGCAGATGATACCATCTTATTCTTAGATCATGATATGCTTCAAGCAAGGGAACTTAAGCTTGTGCTTAGTACCTTTGAGCAGTTATCAGGATTGAAAATCAATTTCCATAAAAGTGAATTATTCACTTATGGTAAGGCCAAAGAGTTTGAACATGAGTACATAGGTATTTTTGGATGCCGGTTAGGTGGTTTTCCCTTTCGATACTTAGGTATTCCTATGAATCATGTTAAATTGTCCAATAAGGACTGGGCCAATATTGAAGACAAATTCGAGAAAAAAACTTTGTAGCTGGAAAGGAAAGTTATTATCCGTCGGAGGACGTCTTGTTCTCATTAATTCAGTACTAACTAGTTTAGTCATGTTTATGTTATCTTTTTTGAAATCCCTAGAGGAGTACTTCGAAAATTAGATTATTACCGCTCTCGCTTTTTCTCTCGGCAAGGTGAAGAGCATAAAAAAAGAAGTATCATCTAGCCAAATGGACCGTTCTTTGCTCTCCCAAAGACTTTGGTGGTTTAGGGATACACAACTTAGATCTCCAAAATAAATGCCTCCTCAAAGAAATGGCTTTTTAGGCTGATTAATGAGGATGGGATGTGGCGAACCTCTTAAAAGGAAATATCTCAGTGACAAGCCCTTATCTCAAGTGCAACATAAGCCGGGGGACTCACATTTTTGGGCCGGCCTCATGAAGGCCAAAAAACGACTTTCTCGACTGTGGCACCTTTAAAGTGCACAATGGGAAGAATGTGCGTTCTCGAGAGATATTTGGTTAGGTGATAAACCCCTTAGCGAGGCATATCCAACTTTATACACAATTGTGAGGCGCAAAAAATGATACGCTTGCAAAGGTCCTTGAACTGTACCACTAAATGTATCCTTTAGACGAGGTTTGGTTAATGCAAACCGAGTGCGTGGTTTGATCTAGTATCAAAAGTGGTACAAATTAGCCTCACAAATGAGCGTGATATATTCCATTGGGAGCTCACTAAAATGGACTGCTTACGATTCGATCAATGTATAAAAAGCTTATTACTCATGGAATTCAACCAGGACAAAAAGTCTTCTTTGGAAGCTAAAAGTACCACTAAAAATTAAGATTTTCTTGTGGTATCTAAAAAAAGAGTTACTCTTACCAAAGATAACCTTGCAAAGAGGAATTGGCATGGAGATATCAAATGTTGTTTTTGTGATTCTATCGAATCAATTCAACATTTGTTTTTTAAATGTCGTTTTGCGAACTTTATTTGGAACACTTTATACATCTCTTTCGGAATTCGACCACCTACTAGCATTGCTAACATGTTTGGTTTTTGGCTGCATGGACTAGATCCAAAGCTTCGAAACCAGATTTTGTTAGGAGCTACAGCATTATGTTGGGCCATATGGTTGAATAGGAATGATATGGTGTTCAATAAAGCTAAAACTAATACCTTCATGCAGGTAATTTTCAGGGCGACGTACTGGATCCGTCAGTGGTCCATGCTACATAAAGAAGAGGATCGCCCGCTCTTCAATGAAGGATGCAGAAGATGGGAGACATTGATCATGCAAGTTTTTGCGAAGTTTGGTTGGAAATTCACAAACCATATTAGTATTTAGAGTTGTCTTTTCCTTGTTTCAGCCTCACTAGTTGAGTGCAACTCATTTTCTTTCCACTTGGTTGTGCGTGCCATATGGCGTTGTAATTGCCTAATGGCATTTTTTGTTTTGTGTTACTTAGTTGTGTACCATTCTCGAATGGTAGAGGCTGGAACTTTGTTCCCTTATCTAAAAAAAAAAAAAAAAAAAAATAGTCATATGCAAGGGAATACTCTGTTCCATCCTTTTTACGTTTTCAGAACATGTCTTCCACTAATAATATAACAAGAGGACACCACAGCAAGGGACTTTGAGTTGAGCTGCTTAGCGTCAAAACGAAATTTCTCAGATTTTCACTAATTCTCTATTAGAGTGGTTGGAACATAGTTAGACCACCGACAGTTAGTGAGTAAAACACACGGTCCTATTAAATTTCTTCTCAGAAGGTTGAATAACACCTTTTTTTAAAAGATTTCTTTAGACTTTAGTGCACTAACTTGTCTTATTCTTTAGAACAGTTCTGGAAGGACTCTTCAATAACATCCATATGTCAAAGGTCTACTTCCCTTTAACTCAGTAAGTGGGTGAGTATTTTGGAAAATAAATAAAGATGCATCATGTCCTTACCCCCTCTGTCAACATTCAGCCTACCTAAATTAGGTGGAACACCATGTAAAAACACTTTTGAGGCCTCTTCTTCTACTGCGTCCACTGCCTTTTAGAAAATAAACATTAGCTCCCCATCAACTAATATGCTCTTGATGGGCTAACAATATATATAAGGGGGTCTGCACCGCATTCCAATCGCTCTCTAAGAAAGCAGAAAAAGGACTGCCGGAGATTGTTGGCATGGAAACTATTAATAGCTGAAGACTTGAGTTGGACAACATGCACGCTAAACAAATGAGGCACCTTTTAGTATGCTAGTGAAGCATTAGATTTCAAACGAGTTGCAAATGACAGGTACTAAAAAGGTGGCCAACTTGTGAACTGTATATTCACATATAAGAAGTGTCAAGAGGAAGTCTGAAGTAACACTTTACGAGTTGTTTATGTGCTTAGTTGAGTTGTCAGTTAGGAAAGGGAATTCCACTTTGAATGTTCTTTTCCTGCAGTCACGACATAAAGCAATTCTCTAACTGGCAAGCATTTGTTTGTTTTTTTCAATCATTCAAGGGTACGGCGACACCTGTCAACCGACAATTCCACGAGAGAGTGACTGTTAGACAATCACACAATTTGATATGTCCGTCCCCTGATATTCAAACGTTAGTCGCACTAAGCGGCAATGTGATTTGGGGTGGAAAAGATAAAAAGTATTTGGCCCACAAACTGAAGATACAAAGACTATATATTGACTAGAAGCAAGAGATCTGTTTCTTTTTGCAGACAACGTATAGTAACAACCTTAGATTGATTTTAGGTATGTGAAAATTAGAGCTTAGATGAACATGTCTGCAGCTACTACCCCCTGTCAGTTTCAGATTTGTTCTCCACTCTCTCAGACCGCTGAAACAACTATGATATTCCACACTCGAAAGCAATCAGGGCCTTGTTGAGTTGCAATAATCTTATCAAGCTAGCAGTCTAGCACAAGACAAGATGAATGAGAGACGTACAATACACAACCATATTATATTTTTATATAAAAAAATCATATATATGATTTTCTTCAGTGTGCCATCAGGAGGTGAACAACCCATACTGAAAAGGTCAAGATGTGTGCCCACAAAACTACTGCAACCGGCATAAACGCGTATGAAAGTTATATACTATCAGAAGTAGGCACAGTTCATCTTTATTTATACTGCTAAACTAGAAGCCAGGATAGCATATGAAGATACTAGTAAATGATGAGGGACTATTCCAGTGATGCAAACAAGAAAAAAACCAGTTTGTAAATAATTTCTGAAGAGCTGAGGTATAACCACCCCCAGATGAACCAGCAACAGGTCCCACAAACACACTACTCCAGATCTGGTAACAAGAACTAAATTGACTATCCGCAGTAGATAACTGAAACAAAAGATGCTAATTTGGGGAAGAAATATGAAGGAGCGGGACGAACCTTGGGAAGTTGGAGTTGGAGAGCTTCTTCTCGCCGTACTTCCTCCACTGGTGGCCGTCGTCGTACGGCGCGTACGTGTCCGAGGTCCAGGTTCGCTCATCTTTCCTGGCGAATATTTGCCGGCGCACACCGTGAGATGAACTCGCGCAAATTTCGCGGTTGAGGAATCGACCGAGGACGACGCTGCGTACCTGATCCTCTGCTGAGTCCTGGCGGCGGCGGCGGCCCTGCTGGAGGAGCTCAGGTCGCAGGGGTAAGGAGGAACCGAGTCCAGAGCCATGGCGAGGAGGAGGACGGCGGAGGGAGGACCGGAGGAGTCGCTTCTTGCGGCGGCCTGGATGTCGTTGGTGGTGTTGGAGACGATGGTTCTGACCACCTTTATTTATAGGCATTAAACAACGACGGTGCAGGAGCCTTCTTTCAACGTTAACACGCGTCACTTAACGCCGCTTCCACTCACTCTTCGTCTTCATCAATTTCTGTTTATTTTATTTTTATTTTTATTTTTTTATTTTGTGAAAATACTAAAACCCTTTTTTGGAGCCCTGAAATAAAAACAATAGCCAGGAGGCAGGAGCTATATATTATGGTATAGTATCTTTTCGACAATAGACAACAAAGGAGCTATATATTAATATAGTATCTTTTCAACAATAGACAACAAAGGTTTTTAATATGAAATATATGTTTTTGGAAGAAAAAGGAAAAAAGGGGGACAAAATCTTGCAAAGCAGCGATTTTTCTCTTTTTTCTAATATAAAAATGAAAAAAAATGAAAAACAAACAACGCATACAAATTTGAGACAGAGCAGCAAATAAAATTGTCCAAAGGTAGAGGCTGAGAATACTATGTGGAATTTCCTGAGTAATAAAACTTCTGATGTGTCTACTACCTTGTTATTTGATTTTCTCTCTTTCAGATCATGTCATTACAGTACTTTCAGACTTTCAGGACTAGTTTTAGTATCTGTAATGAGTAATAACGGAGATAGGTGACGGAGTGAGGCTGCATGCTGGCATCAAAGACAAAGAGCTGGCCACATCTGAATGACTGTTATTAAAAAGGAAAAAAAAATCTAAAGGACTGAACGCCATTAACAATACAAATCCATGTGCAGGAGGACAGCTAGCTCTGCATTTCTTTACATTTCTGAAGACTCTCAGCTTGGTCTTACATTAATTACTTGTTAATTATATACTTTAAAAAAAGCAGGCACAGCCTCACTACGAAATCTTGGGTTTGGTGGATGAATCCCCCATCGCCACAGGCTAGCATAAATAAATTAGAGACCTTATTATATTAGTATTTTACATATAATATAGTGCATCGCTTTGAACAAACTTTCACCAAGTAGTCTTTTTCAAAGCAAGTCCCAAGAGAGAAGCCCAAAAAGAAACGAAAAATATATAATCCTGTCGACGGCAGGCTCCTATTGAGCTGTATTATTAGTTACTACCATGCTAATATAATGACATTAATTATGTGCAGAGGACAAATGCTCTACTAGCTAGGAACAGTTGAAAATGACATGGTTTAAATATGTCTTTCCAGCCTTTGCATATTGATGATGATGAAATTGAAAGCACTTGACTAGTAGTCAGGTGCTTTCTACACTCTTCTGAACAGATCGATCCACAAACTTCATTTCATTATACCTTGGCAATGTCCATGAGCAAATAATCTCCATCTGAACATATGACATTGGCAACAAAATTACATTATATTCTAATCCCAAAAAAAGACTACTGATGTTTAGGTTTTATGGTTTTTTATGGGATTAGAAGTCAAACATCTTTCCTCTTAATTAAAACATATATAATACCCCTACTAATTTTTATCAGTCTCAATTGTTCCATAATTTATCCAACAACAAGACTAATTGACTAATTTTTAGTCCCAACTAGTCCCTAGTCCATTAGCCCCTCTTGAAAGTCTAATTGGGACTAGTCTGGGAGTCTGACATTGGCAACAAAAACTCATTTTCTGCTTTGAACTCTTGTCACTGATGTTTAGGTTCTAGTCCCTCATTAGTCCTTTTTTAAACTAAACATCTTTTAAATGGGACTAAAAATTAGTCCCTAGTCTTATAGGAACCAAACAGGCCCCAAATACTACGCTAAAGCAACCAATGGCCACAGATCATGTAAACACATTTTATCTATTTAATTGATAAAACTGGATGGTACTAATATTTTAGCCATTGAGATCGTCGTGGCTATCGAAGTAGCCGCATCATTGCGCGCATTATTGTGTTGCAGAACTAGGAGAGATAGTGGACTTTCTGGTGACAGATTGAAGCAGTCAAGCTTAGTTTATTTGCTTCAAACACATCCACGTACGGACAAACAGCTCATCACCCAACCATTCTTTATATTTATTTATTTATTTATTTAAATGAAAAAGACGGTTGCGTTATTCAATTGCCAAACACTGTTGCAAAAAGAAGTTTATATATTTGTAGTGCAGTAATACCTAGTCCCAATCAAGATTGAAGGGAGGAGGTCCAAATGGACCTTAAACCCTATGTTTCAAATACTCCAGTGTCTTCAGAAAACACACATGGTACTCTACAAAATACCCTTTGCATATACATTTATATATCAAAAATGAAATAGCACTTCAAAGAACAGACAATTTACAAAGCCATGCATCTTTCAGGAGTTCATACAGACATAAGCAGGGAAAAACTAACTTGATCTAACAATGGC
This sequence comes from Hyparrhenia diplandra, assembly GCA_015847255.1. Classification (NCBI taxonomy): domain Eukaryota; kingdom Viridiplantae; phylum Streptophyta; class Magnoliopsida; order Poales; family Poaceae; genus Hyparrhenia; species Hyparrhenia diplandra. The sequence goes on along the minus strand of JADLZK010000908.1, from coordinate 416,116 downwards.
TTGTAATTTTTATTGTTTCTTGAGCACACCTAAAACGATGGGTCATAAACAATGGGCCAGATGTAGAGGAACTTGTGACTTCGTGAGCAGCCCCTATTTGAATAATCAGAGTGAGAACCTGTTGGAGGAAAACAAAGACGACCTAGTTGATCCGCTATCTAAAAAGTAGATGCTGATACAAGGTGCTTCCATGTGATGTTGCGCTGTTTTTGTGCAAATCGCAACATCTTAATCGATCTGCGTGAGAATCTCTCTAATTATATTGTAAACAGTTTTATGTAGTTAACACTCATATGATGAGAGCGCGGTGGGATGTTTCCTGGAAGCTATCTTCTCTTCAGGGGATGACCTGAGATAGAAATTGAACAGTGTTGTGACAGCTGATCTGCGTTGCATGCCAAGCTTAGCTTTCTTCCATGCTGTCCAAGTTAGAATAAATGTAAATATATATAGTCGAGGAAGATATTATTATTTCTCTTCAACCCAACTAAATCGGATCCCAGTTTTATTGTAAAAAAAAATACTATATTATCAGAGATCAATTCTCGCATATCGACTTTAATCTTACCTGTCCCATATAATTTTCTTTATTTTCTGAGAGATCAATCAATCTCAAATTTACTAATTCCATATGATTAGAGTATTAATATTTATACTTATGGTACGTAGTTACTAATCATTAGATTAAGGTCATAGGATACTTTTGTATAATAAACTTATTTGAAAATATAGACATCCATACTATTTTTATATAAATATAGTAAAATTTTTTGAATTTAAATATAGTTATAAACTTGATAATGCCTAGAAATTTACAGACTGTCTCCTCATTGTCCTCAATCGGCGCAAGAAAAGTGATATTTATGTTTTTTTTTTTTTTGGGGCAGAGACTGATTTATTTATTTACTCATGGTCTCTGAATCTAACTCAGCTCAAGAAAAGAATTGTTCTCAAATTAAAGACGAATAACGCGACAGGCACTCAAAGTAATATTTATTTGATAATAATGCCACTACCCCATGTGTAGGAATCAAGTGTATAGTTGATCTGGGGAGAAATTAAAGAAATCGAAATGAGATGTTGAGTTGGTTTAGGATTCCTATAGTTAATTGGCGCAGTTGATGCATCAGCTAATATATATAGGAGTGTCATCTTCTTGTTGTAAAGCAAGAGGAAGCTGCTTAGGGACACGGCAATCTTCACAAAGTCGCTGCTGCTGCTAGTATATTCTAATTTATCTAGCAGGCTGCTGCGCTGCTCATCAATATTTTATTTATTTTGTAATTTATATGTGCAGGCTTGTGGCTGCAACGGGAGTGTAGACAATCACATACCTATTGACTTCTGTGTCGTCGGTGAAAGGGAGATATATAAGATTATTATATTATTTTGAGAGCTTGTTTAATTAACGAGGACCAAAATCTCCTAGAAACGTTTTATTATTAAAATATACAGAAACATGAAAATAGTTTGCTTCTTGTTTTAGTTTATTCTCTCACAGCTATTGACTCACCTGAAAATAAGATCACCGCAATTCACCCCGATGATGTGGACTGATGAATAATGAAATGCAAAAACAAGGCCTAAAGAGTTCAAATTATCCTGATTAACTTTTTATTCTTATTATTAGGTGACTTCAAAAGAACATTTCATGCTTATTGCACATCTATAACATACAGTTGGAGGACTTGAGATTTGGAACTAGAAAAAAGTTGGAGTAGTGGCAGATCAAGATAAGGCTAACACAAATAAAAAAAGCTAATGTTAAAAGAGAACACACAAACAAGCACGTGCACACTGAAAAACTCAAGAACCAGTACTACCAAAAATAAGCTAGAGATCAGAAGAGAGCGCAAATAAAGGAGGCATTGGAATTACCGGCCGCGCGGGAAGGCAGCGAAAAGCCACATTTTTTTTTTTTTTTGAGAATCAGCGAAAAGCCACATGCTCGCACAGGACGGGATGCCGTGCTTGGTGGGCCTTCGTCTAGGCCCGACTCCGGCTGGATCGGCCTTTCCGCAGGCTGGGCTTTCTATGGTCCTCATTGCAAATGCGCACTGGGTCTTAGTTAATTACTTTTTCAGCCCAGCCCAGCCCAGCTAAAGCTATCTCTCGCTCTGCCTCCCTCCTCCGGCGACGGCGGCCTTGCTTCTTCGCCGATCAGTGATCACCCAGCCAGGACTGGGGGTAGCCGGAGTTCTGCCAAGCGTCCAAAGGTCACTTCTCCCTCTTCCTCTCTCTGTATCTCTCTCTGGGAGACAAAAATTCTAATCGGTTTGGGCGGCTTTTTTTTTTCAGAGCACGCCTTAGACGCTCCCAAATTAAACGCGCAGTTTTTGGGTGTTAAATCTTGTGAAGTTTGACTCGATTTGTAGAAAATATGTATAAGATTTAAATCTCCAAATAAATTTGTTAAAAAACTAGATCAAAAGATCTTTCCAATGATACTAATTATGTAATATAAATATTAATCCTATTTTAATAAATAATTACCGGCAGTTTTTTTCTCGGGAGCCCAGTATTTCATTAAGCGCCCACCGTTACTAAAAATTCGACCAACCTATTTCTCTCGGATCCTGCAGCCATGGATTACATTGTAAAGCAATGTCGCGACAGATCAAAGAGGAAAACATCAAACTCTAGCCAAAATACAACTCAGCTTCCTGTAGCCTGCCGACGCCCAAGCCCCGGCCTCCGGGATATACGATCCGCTAAGATCCAGAGGCTGCCGTTGCACCTCATCAAAGATTCGGGCATTCCGTTCTTTCCAAAGCATCCATCCGGCGAGGAAGAGTAGCGAATCGAAACCACTACGCGTTCTTTAGGCAATTGTTTGCGTGCACGCAGCCACCATTCGAAGACGTCTTGCTTCCCACAAATCCCTGCAGATGTAATTTGGAAAGACATATGTGCCATACCTCTCTCTATGAGCAGCCCAAGATAATGTGTTCTAGGGTCTCCGCGGTTTGGGCGGCTTTCGCTTTGTGTTTTCCTGTCAAACCGTGGGCAGTTAATTCAGACTTCAGAGTCTTCGGAAACCGAATCGATTGGTCCTCGGTTCACTCTTTCCAGACCTAGAGTAGAGACGCGAGCACAAAACACGGTGCTCCATTTGCACGTGTATGTTGTGAATCATTCACCGCCTAATTTTCTTCTGTGGTCAATTTCAGTTCCGTTCTGTGGTTGTAAGGTTCAGTTTCGGTACGGTACAGTTCCATTCAACAAAGAAAGCTGTCAGAAAACAACCGTCACGATTGCTACCTAGGCTGTCCTAACAAGCAGTTTTCAGGTTGATTACCATGTGTCTATGTCCTATGTCTCTAGTTTTCTACATCACTGTTAGCAGAGTACAAGCGATGTGAGGAGGACTTCACTGACTTTGCAGGGTGTCACCGCAAAGTCTAGATAGTAGTACATCAGAAGTTTAGACCATATGTACAGCCTTTGTACGATGTACAGTAGTTTTCTGTTATTAAGGACTTTCTAGACATCTTTTTTGCTTTTCTTACCATACTTAGTGTAGACTAGTCGGTAACCACTACTATATAAATGATTTTGCACGACGTTTACAAATGATTTTTCGTGGCGGACATTTGGAAAACTTAATACCATGATTTTCCGTGGCGGTTATTTTCCATTAACCCGGTTATAATGTCAATAAAAGGAGGGCGGTTTTTATTAAAAAAACCGCCCGCGGTAAATAAAAGCCCATGTACACATCAATTTGGAAGCCTAGAAAGCCCATCTTGACCCATATTAATGCTATGATATATAATCCCTTCTCCCTCTCCCTTCTCTCCCCACTCCTCACTCTCTCCCTTCTCTCCCCACCCGTCCTCGGCGCGCCACCCCTCCCTTCTCTCCCCCCCGCCGCCCCCACCATTCCCTTCTCTCCCACGGATCCGGCGGCGGCGCCCGCATGGAGGTGGTTTCTTGAATTTGCGGCTCCCCGAGCTCTTCCGGCGGCGCGCAGATCCGGCGGCGCGCGAAAGGTGTCAAAATTCCCCCGGCGGCCAAGGCGGCTCTCGGAGTTCCAGCGGCCAAGGCGGAGGCCGGATCCCTGCGGCGGTCGTGAGCTCGAGCACCCTACGGCCTCGGCGCGGAGATCCCGGCGGCGGCGCGAAGGGCAGCTCCCCGACGACGGGCGCTCTCTGGCGGCGAGATAAAAAGAGGATTTCTTTCCGGGCTTTTTTTTTTTTTAATTTTTTATTAACGGTGACGGGCAAAAAACCGCCATCGAATTCTCGATTCTTCCGTCCGTGGCGGGCATAAAAACCGCCACCGAAAATCATTTGTGCCCCGCCAAAGTTCATTTATCTAGTAGTGAACCCACAAATGTCCTTTTTCTTGTCGCAACTCATGATTTACACCCATGTATTCAATAAAAGGAGGGACAATTAGGTGGAAGACCTTGAAAAAAAAATTTTGATTTAGGTATTAGGCCTTTTTTCTCCAAATTTGGGTGGAAGGCCCCGAAACAAAATTTTCTTAGCTGGAAGGCCTTCCATTAGATTTTAGCATTTGACGGTGATAAGTAGGAGATAAAAAGATGATTTTACCCCTAAGTCAAAAAACAGAATTATGACTGTTTATAATATTTAAGTATATGTATATTTTTATTATATCAAGGAATTAAATAAAATAATAATTAAAGGTGTGCCGGTAGTAGTAGTAATTAAGGAATTAAATAAAATAATAATATCTGCTACTTTGTTGCCGTGATTCTCAGTTTGGTCCTGGGTCTTTTCTGTTTGTCGCTATAAAAGTATGTGCACATACTGCGACATGTTTTTTTTTTTTTTTTTTGCATTTTATATGCATGCGTGGTGAAAGAGTATAACACGTACCTTTTCCATATAATACCTTTTGAAGAGGAGTATATACGCATACCTTTTTCTTGAAAGGAGTATGTATTCATACTTTTTTAAAGGAGTATGAACGCATACTTTTCCTAGATGGATTACAATTTTAAAACGAAGTTTGCATATTTACATACATATACACGTACGAGTGTGTGAACGCAGTAGTACGCGTGTACACAATTCAGGTTTGAGTATCATTATATACCAAGTTTCAGACGTGAGTATGACTGGATACAAGATTCAGATTTGAGTATACCCAAGTTTTATACGTGAGTATGAGTATGACCACATACACGATTTCTTCCTATTAGCAAAAAAAAAAAAAAAAAAAAATACAAACTTTAAATAATCATCAAATCAGAACCATCGGTAGGGCGTGCGAGACCGGCGGAGTAGGGGTTGAGTGGGAGTGGGACGTCTGCTTCTGGCCTGTGGATTTAGAGGAGGGGTATAATGGTCTATTCACATGAGCTACAGTACCAAAACTAACTGAGTTGGCTAACCGATCAAGCGGAAGGCCTTTCACCCTTTTTTTTTTTTTCAAGGCATTTCACCCAAATTCAAGAAAAAAAAAGGCCTAATACCTAAACCAAGTTTTTTTCAAGGCCTTCTACCTAATTCTCCCATAAAGGACTTTGATTTGATTTCTCTCACTTCTTCATGCCCATATGTCTTCAGGGATCATTTCTCTCACTTCTTCATGCCCATATATCTTCAGGGATCAATGGCGAGTTCATATAGGCAATCTCAAATGCCCCTGCCATTTCAACATCGGTGAACTCTGTCAAATATTCTGGCATGTCGGGCACCATGAATAAGTTTCCAAAGCTTTCATCCTGAACGCCGTGGGCATCATCGGTATTAACACACATTGAGCTACTGCTTTGGTTTTGACTTGCAATTGGCGCACTGTCATGTGTTGCCTCAACAACATATGGATGGACTGTACCATCGCTGTTGCAAGTGTGCTGGCCATAATAGTCAACATTGAACAACCTCATCGTTCCATTGCTATCAGTTTCCTTCTGTTGCACTGTCTTAGTCGCAGGACACTCTTGCTCTTTACTATAGGCACATCTATAGTAGCTCCTGGATAAACATAACCTCATTAGTATCGTCTAATAAAACTCAACGGCAAAGCTTTTGCCGTCCCTTTCAAAAAATAACCTCATTAGACCTTTTTTTTTTGGATATATTCAAAATAAGATTATTTTTGTTATCTACAGTTATAGTATTAGATTTGTTGCATTTTTGAGCTGAACTATGCAAACAATTTAACTATCCACATATAGATGAGAAATTTTGATGGGCTTTGCTATGGTACTCCTAAATGAATGTGGACCGTCCATTTTGTTACATCTGAATGACTATTACCTCTTAGGAAGTAATATATATTTCTTAAATTTTAATTAAGAAAATATGAAAAATACAAATATCTTTCGTCAATTAGATCTGATGTCGTTATAGCGGATGTTACTGATCCAACCTATCATCATAGTTTCCTGCATGCTAAAGCTGATCCGATAAATTTGACATGCCACTATTTTCTAATGTGACATTCTGTAACATGATTTTAACCTGAAGTTAGTACGGTGATGTTTTTTTTTTTTAACGTGACATGATTGGTATCACTATAACATGTTAGTGCAAAGAAAAAAAATCTACAGAACTTATCTAACTTTAAGTAACATGACATGTGACAAGACAAAATTAGGAAAGCGAGTCAGCCAAAAATAAAGTTTGTAACTAATAGTTATGGCACATGAACTTTATTTCTTCTTCATCAAAAAGTAAATCTCCAAGAAATGTGCACGTCTTGGTGTCCGTTGCAGCCACAAGGAAAGAAACTGCATGGATACATGCAAATGCAGTACGCATTTCTTGGTGGTAACCGAAAAACCCGCTTATTGCTTAATTTTTCATAAAATTAATTATTTTTCTCTCTTAAAATTTAATGGCTCAGATTTATTTGAAGTCTTACCTCCTAAAAGGTAACGGGAGTACCTTAGCAAAGCCCAAATTTGATACCTGAATTCAATACAAAACATAGCAAATGCATACCTTAATGCAAATGTTTTTTTTGCCACGTACCTAGAATGCTTTGATTTGGAGATCCACTTCTGCCCATACTTCCTCCATTGACATCCATCAAAGTATGGCGCTTGTGTCACAACTGAACTTATGTGTTTTGTGTTCTTCCTACCATCACCAAGAGAATCAATCAAAATTTTTAAGCCCCAGCATATGATAAATAATAAGGATAGCGTATGATAAATAAGGATGCTTCTATTACAACTTACCTTCTCTTGCTTCCACGGTCCTTGTTGTTCTCCTCCAGTATGTGCTTCTCCACGTTATCCTCCTTACCTCCTTTTCTTTTATGTTTGATAACAGCGGCCTGTTTCTCCATGTTATCACTAAGTTGTAAGGAAGAGATAATCTTACCTGAGCAACTGAATACTTCTTCAAAGAGCTCTTGTACGAGCTTTGTTTGGCCACTGCAGGGGTCAAGTATTGGTAGTACAAGGTCATGTATGCCCATCATGAGAGCCCTTTGGTGTTCAACTTCATTGATCACATCTTTGTGGCCACCAAGATTGGAAGATTCAAGGATGTTCATCATGTGATGGTTTCTCAATATAAGTAGCTAATAGCTGGCCTGTCGGGATTGAACAAGGTGCTAGCTTTGGGCATCTATTTATACAAGCAAATAGCAGCACGCACAGTCTGAGAGCATGCATGGGGGAGGGAATCGACTATTGTTCAAATTTTCTCACTACAAGAGGACTAGGGAGCGTATTGTCTCTATCGAACAGTATGTCAGAGCAAAAAATGGCACTACTCAATATCTTGTTTCTTTTTATTCAACTGACACATAAATGGGTAAGAGGTTTTGATGAATTAAGACTTGTGAGATATGTCTGTCATGTGGCAATGCATTACTTCACTGTGGATGATGATAACACCTAATGCACATTTAATGTCTGTCATTGTGACCTGTGATGACTTATATGACTGATTCTTAGGGGACACATTTGATGTAGTAGTGTTTTATATAAATGGTTGGATCATTGGATGACGATTAGACGATGCCACATTATTGGTATTAGTGTTTTAAATTGTGGAGGAAAACAAATCTGTAAGTTAGTTAGATGTAGTTGATTTCTTTGCATAAAAAAGATTTCAAATGATGTCTTTATACTTATACTCTCCCGTCCCAAAATGAACGCATATGCCGCTTCCCCAAAAGTCAAATCTTTAAAGTTTCTGACAAAATATATAGAAAAGTAACTAATATTTATGATGTATAATACTCCTTGCATCCCAAAATATCATTAGATTAATTACTGAATATGTTTTTTTATAATAAAGTTATTTAGGGATACAAGTACTGCTAATATTTTCTATAAATCTAGTTAAACTTAAGAAAATTTGAACTACATGGAATCCAAAACAATACTTAGTTTGGGACGTAGTGAGTACGTATCATTACATTGAGCATACAATATATTTTTTATAATAAAATTATTTGAAGCTACAAATAGTGATACTATTTTCAATATTTTTATTTATTCAATCTTAAAAGGATTTTACTTCTCGGGAAGTGAGATGTCTGTTTATTTTTGGGACGGAGGGAATATAAATATAATATGTTAGAGTCCGTGCATGAAATTTTATTGTTTGATATATATGTGAATAAGCATTTCTGTCAGGTCGCTTTTTCAGGTTGAAAATGGACCACCAGTTTGTTGGTAGGTTTACTGCTATGGTCAAGAGTTGTGGCTAGTGAAGAGGAATTGCCAAAATTATGCATCATGATTGATGCATGCCGTACTACTACCTACATCGCTCACATGACACAGACATTCAGAAATGAGGTACACTGTGTACATATATGGCCTATAATTCCAGTCGTTGTTATAAAGAGCAATATTGTTATTAATCTGTTGGTCTCAAAGATAGTAACATATATGGTTTGACTCTATGGCATGTCTTGTATATCTAGTAAATCTGTCCTAATTAATGTGCTAAAAATACATATAGTTTTGCGGCTTTTGGTATTTGGAGTTTTGGACAGGCCTTCATGACAAAATGAATTAGTTATTTCGAAGTTTATATAGTGGCATGGTTCATGCATGTATATGGTACTCTGAAGTTCAATCAGTGATAAGTTATGGCGCCATTTATCATCACTTTGATTTAATTTTTGTGTCGATCAATTATATGAAAGTCAGTTTATATCATTCCTCATATTTGCATGAGAAAAATACTAACTAGGTTGATATGGATGGAGTCTAAACTACTAAGTAATTGGCAAACCATGAAAACACCATGTGTGGTGTCATGGACCTTGGATCCATGACAATAGTGTCTTCTCCGGTGAGGTTATACCCCTCTACCGCAGGCTTAGTTCTAGGGTAGCAGCCCTAGGCGCTTGAGATGCATTGGGAAGAGAGGAGATTAGAGATAACTGATTCTTGATTGTCCTTTACGGTTTGATTACACCAGACTAAATAGGCACTGAGGCCTCCCTGCCTTTCCTTTTCTGCATTGCCTAATCTTGGCACATGATCTTGCATGGCGCTGATTATTCCCTGTGCTGGTTGCATGGTCCACATGTTGACCGCGCCCTATGGCGCCCCATGCCCATGACATCTCTCCCTACTTGACTTGACGCGCCCACGAGCTGCCATAGATCTAACCCGACACGACTTAAGGTTAAGCTTTTTACATCTCGGCTTACCTTTATTATTTAAGATGAAAATACGAAATAATTGTGGAACTAAAATATAAATTTGGACTGCAGCTATGTCCTCCTGGATCCCAAGGAAAGAGCAAGGAAAGAGCTGAACTGTGGACTTTGTGTTGGATGAAAGGTGAAGGAGGATCCAGCCCGCCCGGGCCGCTGGTTGTCTGCACGAGATGAGACAGCCCGCATTGAGTTGCTTGTGGTGCTCGCCCCTGCACCGCCATGGTTGTTGCTAGGAGGCACCATCCCCGCATTCTGTAGGAAGTATAGGTGAGCTCGAGTGGCGGACCGTGTACTGCAGCGATGAATTGAGCAGCAAGCGCGTCTTCCGCATTGCCCGCCCGAACAAGCATGCCGCACCTGCGGCTTGCGGGTGCACCCGTGGCCTGCTCCTGCGATGACGACACTGGGATGGCCCCGAGACCACAACAAGGCGCTGCTCCCCATAAAGGGACTGCACCCGGCGGCGTGCCAGGAACCCTCGCGCTGCCGCCTGAAGCCGCACCATAGCCAGGTGTTCACGCAACTTCCGGGCGGTGTGCCGCACCATGAATCCACGCGCTGCCGCTTGTAGGCGTGCGGCAGCGCGGTCTTCGCGTGCTGCCTTCTCGAGCAGCGCAAGGATGCGCTGTAGCTTTGTCTCCACCTGCTGGAGGCCCTCCGTAAGGGTGCTGAAGGCATCGCGGGAGGCATGGACCTGGGCTGGTGGTGATCCGAAGCGCAGGCACAACAGCTCGGTGAAGCGACGCCACGCTGGGGTGCCCTCATCCCGGACACGGAGGAACCAGTGCGAGCTCCATCTTCCAAATGGCGGGAAGCCATCCACACCTTTTCTTCCGCCATGATGCGCTCCCGACGGAAGTACGATTCACAGCAGTTGATGAAGATGTGAGGGTCAAATTTACCATCATAGCGCGGAAAATCCAGCTTCTGGAACAGCGGCGGACGATCGTTGTGGCGCGGGTAACTGGAGGGGGTGGTTGGCAGTGGTGGATGGTGGTGATGGTGAGCGGGAGCGAGTGGGCAAGGATCACCGGGCTCGTGATACCAAGTTGTCATGGACCTTGGATCCATGACGATAGTGTCTTCTTCGGTGAGGTTATACCCCTCTACCGCAGGCTTAGTTCTAGGGTAGCAGCCCTAGGCGCTTGAGAGACATTGGGAGAGAAAGAGAGATTTGTTGGTAATACTTTGCTTGATTCTTGAAGAGTTCACGTACAGAGATAAATAGGCCAACCGGCCAAACAAACTACGAGCCAATTAATCACTTCTAAAATCAAGGACCCTCTCTAATCTTTTTCTTTTCCTAACCACTAACCGGATCCTGCCTGATCGGTCTGCATGGTGACCGGCTCCTCTTTACTTCTATTCTTGACGCCGGCTCCTCTTCCCTTCTATTCTTAGCGCATGCGGGTTGGATGCACGGTGGCAGCCTGTTGGCTGCCCATGACATGTTTATATAAATCCTAGATATTTTCTTTTCTCCAACTGGCATGCAGGATAGCTGGGTCTGTTACTAGAGATTTCAGTCCAGACAATGCATTTATTCGCACTAGCTACAAGAATGGGCCATTGTGATTCTGAAACAGTGATGAACAACAAAAATCCACAAACAAAACAACATACAGACCAAAGAGAAATCATTTTCTAATATGAATTGTGTAAGGATTTCCTCTGTGGTTCGTTGTTGTGTTGTCCTGTCTTGTGGCGTAGTGTTGTGTTGTACCGTGCTGTTAGCCAATCTTGGCTTTTTCTCTTAATGAAAATGACACGTGAAGTCGTGTTCGAGAAAAAAAAAATTGTGTAAGGATAGCACCACCTAGATTAACTGTAGCCTTGAATTGGGTTTCGCTGACTACCATCATTTTCAACCAGAAACACAGAAGCAAACAAAGTGATATGTGGTGAACATGTAGGATTACTCAGCACCAAATGAATGTCATACATTTGAGCCATACATACCTATACAAAATAAATTGTGACAGAACATAAGAGATGTCAAGTCACCAGATCCTTCCCTATAGACACACCATGAAATCCGCGTGCTCGTCTTCATGCATTTGCCGCAGTGTGGACAAAGAAAAAAAAACTTCCCATTGTCATACAACTTGCCTGCTTCCAATTTTGAGGTCCAAATATTCAAACATGAACGTAATATCAACCGTTTCTGATGAATCAGCATACTTGGCACATTTGATATTCCTGGCACCAAGATTCCAAGAATGTGCGTGTGTGACCACACGTATACAACTTGTGGTGCAAAGTTTTGCATTTTGTGGCGAGCCACAAGCACCTGGAAGATGTGTGATTGATGGCAATAGAGCGGAATAAAATTCATGCGCCCACACATATTTGCATCCACCTAAGGCATGGACGCGTAGGGGTGCCGCAGATGTTTGGTGGTGATACCGGTGGGGGAGGAAGGGCCGTCTGGCGGCGGTTGTCAGTGGATTAGGAAGAGGAGGAGCGTTGGACAAAGTTGGACGGTGGGTGGGTGGCAGTAGGCATGACTATAAGAGATGCAGGAGAGGAAGAGGAACCGCCAGCGATGCAAATATGAGGAATGATATAAACTGACTTTCATATAATTGAAAGTGTGGGCGCATGACTATAAAGAGAGAGATGTGTGAATAGGCATGACTATAAAGAGAGAGATGCAGTAGGCATGCATGTGTTTTCAAAAGGCACTACCAACAAGGTAACAAAAGATGGTAGGACGCTATGTAGCGGTAGCATATATGCATATATACTATATTTAAATTTAAAAAATAAAAAGAAATTAGAGATGAGTGGGTCTTATTGAAGATAAGGCCCATCAAACAAGCCAAAGCCTAAGTCTTGGCTTGTAGTCCAATGGTAGGACGGTCCAGTGGGACGCTACCCACCAGGGTTCAAATCCTGGTGCTCACACCTTTTCTTGGGATTTTCCCAGGATTTACCGGCGTTGTGCATTAAGTGGTAAGCGATGTTCCCGTCGACGACGAGGTGCCTATGGTGACTTCAAGAATCTCCAGATCCGTCGGCTGCCCAGTCCTTCGGAGATGCTCATAGGGGTAGGGTTTGCGTACGTGTGTTCATAGGGGTGAGTGTGTGTGCGTGTGAGTGTCTGCGTTGTACTGTGTAATTCTCAAAAAAAAAGTAATCCCACCCTACCAACACCATATCCCTAGGTCTTATCTCCCGCATCAGCCATATATCGCTGGCGGTTCCTCTTCCTCTCCTGCATCTCTCACTTTATAGTCATGCCTACTGCCACCCACACGCGCCCGCGCCCGCCGTCCAACTTTGTCCAACGCTCCTCCTCTTCCTAATCCACCGACAACCGCCGCCAGACGACCCTTCCTCCCCCACCGGTATCACCACCAAACATCTGCGGCACCCCTACGCGTCCGTGCCTTAGGTGGATCTATATCGACATGCTGGCATTACCTAGAGTTCCACTTACCCTCCCCGGGTGGGTGGTGAGGGGAATGTGACCGTTGGGGGCTCTCGGCTCCCGTGCCCGCCCGAGTCCGCCGGCGCCGGTCCCGCCCACATCCGCGCCGGCTGTACGGGGCGCCGGGCGGGCTCCCCCCAGTACTCGTCTTCTCTCATAACCCTTCCCGGCCAAGGACACACGCGCGGACGGCCGCGCCCGGTGGCGGCGGCCGTCGCGATCCCTGCCACGGGTTGTCGCCCCACCTCGAGAGAGGTGAAGGTCCATGGGCCCAAACCTCCCCATGTCCAGTGTCGGCCTCCGGTCGTCCGTCGCCGGCGTATGCCGCCTCCCGACATCGCACCCTACTCGCCCGGCCCGGCCGGGCATCCGGCTGGGTCTTCATCCGGCCCCCTCACGAGCGCCCGTGTGGTGGCGGTGCGGCTCTGTCGGTGGCACGGCGCGGTCGTGCGGTCGCCGTCGCCCGAGGGAAAACAACCGCCCAAAGGCGCGTGCGAGATCCCTTGGGGCGGATCCACGGACGCCTCCCGACATCGACATCCTACTCACCGGTCCAGCCGGGCGTCACGCCGGGTCTTCGTCCCAGCAGCCACACTTTGGTGCGGCTCGCCTCGGCGGAGATGCGGCGGGCCAGGGGTCCCTGTTTCGGACTTCGTCGGGTCCCCTACACCCCCGGACGTGGGGGTCATGCCCACGACGCCAGAGCTACAGCCCAAGGAGGTGGGCGTCGTCGAGGACGTCTCCAACGAGGTCGAGGACGAAGATGGTGTGAGCGATGCGGCTCCTGCTCAGGTGGCCGGCGTCGCCGCCACTTGCGTCGTGCGCACGGTGAAGGTGTCGCCACTTTCTCCATTTTCGCAGCAGCATGCTGGCGGCCCCTCGCCGAGGCCATCATCCCTCTCTCCTCATGCTGCCCCCTTCCACCCTCGGGGCAGCCTGAGTAGGCGCTCGAAGGCTAGGCATTGGACGGACGCCACCGGCGCCTCCAACGACAACTCTGCCCCTACTCAATACCCATCGTACCTCAATGTCGCTCGCCAGGCTCTCCAGGCAACTCCTCTGCCTTCGGTCGAGGCTAGGGCCACGACGCCACGAGCTGCCACCATCGAGGATGACCCTCGAAGGCTTGGAGTGGGTACGCGGCGTCGACTGTGCCGCAACCAACTTAGGCGTCTGCAGGCCGCACGGGTTGGTGCGCAGCATCGACTTCCCCTGCAGCAGGATGCATGGATTCCGGTGTTCCGACGGCTTGGCCCGCGGCGGCCTTCTGTACCGAACATCGACGCCAATGGTTTTCAGACTGTCGTGGGTCGTCGACAACGGCGTCGTCTGAGGGTTGCGGCACCCAAGACGCGTCGTCCGGTCCCGCCATAGCTCGTTGGACGTTGCTTCAACTGTCTCGTGCGCGGCCACGTTGCCGCTCAATGTCGCTCACTATCGTGCTGCCGTCAGTGCAAAGCGGGCGGACATCAGGCACGGGAATACAAGCTTGGGCGTGCGTCTTGCGGCCCTCCGACCCAGGAGGTGGCCATGCAGGACAAAGCATCAGGAAGTGCCCGGGCCTCGGCTTTCGAGGGGTCGTTGGACTCTCCCACTACGTCGCCTCCTCGTACCCAATAGTCGCCGCCTCCGTCGACTACTCGGGGTTCACAGTCTTTTTCGCGACCTTGCAGTGTTCCGCACCCTGGAGGGCCTGTTTCAGGATTTTGATCCCATGCTCTTCGAGGTTGAGGCATCCAGGGTGGCCAAGGTGCTGTCGCCGGCCTCAAAGGATTGGTGGGAAGGTATGGTTGTCATTGAGCTTGGTTTTCCGGCTCGTCCTCCTTGTACCGCATCGCTCAGCTCGGCCACCGAGGGCCTTGAGCTGCCCACATCGCTGTTGACACCTCTTAAGCTATGTTTTTATGTGTCAACTAAACATAAAATAAGGTTATAAAAAGAAGTAAATGCATAGAATAGGTGTTATACTGATAAAGTTCCACGAGTTTTGGTGATTTATATCTTTTCAGGGACTTAACAGGTAAATGCCGGAAAACTTAGAGAAAACCCCCCAAACAATGAGAAGATTTACCAATGGAGAATTTCGATCCGAAAAGTGAACTAAAACATTCTAGAAGACACCAGGAGAGACCTGACACCCTGGGCCCACAGGGGACTGGCGGCCGCCAGCTCAGATGGGGCCGGCCGCCAAGTGGGGCCAGGATGTCAGCCTCATCTTCCTAGGTCGGTTTCAAACCGACTTTGGGGTTGTATCTACGCCGTTGTTGAAGTCGGTTTGATCCAAGGGCCAGCATTCATCCGCCAGGACTATATAAGGATGGTCCTACCTCTGGCCTTAGGCATGAAAATCATTATTCATCATACTCATTTCGATCATAGCTAGAGCCATACCTCTCTAATTAGAAGAGCTTAGATCAAGTTGAGAGAGATTAGTAGAAAGTTGAGAGATAGATCAAAGAACTTGATTAGAGTTCTAGATCTGTTCTTGAGAGATAAGAAGTAGAGTTGAGGAGAAGTAAGGAGAAGTACCGGATCTGTCGGTGACTCTCTACGCTTGTACCTCTGGGATCAAAGGCTTCATTGCACTTGATCTTGAGACTTCTTTGGTGGATCAACCTTATATTTGAGTAAGTTCACTTGTTTATATTTCTTTCGGTTTATGACTCATTAGAGTACTTTGATTCTTGTCGCTCTTGAATTGAAGTTGTTACCCCTAGTGTAAACGTGGTGTTTAGACTAGATAACTCATAAATACACCCTACCTGCCGGAGCGTGGTAGATCGTGGTAGTGACAGTACCATTGATTTCCTTTGGATTCCACTTCCCGTAGGATAGGACACGTAGGACATAGTTGCTGGGGGAATAGTAAGTTTCGCCCTTACTTTCCTTTGAGTACGTCCCCATTAAGGAATATCTTCGAGCCTTACAAGAATATAAACTAGACAACCATAGAATTCTTCTCACCTTTTATCTGAACTCCCGTTCCTTCCTATTATCTCAGGGATTAGTTTTGTCTCATTATTCTCATACCATTCTCCCTGTGGATTCGATATTTAAAACCCTCACCTGGATGAAGTGCTCATCGTTTACGTTAAACTTGCAGACTATACAAATTTATAAATAATTCTGTAGGATAACTTTTACCAACAGTCGCCAGCACGCGAAGATTGGTGGGCCGATGTTGCTGCAGGCGAGCTCATAAGTGAGGTCCCATCCTTTCTCTCTAGGTCATCAGTAGCGATGAAAACGGACGGAAAAACCTCATTTCTACTTCCATTTCTATATCCGTTGGCGGAAACGGGATCCGGTTCGGAAAATGCGGGTCGGAAAATGGATTCGGGATATGCGGGTACACGGAAATGAATCAATGCAGACATAAATTGAACGGAAACAGCCGGAAGCCGGAATAACATGGTGCCCCAACCATCCATCTCTTTTGGCCCTCCAGCTAGCAGCCACCTTTAGTCATGCCATCACAGCTCTCCAGCATCATCCATCTCATCAGGATCACTTTCACTATCATCATCTAGGTGGACACCATCTGTGGTGTCTTCCAGTTTCAAATCAACCACTATGGATGGAATGCATTTACAATCTAAAAAGACAAGACATATATATTAATTGATGATCATTACATGTACAGGCGTACAACAACACCATATTAGATGCGTAGATCTCGTCATTAGCTTTCTAGAAAGGTGTGGTTTGCTAAAAACGGAGTCTGAACGAGAAAGTTGTGGTCTGCTGTAATACGGAAAAAATGCGGAAAAAAATTCCGACCAAATACGGTATTCGGGAAATAAGGGCGGAAAAACGCCGCTTCTACTTCCGTCCGCATTTCGATTACCTCCATCCCGGATTCTGACCCGATTCCGGATTTTCCGAAATTCAAAAACGGAACGGGTAAAAACGGGAAAAGTTCCGTCCGTTTTCAACACTAGTTATCGATCAGCGCCTAGTGACGATGATGGTGGGGCGCACGTGTTGGATGCTGACGTCGGGGCAACAGGCTCCCTGGATCGGCCATCTCCGCTGTCGTAGTGTGGCGGGGCGGATGGTGGGAATGCGGCAGCAACGTGCAAGCTGCCGTTGGTGGTCAAGACTGCTTCGAGGACTCTAGTCACAACAAACTTTTTATGACTAATTATGTACATTATATGACAGTTTCGTCTTGTCTTAAAATCCAACTTTTTTTGTAGTGTCGTCTAGCCGCCAAAGTGCCATTCCGTGATCCAAATCCGGAGAGCGGAGTGCGTCCTCGCCAAGGCGTTCTGCTAGCTAGTTGTTTTGCTCTTCCTCTTTGTCGCACAATTAGTTTCCTTCTTAGTACAACCCTCTAAGCGTCACCATTCTAGCTAGTGCCATTTGTTTGTGTGTCGCATAATGGAAGAGCGCCTTGTTAGGAGTCCTTTTTTTACTCCCTCCGTTTGACTTTACAAGATTATTGGAATGACTTACAATTTAGTAGGAGTAATATAATACCCTAATAGTACTCATAACATATACGTCTTTGTCATCAGCTTGATAACACCCAGCCCAATAGCAATAGAGTAACCGAGTAAGTACAACTTAAATTAAAGCATCAAGGATGTGACTTTCTTGTCGTATACTCTAATGGCATCTCCTCGCGGAATCCACCCAGATGGCTAAATTTCATCTGGCAATATACGCGGAGTGAGCAAGAGCAGTTTAATTTCTCTCAACTCAACGCACCAGACCCAATCAAGCAAAAGCAATGGAGGCGGATTTGATGACGATGATGGCCATCGTTGCCCCCGCGTTTCTTGTATCGCTCCCAGTGCTGTACCGTCTCCTCTTCGCCAACGCCGCCGCCGGCGACAAGACGAGCAGAAAGCCCCTCCCTCCCGGCTCCTTTGGCCTGCCCGTCGTCGGACACACGCTTAGCCTGCTGAGCGCCCTTCGCGCCAACACCGCCGAGGACTGGCTCCGCCGCCGCGTCGCGGCTTACGGCCCTGTGTCACGGCTGTCCCTCTTCCGGTACGGGACGGCCTTCCTCGTCGGCCCCTCCGCCAACAAGTTCCTGTTCACCAGCCCCGCGTTGACCACCATGAACAGCGAGGCCTTCAGCCGCATGGTCGGCCGGCGGACGGTCCGCGACGTGGTCGGCGACGAGCACGCCCGCGTTAGGGCCATGATGGTGCAGTTCCTCAAGCTGGACGCCGTCAAGCGGTACGTCGCCGGCATGGACGCCGAGGTCCGGCGCCACCTCGACGCACACTGGCGGGGACGGGGCAGCGTGTCGGTCATGCCGTTGATGAAGACGCTCACCTTTGACGTCATGAGCACCGTCCTTTTCGGGCTGGTGGGTAGGGACGCCGCCGACGTCCGCCGGGAGCTGTCGGTGGAGTTCCAGCAGCTGCAGCAGGGTATCTGGGCGGTCCCGCTCAACCTGCCGTTCACTAGGTTCAGCCGGTGCCTGGCCGCGAGCCGGCGCGGGCGCCACGCCGTCGCCGGGGTCATTGAGGAGAGGAGGGCCAAGTTGGAGCGCGGGGAGAGCTCGTCGGCCGACGACATCATCACCCACATGCTCTCCAAGGGCCTCCCTGACGAGGAGATCACGGACAACGTCATGTTCCTCATGGTCGCCGCGCACGACACCACCGCAGCCCTCATCACCTTCCTCCTCCGCCATCTCGACACCAACAAAGACGCCTACGCCAAAGTCGTCCAAGGTAATCTAAGCTACTCCATGGATGACCAGAGCAGTAACCAACTCAAGCTCTAGCTAATCGATCCCTTGCATCCATGGATCGCATGACCAGAGCAAGAGGAGATTGCGCGGTGCAAGGCGCCAGGGGAGGCTCTGTCGTGGGACGACCTGTGCAGGATGAGGTACACCTGGGCGGCGGCGATGGAGACGCTGCGGATGGTGCCGCCGGCGTTCAGCATGCTGAGGAAGGCGCTGGTGGACGTGGAGTACGGCGGCTACGTCATCCCCAAAGGGTGGCAGGTGATGTACGCTACCAACATGACGCACTGGAGCCCGGACATCTTCCCGGACCCCGGGAGGTTCGACCCGTCGCGGTTCGAGGATCCGTCGGCCATACCGCCCTACGGCTTCGTGCCCTTCGGCGGCGGCGCGCGCATCTGCCCCGGGAACGAGTTCTCCAAGGTGGAGACGCTGGTGGCCGTGCACCACATCGTGACACGCTTCAGGTGGAAGCTCGCCGCCGGCTGCGACGGCAGCTTCTCCAGGTCGCCCATGCCGTACCCGTCTCAGGGCCTCCTCATCGACATCGAGCCTATCGATCAAGGAATAAATTAACACCTCCCGATGAAATCCAATTCATGTATACGATCAGGACAGGGCTTCTAATTTAGCGCATGGATCATGAGAAATGCTGTATCGCAATCCGAGGGGGTAATTCTGATACATTCATGTACAGATCACCATCTGCAATTTTTCTCCAAGATCACCATTTGCAATATTAAAAAAAACGGGATGAAGGACATATATTGTGTAAACATGTCTGCAAGTTGATGGCAGTACACAGAGCAAGTAGCTAGGATGATGGCCACTTCAAGAGCGTGTGCTGACATAAAAATATGACGAAGCGATGGGAAGTTTACTATAGTTATGTCCATACTGGGCGTGCCCATGAGTATTGGCTACTGCTCAGCTGCGCAAATTTTCACCATATATAGCTTCCTTCTTATTGGTACTAATATTGATGAGTGATTGTCAAAGTGCGTTTGGCTTTGGTTGAGTTTGAGACTGACCATGGTGTGAGTTTGTGTTGTTCAATGCTTGTGGTGTGCAGGTGTGGAGCGTAAAGGTGGTGGTCGACGGCGAAGGTGAAGGTCAAGAGGGTTCGTGACGATGGACTGAGAGTAGTGAAGGACGGACGTCACCGAGGCTTGGATTGAGGGACTCGAGAAGTGGCTCACACCTAGGGCTATCGACAACTGAAAATGTACATGGAGGAGTAGAACATATTGACTCGCGAAAAGGAGTCAGACGTCATGCTAGGCCCGACTCTTTCTGTAGGCACCAACTGTTTGTTCAAATTGGGCCTCTATTTGGGCTGGATGAAGTCACGCTAGCCCAATAGGCCTCATTTGGGATCGGCCTTTCGGGCAAGCTGTACTTTTCTTCGCTTCATTCATCCAAAGTTCCTTGCCTAGCCTAATTGCACTTTCAGCTCAGCCCAGCCAAAGCTATCTCTATGACATCTCATCTCCTCTTTCTTCGGCTCCGGCAACGGCGGCCGGTGGTTTCTTGTTGATCACCCTGCTGGTGCTGGGATTGTACCTGACTCTGATGTCGGGCAACTCTAGGTCACCTCTCCCTGCGTCCCACTCAATCTCTGTCTCTCTCTAGGGAGCAAAAATTCTTTAGGGTTTGGTGGATTTTGCTTTAGGTTGTCCTGCCAAACCGTGGGCAATTCCAGACCTAGAGTAGACTCGAGCTCAAAACGCGGCGCTCAATCGACAAGTGTATGGTGTGAATCTTTCATCACCTAATTTATTTCTCTGGTCAAAAAGATTTTTTTATATGTCCAGTAAATATGCAGAGCTAATAGTTGTGCTAGGCTAGGGATATAATTTAGAGTTGTCCAGTAATATGGTTTTGGCTGGCCTTGCTTTATATCTGTCTAACTGATTACTGGAGATCTATGGCTGTTGAAAGCGTAGTGATGATTGTGCTAGCATTACGATCTTATACTTTCTTGGTACACAGTCATACAGCTAAGAATTTGCATTGAACATGGTAGAAATTCAATTTCAAATAAATTCAGGTTAGCCACTATTCATGCCATTTATGTAATCTGTTCTGCTTTGAATCCAATAGTTTTTTAGGCACGGATCATAGTAGGTAAGTATCTATCTACTTTCTCTACTTTACTCTGCAAGAAAAGATGTTCCTGTAGAGGCCATGCACCTTGGATTCCTAGCATGTATACGGCTCACTCTTAGCGTAAATATTGAGAGCTGACTTTTATTTTGTTTACAAGGCTGCACATTTGCGGCTAACACAATGTGCTCACTTTCAGTTTAGTAGATTAGCATTTTTAGCCTTATATTGTTCACTGTTGTTATGTTGGATTGTGCTGATAACTACAGACAATCTGTAAACTTTGTTTTTGAGATGGATATTTTAACTCACTGACTGATCAACCATTTCAATAGCAGGAATAGAAGGAGCCATGGGCTCATGGTAACTGTTCGGAGGGATGATTACCTCATTAGGTTACAATGCGATGGAGCAAAATTGTTTTCCAAGTACGAGTTGAGTGGTTGTTTGCTGTCCAAGTATGAGTTGACTTGCTGGCAAGCAAGCTGGTGCCTGGGGCAATCTGGCATTGAATCCTTGTGTGATCTATCTTAGAACTTATATTATTATTAGTTTTTCTTTTTAGGTTTGAAATAATTGATTTTTTGAATGTTGCAACATTGAAACATCAACTCTATTTAGAATTTCTTTGTGTTCCTCAAAAATATATGTGGTGCATTCCACATGCATGGCCATATGGGCATTGTAATATATATGTGGTGTACGAACATGGTGCAGGTGAACCTATCATATTTTTTTTCAACATTATTCCATTTTCTTGTAGAGCAGCGGCCATGACTCGTGCACATGGGCGCGCTTAATCAAAAATAAATAAAAAAAAGGGGAAAAGAACGGCCTGGGCGGCCTGTTGTTCCCTCCTCCTCTCGGCCCGCTCTCTCACCGGCTTTGATCCAACTGCGGCTTCTCCCTCTGCAGCCGCCCCATCTCCCTCGACCATCTCCTCACCGCCCCATCTCCTCACCTCTCCATCTGGTATTACCCACCCACTTCTCCCTCGACCATCTCCTCACCGCCCCATCTCCTTACCTCTCCATCTCCTCACCGCTCTTCGGTCTTGCAGACTAGGGTTCTCCGTAGGGTGGAGAAGTTCGGCACCGCTCGGTCGTCGGAGATGTATATGGTACCAACTTCTCGCTTGACCTTCCCTCCATCTCAACTCACCGCTCCATCTCAACTCACCTTCCCTAGCAACTTAACGTGATCAAAACTACAATCAACATACATTTGCATTCTGTTATTACTGTTCCCTTCTCTATTGTGGTCCCTTATAGTAGATGCACTAAACTATGTCATGAGCTCTTAGAGCTCGGGTATTTTGTAGATTGCCTAGAACACATAAATACACAATGGAAGTACTCTACTATATTTTCTTTTTTTTGTTGGGCGTCAACCAAAAATGTAAGACGCGAATAGAAAATGGGAGAGAGATGCAACAAAGAAAGATGAGAACAAAGCATGAAAGAGAGATAGTAAATGAGTGATTTGCCACCCCCCCTTTTATAAGGAGGTAAGTGGTAACATATATTCCCTCGATGAAGTTTGTAATTACAAATGAGCCCCTAAAATTTACAAACATGCCGTAAACCCTTAAAAATGTCACACTACTTAGTAAATGGGCATATATAGTGAGAATTGTCCTTCCCACCCTGCATGTGTACAACTCACTACAAACTCCATCTAGGAAAGGATACAAAGAAAAGAGCATGCACATGACTCTAACCCATACACAGATTGTCATGCGGTACTTCTTTGATTTTTCATCAACACTCCGTTTCACTTGCACCTTTTGTGATTTCGCCTTTGCAGCTTTTGATCCTTTTTCACTTCATGGACGAACCAATGTAGTCGCTGCAGTAAAACTAGTTGTAGTAGGCAACGTTGTCTTAAACTATCGCTCAGTACCCAAAATATGGTGGAATTCTCCTGATGTTTTTAAGTAGTAATAATGTACTACCACTAGCTAGTAATAGGACATGTGAATGCTCACAAAGCTAGGAGGCGTATGATAGGAAAAGTTTATACTAAATTTTAAATTATTAAACACTAGGAAAACCCCACATCACTAGGAGAATTGCTCTAGTTGTGGCTGCACGCTTTCAAGTCCATACTCATGGGCGCACACTACATACAATGCTTTAAATACACAGGCGAATTGCTTGTCCAATACACCACTCCCTGGCCCCCTCTTTCTGAGTGCATGGTGCTTGTGAGAGATTCTTCACGTAATTGACGTAGCTGACATAGACGTGGAAATTATTGTGGATGTGGGTGATGCACAAAATCTAGATGTTTCAGAGTATTTTTTATCACTAGGCTCGTTTCTTTCAAGTGCAAAAATTAATATTGAAAGTTGCTGGAGATGTTTCTCTGCTAATCCCTAAAAATACTAGACTAGGTGTGTGTTGAGAACTCTTGGAGATGCCGCAGATGTGCCGCAGATGCCCTTACCCTCTCCTCCTGTCCGGGGATGGCAATGGGGCGGGCTAGGATCGAGTGGACCGTCCATGGACCCACCCCTGAAACCAGAGAGGAAAACCCACAACCCCCCATGCCCTCAGAGCATAGGGCAGAGCAGAGGGCGGAGGTGCCGATATACTGAGGCGATGAGGGTGTGTGGGGCTGCCGGTTTTCTGGTGCGTGGCCGTATGAGAAGCAGCACATGACGACGTGACATGCGAGTAGGGGAGGTGCCCACACGGAGAGCAGGTCGAGCGTCGTGCGCCGGACAAGTAGAGGAGGTTGCCAAGAGGGGGGAGCACCGTGCTAGGTGTGGCGCAAGGATGCTCCAATCTCGGGTCGCATGGAAAATCAATGTATAGAAAAATTAAAACCCGCCCGACCGGACCCAATCTGAATCACTGAACCCATTGGCCCGTGGGCTGCACCGGTCCCTGCGCCCGTTGGGTCTAAAACCCCAGGTTTCGGGTCTAGATCCTTTTCAATTCTAGTTTCCCCCCCTTGAGAATCCGTTCCCAATTCTAGTGGCGCATTGTATGGGTCGGACTGGGCTCGGACTAGACTAGACTCGGAAGGCTATGACTCCGATGGGTGGATATGGACACCCCCCCCCACACACACACACACACACACAATGCACAATCGGGCTCGGTTACAGCCTTTCCTGTTTGGTCTAGGACGCGTCTCGTCTTCCCCTAGCCGCCGCTGCCCTACATAAGACGACGGATCGAGAGGCCCAGGCGAAGCCACATCTCGTCGTATAGAGAAGAGGCAAATCAAATCCACGAGATTCTCTTTTGCGAAATCGTGACGATTCGTGGGTGTGTGGTCATGGCCGCGGCAGCGCTGCTTCGATCCATGGCGAGGAAGCTAGCTCGCGCGCTGCCGCCGCCTCCTCGTCCTCTTCGATGGCGGACTGCATGGCGGCTCCCGCCAGTCCTGGGGCTTCCGACGCCGCTAACTAGCAACCAGGTATGTACCTATCTTCAATCGAGATCTTTTTACGAGTGGGAAAAAAAGAATGTTTTTCCCTTCTTCTTCTCATAAGATTTTTCTAATACGTTTCTTCCTTGTTGTTGGTCTACCTCACCCCGAGGTAGCCCCTAGGGTCGCACGAACTGATCACGAAGATAGGGTGTATGAATGGAGCGTAGAGGACAGTCAAGGACGGACAGTGACACACGTCGAGCACGAACGGAGCGTAGAGGGAAATTATGAACGGAGCGTAGAGGATACACTACTCTGAAGGGGTTTGGTAGTTTGGGCCTCAAAACATGATGGAGTTCAGACGGGGATTGGAGGTGGCACGTGGCCTCATCGCGAAGCTTTCGTCAGGCAAAAACTGCATGGGCCGATTCTAGAGCGGGCCTAGTAGACCCAATTTGAGTGTCAACACCATCGGATCGATGGGACAACATGCAGGCAAAAAGCAAGAGACACGCAAGACAAGTTTGCCTTCGGTTCCCTCTAGCATCGCCAGTAGTTCCAGCCCAGCCCAGGTAAAGCTATCTCTCGCTCTGCCTCCTCTTTCTTCGGCTCCGGCGACGGCGGTCGTGGTTTCTTCACTGATCACCCTTCTGGGATTGTGACTCTGACGTCAGGAAACTGCAGGTCACCTCTCCGTCCATCACCCCACTCTGTCTCTGTCTCTCTCTAGGGGGCAAAAATTCTATAGGTTTCGGTGGATTTTGCTTTCGGTTTTCCTGCCAAACCATGGGCAGTTCCAGATCCAGAGCTAGAGTAGACTCGAGCTCAAAACGTGGCGCTCAATCGGCACGTGTATGGCGTGAATCTTTCATCGCCTAATTTATTTCTGTGGTCAAAAAATGAGTCCAGATGATTTTATTTGTACAGTTCAATTGAACAGCATCTACAAACTGAATGCCCGCTTAGCGGAATCCTGGGCTCAGTCCCGATTTGTAAGTTTTAAGCTCTAAGCATTCAGGTGAATGCGAAGGCTGGGATATTTCTATTCCGTAATCTAAAAATCTACAAACTGAATAGATTTAAGCAGTCAGGTGAGAGTACATCCGTCCCAATCCCAATTGCTGTTTTTTTTATGTTGATTACTATGTGATGTCTATAGACTATATATGTCCTATGTCTCTACTTTTCTCCATCAATGTTAGCAGAGTAATTAAGCGATGTGAGGAGGACTTTAACGATGGTAAGACTTAGTAATTTGCAGGGTGTCCTTTAACAGACTTGGAGTGACAAGTAATACAATGATGATGCATGTTTTACAGTTATGTCAGAGAAAAGTCTAGATAGTACATCAGAATTCTAGACCATATGTACAGCCTTTGTACGATGTAGTAGTTTTCTGTCTATTATTAAGGACTTTCTGCACATGCTCTTTTGCTTTTCTTACAGCACACTTAGTGTAGACTAATCGGTAACCCACCAATGTCCTTTTTTTTTGTGACTCACCAATGTCCTTTTTCTTGTCAGAACTCATGTTTTATACCCATATATTCAATAAAAGGACTTTGATTTGATTTCTCTCACTAAATTATGACTTTGATTTGATTTCTTCTAAATTATCAGTGGCTTCAGAGTTCATATCAGGCAATCTCAAACGCATTTGCCATTTCAACATCTGTGAACTCTGTCAAATATTCTGGCATGTCGGGCACCATGAATAAGCTTTCAAGGCTTTCATCCTGAACTCCATGGGTATCGGTATTAACAAACATTGAGCTACTGCTTTGGTTTTGACTGACAATTGGCTCACTGTCCTGTGTTGCCTCAACAACATATGGATGAACTGTACCATCGCTGTTGCAAATGTGCTGGCCATAATAGTCAACATTGAACAACCTCACCGTTCCATTGCCATCACTCTCCTTCTGTTGCACTGTCTTAGTTGCAGGGCAACCTTGCTCTTTACTATAGGCACATCTATAGTAGCTCCTGGTTAGCCGTATCATATATCGACATTAGACCTTTCTTTTGGATATATCTAAAATATTATCAATTTTGTTGTTTACAGTTATACTATTACATATGTAATATGGATGCCTATTTGAGCTGCACTACAAAGAAAAAAATCTAACTATTGACATATTGATGAGAATTTCGATTCCCAAAATCAATACAGAACATAGCTAGCAATGCTTATATACCTTAATGCAAATGTTTTTTTTTTTTTCCCACATACCTAGAATGCTTTGATTTAGATATCCACTTCTGCCCATACTTCCTCCATTGACATCCATCAAAGTATGGTGCTTGTGTCACAACTGAACTTATGTGATTTGAATTCTTCCTACCATCACCAAGAGAAGCAATCAAAATTTTAAGCCCAGTGAATCATAAATAAGAGTAAGACTATGCTTCTTTTACCACTTACCTTCTTTTGTTTCCATGGCCCTTGTCCTTCTCCAATATGTGATTCTCCACGTTATTCTCACCTCCTTTTCTTTTATGTTTGATAAAAATGGCCTGTTTCTCACTGTTATCACTAAGTTCTAGAGAAGAGATAATCTTACTTGAGCAACTGAATACTTCTTCAAAGAGTTGTTGAACGAGCTTTGCTTGCCCACTGTAGGGATCAAGTATTGGTAGTACAAGATCATGTAGGTTCATCATAAGAGCCCTTTGGTGTTCAACTTCATTGATAACCTCTTTGTAGCCACCAAGATTGGAAGACTCAAGGATGTTCATCATGTGATGGTTCCTCAATATATATGTAGCTAATAGTTGGATTGTCGGGATTGAGGGTGTTAGATAATTGCAGCTTTGGGCATCTATTTATACAAGCAAATGGTAGCACACGGTCTGCTAGCATGGTGGAGGAATCGGTTATTTTTCAAATTTTCTCACTACAAAAAGGACTAGGGAGGAGCATACTTTCTCTATCCAACAGTATGTCAGTACAAAAATTGCACTATTCAAGATCTTGTTTTCACTTAACTGACACGTAAAAATAGGTAAGAGGTTATGCTGACATATAACTTGTGAGACATATCTGTCACCAGGGAGTGCATTACTAATTTGAAAATACAAATATTGACACTTCTTTTAATATTTTTAGTCAAACTTAAATGGTTCAACTCCACAAGAAGCGAGATGCCTGTTTATTGTTGGGGGCAGAGGGAGTATAAATAAAATACAGTAGAGTTTTTTGCATGAAAATACATTTGTACTGAATTTGCTGACTATTGTTTGATGTGTGAATAAGCATTTCTGTATGGTCGCTTTTTCAGGTTGAAATGGATCACCAGTTTGCGGGTAGGTTTTAATTCTATTCTATAGTCGAGAGTTGTGGCCACAGTGAAGAGGAATTGACAAAATTATGCATGATTATTGATGCATGTCAACGTATCTACTTCGCTCACACATGACATAGATATTCAGAAATGAGGTATATACATATATGACTAATAATTCTAGTTGTTATTATAAAGAATAATATTGTCATTAATCTGCTGGTCCCAATGATAGTAATCTGTGATAATGTGCTAGAAATACATATAGTTTGGTGTCTTTTGGTATTTGAACAAGCCTGCATGCCAAAATGAATTAGTTATTCCAAGTTTATATATAGCAGGCATGGTTCATTCATTTATAATATTCTGAACTGTAATAAGTGCTAAGTAGGTCATTGGCTCATTGCACCATTTGTTATCAGTTTGATTAAACTTTTGTGTAGACCAATTATATGAATGTCAGTTTATATCAGTCCTCATATCTGCATGAGAAAATTAGTACTAACTAGGTTGATCTGGATGGAATCTATCTGATTAAGCTAAGTAATTGTCAAACCATGAAAACTCCATGTGTGGTTACCGAATCCTAGATATTTTCTTCTCTCCGACTGGCAGGAAAGCTGGTCTATTACTAGAGCTTTCAATCAAGACAAATGCAGCATATTTTCGCACTAGAGCTACCAGAATGGGTCATTGTGATTCTCAAACAATGACGAGGAGAAAAAAAGATCCACAAACAAAACAACAGATAGACCAAAGAAGAATCATTTTCTAATATGTATTCTGTAGAGATAGCACCACTTAGATTAACTGCAGCCTTGAACCAGGTTTCAACCAAGACAGAGAAGCAGACAGAGTGATATGTGGTGAACACGTAGGAGCCGTGAGTGTTGTGAATCAAAGTCCAAAAGCAATGTGAACAAGAGACTTTGATTGGTGGCCAATTAATGAAGATGAGGGAGGAATTCAAGCTTTCAAACACATTAACTTGTATTGATCATCTCAGCCTCCTTGGGTATAAATAGGAGGCACTCTCACTTGTAAACCAGAGATGAAAACAGAGAGAATATAGAAAGCTTCCTCTTCCTCTCCACTTTGTCTCTCTGTGCTCTTGTGCCTGTGATTGTGTACGTGTGCAAGAACTTGATTTCTCAATAGTGAGCACCAAATGAATGTAATACATTTGAGCCATACGTACCTATACAACATAAATTGTGACAGAAATAGCATCAAACCCTTCTGCTCATCTTCATGCATTTGCCGGCATTGATGTGAGCCCCACGTCACTGCCGGTTTGGTACTTGTTAGAATGTGCGCCTATAGGCTGGCTACCTTAGGGGTTAAGATAGATAGATGGTATATTAGGCAAGGATCATCGGCCCGGGTCAGCATAGAATGGGGGGGGGAGGTGACGATTGGGTGTTTCTATAAACCCTACAGATCCTTACCTATATATATATGTAACATGTACCCTTTGCCATCTAACCAATCAATTATCCCAAGACCTAATTGCCCTCATCGTATCAGCTGCCTAGGTTAGGTCTCCACCTTCCATTGCCCCTGCGCCGGCACCTCGCCGCGCAGCTCAGCGCACACCCACCGCTAGGCACCCCTCCAGCCACCCCTAAGGGTGCCACCGGCGATCAAGATGCCTCCTCAACCGCCACTCTTAGCGATCATGCAGCTATGGCTCAGGCCATGGAGGCCACCACTGCTATTCAGTGCGAGCACGAGGCTGCCCGCGAGGCTGCTCTCGCCCGCACCCTTCAAGCTGAGGAGGAGGCTGCTGTCGCGGCCAAGGACCGCGCCACCGCCGCCAAGCACACCAGTGACGCCCTCGCTGGCGCGCCCATGGAGCGTGCGGCTGCTGCCGCCGCCTCTGCTCGAGAACCCTCCGGTGGCGCTCCCGGCGACGGCTCGACTCGTGATCCCCGCGCCGCCATGCTGCACCACGAGGCCGACACGCTCCTTCAGCTTCACTCCCAGGATGTCGTCGCGAGCAACATCAGAACCACGTCACCACCATCCTCAATGTCGACTCCGACAACTTCAACCGGTGCACGACCAGCTCCTTCTCATCCTCGGCTTAGCAGTGCACGAGCTCCGCCGGCTCACCGAGGAGCTTGCCGGGACCTCCGCCTGCGAGAGCCTCCGCCTAGATGACCTCCGCCTGCTGAAAGGTCCTAAATGGCTAGAGGAGGGTGAATAGCCTAATAATAATTTCTATAAAACACTAGAACAACTTGTTAGAATAACAAATGGCGATAAATGCGGTTGCACTAGCTCTACTTGTCGGAGCCACCTATTGACAATTCTACTTGCTAAAGTCTCTAATTCACTCAATTATCTATGTCACTACTTTACCAACTAGGTGAGCAAACTATATTACACTAAACAAGTCTAGGCAACTTGCAATTTTACACAAGGAAGAGCTACACAAGCTAAGCAAACTACACAAGCACAATATGAATAACACAATGCAATTGCAAGAGTTGTGTAGGGGTGATATACCAATGTGTCGAAGCAATGAAGCAATCATCGAGAGACAATCAAACACACAAGATGGAGACAATTGATTTGTTCACCCGGAGTTCACGTAGAGCACCCTCAAGCTAGTCTCACGGTTGTGTGGATCGTCTCAACGGTCAAGGTGGTGTGCACGCCTTGCCTCATTAGGCCCTCTTGACACCACGCGATTGAGGGGTAACTCAACGACACACGCAATGTATTAGAGTATCAATTTGGCACTCCACCGAGGAAGATCACAAACCCCTCACAAATCACTGAGCCGGTCTAGGAGTGGTGCTCTCCAAGAGCAACAAGAAACCACCGACAACGACGACCCTCAAGTGCCTCCAAATGTAACTCTCAAAGAAATGCACTTGAATCTCACCCAATCTCTCAAAATTGTACTTAAATGTAACCCTCAAGTGCCTCTAAATAAAACACAAATCCTGCATGGGCGCCGGACGCGCCAGAACCAACCCGCCGGACGCTGCAGGCATCTGGCACTTCTCGTTTCACCATGTGGAGAAGACTGTTTGAAAAGAGTTGTTGGCATGCAAACTCCAACACGTGCCAGACGCACGCACCGGACGTGCACCTCCGGACGCAGTCCAGAGAGCTCAGTAAAACTCGCCACCGCCGGATGCTGGACCTTTGACCGTTGGACGCACCCCGGGCATCTGACGCGTTCAACCACCATGTTGTCCAGCCGGCCTCAACAACATGCGCCGGACGCTGCACCTGGGACACTCGGCATCTGACGCTTCCACGTCGGACGCTTCAGCGCAGCCGTTCCACGCCGTTAACCACCACACACGTCGGACGCTTGCATGAGCGGCATCCGGCGCCTGTAAAACTTTACAGCCCGTCCACACCGCTAACTTCTCCACCTTTTGTCATACGTGCTAGCCATCAAGTGTACCAACTTGTGCTCCAGAGATAACATGTTTTCACCAACAAATTGCATCCAGCGCAATAGAAAATAGGCGTTTCATTTTCCCAAAAGAGCCGAATCCCCCCTCGCAAGCTCAGGGGGAGGGAGAGAGGGACCCAAACCCATCTCAACCTTGCAAACACCACCACCTTTGCAAATGTGCCAACACCTTCACGTGTACATCACCATGTGCTTGTGTGTTAGCATTTTCTCAAACAATTTTAAAGGTTTGGTTAGCTCTCTAGGTTAAGAATGCATGCACATGATTGTTGAACCTAGAGGCATGTGAGAAACGATGTTTCTGACGTTTTCCCCTCTTTATAGTCCGACTATATATCGATCCTAAACCACTTACATCCTCTATGGTGTCTTGAGTGTGAAATCAAAATGGCCCTAACAATATATCTTTGCCTTGAGCCCATTTTTATCCTCTCAAATCCACGCCAAGCAAGCACTTGATCATCATTTGGATCACCACAGTCTATCCACCATGACCACCATGCTTCACACTTGACTAGACCGATCTCCAATCTAAATCAACCACTTAGCATAGAGAGATTAGTCCTAGAATGTCATCAATTAGCCAAAACCAAACTAGAGATCTTCACCTGCTCTGCCGGACCCGGCCTCACCGATTCACCGTGGGAGCCCACCGGGGCCTCCACCTTCAGGAACCTTCGCCGGGGCCGCCTCCGTCTGAAACACAAGTCTGGGGACCACGGTTCTTGAACAGCGGAGGCAAATAACCGCCGCTCGTTCTGGGAAGGCCTCCGCTTGCTAACACACAGAGAGAGATACAGGTGAGCAGTTAGGTAGTACCTCCGCCGTGCGCCAGGACTCTTTTAACAAGTCTCCACCATCCAATGTTGATCACTCAACTATCGCGGCGAACTATTGATTTTGGTGGGGCTTAGGGGCGACCTCCTCCATCCGCCGGGACCATGTCCCAACAAAAATGAAATACTCCTTGTTCTGAACATGTTAGAATCTGATAGAACACATAACAAAGCATATACCTTAGTCAGTTAACTACTGCCCATTTGCTTGATAGACATTACACATAGCTAACGATGTCATTGTCTTGCTTCGATATCGTCAGATGTTTGGTAAAGTGACATAGACATATTATTAATTATTAAATTCTTACTACTACTGGTTATTGTGTATATATAGTGTTATCAAATCTGATGCAAGCAACCACTGTATATATTCTACTCCCTATGGAGAGGCCAACTTGTGCACTAAACTACCACTTCGAATTCATACATTATCATATACATATTACTTTTTTTCATTACACAGGTTGCAAGTTGCAATATCAATTTTATCCAGCTGATCTGGGTACGCACGTGGTGGTCCGCCACAGCATATACGACAAATTTGTGGCGGCTGAGGGTCAACAGACCCTGTTTATTACTCAATGATCAACAGCTACTTGTCATTATACAATACTTAATTACTTGGGCCTCGTTTAGATGGCTAAATTTTAGCCCAAAAGTTGCAACTTTTTCAACTCTCTCTCCATCACATCACATTAAATACACCAAAAGACATATGTTCGGAGCAGTAAATGTAGGTAAAAAAAACTAACTAATTACACAGTTCTGTTTTGTACATCACGAGGCGAATCTTTTGAGCCTAGTAGTTACCCCACGGTTGGATAATATTTACCACAAACAAACAAAAGTGCTACAGAAGTGCTACAGGAGTTCCAACAGTTACTTTTGCTAAAATTTAGCCATCTAAACGTGGCCTTGCAATCGCTAGCTGCTGTGATGCACGACTCTGAACTAACATATGTTTTCCATATCAAGGTCATGATCATGTTCCAATTTTAGAACTCCACAATCACATAGTACAAGGATGTTGCATTGTGAGAGAATCCAATGACTTTGAACTAATAGTAGATTCCAATAGGTGCGGCGACTTGCCGACTGCCTCCCTCTGGCTATATTCAGACAAATACTTGTCGCACTATGATCCACTAGTTGCTTTTGCTTTCAACCTTCTGTTGAGGCAAGAATGTTGCCTTATAAGAGGTTTCTTTCTCCCTATCCTTTTTCCCATTAATATAAATATCATAGAGATGGGAATGGGTCGGGTCAACTCATTGGGTAGTTGACCTGACCCAACTTTTTTTCGAAATCACGCATGCGCGTGTTTTTGATCTGACCCAACTTGTTTGAGAGAAAAAAAATATATGGTACACTAGTATACATGTCACTTTTTCACCATGATTCCATATTCTCTTCCTCTTATTAGTTGTCTGCCATCCCATACATGTTCCTCAGATTTGATTATTACGAGAGTCACATATCATTTTATTAGGATGAAAAATGTTTAAAGAGCATGAGGGCCCGTTCGTTTCCTACGGAATGGAGGGGTGGAACCGTTCGGGTGGAATGCCAAGTCTATTTATTATAGCGATGATCGCCTAGATTAATTCCGGCCCTCAATCCTCTCTATCCGAACGCCCTGAGTGTGTGTGTGGACTTTGGAGGGGGCCGGAGGATTCCAAACTCACAAATGCAAGGCACACCCACAGCGCTCTAAAGGACTAGATCAAACACTGAACATAAAAACTGAAAACAAAGCGATAAAAAAAAACAAACTAGGGTCATGAAACGATGACCTCGCAAGAAGCTCCATGGAGGCCCTTTTGCTCGTGCCAAGCACAACAGAATGCACCTCATAAGTGACATACCGGTTTGCAAATGCAGCTGTAGATAGAGTAGTAGCAGCTCTCCGGCTTAAGCCGGCTTGCCACATCTTTCAAAAAAAAAAAAAAAGTGACAGCCCGCAGCATCATTGTGATGTTTGGATTAGAGCCGTTAAATAGACAGTAGTTCCTGTACTGCTTCCTATATTTCCCAGGCCAACTAATAATATTGCCGGTGAGTTGAACCCCCTGTTTGCAATGTAATTTTTTGCCACCTCTTTTATTAACTGCCACTCATTATTCATCCATATATAAATTATTATCAGGCTCCAAATTAATCTAGCGAGTGCATCCACAAGTTGATGTAATTAAGTGCCATAGAAAAAGTTGGCAGAAGTAATATAACGCTTGGATCCCATCAGGTGTGTTTTTTTGAATTACACAGTACAACACAGACACTCACAACACGCACGCTCACTCATCCTTATGAACACACGTACGCAAACCCTACCCTAATGAGCACCTCCGAATGACTGGGCAGCCGGCAGATCTAGAGATTCTCGAAGTCACCATAGGCGCCTCGTCGTCGACGGGAACGTCGCTTACCACTTAATGCACAACGCCGGTAAATCCTAGGAAAATCCTAAGAAAAGGTGCGAGCACCAGGATTTGAACCCTGGTGGGTAGCGTCCCACTGGACCGTTCTACCATTGGACTACGGTGAAATGGAAAACACTTATACAGTAGTAAGCACGTGGCCTGCCACCTCTATTCATTATCAACACTGAAGTCAGGTTGTTTTCACATTTACAGATCAAATCTGATCTAACTTGACAGATACATGCTCTCCTAGATACATCATACTGGCATGTACCAACTTGTCTGGGTAAAAAAATGTATATTGTTTTGCATCATATGGTGCTGGTCCTATATAAATTGGTAGGGTACATCCTTAATCTACCTCACTATATTAAGTACCAAGTGGCAACTGTTCTGGAAAAACTAAGAGCACATACGACAACCTTGTGGCGGCCATGGATCAGAGATTGGGCGCCTAAGTTTCTTTAATCACAGTCTACTATACATAATTTTCTTGACAACTAGCTGTTGCATTGATATGCAATATACTTTTAAAATATGTTTCCAGAATGAGGTAGTAATAATATAATATAACATCTGAAATTCAGAACACAAATACACACAATGATGTGTAAGAAGGTGAGGATTCCATGCTCTGACTGCCAGCTGATTCCTAGTTGTGCTAGAAATGTTAAGACATATCTGTTTTTTTTTTTTTATCTACAGTATCATTGATGAAGGCAGATTGATTGATTTTAATTCCATCTGGATCCTCATGGTAAGTCACCATGCCATGATATCAAAATTGTGTCCCCGAATGTATTCAGGGTTTGTCCTGAAAACTGTTTTTTTGTCAGTAAATGTGGCTCGGTTTTCTGTTTTTACTTGTTAGATAGTTATTAGTACAAATTAAAATTAAAATTGCACCAATGCTACCCTTGAAGCCTTGAAGGTTATATATACAATAGATTATTCTGTCTCTTTTGCTCTCTTTTCTTTTCATTTATAAAACTTTTTTGATACAGGACACACAATTGACGGGGTACTTAGTATTGTACATTGTGCAAATGATATTTTTCAACCCTAGACAACTAAGCACAAGCTTCTGATGAGATGGATACCTTATTGTATACCTCTCTTCAAAACATATCAAATTATCAACTAATTGTCTCTAGCTTTTCATCGGTATCTGAGTTATCAGGCTCCAAATCTCAGGAGTGCATCCAACTCCCAACTATCCAAATCTAATGGTCCAAACGCAGTCATGTCGAATGGCTCGTACATGCCCTTTGTGACCAACTCTTCAGATTTGTCGTTGATCGGTTTATTGTCATGTAGGGATGTCTGATTCTGATGGTCACAAGGATCTGAACAGGTGCTCGATATGCTGGATTGGCTGTCGCTGCTGCTTCGGGTGTTTGTTTCAGAGTCATCAGGGCTTGAATTAACACCATTATTATCCTTACAAGTATGCTGGCCATAGTAGACAACCGTGTACATCAAGGTATGATCAGCACCACTGCTGTCATCTTGTTGCTGCACCGTCTTTGTTGCTTTGCAGCCTTGTTCCTGTCTGTAGGTGCATCTGTAGTAGCTCCTGCATATATACCTCAATTAGCTATACAGCTTATTGCAAATATGCATCATTATCTAACTTTGTGCACATACTTTTTTTTTACCGAACTCGGCAAGGGAAACCCCAACCTATTTTTAAAATTTTTTTAATAATGCAGGCTGTTTAAATTCGCTCCTACGGAAAGTCGAACTCAGGTCGCTGGTGCTACTGAGGTTCTCTAACTACTAGGCTAGAGACCCTTTTGCCTTTGTGCACATACTAATTAATGCAGTAAAGTCATGGGCAAACCTAGGCTGGATCAACCTAAGCTGGCCTTGAATTAGAAGAGTAGTTCAGTACCCCAAAAAAAGGCAGTGTCCTTCCTTTACCATCCCATCTAACTTCTTCCATAGTTTTAATTCAAAACTTAACTTATGTAGGTTTTTTTATTCCCAGACTTGTTGCTGAAGTCCGGGCCATGGATTGACCACGTACCTTGCATGATTGCTTGATAATACAAGGTAGCTTGAAACGAGGACATGAAAGAATAACTAGGAAATACGCATCTTTTTGAATTAAGAAGGATAAATTCACCTTGAGTGTTTCGTGTTGTTGATCTGCTTCTGCCCATACTTCCTCCATTGGCGGCCATCATAGTGCGGCACCGGTGTTTCAAGTAACACAGAGTCATCAAATCTCCTGCTTAAAATTTTATTTCTTGATTAGTAATAATGTCATATGCATCTCAAGATTCAAGAAGCATATCTTAGAGAATCTATCACATGGTAGGTACCTTCGTTTGAGCTGACGACGGGCTTTAGCGGTAACAACACCCACCTCTTTGTTGCAGTCGACAGAGGAAATCTTCTTCACTCTCTGCTTGTCATCCACCAGCACATCATCATCATCATCAGGTCGTCGAGAACTCCGAGACTGTTGCATCTGCAGCTCGGCCATGGCCTTGCTGGAGCAATCCAGTATGTTCTGGAACATGTGGGCAACAAGCTCAGAGCGCTCGTCGGCCTGCAGCGCCGGGAGCACGATTGCTCGCAGCTGCGTCACAAGAGACTGGCCCCTGGCGATCTCCTTCATCGCTGACCGATGATCAGAAGCTGAAGATTGAGCAAGACCTCTGCTATTATACTGTTGGTGCTTCATCTTTGCTAGTTTTCTTCTAGCTTGCTAGCTCTTGTATTGTATCTGAAGAACTGGTGCTGTGGGAAGAAACTAGAGATCTCAAGAAACTAAAGCTACTGAGCTTAGCTTAGCTGCAGGTTCTAATTTTCAGGCAGCTGTTAGAGAGGGAATCAAGCAAGGATGAAGAAGCTAGTCATGTGGCTGGCTATGGCGATAAGGTTACCCCTAATCCGCTCTACTTATATACGTGGATGGAAATGTCATGCCAACATAATTAATGAACCAACTTGTGCAGTAATATAACCTGCTCTGGCTGTTGCCTGCCTGCGTGCGTAGGCAGGTGCGGAACACATGAAAACAGGCAAGGATTCAGACTTGGCAGCTACCACGCGGGCTATAGGTTACTAGTGATTTGGAAAGATCATGCTTAGATTCTCACCAGGTACTGACTGCTCCGGAAACAATCTAGCTAGTCTAGTCTAGTGAGCAGTCGCTTTTGGTTTTCCCATGAGTTTTTCAGCTTTCACTGTGTTCTGACATAAGCAAAAATCCCATGGAATCTGAAAAATAAATTGATCTTGTTTCTCATTATAAGTACCTGTTTGATTAAGCAGGGATTATAAATTCAGGATTAAGTTTCTGCAGACATGTGAATGGTCTAGTTCTCACATGCATGTTCAGAGACTTGTTTTCCCCTTCTCAGGTTCATGTGCAGACACGAGTATATATACTTGCATCCAATCAGCACTCTCTGCATACATAATTCATGACATATTTTTGAGAGAAAGTGAGAAACTGTGGCGAGCTAATTGTGCGCAGGCCTGAACTTCATTAAAAGTGTGGCTAACCACGGATTAGCACAACCATGAGAAAAATAATAAGAAATAAAAAGAAAACACAGCACCACTCAAATCTTATACTATTACTAATTGAAATTTTTATAATAATTGAGGAAAAATCACGATGGCTGATATCGTGATCGAGAGCGACGATCGGACGGCTTTATAAAATATTGTGTAGGCAATGGGAGGCAAAGGCATGGAGGCAAAAATTGCCTCTGTTGTTATATGACAGTGGGTCATAGGAGCAAAAATTGCCTCTCAATGCCTCCACAAAATGAAGAGGTTAAGAATGGGCGGTAATTGCATTATTGTAATTCTTTTTTTTTTTTATCAAGGGTAAAATGGTAACTCCATAAACACAAAATATTATTTTATCTAGTATAGTTAGGGTGGATAATACAACTACTGTAGTTAGTTAGATTTGTTTTTTCAATAACGCCTCGTTCTAGGGTTATCATTTGTCGGTCGGCGGCACCGGTGGTTGGGGGATCGCCGCAGCTGATCCCCCGGCGTGGCGCCTCAGGAGGCGTCCGCAAGAGGACTCGGGAGAAGAGAGAGAGGAGCAGCCACCGCCCCGGCGGGCTGGAGCTGCTGCGGGGTACATCACCCGATCTGCGTCGCCCATCCGTCCGCTCATTCAAGGGTTCCACCGCCGCCCGTGTTCTGCTACGGGAGCTGCCGGGCGCCGCCGATGAGAGGGGCCAGGCGCAGGGCACCGCCCGCCTACCATGATCTGGATTCCCGAAAGCACACGCGACGCCGCACGCACCGAATCGTCGGCTATCCATCCCGCCACACCTCCCGTCGGCGGGCCGGCCGCTCTTGCGCCGTTTCGCCCGACCTTCCACGCCTGGCGCTGGGGAGGAGCGGCACATGTCGATGGCGAGGCAGCTCATGGTCTCCTTCCTCTGCGTGCTTCGTCGGGACCTCACGAATCTGCCTCGGATGACGGTATTGCTGCGGCTCTCCTGTTGCTTGTGCTTCCTTCTGCTATACTCCTGGTGACAAGTTATTGGGAAAATTCTTGCAGCGTGTTGGATCACAATACATTCACGGGATCAATACCAGATCGAGCTGAATAATTAATTGTGCTTGCTTATTTTATCATCCACTAATTGTCTCCAGGTGTAATACAGCAATACACAGTTGGTATATAATCATGTTTGTTGGTCAGCCACTGATGAGAGATTGTTAGATCCAACAATATGTTTCGCCACTGTTAACGTTCATACAGTCTGGTTAGTACAGAAAAGCCTCTATGAATCCGACACATATTTTAGATTAAGAATTTCAGTCAAGCATATTTCTAAGTCATCCATTGGTGAGCAACTGTCAGATGTAGTTCAGCAACATGCACATGCTGTAATGGAAATTCCTTCCTTCTGTAATTCATCTCCTAGAAGCAGAACAAAATGCAGAGTGACTGTCGTGACAAGTTAAGCTAACAAAATATCTTAAATGCAAGTTGTTCAGGTGAGCATATGACTTTTGGTGGACTACTTTGAGGAAGCACAGGCACATATGTGTACTACCTCTGTATATACTCCTACTCCGAGCAGGTAGTTCACTTGTCAGGCCCTCATACCATTTGGGATATTGAACTGTAAACTGACTCATCTAAGTTTAGCATTCCAGATTTTCCTGGACCCTGAAATATTTTAATTTGTTCTGTATTGTTAATCATTGCTAATAATTTAGAATTTGCCTTATAGCACCTTGGATAAAGATACGTGATGTTGGTTACTCCATGTTATTGCAGATTATAAACTTCAGTAAGCAGTTCGCCGAAAATGAAGGCTTGCATACCTAGAGAATAGAAGCAAATGTTGGATGACTAAAGTAATTATGCATCGCTTCTACAGGGTTTGGAAAGTGATGTCGATGACAAAATACCAACAACAGGGAAGGCAGAAGATGCGACAATGAATCGCTAGGTGCTTTAGGTGCTTGTAATTTTGAATCGCTAGGTATAGGCAGTGTCTGAATTTCTGCCGTATGGGTTCAGGTGCTTGTAATTTTTTCTGCCAGACGACAATGAACTGATTTGTTTAGAGGTTTGGTACCTATATAACGCCTGATTGGTTGGTGATTGTTATTGAGGTTGACTTGTCGGCTCCGATCATGTGCTGTGATGAAACCAATGGCATGTATATGCTGCAGTGTCCAACAGGCAAATTATATTAGGTTCATAACATACTGCTAAACAACATCTTTTTCTTACAGAACGCAGACAGTCATGTTGTTGGCCACCAATGCAAGTATCCTCTCTACAGTAATATGGTTGAGATTTTTATGTCCTATCGTTGGGTAGGCTCGACAATTGGGCATGGGAGGCGAAAATGGGCCACTCAGCGTCGTTTGGGTTGTCCATATCTTTGTTTCAAATAAACTCAGTCTCGATTTATATTGAAAATATTTCAATAGCCCAATGGTTTGACCAATTGACTATGAACCATAGGCTCCCAGTTCGAACCGTGCTAGCCCATATTTTTAACATTCATTGTTTGTATTAAATTTGTTGTTTTGTTTTTTTTTCTATGTTCTTTAATTTTTTTGTAATTTGTTTTTGTATAGACACCTCATTTTTAGGCTCCATAGACATAGTACTAAAGTTTGAAATGATTTGAAAATAGTGATGATACACATATAGCACATGTGACGACATTTCTCACATAGTCACACTTGGTCGTAGTGAGACATGTATGCCTTTGTGAGAATGTACACTACCACTTTATCGAGAATCCATTGAAACTTTTTGTCGAGGACTATACACCAAAAATAGTGTATCCATGCAAGTTTTTTAGATTTTTTTACCTAGGTTAGGGTATTTTAACATTTATTCTTTACTAAATCAACAAATAATTACAATAATAGGTATACTAGCTCTAAAATTGCACAAATGCACATAACATCTTAGTTTGGATCCATGAACACCCTATCAAAGTTTTTAGATGATTTGGAGGTAGTGGTGATACACATATCTCACATTTGATATCTCTCGCATAGCCACATTGGTCGTAGTGAGATGTGTATGCCTTTGTGAAGATGTGCACCACCACTTTGTCGGAATCCATTGAAACTTTTTATCACGACTATACACTAAAATGGTGTGTCAATGCAAGTTTTTAGATTTTTCTACCTAGGTTAGGGTATAAATAGCAAAAGAATAAAAAAAGAAAAAAAAATAATGGCTCCCATAAGATTCGATCACCGGGCTGTGCGTTAAAAGTGAAGGCATAATACGATTGTGCTACCAAGGTGCTTTCGATAGGTGTTTTCAGTTTGCGTATTTACGTAGAGGCCATGGCGTGCTCTGAATCTGAATTATGCCGATCATGAATTCACCGGGCATGTGTGGTGCCTGAAATTGTGGCCGACAGAGCTTGCTTGCGTTCTTCTTGCTTTTTGTTTTTGTGGGCAAAATGTGAACAGGGGGGAGACAGGGGCAATAAGTGCAGAATATTAGGCATTTCATTTTGCAACTCGGGGTAGACCCGAGCACTACATTGCCAATTTTGTTATCAAAAAAAAAAAAAAAAAAAACATTGCCAATTTGAATTCTGCAAGAAATTCAGACTTTTCGTTTACAAGGTATTTTTGTCTCAAATCACAGAGACAGAACACATCACTACATTGACATCTCTTCACCATCCCGCAATGCACACCCAAATAAAAGCATCTTCGTTGTCTTAGTGTCGCATCCGGCATCTTCACAGCGGTCGGCGGTGATGGCAACCGAATTATCATCACGCAAGAGGTATAATTACAAGGCGCACAAGTGACAACTGCATGCACAGCTAACAGCTCTCTACATGCTATGCTAATATGCTACTCTCTACCTCTATTACCAAGCACCTGCAGCTTAAAACCAGTTGCCCATCCACCAAGAT
This sequence comes from Hyparrhenia diplandra, assembly GCA_015847255.1. Lineage (NCBI taxonomy): Eukaryota > Viridiplantae > Streptophyta > Magnoliopsida > Poales > Poaceae > Hyparrhenia > Hyparrhenia diplandra. The sequence continues at coordinate 374,483 of JADLZK010000908.1, read as the reverse complement.
CCATGGAGGAAGATAGGAAGTCCTCATCTGCAATGTCACGGCCAAATAGATTAGGAAAATCATGTATGCTTTCATGAATTGTATGATCTACTAGCTGCAAACTAGGTATGAATCTATATACTCTAGTCGCAAATTATTTGTTGGCTTCATACGAGATTTTTCAGAACATGTTTACTCTAGTCGCAAATTATTTGTTGGCTTCATATCTGGGACCGACAGTATTAATCCTAAGGATGGAGAATGTTCCAAAGCCAAAAGTGTTTCCTCTAGCACACGAAATCAGCTTCAATTCTGATAATAGCAGCTAGGGACTACATTTTGGACAACAATACTGCAATATATCCAAAACAGTCTATAGTTTCACTTCAAGAAACGAAGTTTTTTTTTACAGTCCTATCCTAAAGATCTTTCACTTCAAACACTGCATATCAATGCAACACCCTGAATAATCTGAACCGCTACAGTACACAATAACAGTAAACTAGATTGTGCCTCAAGATTAATTACTAGATTGTGCCTCCAAGATTAATTACAAAAACATTGACAAGATCAACAAATAATTCATGCAACAAATTTAAGTATCATTCTATAACAGAGGTTCAACTTTCAAATGGGCATCAAATAATTCATGCAACAAATCCAAAACAAATGCATTGCTGCATTCCCAAATCATGGAATATGAGATGAATCGAATTCAAAACACGTGTATAGGATAGCAACCTTGGCCTTCTTCGATTGGGGATCGATCGGAGCCGAACATAGAGTTCTCCACGGGAGAGGGACGAACGCCGGCGCTGACGATGGACACGCGCGCGACGCCGCGCGATCGGTGAGTTCTTCGGCGGCTAATCGGTGGCGGATCGGGGAGTTCTCCACGGGACAGGGACGAACGCCGACGTGAGTGTGCTATGTCGGGCACGGCCAGTCTGGGGTAGGGCCGCTGGCGGCCGGTTTTGGGGAGGGGAGAGGATGCCGGCGAGGGAGAGGCAGCTGCTATGGCGAGGGAGAGGATGGTGGCGTCTCACTGCCCCCTGCGGGCGAACCGGCGTGGCGACGGCGATGGCGAGCGGGCGGGCGTCGGTGATGGGTCCCCGCTGAAGTCGGGGGTTGGGGGCGGCGCTGGTCTCTCCGCGATGCGGGGTTGGGGACGGCGTCCGGGTTAGTGAAGGGGTGGCGATGTAATTATTGTTTAGCGGTGTTTAATGACATGGTTATCCTTTCAAATGAAAAAAAAGAATTTAGAGGAGGCAATGAGAGGCAATGGTAGGCAAAATCAAGTATTGTAGAAGGGTTTCTTAATTGAGGCTCCAACGAGCCACCACGTTAATTCTCACCGACGCTTAGGAAAAAAAATAAAAGCTAGAAATTCTCGATTAATCGAAAACATCCGCCATTAAATCTGTAGGCTCTTATAATCGATGACCATTAGATCTTCTTTTTGAAGAAAATTACCCACCTTTGCCATTATTATTATTATTATATTATATGTAGAAAAAAGAGAAAGTTTTAAGCAGAGGAAACATGAAAATAAATCTGTTATTTATATTTTAAGGAAGAAAAGATAATTATATTATTTTTCCTGTTGCGAGCCAGAAGGATCATCGTCCAGGGATATCTATCTATTCATTCAACTGCGTGACGAGATAGATGTCTCCACGCAGCACCGCCGCCGGCCGCCAGCCGCCGGCCAGCTGACAAGTGATCGCCAGCAAGTAAGGACGAAGACAACACAGCTCAGGCACGTACATCTACATCGGCGTCCATGCTCGGATCTCAAGCATGCTGTTGGTGCTTCATCTCTTCTAGTTTTCTTCTAGCTTGCTAGTTCTTGTATTGTATCTGAAGAACTGGTGCTGTGGGAAGAAACTAGAGATCTCAAGAAACTAAGCTACTGAGCTTAGTCTAATTTTCAGGCAGCTGTTAGAGAGGGAATCAAGCAAGGATGAAGAAGCTAGTCATATGGCTGGTTATGGCGATAAGGTTACCCCTAATCCGCTCTACTTATATACGTGGATGGAAATGTCATGCCAACATAATTAATGAACCAATTTGTGCAGTAATATAACCTGCTCTGGCTGTTGCCTGCCTGCGTGCGTAGGCAGGTGCAGAGCACATGAAAACAGGCAAGGATTCAGACTTGGCAGCTACCACGCGGGCTATAGGTTACTAGTACAAGATGCATCTACTAGTGATTTGGAAAGATCATGCTTAGATTCTGCAGTTGTAGTCATAAAATTAATCTGGGGCAAGGATTGGTTTACTTCATCGTAGTAAATTGTCGCTTGTTCTCACCAGGTACTGACTGCTCCGGAAACAATCTAGCTAGTCTAGTCTAGTGAGCAGTCGCTTTTGGTTTTCCCAAGTTTTTCAGCTTTCACTGTGTTCTGACATAAGCAGCAATCCCTTGGAATCTGAAAAGAAATTGATCTTGTTTCTCTTTGTAAGAACTTGTTTGAATAAGCAGGGGATTATAAATTCAATTAGTTTCTGCAGACATGTGAATGGTCTAGTTCTCACATGCATATTCAGACTTGTTTCCCCTTAGCTTGTCAGGTTCATGTGCAGACACGAGTAGACTTGCATCCAAATCAGCACTCTCTGCATACTCCGTCCGTCCCTTTTTAGATGTCACTATGGGGTTCGTGCCGGTCAAACTTTTTCAACTTTGACTACGTTTGTACAAAATACGTGCAACATTTATATCTCCAAATAAATTTATTAAAAAACTAGACTTAAAGATCTTTCCGATGATACTAATTACTTAACGTAAATATTTATATATTTTAATATATAATTGCCGGTAGTTTAAAACGTTGACTTCCGGGAGCGAGAATGACATCTATTTAGGGACGGAGGGAGTACATAATTCATGACATATTTTTGAGAGAAAGAAAACTGTAGCGAGCTAATTGTGCGCATGCCTGAACTTCATTAAAAGTGTGGCTAACCACGGATTAGCACAACCATGAGAAAAAAATAATAAGAAATAAAAAAGAAAACACAGCACCACTCAAATACAGTACAAGCCATGATGTGGTGCAATAAGTTAGCTTACTTGGACACACAAATTCTAAAGTTTCTATCATGCTGACGGAAGCACGCTCACCTCAGCTCAAATTCGTCATGCTAGCTCCTAAGCAATATTGGTTTCACCTAGGCTCAAATTTACGTGTGCTGCTCTGCAAGTCCACGTTGGCGACGTATCAACAATTCATATGCCACATCGTATTGCTTAGTTTTCCAAAGGCATTTAATTCTTAATTGGAGTGATATGAACAAATGTGGACTTGGATACGGTCTTTTCAATCATACACTTGCACAAATTTGTTCCTTTGTGCCGACTACATCAATAAGGTCTAGTTTTTCTTTTCTTTCGAATAACCAGGGTCTAGATTTGAACATTATTTTCCACAAAGGAGATCGGAGACCAACATCAATAATGCCAAGCTTTTGACATAGTTTGCTACTACGATAGCAGAAGAGAAACAGATACACACTCATTTTTGGCTGTGTACACCTAAGGATGTAGAGACCGGATGTTTGTTAACTCATCCATTATCTAAAAAAGATACACACTCATGATGCCATTACGTCATCATCCAGCCACAGCATGTGCGGCACATTGACAGTTTAGATTGTGGGGATGTTAGATCGCCGGCTTACACCTTTACCTTCTTCTCCAGTCTCTGCTAACTAGAGTGACTACATATCCAATTAGCACATGCATGTCTAATCAAACTCTGCATGGACATATTTATTCTTGGCATGCATCCGCATGCCCCCATTGAGACTAAAGTTTAGAGAGTAAAATGCAACTTGTAAAAAAAAAAGAATAGGTCATTTTTGGGCCATCAACTTGTGTGGCTATGTCATTTTGGGCCATCAACTTCAAAAGTGCATTTATAGGTCTAAAATCTTCACTTTTGCTGCATTAATAGGTCACACCCCTTCGCTCATGTTTTTTTTCATATGTGGACAGGCCACGTAGGGCGCCCAAAGCGGCCGGTCGCGCTCATGCAACGCACGTGACCACGCCGGGCCATGGCCTTTTAGCAAAATGACCCCTCAAATCCTTACTCCTCTAATTCTCAGTCCTTCCTCTCTTTGTTTTTCCTTCTCCAAATCTCCCGAATCGCAATGGTGGTGGAGGGCGACAACGTTGCGGCCGTTGAGGCAACAATGGTGTGAGCTCGCCGTGTTGAGGATGCGGGCACCGAACCGCAGCCTCTTCCATGGCACCACGGGCCTGTTGGGCCTCACCGCCCCATGTCCTAGCTCCGCCTTCGGCCACGCCTTCTCATACTTTCTCGGTGGGCCACAACAGCGACGTCGCCACCAGCAAGGTTGTGTTTAGGGAGGGCGACGACGCCCGGCGCTGGCTTCGCGCATCTGCAGGAGCTAAGCTACACGGCATTTGCGCCCGTGTCGCCGCCGGGCGACACGTTCTACTACGTGAAGCTCAATGGCGTGCTGGTGGGCGGTGAGCTGCTCAACATCAGCTCCGACACGTGGGATGTGGGCAGCGAGGGTGGCGGCGGCACCATCATCCACTCCGGCACCACGCTGAGCTGCCGTGGAGCCGCGTGCATTAGGTGATCCGGCAAGCGTTCATCGATCGCATGAGCAGGTCGTACCCTCGATTCCGAACTTCCTGGTGCTGAGCTCGTGCTACATGTCGGGCGTGGACCCGGCCGGAGGTGCCCGAAGTTGTCGCTGTTGTTCACCGACGGCGCCATGTGGGACTTCCCCACGAGAACTACTTCATCCGGCTTGACTGATGACATCATGTGCCTGGCGGTCACATTGCGGCGACCGCGCGGTCACGTGTGTTGCACGAAGCGCTAGTTTGGATGCCATGGTGGCCTGTCCCACGTAGTTTAAAAATGAGCCGAAGGGGTATGGCCTATTAATGCATCACAAGTGAAGATTTTGGACCTAAAAATGCACTTTTAAAGTTGATGACCCAAAATGACACAACCACACAAGTTGATGGCCTATTCTTGCAATTTTTACTCAAGTTTAGACTATATCATCGTTATGGCCACCGGCGCAAAACGTGCTCACGTAACCTCAAGAACGTCACTCCAACATGGGTGTCACGTTGGGCAATAAACTCAAAATTTTCACGTGAATGTATAGCTTGTACATATATATGATGTTATAAGTCGCTTTCATTAGCCCATCGACTGGTCCCCTGTAAATAAATTCACTGAGATTGTTTACACATAGGATGTATTTCTAGTCCACACGTTACCGGCGACTATAGTAACTGAAAATGGTTTGCATCATAGTATTTTTGGTTGAATTTCCATGTGCATTAGGTTCTTAGTTAATTTGGAGTGAACGATCAACTTCAAAATATTTGAAAGAAAAATTAGTGTACGCTTTGATCTCTGTTTAATCCGGAGCTTAGTGCCACAACGTACTAAAACATGTGTTTCTTCAAGCCGACCGACATATATAAGTGGATTGCTTTGGGCATGATTTGCCACACGCTAGATCAAAGATTGGAAATCACCACACTAACCTTGTTAAACAAGTAAACGTCCCATCTAATGTACATAGAACAGCAGAAGATAGGCGCGCGGTTTATCAATTGTGACTACTGTTTGTAATTGTTTAATAATTGAGTATATATAAAATTATATTCTGTGTTGGTAGGCTACTTTGATGCGATGGCGTTGTAACGTCGTAATGCCCGCCTGGTGATAGCTGAATGCTTCTTGGTCCTAGCTCCTTGATCTTATCTGATGTAATTGCTGAATGCTTTGTATTTCCGTTCTCAGTAATGGAAATGGGGGTGTCCTCGGTTCTAAAATATATATATATAATTATATAAATAATGTGGGAGTTTATTTTTTCCGCATCAATGCCACCATACACCCATCTACTTGAGTAGGATTTACCTCAGAGGCTTAAAGTCTAATATTATTGACATGCAACATGCATATGTTGCAATTTAACCAATCACATAAAAAGTACGGTTCATTGCCACACTACGCTTTGAGCATCACAAGGCCAAATAGTGATCTTACGGTCTTTCTAATCCCAAATATATGTGTGTTTAACTCTATCAACTTCTACATTTTTTCTACAAATTTCAAGCCATTGTGTTGCTATGTACTCTGCTAGTAGTCAACATAAATTGTCATTCTTTTTGAATTTCTCCCTTTCCATGCTTAATCCTATCAGCCCTACTTAGAAAACCAAAATATATACAACTTCAAACACATCTAAAAAACAAATTAGAAGTTCTGCTCATTTGGCGTGCACATATACTACAGTTATAGTCAGCTAATACTCCCTTCGTACATAAATGTAAGAGTAAAATGCACTCAGGGTACCTAAACTATTATGTAGGTACCCAGATAGGTACTCAAACTAAAAATGTAACAGTCAGGTACTCAAACTATCTAGACGTAACAACTAGGTACTCAAACTATATAATAACATCGAGGTACTCAAACTATCTCTATCCCATGCTGTGGTACCTGCTTTTTGCCGAAAACTATAATATGCATGGATAAAGATGATTTAAAGTTTCTCTCTCTTAGTTTAACACGATATGGTTCAAGCTTATCTCTTTCTAAGAAAAGGTTGTGATACTTCTTTCTTACAAATAGTACGTCAACGTCAAAGCAGCACTAGCAGCCTCCTTTTTAAAAAAAAACAGCAGCAGCACGGTGTTCACAAATACGAATTTATGTAATAAAGAAAGAGGGAGTTATATTTCTAGATTATATTATTTTTTATTGCTGTTAATACTACTGCATATTTGAGCACCAACAATTTTATGGCAACTAAAAAAAGAAATTTTCCCCGATGAAGAAATCAGTCCCAAAACAAATCGCATCTTAAAAATTTTAATCATCTATCCATCCATATTATAGTTTCCGGTAAAAGCAGGTACCACAACATAGGACATAAATAGTTTGAGTACCTGGCTGTTACATATATAGTTTGAGTACCTGACTGTTACGTATAAATAGTTTGAGTACTTGTCTGTTACGTTTTTGAGTTTGAGTACCCATCTGTTACACACAGCATAGTTTAAGTACCATGAGTGCATTTTACTCTAAATGTAAGGACTTCTCAAGTTTTTAGTACATGATATTGCAAATTTAATCACGTAAACACTACATTAGTTGTTTTACATCCATACAAATGAATACAAATAGTAATTAGAAACACTACATTAGTTGTTTTTACATCCATACAAATGAATACAAATAGTAATTAGCATTAACCCTGCCAATTTTGGTAGCAAGGCTAGGACTGCTAATATATTTGGAATCAATATAAGAGTACCTATAGTACTGAAAATTTTCATTGATTGTCCTCTGAGTAATCATCAGAGCAGATTTTATATCTGTTATCGATGATCGTGTGTAAAATTACACTCATAATAGATATAACAAGACAATGTCACGTTTACAATGCAAAAGGAAATTGATATATATGCATGGTAGCTTGGGCGAGGGACCCTTGGTTAATAATGAATCCACCTCAAACATAAATGATTGTTTGCTAAAGCTGGCTCAAAACCTGCCAAATTTATCCATGTGTAAAAATATTGAAGCTATATTGGGGTAACAAAATATTATGAGCATTTAGTGTACTAACTCGAATTTGTACCTTCTTCTTGGCATATGATCTTGCAATCCATGGTGTGGAAACTAGATTTATATATCACATATATTATAATCACTATATACTACAACAAACCAAAGTAGTGTCAAACAACGGACGCTAGAAGTAGAAGAAAGCCGATGCACTGTCCGTCGTTATCAAATCTCTAACAAACCATCAGTCGGCACTTCAGAGAGAACTACGAAGTCGCTGCATTGGAACCGTGGTATAATGCCTCCCAATCAATGAGAGAACTATCAAACACCTCTAGTAAAGCTGGCAAGTCCAAGTCTACCACCGACTCTTGAACATCTGCACTTGTCTGAGCCATTTCTGTGCTCTGATCAAGATCCATACTTCCAACAAGTTGGGGAAGCTGTACCATGCTGATGCTATGATGGTCCTTGCAAGTGTGGTCACCATAGTACACGACAGTGTACTTTGCGCTTTCCTCGGCGACCATGGCTCTACTGGTACCATCGTTGTCATTTGGTTCCTGTTCCTCAATTGTCTTGGTTGCTATGCAGTTCCGTTCTCTGTAGGCGCATCTGTAGTAGCTCCTGAACAATTGAACACAAGTTCATGTTTGTTATAAACAGTTCATCAATTTTCTAGAGATCATGTATATAGTAAGAATTTGATCACAAATTGAGGACAGTCAAATAAATCTCCTCATGCAATGATTTGTAAGCAGCTTGTTTTCTAGATGACGAAGAACATGGTTGACATATATAAGAGATCGATAGATATATTATTTACCTAGGATGTTTCCTCCCATTGATGTTCTTCTGCCCATGTTTTCTCCACAGATGGCCATCATAATGTGGAACATGTGTAACAAGGGACCTTGATTGCTTGTCGTTGTTCCTCCTAGATACATAGGTAGAATCAGTTGATGCATATATGTTACAACAAGCTGAATTATTTGGACATACTCCAAATAATAAGTTGATCACATCGAACACACCTTCTCTTTTGACCAGCGCTGTTAGGTGGCTTTTGCCAATCGTGCTTGCTCCTCCAACTTCTCACCATTAGTAGGAGTGCAATTCTCCCTCACCAACAACTTGTTGTCGACGATGGACTCTACCGAAGGTCCACCTCCACGTCCGGTACTCATGACGCACCCCTCAAGCTTAGACACCACATCTATGTTGCAACCGATCACTTCGTCAAAGAGCTGGACAGAGATCTCTGTGACCGAGGAGTTACCATACATGACGCCGTGGAGCACCGGAAGGACGAGCGCTCGGAGCTGCATCACAAGATCCTGCTGCCTCCTCATGGCCTCCATCACCTCCCAGCCATGGACGCAGTGTGGCAGCATGGCGAGGTTGCTCTTGCGGTCCATTCAGTATGCTCAATTATTAGTTGTGTTTTTTTCTTTGTTGTCTCAGGTTGTTTTAGGTACCAGGTAGCAGTAGTGGCGAGTGTCGTACCTATCGCTCAGCTGTTTAGCAGTAGTGCGTATTTGGTTTTATATATGCAGTGAAATGTGCTGTGTAATCGAGCTTAACTGGCACGTGTCTTATATATATGATGGTGCAAGAATAAAAAGAAGCAAGTGAGACATCCATTTCTCGGTGTGAACGCATGGGCGTATGCATGACTACGCGGCATTGCGATCGACCACACGTGCCAGGCCGGGATCGAGACTTTCAACTCTCTAGCTCTGTCCCTCTCATACGTATATTATGCACGTGTGTGTGTGTCTATTGTACACCTTCATTCGGATCGAGTCTGAGGGGTATGCATAAATCTTAGCTATACTGACCATGTTACAAATTATTGTTCATGGAGTTGTAGAGGTTAACATATTTTCTCAAATATTTGGTCAAACTAACTTAGAGAAGTTTGACTTGGACAAAACAAAACTCACTGAACTATAATTTTGTATGGAGTGAGTACATAGGCACGTTTTCCCTCCAAAAGTAAGGGTACAAACATTGGATTTTTTTTAAAGAAGTCACTAGAGGGTGAGAGCCATACTTAATTAAATTCATTCTATTGATGCCGGCAAGCCGGTGCACGAAAGTTCCCATAGAGGCAAAGAGTTTTACAACACGGAGAGATTACAACACCGACACCAAACCACAACAACAATATGACACTTAAACGGACTCAAGGATAAGCCTATGCGCAAGTCGAAAGATGTCAACCGAACGTCGATTTGCACCCCTTGCCGAGTAGAATACTCACCGGTGTCACCATGACCATAGCATTCCACCATTCCTTAAAGCTTATGGTGACATCATCCAGCACATCCGAGTCCACATAACACTATCCAACACCATCCATGGGGAGGAATCTTGGAGGGGAAATGGCGGCAGCGATGGAAATAGCACCCGACATTTGATATTCTGGCACCATGAGGAGTGGTGACAGACACGCTAGCCTAGGATCACCAAAAACGACGACCTCCCTAGAAACTGATGGTGGCAACCTTCAACACATCCAGGCCCATGCCCCACCAAACAATGCCTTCCATGGGGAGGAAACCATAGAGGGAAATGGCGGTAGCAGTGGAAACACCACCCGACAATTGATTTTACGACATCATCAAGGGACAGCGCTATGGCAAGATAAACCCCTATCCCCTCATAGCTCTACATGGGCCGCACCATTGGAGGAGGTCCAACCCAAGACATGAAGATGTGCGGCACATGGCACTACTCGGCGTGCACCACACTCAGCCTGGGCACTATTTACCGAAAAACCCGATCACCGAACCGAAATCTTGGTTTTTCGGTTTTTTGGTTCGGGTCGGTTTCTGTTTTTACTCTGTTCGGTTTTCGGCTTTGGGATCGGTTTCTGGCCCAAACCGAACCGAACCACCGAATAAACCGAAATATGTGTAAAACAGGCTCTAAGCCACAGCCGGCCCCGGCCCACAGCCCACCAGTGGGAGCAAATCCCCCCGACCCGAAGGCCGAGCCGGCGCCTGGCCCAGCGAAGACCACGACTCGCGGCGATTCCCCACTCCGTCCGTCCGTCTCTAACCCTAGCGCCGTGCCTGTAACATCCCAGATGTTAATATATAATTAAAATGTTAATCATGCATCATATGCATTGCAAAGCATGCATGTTTGAATAACCTCTTATGCATTAAGTAAAAATAAGTTTATTTAATTAGAAATTGTTTGTGCTTAGGGGTTAGAGTAATTTTATTTTTGATCACATGTGATTGATCCTAATTATGTGTTTGGTCCTAAGATGAGTATGGTTTGAATGTTTTTATAATTATTTATTGATGGTTTGGAATTGTTTTGAATTCAAATTTCTTCCTTTTTGACCCTATTTCAAGAAGTCCTATTTCAAGGCCGAATTTGAAGATGCTTCTTTTATGAAATGTGTAGATCTTGATAAGTTGAGAAATTTTCATTCTTGGAGATTTTTGAGTTCAGTTTAAATTTTGGGAGATTTTTGAAGAAGAGGAGAGGAAGATGAACTAGTACACTACATTGAGAAGCAGCCGTAGCTGCACCAACGTACCACCAACGTACCTGCTTGCTTCTTCACCATCGCCATGCCATTCACTATCCTCCACGTCGCACTCGTGCTTGAGGCACGAAGACGTCTCCGTGGCCATTTCCAGAAGACGCTGGCGAGCCCAGAAGTTTTCCCCTTGCCCTCGAATAGCTGAGCCGAGCGCCGTCTTCTTCTTCTTTATGGCCGAGCAGAGCCCAACAGTAGCGCCGTCGCCCCGTCCTCCTCCGAGCACCGCTGCTGCTCTGCTGCTGCCGCGTTGCCCCCTCTTCCTGCCTTCCTCTGCAAGCCGAGAACGCCTCGCTCCTCCTCGTGCACGCCATCCCTCTCATCCCTCACCCTCGCTGCCGTTGTACGCGCGCGCGCGGCACGTCCGCCATGGACGCGCGGTTGCAGCTCCGCGGTGTGGTGCCGTTCTTTCCCATCATCCATCTCCTCCAACTAATCGCCTTGTCCTCCATCTCGCTCTCCTCCCGGGGCTCCTGAGTCGTCGCCGTCCGTTCCTTGCCGGCCATGGCGAGGGTGACGACTGCCGCCACCGTCTAGCAGCGCCGCCCGCCGTCTGTAGCCAGCGCGGGCGAGCTGGAGCCAGCTGCGGGCGCGGTTGACCGTGGCCAGGTCCTCGCGCCCGTCCCGGCGTGGCCGTTCCGGCCGAGCCAGCCCAGCGACCCACGGCCGACGCCGTTCCCCGTTCCTGCTCTGTTCGTTCCTGAGAAGAAGAACGAAGAAGATAGAAGGAAGAGCAACATTTAAATAGAAGCTTTTCCAGGATTCTCAATGTAAATTTCTTAACTCATATAAATAGTGTTTTATATTTAATTGCAGTTTCATAAAAAGTTCGGGGGCTCATTTGCAAAGTTTCCAAGTCAAAGACTTCATAGGCCGAATTGGGCCGGCCTGCTCACTGTTCCTATTGGGCCAAGCCAGATTCAGCCCAAGTGCTCATTTTCTTTTTATTATATGTTTTATCAATTTCCTTTTACGATGAATAGTGCCTGATTTTGTGAATTTCATATAAATTCATGTATGGCTTTTAAAAATTCTGAAACTTTTTGTATAGCCTTCCTGTGATGTTGTGTATCCATGAAAAATTTGAAACTTTGATTTTGAGTAGTTATTGCATGTTTTAAAAATACAAATTTTAATTGAAAATGCATCTTCCATGATTTTTAGAAAATAAAATATTTATTCAAAAATCATGAAAATTGATTTGGTGCTGTTTTATGCTATGATCTAGCTGTACATAAAGTTTGGGATTATTTTAACAAAGTTTATTTCTTTATTATTTTATGCTTTATTTAAATAATTGTTAAATATGGTGATTAGTGTATAAAGACTTAGGATTTGTGTGACTTTTGAATTGTTTTGTGAATCTTGGATCATACCCCAATCAAATGGTCCTTGAGAACTCCTTTAGTAAGTAGTAGGTCAACAAGTTCGTTTTGTTGGGTTGCAACTTTATCGTGAAGGAAAGTTGTACTCAGTTGTTTATTATTTCATGCATCATCACGCATCATATTTCATGTGGCATCATGTTGAGCATATGTTATTAATTTACGTGTAGCAAACGAGAGTGAGATGGATTGTGGGATCGTGTTGATCAAGCTTTGGAGAAGGTGCATCCACCCGAGGTGTCGGTGTCAAGTGTGACATTGGTGGTCCAACTTCGGAATCTAACTTTTCCCCCGCAACACGTGCAAGCCCCGGTTCATTAAACCCTTTCCTTGATATTTTAAAAGCTTATATCACTTTTGTTTATGCTTTATTGCATTAAGTAATTAGGAGTTGAGTGATAACCTAATTGCTGCATTATCATCCTTGTTTATTTCAATACCATCCTTGATAACCCGTTTCATTTTAAAAATGTTTAGTGATGCTTAGCCCTGCTTAATTAGTTAAGCTTTTTCATCAAAATATTTTATTTGAAGAGATGGTACCTTTTTCGAAAAAAAAGAGATGTAGTGATGAATTTGAGATCGGACGGGGCGTAGGTTGAAAGCCTACGGGATACCTAGTCAGTGCTTGTCCCGTGTTGGTCGTGTAAGGACCGTCCGTTGTTTGGATTGTTAAGTTCGGGACTTTTTTGAACGCTAGTACGCCTCGAGGCCTTTCTCGCAAAGGCGGCACGCCGCCCGTTGTCACCCCCCCAGTCGGGCCGACCCTAACTAGCCACATACTCCGTAAGCCGGATCTCGGTGGAGCCAAATCGGGAATGGCAACCACGCGACCGGGAGTGGAGAGATGGCGGGGCGTAGCGTGTACCCACCCTCTTGGGTCAAACTGCCATTAGGGCGGGGTAGGGAGGTGGAGTACTGTGCTCTCGGGTGGCACAGGCCTCGTTCCCGTTTTGGACAAATCTGAAAGAAGGTTGATATATGCAAGCTTAAGTGCTACATATGTCGTGTGGTTAGGGATCCCCAACTGGGTATAATCGGTTCATGAATCGCCGTTGCTTCTCGGTTATGGAGACCCGTTCTTATGCCCATTCATCGTAGTAAATGATGGAATATGTTTTTGAGGAAAGAAAGTTGGCATAGGAAAAATATGTTTGCTCTAGAATAGGATAACCTAGAGTATATGAGCTACTAATCCAATTAAAAATATTGAAAGTAAGGATTCACTTATAGTAAGCTTTTCTGCAAAAGAGTCCTTGATTCTTGCTAAAACCTTTCCTTGATTCCCCTAAGCCTGCATTCCTGATTCTTCTCCTCTTTTCCTTGTCGGTTAAGTCTTGTTGAGTACTCCCGTACTCAGGGTTTGTTAACCCTTGTTGCAGGTCTTGACTCGTCTTTGTTTAACCAAGATTATGTCGGTTGGGCTCGACATGATCCGGTGTCTTCTAGTTCTACCTAGCTTCCACAAATTAAGTTAAGTTCTCTTAAATGTAACTTACTCACATTTTGTAAAATTAATGTTATTATTCTTCCGCTTTTCGATCGTATTTTTATAACAAATGTTGTAATGTTGTAGCTACTCCTTTGTTGATCCTGGTATGAGAGTGGTGTAATCGGGGTTTCGGATGACACCCGGCCAGCTTCTTAAGTTATTGGGTGCATACTTACGGTATCGAAGGTCTTTGGGACAAAGGCAGGTGCAGGTGGGCCCGTTAATTAGGAGGTTACATCCTGCCCGCGCCGCCTGCTAGATCTCACTCACGCACGCGCATCTCCTCTCGGGTCTCCCCATTCCCCCCTCCGATCTAACCTAGCGGTGGCGGGCCGTTTAGCGGCGGCCCCAGCGGGGCGCGGGAGCTGCAAATGAGGCGAGCCAGCAAAGCAGAAGATCGGGGCAGCGCCACCGTGCGGAGCGCCCGTGGAGGCGTGGACCTGTCACCTCGGAAGAGTCAAGCGGGCTTGACAATCGTCGTCAAGCTCCTCCAATTTTTTTTTTCTTGATTTTCTTCAATGGCAGCAAGACATATGATGTTGTCGCAAGTTGTACATGTGTTCCGCCGATATAGGTTTTTTTTTGTAAAAACCGAAAAACCGAATAGAAAAACCGAAACCCGATTTTCTCGGTTTTGTAATATTTAAAAACCGATCGGTTCTCAAATCACGAAACCAATTTCTTTTCTACCGAACCGAACCGAACCGAATTTTCGGTTTTTACCGAATGCCCGGGTGACACCACACGACTATCCTATTGTACCATTTTTGCTTACCAAGACATGTAACCCTGTCCACCGGCTATATAATCACGGGTATGGATCCCCTCAAACAGGGGCCTATTATCTTGCATATCATCAATACAATCCATCGTAACACAAGACGTAGGTATTATTGCGCCCTCATGGTGTGGCGAACCTGTCTAAATCTTGTGTCTTGGTGCTTGTTTTACAATTTAGTTCGTGTCTCACACACTTCTACCGATTCATCTACTACCTTGAGCATACCCTCGGTGTAGACTGCCAGTGTCTTTATTTGACAAGCGCCCGACGGATCGGCGAGACGCCATCGAAGTACACTTGTCAAAGATCAGTAACAACTGACGGCCAGGGCTAGATTCATCCAAGAGTGTATGTAGAAGCTAACAAGAAGAGAAAGGTCTGAGAATGACCCTTCACGTCGGTGCCTCCAACAAGGATGTGATATTGTTGATGCCACCACCACCGGCTCCAGCAATCTAGAGCTAGGTTTCCACTCGGAGTAGAGGGGTAAGGCTACAGCTACATGATGGGTGAGAAGATAGCATCGACACCTCCATGGACGTAAATGGTGCTCGAAAGCATCGTCGTCGATTGCACAACTAGGTCGTGCACGGCTTTTCCCAGCTCCTAACCCGAGGAATGAATTGTAGTTTGCATCTACCATCTCGGAGCCCAATGGTGTCGGGCCCCATCGACCGGGCTCGACAGGGGTTATCGCACATCGGGCTGCACCTCAACGGGGAGTCGAGCGGGGGAGCCGGGTGAGGTGTCGATGCCCACATAGTCCAAATAGTCACGCCACAACCAAGGTCGACCTCCTCGATCGGGACATGGCATGACCACGCTGCACGGTGTCGCCATCACGGGGTCTAAGTGGGACCCATGCCACATGAAGGGTGCCACTCAATGGATCCGGACTGCCACATGAAGGAGCATCCACCCACCAACCTAGTCATCGGTCGCGCCATGCCCCGCCGCGGTGGCACAATAAGTTAGCAATGCTATGCGCTGGCGGGCGGAGGCCCCCAAAGACCGATCATTGGCCACGCCATGCCCTCGGGCGATGGCACAACGGAACGACACTTGTCCACCGAGGAGGCCAACAATGCAAGCTCCCCGATGACGGCGCCGCCACGAACACGTCCATGCCCCCGAAGAGCCAGAGCACGACGTGCAGTGCACTTCTCTGACACGTTGTGGATGTCCTGGTACTGGAACTCGAGCATCATCTCCATGTTGCGGCCTTCAATGCAGAGTGTCCCGCCATGCCCAGCTCAGGGGTGGGAGTCACTGGATCTGTAGGCCATGATCTGACGTCGGGGCTCGTCGGCGACTGCCCCTTGGCGACGATTTATTTCACACAAAGGATAGCTAAAGAAGGGGGAGCAAGAGATTGGTGGTGGAGGAGGAACTATATGGATAACTTGAATTAAGAGGTTAAAGTTAGTTAAGATGATGACATGTCATTTAGTGGGAGATGATGTGGATGACCTACATGTTGGGATAGAAGGCTATATATTGAGGTTTAAGATATATACAGATTTGAGGATAAATATTTCAAACAGAATCCCTCACATTTGTTTTTTCAGACAGTTATCTCTTTCGATGGTGGGGGTGTATATACAATTAGGGCTGTGGATATATATATCTGTCGGTGGCTTGACTGACATCCATCGTCACAGTGACGATTCGTCACATGACCCTTTCAAAAAAGAAAAGAAAAACGATTCGTCACATGTGCTAAGGTCGGAGGTGCATGATGGACTAGTCTCATTTTCCTGGTCAGGTGCAATCACGTACGCATATGCATCGATAAACATTTTTTTTTATTTATTCTATCTGGATTGGAGCTGTTGAGGAATTTCATTTATGTTAGCTTTTTTCTAGAGATATAAAAGATGTGTCGTGGTGTATATAGGGTGCAATTATTGTTTGCTTTCATTAGTATTGCATTGTTGTCTTAGTTATTATACATCGTATATATCCTTAACATATACTCCCTTTGTTTCCAAATTGTAGTTCACTTTAGCTTTTCTAGATACATTGATTTTACTATGTATCTACACTAGTGTATAACTAGGTGTTTAGCAAAAGCAATGTATCTAGAAAAGCTAAAGTGAACTATAATTTGGAGCGAGCAAAGTATAAGGCTATTCAGTTAACTATTGTTTGTTTCGTTTTGGAAAGTGACCTATGTTTGATCAAATTTTTACCAAATGCTATTTACATTTATGACTTTAAATTAATTTATTAAAAACTATATTTCATATGAATTTAATGAGATTTATTTGATAACATAAAAATTGATAGTTTTTTATCTATAATTAATTACATTTGGGATACTAAACTGCGACAATGTGCTAGAATTGCAAGTTTTTTGGAATGGAAGGAGTACATCACAAAAAAGATACATTGCGCAAAACAACGGATGAAGTAATTTGCTACTTGGGGAGGGGGAGGGGATATAGTAGCTAAACGTCGTTAGTCCTACTTATTGAGGTTATACCATCATATATACCAACTCTAGATAGCTTAGCTGCCTGCAAATCTTGCTGCTAGCATACATGGTATCAGCAAATAATATGCTGCTTGCTCCTTCGTTGGGACTAGTACGTCATTGCTTGTGACTAATTAACAACCAGTCCCATTTTCTGTTAATACATACTTACTTAGTATATGCATATATATATCTACCTTGGACCGGCGTGCCGCCACGGCCTTGTCCTATACATGTGTCTCTCGCAACACCAAGAATAATCAAACTGGATAAGGATCTACTCTACCTCCTACTACAGATATCTACACGTATACATACACATCCATGTGCATATATGCTGAGGTGCATGAGTATAATACACACGAAGCCCAGTCGGCCGGCCAAACAAGACAGGAGGAATCAATCTCATTTGGGTGACCGTACCTTTGGCACTTGCATGGGATATATATATACATCATACTGGGAATATATAATATACAATCAAGGTGCATGTATATGCGTGGAGATAGGTTAAACAGCTGCTGATGTCTTAGTATGTGCTTGCTTGCATACTACTGTTCATGCTGACAACGACAATTCAAAGGCCAAAGTTAGCAAGTTTGGACTGTGTACATATGTCCACCGCATGAGCAGAGTGTAGCAAGAAGACATGCCTAACAGCTTCAAAAAGGAGAACTAATACCTGACGAGTACTTCGATCAAGAAGGTCAACAAGAGCAGCTAAGGTCAACAAGGAGAACTAATACCTGACTAGTAAAGGTTCTCGGTAAAACGCAGTCCCCTTGGCGAATGTGGTTTTTCCCGTAGTGATCAGCTCAGAATCAATTTGAAACACAAACGACCAGCTGCTAGAGAGCCAACAAGACCGACCTTTACTATCTTAAACTACTAATGCTCAACCATGCAACTAAATTCAAACTTGAGATGTTAGGTCCTCTCGTCGTTTTTTGCATTCAGATGCATGATTCAATTCATCAGCTATCAAATTCATATGTAGAAATAGATGCTCTTATGCATGTGTTGGTATTGGTAAACTAAGACTGTGATCACATGTCAAGGGACCACACGACGCACAAATATATATTTTTAAGCACGTGCCACCACAAACTAGTGCAGCTGGCCCTGTAATTTGTCGGTCAAAATTCAGATAGATCGGATCTTAGCTCTCCAGTCAATAAGACGAACATATATACATTGTATATGTAGCTTGAACGATGCAGCAGCAGCAGCAGCATGCAGGTAGCAATCAAGGACAGATATATATGGAGAGAAGAAAGAGAGCCATGGTTAGTGATGATCAGCTGGAGGAGGACAAGCAGATAATGAGGAAGGGGTTATGGTCTCCTGACGAGGACGAGAGGCTTTACAGCCACATCACACACTACGGCGTCGGAACCTGGTCCTCCGTCGCCGAACTATCAGGTAGGCACATAGACTTATGTACTTGTTGTATGTATATTTGTTATATTTGTTTTAGCAGCAGGATTCCGTCGTTCTATTGGATGGGAAACTAACAAAGCATTCAGCTATTTATATATGGATCTACCGCTGCAGGGCTGAAGAGGAGTGGGAAGAGCTGCAGACTGAGATGGATGAACTATCTGCAGCCAGACCTCAGCAGGGAGCCCATCTCCAAGCTGGAAGAGGAACGCATCATTTCCTTGCAGAAACTCCTAGGAAATAGGTAATTTATAAGTTCGTTTTCATCCATTCGGATATTTTGGTCCATTTTCCTCTTCCCTCACAAATATACATGAATCATGAATGGAACCGTATTATGATTTATGATGTGCAATAGATAACTTGCATGAGTGCTTTTTACATAAGTTTATATATATACAGGTGGTCTGCGATTGCAGCAAGGATGCCTGGAAGGACAGACAATGAGATCAAGAACTACTGGAACTCACGCATCAAGAAGAAGTTCCAGCAGAGGATGAACACCGGCGGCAACAACTACCATTCACCGCAGGAAGTGCACCAAACAGTTGGGGAGGGATGTGCTGGTATAAACACTGATTGTGGAAACCTGCAGGCGGATTTGTACCGACAACAATCAGCTACGATATCGGAGATTCAAGTTCATTATAGCACAACAACCTCGTACAACAACAACCCAGCAGATCATCCAAGTCTGCCTCATCAGCTTCCACTTTTCACAGGCCAACTGAATCCTAATCCTGCCGTTCAAAATGGCCAGCACACAACAGCACAGTCCTCGTCCCTCGGCATGTCATTTTCCAAGAGTCATGAACGAAACTTTATGGAAGAGTATGTCGAATTCCTCATGTCTCTCTCGGATGATCTACTGGAAATATGAATGTGTTGAGGGTCCAACACAAGATGCACAAGAGTCATGAGTGAATATTTGCATCATATCTGTGCGCAAAGCAAAATATTTAGTGACATTTTTGTTAAATTAGCAATTTCAACCATTCATTTGTGTGACTAGTTTCACTAGTATCAAGAATCCAATGCATTTAGTTTTTTTTTTTACTGCCTGTGGTGTGGAAACGTTACGAGTTTGCAGATCTTTCGTGTAAGAATCCAATCGTATTTTTACCATAAATTTTTTCCCTTTATCCGAGAGTATTTTTCTTTCCGATTTTTTCCCCTTCTAGTGTTTCCAGAGTCCATCGTACAGGTTGTCATTTTTGTTCGGTAGTTTTTTTGGGTATGCCGGTGAACCAACTGTTGCAGCCAAGGACAAACTTGTTGGGCCGGTATGTAATGCGAAGGTCCAGAAAGCGCCCGGTCCAACGGTCAGGCCTGCATCAGTGCACCACGTACAGCTAGCTTTCCCGTTTCTCTAGTTCAGTTTTTTCTACCTCTCGTTTGAGCCACACCGTACCGCTATATTATGTGATAAGCTGCGAACGGTAATAGAGTGACGTCACGGTTGAGTAGTGACAGCAATGAGGTTAATCGTGCATCTCGTTTGTATATGATAAGAGCAAGGACAATAATGCTTGGCTATAAGCCAAGCCAACTCAGCTAGAGCCCAGTTTATAGCCTGATGTATACAATAGTTGATCCCTGCTCATGTTCCTAGAACAGTTTTTTATATATATTTATAGGAAGAAAGAGAAGGCTGGAATGAGAGAGAAAGAGACTGGTATGGTTCAGCGCATGCAAAGATATCACGGTTTGTGTGATCAGCTCGGCGCCGCCAGCGTCGCCAAGCGCATGTTTCTCTCTCCTACACCTCAGACGTGCAGCTGATGTGGCAGGCGTTTTGCCGACTGCTGTACTTACTCTAAGCTGCGAACGGTAATAGAGTGACGTCACGGTTGAGTAGTGACAGCAATGAGGTTAATCGTGCATCTTAGTTTGTTTCTGCAGTCAAAGAGACGATGGTTGGATTGGTTGGTCCACCGGCATCCATAGGAGACACAAAATGAAGGGAAAAGTTGACGTTTCCTTCTCGAACTTTGTGAAAGGTCCACCCTCGCCGATCCGGGTCGCCCTCACCGGATCCGGTCGCCCTCATCGGATTCGGGCTCAAGCTCGCCGGATCTAGAGCCCGCGCGCGGGACGCCTTGAGCCGCCGCCGGGAACCTCCACCTTCACCACCGAGAGAGCCGCCCGATACGGGACCCCCGCGCCACCATGACTGTCGGGGAAGCCGCGTGTCGCCGCCGGATCTTGCGCGCCCGTCACCGGGATTTCGAGCGCCGCCAGCGGAAGATCTCAGCTCCACCGTCGCCGATCTCCGTTCAAGCCAGCCCGCGCCGTTGGGGGGGCATCGAAAGGGGGGCTAGGGGCAGCGCTGGGATAGAGGGAAGGATGGGGCGCCGGGAGAGGGGAAGGATCGGGGCGCAGGTGCCGCGGCCAGGAGGGAGGGCAGGTGAGGTGCGGGGGCGAGAGAGGGAAGGATGGGGTGCGTCGGGAGGGAGGGCGGGTGAGGTGCGGGAGGCGAGAGAGAGGGAAGGATGGGAAGTGAAGTGAATCGAACCCTAGAAACTGAAGTGCTCGTATATATATTTTGTGGCCACGGAATGGGCTTTTCACTACTACGCAATTCATTTTAGGCGGCGGGGAGAAAAAAAAAAAAAAAATCGGTGGCGGTTTTTAAAACCGCCACCAACATAGGGTCACTGAAAATCATGCATTTTTCGTGGCGGTTTATTTGCCCGCCATGGTTAATAGAAAAAAAAAAAAAAAAAAAAAAAAAACCGAAACCCGCAGCCCGCCAGCTCGCTAGGGTTTCGGGCCCGCCGCCGCACCCGCCAGCCGCCGACCGACCGCTAGCTCGCCGCGCCATGGGCGGATCCGTGGCATAGAGGCGGATCGCCCTCCCGCCACGGATCGGGCCTCCCCATCGGCGGATCTGGAGGAAGGGGAGGAGGTTTGGCCGCCGCCGATGGAGCTGCCCGCCGCCGTGGATCTCGGCTCGCCGACGCCACCTCCACCACCGGATCCACGCCGTGTGCAGCCGCCGCCCGGCTCGCCGCCGCCGATCCGTGGGGACGACGCCGCCGTGAGCTCCACCGCCGGATCCGCGCGGACGACGCCGCCGCGAGCTCGCCGACGGATCCACGCCGGTGCAAAATTACGCCCGAGCCCCGCCGCGGACCCGTGTTGGTAAAAGTTATCCTACAGAATTATTTATAAATTTGTATAGTCCGCAGTTTAACGAAACGATGAGCACTTCACCCGTGAGGGTTTTAAATATCGAATCCACAGGAGAATGGTGTGAGAATAATGAGACAAAACTAATCCCTGAGATAATAGGAAGGAACGGGAGTTCAGATAAAAGGTGAGAAGAATTCTATGGTTGTCTAGTTTATACCCTTGTAAGGCTTAAAGATATTCCTTAATGGGGACGTACTCAAAGGAAAGTAAGGGCGGTAAACTTACTATTCCCCCCAGAACTATGTCCCACGTGTCCTATCCTACGGGAAGTGGAATCCAAAGGAATCAATGGTACTTTGTCACTACCACGATCTACCACGCTCCGCGTAGTAGGGTGTATTTATGAGTTATCTAGTCTAAACACCATGTTTACACTAGGGGTAACAACTTCAATTCAAGAGCGACAAGAATCAAAGTACTCTAATGAGTCATAAACCCGAAAAAGAAATATAAATAAGTGAACTTACTCAAATATAAGGTTGATCCACCAAAGAAGTCTCAAGATCAAGTGCAATGAAGCCTTTGATCCCAGAGGTACAAGCGTAGAGAGTCACCGATGATCCGGTACTTCTCCTTACTTCTCCTCAACTCTACTTTCTATCTCTCAAGAACAGATCTAGAACTCTAATCAAGTTCTTTGATCTATCTCTCAACTTTCTACTAATCTCTCTCAACTTGATCTAAGCTCTTCTAATTAGAGAGGTATGGCTCTAGCTATGATCGGAGAAATGAGTATGATGAATAATGATTTTCATGCCCGAGGCCGGAGGTAGGATCATCCTTATATAGTCCTAGCCGATGAATGCTTGACCCTTGGATCAAACCGACCTTCAACAACGGCGTAGATATACAACCTTTAAAGTCGGTTTGAAACCGACCTAGGAAGATGAGGTCGACAGGTGGGTCCCACTTGGCGGCGGCCCGATCTTGATCGGCGGCCGCCAAAGCCGTGGTGGGCCCAAACTGCCGTCCCTCCCCGTGTCTTCTAGAATGTTTTAGTTCACTTTTCGGATCAAAATTCATCAGTGGTAAATCTTCTTATTGTTTGGGGGTTTTCTCTAAGTTTTCCGGTATTTACCCTCAAGTCCCCGAAAAGATATAAATCACCAAAACTCGTGGAACTTTGTCAAGATAATACCTATTCTATGCATTTTATTCTTTTTTATAACCTTATTATATGTTTAGTTGACACATAAAAACATAGCTTAAGAGGTGTCAACAACCCGCGCATGGACGAGAGGGAGGGGAGGGAGGCGGTGGTGGTGGTGTGAGGGAGGGAGGGGAGGGACCCGCCGCCGCCATGAGAGAGGGGAGGGGGAGGGAGGCGGTGGTGGTGTGAGGAAGGGGAGGGGGCGGCCGGTGGGTGTGTTAGGGTTTGAGGGAGAAAGAGAAGTGGGAAAAAAACCAAGTCACCATGGAAACGGGCCTCAAGGCTCGGCGTTTGGGCCTCATTTCACGGTTAATCGATTTATCGTGGCGGTTATTATAACCGCCACGGTTAATAAAAATAACCGCCACGGTTAACCTTGACATTAACCGTGGCGCTTTTCTAAATGTCCGCCACGGAAAAATGAAATCTGAACACCCCGTAAAAATCAATCCTCGTAGTAGTGTTTGGGCTGATGGGTTGGGCCCGATTTTCCGTGGCGGGCTAATTAGAAAAACCACCACGGTTGTTAATTTAAAAAATCACCACGATAAATCAAGTCATTTACCGTGGCGATTTTCTAAATAACCGCCACCATTAATCTTTTCAAAGTGCCTTGTAAAATAAATTTTGTAGTAGTGAATCGACATAATGGATCATTAGTAGCACTTGAAGCGGAGCTCAAAGGAAACCTTACCAAATTTTTTCACATGTCTACACATACGATATAACGACAAATCAACAAGTTTCAAGATTTTTCAACTTCGTTTATGTTTTCTATAATTTTAAAACTAATCACCCGCAAGTGAATGGTCATGTTCCGTGAACGACATGTTCAAAGTTTTGGGTCTATCCCCTGGATGAGGCCTCACATTCACTCACGAATATGAATCTCATTTTTCGGTTCATGTCTGCCCTCTATTCGAATGGCTTCCGGTTCAAATTTGACTTATAGAAGAAAATTTAATTAAAAGAAATAAAATCAAAATATATACTAAATAGTTTTAAAAAATTTCAAATTTGAACATGAGCTATAAGACATTGTACAAACCACATACAAAAAAATTTAGATCCAAAATTCAAAAAAAAAAATGGTAATTTCACCGAGGTCCACAATTAGGGCGCCGGTAGTAGATATTTACCGAGGGCCCAAATCCCGGCCCTCGGTAAAATGTCCAAACTCTACCGAAGCCTAACGCCGCTCGGTAGAGTTGACGGCATAGGGTGCGTGAGGGTCCTGCCGGACGTTGGGCGCCAACACAACGACCGAAAGTGCAGAGCTTTACGGAGGGTCGGTTCGGTGAAGTAGTCGCCTACCAAGAGTCTATGGTTACCGAGGGATGGACGCCGGTGAACTTGTTAGGTACCGAGAGCTTGTTGTTATCGAGCGTTGAGCGCTTGGTGGAGGGAGCACTACCGAGTTGCTGGCCCTCCGAGCGTGGGTTTTTCGGTACAGGGACGCTACCGAGAGCCTGTTGTCTGGCTCGGTACACCTTCCGCGCCGGTAGTGTCCCCGTGTGCCGTAGCGAAGGGTTGGTGCAGCTCAATGCCGTACACGACATAGTGAAGTTACGCTTAGGCTCAAGACCAAGAGTTGTGTTGGGGAGTAGGCCCCAGCGACACCGGGCGGAGATGTTGGCAACCGCAGAGGACTCTCGCGGAGCCCGGCGCTAACAATTTCACCATTCGGATTCTATGTTACGTGCGGGGAGGGACGCGGTCAGCGGACCTCTCCTAGCGGCAGGCGGAGGTGTCAAGCCACTCCGCTCCGCTCCCTCAAGCAGCCGGGGAGGGGCGGTCGGCAGGACCTCCGCTAGCAGGGGCAGGCGGAGCTATCAAGCCCACTCCGCTCCGCTCCCTCCAAGCGACCGGGAGGGACGCGGTCGGCAGACCTCCGCTAGCGGGGCAGGCGGAGGCTGTCAGTTTACCCGCTCCGCTCCGCTCCCTCAAGCGCCAGTGTCTTCCCCAAGCACGCAGGGATGGCGGAGGACCACACCTCCGCGACCTTTTTCCTTGGGAGATCGCGAAGGATGCCGACCGCGGAGGACCCCCGGCGAAACCCGCGAAGACCTTCGCATAGACCCCGGGGACGAAAGGCGGCAAGTCATGTACAAGTACGATATAGGTTGATCCCGCTTTGTAGGTCCCGGGAATATGCCCGGAATCTAGAGGGGGCAGGCGTGTAATCCTACATCACTCGGTATTGTAAAGCTATAAATAGGGGCAGTCCTCCCCAAGAGGGAGGTTGGTGAATTCCATTTATGGAGTATTGTTGCAATTAACTCCACACCGAATACCCGATCCACCCCAAAACCCCCTCAGGGCTCCGCCTGAGCGGAGGCGTCAAACCGTGTTGGGAACCCCAAGCTCAACATTGGCGCCCACCGTGGGGCACGGATAGAAAAGCCATGGCACCACAAAAGAGAAAGAGAACCACCACGAGTGCCAGAGCACCACCGAAAAGTAGCCGACCCAGGCGAAGCACGAGGAGCACCTACGCAACGGCGGAGGAGGACCCTCCGCTTGAGAATGAGCAGGCGGGAGAGGAGACGACTGGCGAAGGTGAAGAAACAGCTGAGCCTGGGGGCGAACCACCGCACGCACTCGGAGGCTGCGCCCACATGCGAGCATCTTTGCGTAGGCTCCAGCAGGAGAGAGACAAAGCGGCCGCAGCCTACGCGGAGGTCCTCAAATCGCAGCAGGCCTCCGCACAGGCAGCCGAGATAAGGCAACAGATGGCGCTCTTGCAGGCAGAAATTCAAAGCATGCAATTTGCCACCCAACCTCCGCCAAATCAGCCGCCGTTAATTATCCCCTCCATCCCCATACCAAGCTACATCCCCGCAAACATCGATCAGGAAGCTTCACCCAACCCACTGATTGTCCAGGATCCCCCTCAAGACCGGAGAGCTTTTGATCCAAAGTCCCCGTTGTCGGAGGGGATACAAATGGACACCATGGCCAACCGAGATACAAGCCCACCCAGCTCCCAAAGTTCAACGGAAAAAGAGACCCACAACAGTTCATAATGAGCTATGAGGCAGCGGTAGCTTCGGTAGGGGCAACGATGCGGTGTTGGCGAAGGCCTTCATAATCGCAGGCGGAAGGAGACGCCCGGCATGGTACTCCATGCTCAAGCCCAGCACAATATATTCATGGGAAAACCTCCGTGACAAGATACTAGAAAACTTCAAAGGACTGGTCGTGCAATCACTCACCTCCATGGATCTGTTCCAATGCAAGCAAGGTTACAATGAACCGCTAAAGGACTACTGGCAAAGGTTCCTGCGACTGAAGGCGAAAGCCCCAGACGTCCCCGATCAGGTGGCAATAGATGCGGCAATCAGAGGGCTCCGCCTGGGACCATTCGCCGGAGAATTAGCGCGGAAGAAGCCGAAAACAATGCAGGAACTATGTGAGCAATTCGAGATCTGGATCCGATCAGACGAAGACTATCGGAAAAGACTCGAAGAACAAAACATCGAAAAGCAGCTGACAAAAGGTAACAAGAAGAACCAGCAAGCGGAGCAGCAGCAACCCAAGCAAGCTCAGGGTCAACAGGTACTGACGATGAGTCAGACAGCAGAGCCTACCCACCAACGAAACAATCAGGGAGCCAGGCCACCAGATAACCAAAAGCCGTATCAAGGAAAGGGACCCCAGAAAAATTGGAACAGGGGGCCAAGGAAACAGTTTTGCGCAATACATGGCGAAGAGAAAGGCCATTACACAAAAGACTGCCCAATCATCCAACAAGAAAGAGATAAGGCACTCAAAAACCAAGCAGACCCAACCCCTGCGAGTCAACCTCCGCAGCCAGCGAGAGAAATTAACAACGCCTACACCTATACACGAACCGAGCCTCCGCCAGCTCAGAATCAACACCAGCAATACTACCCAATTTATCCCTCCCTATCATCAAACCAAGTGCACCCATCTACCCTGGCAAACGCCTACTATCCCAGCTTTCTGCCAGCATGGAGGCCTTCGCCATCACCACCTCTACCCCAGAACTACTCCTCAGAGTCAAGCATATCGTACTCCACTCCGAGGCAACATTTGACTTATGTCGAAGCAGGGCAACCTCAACACGCCATGAGACAACCGGTCAACCGAGATATCAAACCAAAAGCTTGCCACCACCTCCGCAAGGACCCCACCCAGCGCTCCCATGAAAAATGAGCCAAACTCAGAAAACCAATATAACCCCCACGCTCCTCTACCATCCATAGGAACCATAATGCCAATTGCGGGGGGTTCATCAATAGAGTATGAAACCAAGAAACAGAAGAGAGATCACCTCCGCTTAGTAAATAACGTAGCGGTTCAGCCCTCAGTTAAGTTCGGAGAGTGGTCGAAGACCCCATAACTTTTTCGAAGCGGACCTCAACCGGAAAGCTTCCCACACGTTGATGCAATGGTGATAGAAACCAACATAGCAACATGGGAAATGAAGAGAGTTACGGTAGATACGAGAAGCTCCGCCGGACATAATCTTCGCCAATGCATTTGACAAGATGAATTTCAATAGAAATCAACTACGACCGTCGGACTCACCACTCATAGGATTTGGTGGAAGACAAAAGTGCGGCGTTGGGCAAGATAGTCCTACCAGTGTCCTTCGCAGACGAAAAAAGTGCAAGAACGGAGTACATAACCTTCGACATCGTCGATGTTTACTCCCCGTACAATGCAATCTTCGGCAGAGGGTTCACAAACAAATTCAATGCTGCAATACACATGGGCTATTTGTGTATGAAAATCCCAAAGACTTCATGGGATCATAACAAAGTGTATGGGAGCCGAAAAGAAGCAAGAAACATAGAAAAGGCTATATACCGCGCACATAGGAATGTTAACTCCGTGGAAGGAAACGGCGAAGGTCCAGAACCACCAGACATGAAAAAAGAGCAAACAAGCGCCAAAGGCCAGGAAAAAATCAAGAAGATAAGAATAGATGATGACCCGGACCATTCCATAACAATTAGCGCAGATCTAAGCTCAGAAGAAGAGAAAGAGTTGGCGGAGCTCCTCAGCAAAAACAAAGAAATCTTCGCCTGGTCAGCAGCAGACCTTCGTGGAGTAGACAGAGATACAATCGAACACGTCCTAGACATCAATCCGAAAATGAAACCAAAGAAGCGGCGTCGGAGGAAAATGTCGAAGATAGGATACTCGCGACCCAAGCGGAGGTTCAAAGACTACTTGATGCCGAGTAATCGAGAGAAGTCAAATACACCGACCGGCTAGCAAACGTCGTTACGGTCCCAAAAAAAGACCTCCGGCAAAATGAGAATGTGCATAGATTTCACGAGATCTCAACAAGGCAACCAAAAAGACAACTACCCCTTGCCAAGAATAGACACCTCCGTCGACAAAGCGGCCGAGGGTGTCGAAGGTTTTCATTGCTTTGGATCTGCTATTCAGGGATATCATCAAATATGGTTGAAAAAGGAGGATGAAGAAAAAACTAGCTTCACAACACCATTCGAACATATTGCTTTGTCGAATGCGAGAGGGCCTTGAAAAACGCAGGTGCAACCTTTGCTAGAATGACAAGCAAGGTTTTGACAGACAACTACGCAAAAACATGATTGCGTATGTCGATGATCTCATAGTCATGAGCAAAAGAGAGCAGGACCATATCTCCGACTTACAAGAAACCTTTGTAAACCTGAAGAAGTCGGGGCCTCGGGTTGAACCCCGAAAAGTGTGTGTTTGGAGTAACCAAGGCGAAGGTCCTAGGATACATAGTCGACTCCGAAGGAGTCAAAGCGAACCCAGAAAAGACAAAAGCAATCGAGACATGGCGGAGCCCAAAACAAAGAAAGAAGTACAAAAGCTAACAGGGAAGAATAGCGCCCTCAACGATTTATTTCAAGTCGGCAGAAAAAAGTCTCCCATTCTTCCAAACCCCGAGGGGAACAGGGGAACATCAAATGGGGAAAGGAGCAAAGGAGGCCTTCGGCAACCTCAAGGAATACCTACAAGAACAACTAACGGTAGCCGTACCCGACGAAGAGAAACCTATACTCCCGTACATCGCAAAGATCGAGATCACGCCCGTCGGCAAGGGTGGCATCCAAGAGAAAAACGAAAACGATTGCACTACACGACTTCAATCTACTATGTGTCGGAGGCACTCACGGGAGCGAAGATCAATTACACGTAAATAGAGAAAATAGCATATGCCCTCGTGATAGCATCCAGAAACTGAAACACTACTTCCATTCATACAAAGTGATAGTACCCACCTCGCAACCCGTTAGCGGAGGTCCTAAGAAACAAAGAAACATCGGCAAGAATCGGCAAATGGGCAGCGGAGCTATCTCGATTCGAACTAACCTTTGTGCATAGGGCGACCATGAAATCACAGTGCTAGCGAGACTTTGTAGCGAGAATGGACACCGCCTGATAAACAAGAGCAAACCAATCGGTCGGAGCTCGATAGTCTGTCTACCGCATTTCGGAGCATGGGGCGTAAACGGAGCAGGGGCCTCCGCCGTGATAATGTCGCCACAAGGAATCAGATCATACTTCGCTATCCGGTTAGAATGCGCTCAAACAAACAATACAGCAGAATACGAAGGGCTCATATTAGGGCTCACAAAGGCGAAGGCCTACGGCGCAAAATTAGTAGAAGTCAGAACAGACTCAATGCTAGTAGCAGGCCAAGTAGAAAAAGAATGCATGGCAAGAGAGCCAGAGCTCGTAAACTACCTAGCAGTGGTCAGGGCAATGGAACGAAGATTCCAAGGATTCACAGTAAAATTCATTCCAAGAGAGCAAAACAACGAGGCAGACGCCCTAGCAAAGGCAGCGGCAAACAACCTCCGCATACCAGAAAACACAATCTACAACGTGGTGCATAAACCGGCCCGGCGAAACAATGAAAAACAAGATTCAGATCATGTTGGTAGAAGGCGAAGACTGGAGACAGATAATACTGGATAACCTGAGCAATACGAGTTACCCAGAAAACGAAGCGGAGGCCACTAGAACAGAAGCCAGAGCAAGAAGCTACACGCTCATCGACGGCCAACTATTCAAGAGAGGGGTGGTCCAACCAATGCTCAAGTGCATTTCACAAAGCGAAGGTGTAGAATTACTCAAGGAAATACATGCCGGCATCTGCGGGTCCCACATTGGACCAAGGGCATTATCTGCGAAGGCCATCCGTCAAGGATTTTACTGGCCCACACACATAAAAGACGCACAGCAAATCGTCAAGTCATGCGAAGCATGCCAAAACTTCGCGCCACACCAGAAAAACCCCTCAGCAGAAACTCAACTGATACCTCCGACCTGGCCACTACAAAGATGGGGAATTGACATCGTCGGTCCACTACCGACGGCGCAAGGAGGAAACAAGTTCGCAGTCGTTGCAGTCGAATACTTTACCAGATGGATAGAGGCAAAACCACTGGCAAAAATCACCTCCGATTCCATAATCAAATTCTACTGGCAGAACATAATATGCAGATTCGGAGTACCAAGAATGGTAACAGTAGACAATGGCAAGCAATTTGACTCAGACAAGTTCAGAGATTTCTGCTCCCAAATGGGCACAAAAATAGCCTTCGCGTCAGTCTATCACCCGCAAACAAATGGAGCAGTGGAACGAGCAAACGGAATAATATTCTCCGCGATTTCAAAAACTCTCTTCAACCTCCGCAAGAAGGGGAAATGGGCGAGATGAACTACCTAGGGTCATTTGGTCCCATAACACAACATCTTCGCGTGCCACTGGATACACCCCATTCAAGCTTATGTATGGAGAGGAAGCAATGCTCCCAGAAGAAATCAAACACGAAAGCCTCCGCGTCATGAAGCACAAAATAGCAGAAGACGAGGACTACGCAAAAGAAACGCTTGAACAAACAAGGCTAGAAGCTGTGGAAAACATTCAAAAGTACCAAGCGGAGACCAAAAATGGAGAGACAACAAAAGTCCGCAAAAAAGCACATCCAAGATGGAGATCTCGTACTCAAAAGAAAACCAAACGCATCAACGGGTGGGGAAGTTGCAAGCAAAGTGGGATGGACCATTCATCGCAAAAAAGCAACAACAAGACAAGGGGCCTTCCGTCTCCTAGATGGCGAAGGCAACACCTCCGACCACACTTGGAATGTAGACAATCTACGCAAGTACTACGTGTAAGGCCGCACCCCGCAAAATATAAGCGGAGGTCTGCCACTACTTTACTTTCACGCAAGTAGCATTAGATTTATCATACCAGTTCAAAAAGTCTCGCACTCTTTTCCTCACAGGGGAACTCCTAGCGGAGGTGAGGTTTTTAATGAGGCAAGACTAATGTAAAATCCTCTGAAATATAAAGAGGAAATTTCCCCAACGTACAAAGAAAATCATGTCGAAAGTGACTAGCAACGCTAGCCAATGCAATTCGACGAAAGGTAACAAAAACGCCTGAGAGGACATCTTTAAGGACGAACGCGGAGGTTCTATCCTAAAATGACCTCTAGAGACCAACGAAACGGTCCGTAAAATCCTCGAAAAAGTCCTACCCGGCGTAGGCATCGAGGTGGCACAACGGCATTGTGTCAAAACTAAAAAGCTGAAAAAAGACCTGTCCACTTCAGGCATCAGCATCACCTCCGCCAGCAAAGGAAAAAAGGAGGTCATTTACAAAGCTTCTTTTATATCTAGAAAAAACCTTGCTATATTATTACATACGAAAATTATACAAGTGCTTGACATTGTGCTGTCAAAGTTACAAACATCTTCAAAGAAAATGGCACAGTGGTAGCGAAGGCACAAGAAGAAAAACAAGATACTCCATACAAGCATGCTAGGCAACAGACACATGCCGCGAGCAGGCAAAAAGCTTCGCTCGCGTACACGCCCTGTTTTGCGCAAGCATTACACCATCGCGTAGAAGATGGTACGGTGGTAGTACGCATTACCAAGGAAGACAGAGGGCGTGATCACAACCACCGTGTAGGGCAACGGCTTCACTCCGCGAAAGGAAGCCTCCGCCCGGCGTCGGCGACGCGTCTCTCGTAAAACTGCAGACCGCCATAGGAGACCTTCATCTTAGTAGACCTCCGCCGGGGGAACCAAGATAGACCTAAAGATGCTCTAGCGGAGGCCTAACCCGAGGGGGTAAGCTGCACAAACCACCAAAGCTCATCGGCAAGAATTAATAGTTCCATGCCCTGTCTTAGTCCGAGCTTCCGGCCAACGAATAAGAGGACAACTAAATTGGAGTCCTAGACCACTTGTTTACTTAACCCTCACACGGTCTCACATTTTAACTCATCCGTCCCACCGCTAAACGGACCCATAGTACCAAACACAAAGGGGGAAGAAAACGGTTGGGTTATATACTAACCCAACTCACCTAACACACCTATCAAAGGACAACTTCAAGTAAGTAGACTTAATGACAAAGGCACTATAAAACCAAACTCCGTCCCCCACCACTACCCATACATTACACTCATTACCCTAGAGTACCACCCGACCAACAAGAGTTAGGAGTACGACATGAGTGCGGATGTGAACCTCCGCCAACTCACACACGAAAAAAAGAAACCGTGTAAGAAATCGTAAAGACTCGGGCATTCGGGCAACAGCAGGGGGGAGACCGCGTAAGAATTCGTAACATCCCCCCGGAGCTGGAAGTTCTTGCAAAGCAACCAAATGCCGATCCTTGCCGAAGACCCGCGAGGAGGAAAAACAAGAAGTGCTTCCCACACGTGTAGCGGAGGTTTCTGAACAAAGCATCCACTACCCCACGCGAACATCTCGCAGCGGAAGGGGACGGATTGGCGCAGCAAAGAAATGATTAGCCTCCGCTGTCAAACCCACAAGTGCAAAAGCGAGTAGAACAACTGTGTATCATCTAGCTATAACAAACTCTGAAAAGATCTCACAACCTCCGCTTTGTTAATAAAAAATGACTATTTACATCATGTTACTAGAGCAAAAAAAACAAAGCTTACAACGACTCAGGCGGAGGCCCCTCCCAAGCTACGGAGTTGGTAAACGCCATTCGCTCATCGCCTAAGTCAAATAAAACGTCTTCCCACATGTCATCCACACTAGGGTTGGCGAAGGTGTCCCTCCAAAAAACGCCATAGATCCCCGGCCAACGTAAAAACACCATTGCGATAAAAGCAAAGTGGATAAACATCCTCGCGCAGCACCTCTTCGGGAACCTCGCGCGAGAAATCATTGGATTGAACAAAACATTAAGCTTTCATTCAAGTAACACACTAATACTTTTCACAAGCGGAGACTCTCGTCCGCAAAAAAAGGCCAAAAGCCATATAAAATAGAAAACCTAAAAATCCTTCTACACCTCCGCATCCTCATCTCATGCGATTCTCCATGCGGACCCGGGAGCGGGTGGCGAAGCATCATTCTCATTGAACCTCCCCACGACCTCGTTCCGCGGAGCAGAGCCTCCGCCGGTCTTTCACCCTAAGCCAAAAAACTCAGTCAAACGCCAAAGAAACAAAGGAAACTACCGAGAATAAGGCGTAACCTTAAAGCGCAAGACTCACCTGAAAAAGGGAGCGAGCAAGAGACGCCTCGAC
Organism: Hyparrhenia diplandra; assembly: GCA_015847255.1. Lineage (NCBI taxonomy): Eukaryota > Viridiplantae > Streptophyta > Magnoliopsida > Poales > Poaceae > Hyparrhenia > Hyparrhenia diplandra. Next base: position 340,881 of record JADLZK010000908.1, on the reverse strand, counting down.
CTCCCGCCGCCCGTGGACCGCCCGTAATTTCTTCATGAACGAGCCCACGAACTTCGGCGCCTCACAACCAAGCTCCGCCAGGTTCGACGGATGATGAGTGTCTGTTGGTATTTGTTAACCTACGTGAATATCATGATGGATAATCCGCAGTTTAACGGATACCGGTGAGCACTTCACCCGGGAATAGGGCTTTAAATATCGAATCCACGGGGAGAAGGTGAGAGAGCATGTCAAGTGTATAGCTAAATCCGTGAGTGGCTAAAACTAGATTAAAAGAGAGGTAAGGAGTTCCATTAGGAAGGTCTTGTTCTCACTTCAAGTAAATCATTTGCAACATTATTCTCAAGAGGGATTGTCATGAAGAAACTCTTAATAAAGGGGTTCTACGCTAACAATGCAGGGTCTCCTACGATTTCTATAAACGGGGGGCGGGCGTAACAAAGGACTCAATAGTGCTTTGTCACCACTACGATCAGCCTTAACAAGTGTCTTCACCCCGCCTATAGAAGGTATTCGTAATGAGCTAGTCAATCTAAGCACCACGCTTACATTAATCTAACAACTTTAACTCAAGAGCAACCAAGAATCAAAGTAATCTTATCAAAGAAATACGAACCTTAAGAATAATAGAAACAATATCACTTACTCGAATGGAAGTCGAACAATCCACAAGATCTCGAGTTGCGCTCCAATGGCACCAACTCCGGAGGAAGAAGAAGATGGAGGCGCCGACAGCCTCCGGCCTTCCTTCAACTCCGCCTCAACCGCGCTCTAATTCTCTCAACTTGAAGCTCTACTCTCAACTCTAATCTAAGGCTTCTAGTTCTACATCTTGTCTAATCTTCTATTTGTAGTTCTTGAACTAGAGCTAAGGCCGTCGACTAGAGCTGGATCTCGATATGATATTATGATGAGTTGATCCGAGATAATCACTTGATCTACTTCTTAATGAACGTGAAGCTTTAGATCAAACTTGATTGATTGAGCCGGGGGGTCTTGGGGTCTTTATATATCGGTCTTCCTCTCGTCTCTTCAACTTCAACAGCGCGTGTGGTATTAATCCTTGAATCATCCCGCACTTCTACCGCCGCCCTCGGATCAAACCGACTTGAATCAACCGGTTTAGATCGAGTCTTAGAGGCGGTGGAGGAAGCTTCCGAAGCGGGGGCGACTTGGCGGCCACGCCAGGCCGATCGGCCCAAATAACAGCCGATCGGCCCGGGGGTGGGGTCCATCCCGGGTCCCGTCGCGCCAAGTCGTGTCTTCCGGAGTCTTCTAGATGATGTATTTTCGGGTTTTGGGACTCTTTGACGTCGGGTGTATTCCTGAGCCTTTCGGACTTGTTTCGAGTTGGATTGCGTTGCTACGCCGTCGGTCGTGTGACACGTCATTTAGGCCGTTTTTTCTCGTTAAGTCCCTCGCTAATCACAACTTTACCAAAACTCATGGAAATCATTAGTAGAAACCCCTAATAAGGTTATCTAAATATATTTTAATTCTTTTCCATGTTTAGTTGACAATTAAAAATATACGTTAACAAGTGTCAACAAACTCCCCACACTTAGGCTTTTACTGCCCTCGATAAAAGGATGGTCTAACTTTTAATGTAACCGTAGAGACAAAGAATGGATCATAATTATACTCCATGGTCATACCTGCACTTTGGGATATCCGAGCATGAAATGGTTAGAAACAGATCACCTTAAATTCTTAAACCAAGTCACTTGGAGAGATTTTGCATAAGTTTTGAAAAGAAAACATAGTTCTACTTACTCCTTTGTGATACTCTCAAGTCTCTCAAAATATATTATATCCTCGCAGCTTCATTTATTATATCATATGTGGAGCTCAAGAACATGTAGCACACTTACCTTGTATTTATTGTCGAGTCAAATGTAGATCCATGGAGAAAGATGTCATAAGTCATAGATCAAGATGTGTATGTGAATCAAGATTATTATTACCACTTTGCTCTCTCTAGTTGAAAATCGTCTATCTCCCTTTTTTTTTTTTTTTATATTTTTTTTTTTTCAAGCGAGGTAACCAGCTATTTAGTGGAGAGGTGGGTTCTACTCACCCTCGGACACTTGTCCATTTTACTCTCTTATTTAATAGAGAAGTGGGCCCTACTCGCCCTCGGACACTTGTCCATTATTCTTCTCTTTGCCTTTTGCCTTTTTCTTTTTTTTTTTTTTTTTAGAGAGGGGGTTCTTCCGACCCGTAGAACACTTGCTCATTTTCTCCTCTCTCTCACTTTTCTCTCCACTCTTAGAATTTTGAACATTTTTTGCTTTTTTCATAGCTGTACCTTTTTTCAACAATTAAAATTATGGAAGATAGAGATTAAAACTTTTAGAGCATGGATACTTTAGTGAAAGCAAAGTGTATGTGATCTTGATCTTAGACTTTAGACAACTTTCAACATGGGTCGTGGTTTTGACAAAGCTCAACACAAGAAAGCAACAATTAATTAGATATATCTTTAATGATTGCTACGGCTCTATTAGGATGTATCATTGATCACAAAGGAGAAGCATAACTAATGATTTTAATATTTTAAAATAAATAACTCTCCAAAGACAAGATAAAAGAAAGAGGATCTCATTATTCTAACTTTATTATTTCTCATGTTTTAAGCAATTAAAGCATCCCAACAAGTGACAGTATATATGTAGTAATTTTAATCATGCAAAACTTTATTCATGGGTTAACAAGACATCTTTTTCATATAGGGAAAACATACCATAACAGAAAAGACTTATTTTAATTCGGAACGAAAAGTGATTTGCGAAAATTGAAAAGTTTTAGGAAGCAAACCGATCGGTGGACGGCCGAAGTCCGAGTGGGGCCAGTGCGGGGGCCGGTCGGCTGTATGGTATATGGGCGGTCGGCCTCCCCACCGACCGTGTCGGGCGCGGTTCGTCGTCGCGAAGTCGATGGTTCCGCCTTGGTTCCGAATTTCTTGATTTTGGTCGCGAAGAATTCTGTTTGGTCGTCGAGGATCTCCCCACACTTATTTTCTATTATCTTGCATACAAAGCATGGTGGAGACAAAAACATATCCGTAAATATATGGAGAATAATTGACTCAACTTGTGGATGACTTCCATAAGAGCACTTTATTATATAATTACGAACCCTAATATTTAAAGTAAACTAATTTTAACTAAATCGAACTATCCTAATTAATCGAACTAACTTTAAGACTTAAACGCTAAGACTTATTAACTCTAATCAAAGCAAACATATATAATAACTAGCTAATAATTTAAAAGATAGTGATACCTATCGTGATAATCGGGGTGCTCTCCCTCCAAGCCGGATATTGAAGTAGTCCTTTGATTCATCCTTGGAACTTGTTCATCTTCGGGTTCTCCTTAAATGTTCTCCCTACAAATATTAATTCCGCATATACCCGAAGGAACAAATTCTAGGAACATGTTGTGAGCCTTCATGTGCTCACATATTTTTGGATTTTTTCTGTAAAAGCGTGGACCTTCATGTGCCCACATATTTTTTTATAATTTTTCTATGCAAAAGGGATGATGATGTAAAAACATATGAATGCAATATTTTTTGGATTTTTATTTTTATGCCACCACAAGAAGGGAGTACTTGCATGGGGCTTAAAGAAACCGATGCAAAAAGCAAAAATCATATTTTTATGATTTTTTTATGCGTATAGGAAAGTAAATATGCTAAAGGAAATATGCTAATTTAAATATGCCGTGTAGAAAATAAATATGTAGATAAATACCGAAGTTACCTCTCTCGGTGAGAATTTTGAGTACTTACTCCCATGGCGTGCGTCATCGATGGCACCTCGTCGAATGTCATGTTTGAAATGGTGCCTTCAATGATCTCGGCGAGTGGCGTAGATGAGGTGGCCGATGGAGATGGTGTTTGTTCGCTTGATGACTCGGGTAGTGGTAGGTCTTCCGAAGGTGTACTCTTGACGCCCTCTTCGGTAGGTGATGCTTCTTTCTTTTTCCATGTCGCTTCTTCGGGGAGACCTTTCTTGGAGTGGCAGTGTGCGAGTGTTCAGGTTGGTCGGGGCCGAGCGAACTTCTTTAATCTTTCTTAATGTCTTCCTTGTTCGTCAACTCCGTTTCAAAGATCTCTGTCTTGTGATTTTTAGCAAAGTCTCCGCGTCTTGTTCTTCTTGGGTCTTGTGGTGAGGTAGGCAATAGTGGTGGTGTAAGGCCCTCTTGATGGAGTATGGGGATGAATGTTGTCCCATTACTCTTGTCAAGTGGTCTACACCTCCAAATCATGTCGTGCTCACTTTGATCTTCCTTGGTCACTCCTCAAGTGCATCATCCGATCTTAATAGCCACTTGGTGATGGCGTTGCCCATGTTTTTCGCCGATTCGGTTGCTTGAAGAAAGCTTGGATAGTGGCAAATGGCAAACGTCTTGTTTAGTGTGCATGTTTGCGTGTCGGGGACTTCCACTTGTAGGAATTGGTGAAGTAAGACTTCTCCTCTTATTGTGCAAAGTGAGTCCTGCTTGCAAAGACAAGGTAGAGATCAAGTGCATGGGCTCGTTGGTGGGAAAACACCATCGTAACCAAAAATTTCATTTACTTCTACTCTAACCTTGTGGGCACATTGAACAAGATAAAGATAATGTATAAGTTCATTTATGACAAGGGTGGTAAGATCAAAAAATAAATCTAGCATGTAAATCTTTTAGCAAAACAATGAGCGAAAACAAGAAAGTGATGCTAGAAATTAAAAAGCTAACATGTCGAGTTAACAAGATTGAATCATGTGAAATTATAACTCTAGCATGTTTTGACTTTTCATTTATGAGAATGCCATAGTAAAGAGGAATTAATGACAACTTACCTCAAGGTGTTACCTTTATTATTAGAATATGATGGCGCTATTACACCTTGTGGTGGTCCTTCTCTTCTTCTTGAGTGGCTTGTGGAGTGACAGTGCATGCCGGGAGGAAGAGGATGGCTTGATCATCTTTCATTGGAATTGGCCTCTCTCCTTGATGCTTCTATCACCCATGAATTCCCCCTTTAGTGAGTGCTTATGATTGTGGATCTTGTCTTGTGTCACTCTTCTTCTTCTTGGCTCATCGGGAATTCTTTTTTATCCATAAGTCATGTCTCACATGTCTTGCTCCATCTCTAGTGAGTTCATCTCGATCTCCCCCAAACTTGTTTCGAGTTTATTATTTTCTCAAGGGGGGTTAGTCCAACAAAATATATACCATTGTCTACATAAGCAATTTCTAGTTCAATAACCAAACCGCATCCATGTCTAATTAGATTAAGGAAGGCTAATTAACCTAAGCACCATGCTTAATTTAAAAGCCAATGAAAGCATGCAATTAACATACTCTCAAACCAAAGCATACTAAGGTAGACAAAGGTGACATGATAGCATTATAGAGATTTACTCAAACAGAGATGATAGAGCATGATGAGTGTTTTAACAGATCGAGCATGTATAAAGGTAAAGATAACCAAGCTAGTGTAGCAACACGACAATAAATGTTTCTATGTATGTAATTTAATGTTGCATAATGACTGGTTGGACATACCTTGTATTGTCATCCTTCGTTTTCTTTGCTCCAAACCTGGAATGGTTAGTGACAAGAATATCCAAGGAGTATTTTTATAATCATATGCTCATAGGGGTATATATAGTAATATCTAAGTCTTATAGTATTTCCCCTAAAGTTTGTTTTAGGACGTAAAGCTCGTCCTTGGGAAACTTTTCAAGTTATAGATCAAGATAAAGTGGTTTCCCTTATATTGCCAATCTCAAAATTTCAAGCCATTAGAAAATTCATCGACAACCACCCTTTCTAAATTTTTAAGAAAGAGAGTATGAGGGGGGGATGGAGATCTCATGTACGGCAAGAATTGAGATGGCAATCAATTTAGGAGTTTTCAAATGAGCATGGACTAGGTGGAAAAGTTCCATTTAAGAAGTAGTCTTTATGCTCATTGATGTTCTCCTAAAATGTGCTCCTTTTGGTCTTCCTTAGATCGTTCATAATTTTAGGAGCGTGAGACGCAAGAAAAGGGCACAAGAGGATTCATTGGGCTCAAGGATGTGGTTAAAGATGGGTTCGAAAAGAATTATCTAATTTGAGCATAGAAAGAGAGAGACAGAGTGGCTTTTGATGGCTTTGCTCTCTTCTTATGGCATGATTAGATATGCCATCCTTGAGATTCCCCAATGTCCTTGCGTAGCAATAAAGGTGCTTTCTAAGAGATTATCTTAAAAGAGATTTGGATTATATATGGTCTCTTATGAAGCCGGAAGTTCATGAAACTCATCATCTAAAGAGATATCCAAGGATTGAATTTCTTCTCCCCTTAAAGGTTTTTAGCGCATTGATGGTTTGGGGTCGATAGCTAAGTCTTGGGATTGGCGTGATAGTGATATAGCTATCGAACTTCTATTTTTATTTATTTTTTTTTTTTTTTCGGCCGAGGATGATTCTTCTTCCTTTGGGTGGTCATAAAGAATGCTAGTATATGGGTTTCACCCGCCGAGTTCGCCAAAGCAAACCTTGCTTAAAAAGGGAAAGAAAAGGTTCCTCCAAAAACGCATGATGATCATGCGCACAACACTTTCATGATGTCGGCAAAGACTCCTACCATAGAAGATATGATCCTGCTTCTCACTCGTGAGAAGTATTGCTTCATGATCATTTTGATCAACCGTAGGCGTAGCTAATGGCCAGATGTAAGGATGAGATAATCTAAGGATTCTAGTGGCTAGAGCTTCCGCCTAAGGGTGCAAAGATAAGATAGATAAATATGGAATCAATTGATCCCACGAAGATAGAAAAAGATGAGAAGATAGAATAAAAGAAAAAAGATAAAAGTATGGTACAAGATTTAGCTATAGTTTTTCAACGTGGTCTCAAACCGTTTCTCCCAAGAACGGCGCCGAAATACTTGTTGGTATTTGTTAACCTACAGAATATTTATGATGGATAATCCGCATGAGTTTAACGGATACCGGTGAGCACTTCACCCGAATAGGGCTTTAAATATCGAATCCACAGGAGAAGGTGAGAGAGCATGTCAAGTGTATAGCTAAATCCAGAGTGGCTAAAACTAGATTAAAAGAGAGGTAAGGAGTTCCATTAGGAAGGTCTTGTTCTCACTTCAAGTAAATCATTTGCAACATTATTCTCAAGAGGGATTGTCATGAAGAAACTCTTAATAAAGGGGTTCTACGCTAACAATGCAGGGTCTCCTACGATTTCTATAAACGGGGGCGGGCGTAACAAAGGACTCAATAGTGTCACCACTACGATCAGCCTTAACAAGTGTCTTCACCCCGGCCTATAGAAGGTATTCGTAATGAGCTAGTCAATCTAAGCACCACGCTTACATTAATCTAACAACTTTAACTCAAGAGCAACCAAGAATCAAAGTAATCTTATCAAAGAAATACGAACCTTAAGAATAATAGAAACAATATCACTTACTCGAATGGAAGTCGAACAATCCACAAGATCTCGAGTTGCGCCCAATGGCACCAACTCCGTGAGGAAGAAGAAGATGGAGGCGCCGACAGCTCCGGGCCTTCCTTCAACTCCGCCTCAACCGCGCTCTAATTCTCTCAACTTGAAGCTCTACTCTCAACTCTAATCTAAGGCTTCTAGTTCTACATCTTGTCTAATCTTCTATTTGTAGTTCTTGAACTAGAGCTAAGGCCGCCGACTAGAGCCGGATCCGATATGATATTATGATGAGTTGATCCGAGATAATCACTTGATCTACTTCTTAATGAACGTGAAGCTTTAGATCAAACTTGATTGATTGAGCCGGGGGTCTTGGGGTCTTTATATATCGGTCTTCCTCTGTCTCTTCAACTTCAACAGCGATGTGGTATTAATCCTTGAATCATCCCGCACTTCTACCGCCGCCCTCGGATCAAACCGACTTGAATCAACCGGTTTAGATCGAGTCTTAGAGGCGGTGGAGGAAGCTTCCGAAGCGGGGGCGACTTGGCGGGCCACGCCAGCCGATCGGCCCAAATAATAGGCCGATCGCCCGTGGTGGGGTCCATCCCGGGTCCCGTCGCCGCGTCGTGTCTTCCGGAGTCTTCTAGATGATGTATTTTCGGGTTTTGGGACTCTTTGACGCCGGGTGTATTCCGGAGCCTTTCGGACTTGTTTCGAGTTGGATTGCGCTATGCTACGTCGGTCGTGTGACACGCCATTTCGCTGTTTTTTCTCATAAGTCCCTCGCGAATCACAACTTTACCAAAACTCATGGAAATCATTAGTAGAAACCCCTAATAAGGTTATCTAAATATATTTTAATTCTTTTCCATGTTTAGTTGACAATTAAAAATATACGTTAACAAGTGTCAACAGTGTCCTTCACTCCGACCAACCACATCACCATGCCCCTCCTTGCAAAGGATGCGAAGTGATGTTCGTCGCCGCGACCCGAGCACCAAAGTCGAGGATACCCCCCCGCAATACCTCGGGAAGTTTGGCGACATTCCTCGCCCGACCAGGATAGAACACGGCGCTCCGCCCTCCGCGGGAAAGGGCGTCACCACCGCACCGACGGAGGTCACGCCTCCGCGAACGAATGAGCGACGAGTGCGGGACGCATACATCTTTGTCAAGCGCTTCGCCGCTCGCTGCAGACCGGGCCCGCGACGAGGGGGTTAGGCTAGCATTAGCCTCTTCAAGCTTAGCCTCCATCTCGTCACCGGCGCCTTCTCGGCAGCCTCCGCGCGATAGTAGTGCATCGTGCACTTCCTTAGCGGCCAGTAGCTTCATTTTGGCGAAGGTCTCGTTCTCGGGAGACTAGTTTCTCCGGGGGACGCCTTCTCCTCCGACCGGGGCGGAGACCTTCGCCTTCAACTCCACCCGGGAATTTTGTCCCGCGCCACAAGTTCTTGATGAACCTTAGCGCGAACACACTCCAAACTAGTGGTCATCTCGCGAAAAAGCCAAAACAAAAATATTAAAACCACATTAACTAAAGCAAGACAAAAAAATGAGGGGAAGAAAACATCTCCGCATCGAAAGGCTCGGGTCAATAGCCTTCCCCAAGACCTCATAGACATCGCCCCTCAAAAAATATTTGAATATGGTATCTAATCGAATATTAGACAAAATCACAAAACTAGTACTATGAAAGGAAGCGAGTGAAACAAGAAACACCACTCACTCAAGTCACCCTCAACAAAGAAATCTGAGGTGAACCTAGGCCAAGATTAGCAAAGCAGCTCCGCCTTCATCTGAATCAAAAAGGAATTAAACAAATAACAACACACCAAAACAAGAAGCAAAATAAACAAATACCCCCCAATTCCGGCTTGAGCGGAGGCCGCCCCAAGGCGCAAAAAACCTCCAACACCTCCGCCGCCTTTGCGGCCTTCGCGCAATGAGCTCTCCTCTTCAACACCTTTGCCCTTGGAGGCATCATGAATGGCGCGAAGCTCCTGCATCCGGGGATAAGTCGGGCTCACACCAACCGGGCGGCATGAAAGAGTCGTCGGAGGTAGAAACGACCGCTACCTCTTCAACCACCACCTGGCCGTGAAGCACCGACGACCGGCGGCTCCCCAAGCTCTCCCTGCTTGCGCGGCCGAGCTGTCACTAGATGTTGGAAAATCGCCCATGGGGTCGGGCATGGCCTTCGACACCTCCGACATGGCCTCGCCAAGAATGCCCGGCGACACTCCTTGGCGTGGGGATACCGACCCAATTCTCGGGGCGAGAGGAAAACGCCTCGCCACCAATCAAAGGAAGGGCGGCGCCAAAGACCCAGCGGCGAGATCCCCCATCTTCTCCGGCCTCTTTGCCCGGTTTGCCCCCTGAGCCTCATCCCTCCGCGTCTTCGGATCCTTCACTAGCTTATGGGCCGGCATCTTCTTCTTTTGGCCTCTTCCTTGGCGCCGCAGCAAGCAGCGGAGTCTGCAGGGCGAGCGGGCGGCGCTGCCCTCCACCTTCTTCTTCTTGACTTCCCAGGTTAACGGGGAGCCTCTTCTTGCCGCCGGCGGCGGGTGCCGCAGAATCCTTCTCTTCGCTTCGCCGCTAGCTTGGCGGCTTTTTTTCATCCTCACGCCTTTTAACATCGGCAATCAATTTGCCGGAACCTTGTGGTTACCGTACTCCACCTTCATCTCCTCAAACACGCGATTCGGCCGGGGCATGGTCCCCTCGCCCGAGTCTTCAGCGAAATTCTTTCATTGAGATGGCGCCCGGCAACTCCCCGGACCTCCATCTCCACCCGCATTACAAAGGCATCGGCACTAACACCCTCCGGAGACGGGCACCGAGCCGGGGAAGGGAACCATCTCCGCATCCCCAAAAACAGGGAAGATTAACCCGTTCTATTACCAACGGGTCCTTGTGACGCCAAGCGGGGAGAATACTTGGCGGCGCACATCTCCTCCACCAAGTCGCGCCCTCCGGAATAACGACACGCGAAAGGGGAACGCTTCGCGACACTTTTCCCTCCTTTCGGTGCCGCTCTTCATTTGGATCAGGCCGGGGGACGATGTCCACGGGAACCAGCCCGGGCGAAGGGGTACCGGACACCTCCTCCCCGTCAACCATCTTGCTCGTCCTCGCAGACTTGGCGTAGAACCAATAATCCATCCACCCGGGTTCCCACTTGTTCTTCCGGGCGTATGAGATCTCCGCTTTCTCCCTCCCGATAACGACGAGGGTCAAGGTGCAAAGATCCAAATTGAAGCCTCTTCTCACTCCCATCGTGCATCTTTTCGAGGTCTTCGGTTGCTTGTGGAGCTCGAAGAAGCGAACGAAGGTGTTCGTATCCACCTCTCCACCATAAGACTCCACCGCCCACGCAAACTCGACAATGCAAGGAATGCATGGGGAGTGAGCCGATGAATCGCACTCGAACGACTCCAACACCGTCTTAAACGAGGCGAGGGCAGAGGCGAGCCCGCAGTGAAGAAATCCCTAAAGACAATGCCCCACCGATGCTGCGTGTTCCGGTAGCTCTGCACAGCCGCCTTGAGGGAGCTTCACTTCACAATTCGCTCCGATATATCCCTTCGCGGAGGTCGTCGAGCATCGATTGAGTCATCTTCGACGAGCCGAGCTCAGATAGCATCAGCCTCCTCGCGAGCCATGAGGTCACCAACGGAGGCTTCGACGCGGATAGGGTCTCCTCCGCGATCTTGTGCGCGGGCTGGGTCTGGCATGCAATCCTCAAAGAGCGAAGGTATTGGCTAGCGCGATACGGCAAGAGCTCCGTATGGACCGAGTAGAGCTCCCAGCGAGGGAAGCGACCTTACGCTAGGCGGTTGGGACAAGCACGCATGCACCTGCGTGAGTCGCAGGGCTAGCGGAGGCGCGGGCGGCGCCGGAAGCGTAGCGGAGCGCGCAAGAAGGCAAGCGAGCACAAAGGTGAAAGCGATGGCGGTGGGTGAGGCCTCACCACGGGGGGGAGGCCCTTTTATAGTACCAACCCCCGACCCTTCGCATTCCAAGACGAACGATTCGCGACCAACGGCAAAAACGGTCACCTCAACATTGGGGTGCGAGCCAATTTGTCCGCTTGCGATCGCGACGATTCAAATTCTGCGGCCGCGTGGGTCCCTCACGGAAACGCCCCTGGGGGGAAGGACCCTCAACACCTCCGCTATATCGCAAATCGTTGAGAGCGAAGGCACGCCTCCGCTACGACCATTCGCCCCAAGGGGAACGGTTGGGGAGTAGGCCCCAGCGACACCGGCGGAGATGTTGGCAACCGCAGGGGGACTCGCGGAGCCCGGCGCTAACAATTTCACCATTCGGATTCTATGTTCTGCAGGCAGAGGACGCGGTCGCCAGCACCTCCGCCAGCGGCAGGCGGAGGTGTCAAGCCACCCGCTCCGCCTCCCTCAAGCGGCCCGGGAGGGGCGCGGTCGCGGATTCTCCGCTAGCGGGGGCGGCGGAGGTGTCAAGCCACTCCGCTCCGGCCTCTCAAGCCCGGAGGACGCGGTCGGCGGACCTCCGCTAGCAGGGCGAAGCGGAGCCGCCAAGCCCTCCGCCCCGCTCCCTCAAGCGACCAAAGTCTTCCCCGAGCACGCAGGGATGGCGGAGGACCACACCTCCGCGACCTTTTTTCCTTGGGAGATTGCGGCGATGCCGATACCGGAGGACCCCCTGGCGAAACCCGCGAAGACCTTCGCATAGACCCCTGGGGACGAAAGGCGGCAAGTCATGTACAAGTACGATATAGGTCGATCCCGTTTGTAGGTCCTAGGAATATGCCCGGAATCTAGAGGGCAGGCGTGTAATCCTACATCACTCGGTATTGTAAAGCTATAAATAGGGAGCAGTCCTCCCCCAAGAGGGAGGTTGGTGAATTCCATTTATGGAGTATTGTTGCAATTAACTCCACACCGAATACCCGATCCACCCCAAAACCCCCTCGGGGCTCCTCTTTGAGCGGAGGCGTCAAACCGTGTTGGGAACCCCAAGCTCAACAAGTTGCCTTTCCCATGAGGTGCTTGTACATGTATATAGAGATGAGAAGTCTTTACGTTAACATCAACTAGCGATATAGTGCTAATTAACGGCGTATGTTCCACCTTTACTCATGAACTTCAAACATTAAAGTCATCTCTTATATATTTTTGGCCCATTAGTACTATACAAATGGATTATGTTCCAACCAAATTATATGGATCCAAATCCAATCCAAAATCGGTAGGTGTGTTAGCTTCTTTTACTTTGGCTCCTCTCAATGATCTGTTCATGCATCTCTATGTTACAAATGGGGGTTATTATAGTTTGATTTGTGGATGTTTTTTTTTATTCCGTGTCTGCAGCATCCGATTGTTGGGCGGCTAAAAGAAATTAAACACGAATACCGAGTAGACAACCTGTCTATACTGTATCACTGCTACGTACTGCGTGCTCCCATGTGATTGCGCACATTAACTATTTTACAACACACGCTAGCTAGTACAGTAATAAACAGTTTATTTCGAAACCCACCCAGATATCTTCTGTGCATCTCTCGCACCTCATTGTTGTGAGATGTGAGCTTCTTCTTCCTCTGGTCAGCTGGGAACAGAGGCAAGATCGAGCAGAGATGGCGGAGACGATGCTGAGCATGGCGAGGTCCATGCTGGGTAGTGCCGTCAGCAAGGCCGCCGCGGCTGCCTCTCAAGAGATGAGCCTACTCATGGGAGTGCAGAAGGAGATCTGGTACATACTGTCGCTGTTCCTTCCGCTGTTATACACTCCTGCTCATGTTTGGCGACCATGTTGGATTAGATAAGGAGTCAGTCAGGCTTTCGTTTGGTTAGTAGAAAGGCAGCCATAAATCTTTGTCGTGCTTTACTGTCCTACCAACATGCTACCTCACTCTCCAGTCGTCCTAGCTATATAGCTGGAAACAGGGCCGGAGCCAGGATGCACTCTCAGGGAGGGCTATTTAATAGAGATTTGACAAAAATCAAATAACCTAACGGTGGTTTTACATGCTAAATATAGTAATTATAAATCAGCCAGCCAGGGGCTACAGCCCCCCGGATCGGCCCCTGGCTGGAACTAAGTGTGGATGATTCGGGAAATCAGCTCTGGATAGATTTTTTCCTCTCCGAGTGCCTTCTTTATTCATTCACCTTTTACATTCTGCATACTCCCCTTCTCTTCTCCACTCGCACAGCGACGGCCGCCCCTTCTCTCTCGCACGCGAGCAACGCACTGCCCCTCCGACGGCACACTAGCAAATGGCGACAACCGCGACCTCGGTAACATGCTAGAAATGCAGGCTCTAAACGACCGCGACCTCGGTGGCACGCCAAGACGCCGGAAACGCAAGCTCTTGAGAGAGAAGGTACCACGGCGACAAAGCACCCGCCAAAACGACGGCGGCGGGGAGCACCTCGGCGGCAAAGCATCCGCCGGAAACGACAACAACCAGATATACACAGCGGCAAAGCATCCGCCCAAAGCACCTCGGGCGGCAAAGCATCCGCCCGAAAACGACCATACCGCAAGCTAGACCCACCCGGTGTGCGAGAAACATGAAGCACAAATAGGAACAGCGGAACGTCCAACCCGGTAAAGGGGGAGCGATGGGCCGTAGAGGCTGCGGGGAGTGCTCAAGCGTTGCCTTCGGGGAAGGAGATCGGCGTCCGCAAACGCTAACAACGCCAAAGGAGCACCATAGGTCTTTTCGACCCCATCGCGAGACGAACCACCCTCCCATGACAAGCTGCACGAAACCATCTTCCAACGCTCGCGCCGGTGCGGTGGCCCGGCATGCCCGGAGCGTCACCACGAAGCTACTGACGCAGGCTGCACCACCTTTGGCTCCGCCACCACCGTAACCACGGACGAGCGGAGAAAGGATCAGGCCACCGGCCTCCGCCGTCTTCTTTGCAAGTGGATGAACGACGACGCCCCCCAGGAGGTGAATGGCGCCCAAAAAGCGCCACCATCGCCTCGCCAGGGCCAGGCCGGGCGAAGCTTTTGCCCGCTCCACAAAGAGCAAAGACGACGACTCCACACTTGCCCTGGGCTGCCAGGCCGCAGTGTGCCCCAAGGAAGTCGCCGACGACGTGAGGAGGCTTCTATCCGGCCCCCCAATGAAGGCGGGCGGCGCTGAAGCACGGCGTCGCAGAACCGGCCTGCGGCGCGCACCTCGGGGGCCGGGTCCGTAGGTGGTCCACGGAGGAGCTGCCGGTGCTAGGAGCCGAGCCCGAAGGCCTAGATCCGGACGCCGCCGCGGACACGCGCCCGAGGGAGGGGGGCACCGCCGGCTGCTGCAGGTCGACACTGGGGTGGGGCGGGCGCGCCGAGGGGGTGGATCCGGGCCGCCACCCGCCCGGGGCCATTGACGCCCGAGACGGCCGAGCCCGGACGCCGCTGGTGGGCCGCAGACGCTCCATGACCGGGCGGGAATGGTGGGGAAAACGCCGCCGGGTCGGATCCGCCAGAGGCGCGGATCCGGCCGGGCCGGGCCGCCTCTGCCGGAGGAAGAAGCCGGTGGGGAGGCGCCGGGGGTGGAGGAAGAGAGGGGCGGGACGCTGCGCCGCCTTTTCTGGCGCGCCGCCGGCAAGCGTGGTGGCGACGGCTGCGGGGGATTTTGGGCGGGGGGGCGGTGGCGCCCCCGAGGCGCCTAGGAGCGAAGCGCTCGGGAGCCGCCGGAAGGGGACCTCCTCACCGGTAGGCTTCCCTTCATCTACGATGACCGGGATCCACTCCCATTTCCTCCTCATCTACCGGCGGCCCTCGGGGCGGCAAATCAAGGCTCCCCTTCATTTACGCCGACTAGCGGCGCATGGGGTCCGCGAATC
The DNA here is from genome assembly GCA_015847255.1 of Hyparrhenia diplandra. Taxonomy (NCBI): domain Eukaryota; kingdom Viridiplantae; phylum Streptophyta; class Magnoliopsida; order Poales; family Poaceae; genus Hyparrhenia; species Hyparrhenia diplandra. Next base: position 325,604 of record JADLZK010000908.1, on the reverse strand, counting down.
CACGCCCTCCTTCATCTACGGCGACGGGCAGCGCTGCGACTGCGGATTCACGCCCTCCTTCATCCGCAGGCGAGCAAGCCCCGATGGTGGCAACACATGGTCCCGGGCGCGCGTTCCGCGACCTCGACCTCCTCCACGGATTTGATGGCCCCGACCTCCTCCCCGTGGATCCGCGGTGGCGTTTTCCTCCTCCATTTATTGGGCGGTGTGGCGTCAACCGCCTGCAAGGGTCGCGCGGCGGCTCCTTCAGGTGCGTAGCAGCCGCGGCGCATCGGATGCATTGGTGGTAGCGGGCTCTATTGGATCCGGTGATGGCGGCGGCGCTACATCCCGGATGGGCTCGGTGGGCCCGTGGATGGGCTCAGGCGGGCATGTCTAGGGTTTTCTTTTTTATTATTTTTCAAAAAACAATTACCGGGCGGGCTGGTTAATCTGGGATTAACCGTGCCCTTTGCGCGTGATGGGCCTGTTTGCCCGCCAAGAAAAAATAGAAATCGCCCGTCGCAAAAAGAATTTGGTTACTAGTGAAGCCCCATGCACAGCCGCCCAAAGACGCCAACGCCAACCTACCACCACGCATACCATGCCCGCAACATGTTGGATCTGGGATGGAGGGTGACAAATTCGGGCCCAGGACACCCGGATTTGAAGGTACGAGCTGGTGTGCCGGCTGTTCTTGTGCCAGGGAAATCGAGGTCGAGTCAGGGAAGAGGAGGAAGGAGACGATGAGGACCGAAGAGGCATAGGGAGCTGGCCTTCACGGGGCTTTAGTGGCGGCGGGCGCCGCTACCTGAGTCGCCTCCGAGGAGATGACGCGGGGGCTGGCTCCTTGACATACCAAACTCCACGCTCCCAACACGCAGAAAACATCATACACAAACCAAGGGGTAGTATTGTACACACATCTTCAAGATAACGCGAGATTGTTCTGTGATCCTAATCATCCTAGCTATGAGCTATTGCTAAAAGTTAACACCATTGAAGAGGTTGTCTTAGAGCTTGTAACTAGCTCTTACCATTATGGTGGTTGTGCATCATCTCCTTCTTGCTTTTGAAAGGAGACAAATTGGGTAAAAAAAACAACTAGCTGGCAAGCATATCCAAGAGACTTGCTATCACATATTTTATAAGCTGATTTAGACAATTTGGTGTAAAATTGACCTCCAACAAATTGTCTGTTTTTTTTTTTTATAAAAATAGCCATGAGCTATTCGGTAAATCCTGTTTGCCAAAGATAGACGATGCTGCCGGCTCGCCAAATCGCCCTTTCTCCACCCACCCCCCTCCCTGGCGCATGCATAAACCTCTTCCACGCCTTCTTTTCACATGCATCAACCTCTCCCATGGCGGTTGATTATTGAAATTGGAATATTTAGATAGCCTATTGGAGTATTTCACTTTTTGAGTGAGCTTTCTATTTTAGATAATGGCTAAGTCCTACAATTTATCAAATCTTTTAGATAGGCTCTTGGAGTTGTTCTTACATTCCTTCTGCTGCCATCGCCAATCATCAGCTTGAACTTGTCAAATAATGGCAAACCTTAGCAACGATACCAAAAATGCCCTCCATATATGTCAGGTACTCCAATCTGTCCTGAAGCAAATAACACTTGTAACCATCTATTAAAATATTGTGATTCTTACCATATTTGGGTTTGTGATGGACATTAATGACAGGTATATATATGAATGTTGTCTTTTAAAACTGATTTGTGAGGTTACTACCCAAAATCTTTCACAAGTTAGGATAAATTTTGAATGCCTGGATGTCTATACTAGAGAATAAGAGAACAGAGGAAGTACCTACCCTGCTTTATCTGCATGAAAGTATATATATGACTAAAATATAGTATCCATGCTTGTTTTATCTCCGCTAAGCAAATCTTGATCATAAATGACGATATGAGGAAGCTTTGATGTAAATGAGACTGGCTATTACGCTTTTCCTAGAATCTATACTCTGTTTTTTTCACACCAAAACAAATGTCCGAGTGAGCAATATGTATGTTTAGGTGTAAGAATAATTCCTCGAAAGTAGTAAAATTTCTTCAAAACCTTTGTTGCTACAGGTTCATGAAAGATGAGCTAGAAACTATGCAAGCATTCCTGGTGGCCCCTGAAGTAACCAAGAAAAAAAAAAGATAAGATCGTGAAGGTCTGGGCAAAGCAAGTACGAGATCTTTCATACGACATTGAAGATTGCCTTGACGAGTTCACAGTACATGTGGGAAGCCAAAGCCTGTCCCAACAGATGCTGAAGCTCAAAGACCGTCACCGTATTGCTGTCCAGATTCGCAATCTCAAGGCAAGAGTTGAAGAAGTTAGCAGCAGGAACACACGCTACAACTTAATAAAGACAGAGGCATCCAACACCAAGGATGTGACAGAGTCCTACTTGGAAGATATTCGCAACCACTCGGCAACTAACATTGATGAAGCACAGCTTGTAGGCTTTGACAAACCAAAGAAGAAGTTGCTTGAGATGATAGAAGAAGTCCGTGCTGATGATGGACATGCACGTGTGATCTCTGTGGTCGGCATGGGCGGTTTGGGTAAAACTACTCTTGCCAGGAAGGTATATGAAAGCAAGGAAAACATTGCAAAGAACTTCCCATGTTGTGCATGGATCACTGTATCACAATCATTTGTGAAGACAGAGCTCCTCCAAAATATGATTAGGCAACTGTTGGGTGATGAATCATTGAAGAAATGTTTGAAAGAACTTGAAGGAAAGGGATTGCAAGTTAATGACCTTGCCGGCTACCTCACACGGGAGCTAAAGGATAAAAGGTACTTTGTTGTTCTTGATGACTTGTGGAGCATTGAAGCATGGAACTGGATTCATGGTATTGCTTTTCCATGTACCAATAACAAAGGTAGTCGGATCATAGTAACAACACGCAATGCTGCTATAGCAATGGAATGCACTTCCGATGAATCTCTAGTGTACCATCTCAAACCTCTACAATTAGATGATGCCATAGAGTTGCTACTCAGGAAGGCACGGAAAGATCACAAAGACATAGAAAATAATGAGAAAATGAGGGACACAGTAACACATCTGGCAAACAAATGTGGTTGTTTACCATTGGCTATTCTGTCGGTAGGAGGTATCCTTGCTAGCAAGAAGATAGAGGAGTGGGGAAATTTTATGATCAACTCCATTCAGAGCTTGAGAGCAACCCAAGCCTCGAACCTGTGAGAAGGATAGTAACCCTTAGCTACAATCATTTGCCATCCCATCTCAAGCCATGCTTTCTGTATCTAAGTATTTTTCCTGAGGACTTTGAAATTAAAAGGAGGCGCCTGCTAGACAGGTGGATTGCAGAGGGTCTGGTTACTGCCAGGGGTCAAATAACAGTTGAGGAAGTTGGAGAAAGTTACTTTCAGGAGCTAATCAGCCGAAGCATGATTCTACCAGCAAGAGTAAATATCGAAGGAGTTGTCAAGAGCTGCCGTGTTCATGATATCGTGCGTGATATGATAATCTTGATATCCAGAGAGGAGAATTTTGTTTACTCAACAGAAGATAATGTCCCTAGAGTAGTAGTTGGAGAGAAATTCCGTCATGTGGCGTACCGTGGCAAGAGCTGCACAAATGTTGGAGTGGATTGGGGCTGTGTCCGATCAATAACTATCTTTGGTGAGAGACAAATGAAGCCCGCACCTTCACTTTGTTCAACCGAGTTGAGGATGTTAAGAACCTTGGATGTGAAGGATGCCAAGTTCAAAATTGCGCAGAAAGATATAAGCAAGATAGGATTATTGCGCCACTTGAAATATGTGAATGCTCAGTATGATGGTCCGAGAACTGATAGTTCAAATATTTACAGACTTCCCAGATCTATTGGAAAATTACAAAGCTTACAAGTCCTAGACCTAAGAGGCAGTTCTATTTCAGCACTAGCAACTGAGGTCACTAAACTGCAGAGTCTCCGAAGCCTCCGTTGTAGCAAACAAATGTGGAGGGATGATTTTGACCCCAGAATCCCATTGCATTGTATGAAAAACTTATTATGCCTGCCCCTAGTTGATTCTGAAGATCGCGATGAAATGATTGCTGAGGCACATGTGGTCTTCTCTGGCCCTTTTCATATTTACGACGAGTACGAGGTGTGCAGGTGCCAAGAGGAATCAGCAACCTAAAAGTGCTGCAGATCCTAGAGATTGTTGATCTCAAGGGCACTAGTACGAAAGCAGTTGAAGAATTGGGTGAACTAAGTCAGCTGAGAAAATTAAGCGTGACGACAGAAGGGGCAGAAAAAGGAAAATGCGAGGCCTTTCGCAAAGCGCTTGTGAAGCTGACCTCTCTCCGCTCTGTCAGCGTGGATAGTCACTGTTATTATAATTATGGATCTGGACCAGTTGCGGCTGAAACACTTGAGTGGCTAGGCTCTGATCTCTCCCCTCCCCCACTGCTAAGGAGCCTAAAGTTGATTGGAGAGATAGGGTCGACACCCGCTTGGTTTGGGAATCTTACACAGTTGGTGAAGATATACTTAGAATGGACACACCTAAAGGACTTGGAGATACTTGGGGGCTGCCCAACCTTATGCTCCTTCAACTTTTTCAAGGGGCATATGATGGGGAGAAACTAACATTCAGAGCTCGAGCATTCCCAAGTCTCAGGAAACTAGTTATTTCTAAACTTTATGAAGAATGGAGAATTTTTTTCTTGTCTAATTTCGAACAAAATGACAGAGATGACGTTTGAGGAGGACGCCTCGCCCTGCTTGGAATGCATGCAAATCGAAGCATTGGAGCTAAAGTCAGGGATTATTGGTATCAAGCACCTTCCAAGGCTCAAGGAGATTTCACTTGGTGAGAATGGTATGGTGGCAGGGCTTAATATGCTGCAAATGGAAGTCAACCAGCACCCCAAAAAGCCCGTGCTGCGACTGAAGAAGGACCGGAGCCACCATGACCTGGGGCCTATCGTCAGATCCGGTGTCAAAGACGAAGTAACCGAACCTCAGTTTTTTGACGCCGAAGAGAGCTTCCAAGTGATCACAACGACCGATGACGGGTCAGTCCTCCTGCCCGCGCGCCATAAGCATCCTTTATTTCCCTATTTTTCCAGCATAGTTTATTGTCAGCATGCATCTTTTATGCACACAGAGCTCGTCTCTTTTGTTTCATTGTTTCCAGTGAAATCCAACCCGGTTCCAGTTGATGCTGCCTGCGAGTGCGAGTGCGAGATGCCTGTGCCCCTGACTCTCTGCAACGAACCTACTCCTGGTCTCAACCTGCCTGCCACACAGATCGCCATCACCTTCTTATGCCGTCCTGGTTCTGCTCGAATAAATACCCCCTTCTGTGCTGCTCGGATCTCTGCTTAGTGGTAGTGGCAGCAGTATCAGTCCATCCTTGCAGTTGAATCTGAATTGGCTGTCTGAACAGGACCTTGTTTGTGATATGCAGCATAGTAGTTTACTACTGTATTTGTGGACTGCAGTCTCCGAAATTCTGTTTGTTTCTGCCATATCCTCGTATTTTTGCTTTTTATGAGCTGCCATTTAGTTTTTAATTTAAGTCATGTACTACTATGTAATAACAAGATATTGCATATTGAGATACTGTAATCCTCTTGTTTTCAGCTTTTAACTGCACATCCCTGCAGACCTGTTTATCTAAAAATCAAAGACTGCTGCTCTGGTTTCTGGACTGATTCGTCAGAAACTGAACAGTTGGTAACTCTAGTAGTTCTGTGACGTCTCAGTTGCCATGTTATAGCGTGTTAAATTATATAATCTTGAATCACTAGGATTTGTCATATGACAACTGATTGTCTGAATGCCATTTAAGTTTCACCATGACCATTACCAAATTTTCCCCCCTCAGTCTGGACATAGGACATTCAGATTACAGTTGCAATGCAATCTGAAAGAAACAAGTTTGTTAACCAGTCTGCAACATTAGCTTTTGCATAGTTGTCATCTTCAGTACACCTGAACATTATTACAAACCAAAGTACACTGCAAACTACACAAATTCTTTTACTTGGCATAAAAAACCTAAGTTCGCTCTTTAGTTGTCACCATTCTCTGCAGATATTTCTAACCAGTCATCCAAGTGCTCCTGATCTTCATTATTACAGGAGAAAACACATGTCAAACGGTGTTGTTCATTAGTCCTTTGTTATTTACCATATCATTTCCGTATCGGGACTGTTTGTTGTGGTACAAAAATGACCGTTGGATGCCGTCCCACGGGTGGAGAGGCTCACAGCGATCCTGATGCCCCAACACCGCTCTCGCTGCCGCTGGTGGTGGTGATCGATCGAGCAGAGCATAGGATAGCACAAGGCTCCACGGCACGATCAGATGAGCAGAGGATGTCGTGGTCTTGCCTGAGCACCACGGCGGTGCGCCGGTGCCGCTGAAGCAAGTGTGGCGCGGCGTCAGCGCACGCCTTGGCCAGTCGGCCTTCGCGGATCCACCGGTTAATCTTCTAGCAGACGAACAGGACTCAATCCCATGAACTGGGGGCTAGCTAGCTAGGATTCGAGATATTCCATTCCATGAACCGAGGTCCGGGGAACCATGGCCAGTCGGTAGCGTATCAATCACTCAGAGTATCACGAGTTCATAGCAATCACAATATCTGGTTACAAGCAGGAAATCACCGCAGCAACAGACTTGGGGAGGAAGAAGCTAGGTATAAGGGACGAGTTCATAATTCATAATACAATTTGCAATTAGCTGCCTCTCGCTACGCTCCCGGCTCTCCTATACTCAGTTGGTCCACTCCGGACCTGAAGTCCTTGGGTTGGGCCGAGCCGACCTCTTGGGCCGTGAAGGCGAGGCCCGTTCCTCTTCTTCATTGTCTGAAATCGGATCACCCTCGTCAGCTCGATGATAGAAGCTGGGCGCGTACAGAGGGAGGTTGCTGACAACCGCCTGACGTGGAGAAGCCTCCCATGCAGCTCCTCAGTCCCTAAAGTACTGCTGCTCATTCGGCGTCACGGGCAGCGCTCTCTGGCCGCCGCGGGCGGGTGAAGGACACAAACTGCGCCAGGTGGTTAATTAAGAACACTTGATCTGAGGACGTAGAATTCAAATTCAATGAGAAAGATATCGAGTACATAGGATTATTTCGCCACTTGAAATATGTGACTGCTCATTGTGATGGAATATTATATCCATCTATCGGAATTTCAGGTTTTTATCCGCTCCCCAAGATGTATGGGAAATTACAGTGTTAACAGCACTACTAAAGAATACTACATTATTGTCGGGTCCAAAACCCTCTTCACTCGTCGGAAAATGAACCGGCAGTAGGGAAGCGTAGCGGTAGTAATATCAGTTGGTTTTTCAGTGCCGGCACTCCACCCGGCAGTGATAATCTTAAAAACAAAAAAATACTACGATGCTCGCAGGCTACAGCTGCCAGCATGTTCACGGGCTCCCACCGCACCGTTCCATCAAGTTGTTTATCCTAGAAACAATTCATATATCACAGCCAAATGAGAGATTCAACACATCACAAATAGAATCAATTTATAGACACACAGAAGTGTTCAATACATCACAAATCAAATTGATTCTACTCCATTCGAACATGCCGACTTCCACCTCTGGATCCAGCTGAGGCAAAGAAAACAGAAAATCCATGAGATTTGAGCACCAAGATCCAACCAAATCTGAAGTTCGGGGAAGAGGACGGGTTAGTTGCTTACGTGGTGCAGAGAAATACCCACTTCATGAAATCTGCCACTTTGGATCCATCGCAAGCCACATCTGCCTTGGATTTGGTTGCACTCATCTAGATCTGAGAGTTGAAATTTATAGGTATGAGAATGCGAGACCTAATCGAACAATCAGATACGAATGTGAGGATATGGACTCAATTACCATTGTTGGTCTCCATGCTACTGAGTAATGACCTTACTTGCCTCGCCATGACGGGGCTGAAGAAATTGGCGTCGTGACCTCGACATCTGGATGGCTGAACCTGATCTTGTCTTGGGACTCCTGCAACAGCCGTGTCCTTCACGTTCTTCCTGGAAAAGAAAAAAAAGAAAATAAAAATCACCCTCACCTCATGCCTGCTTGCAAGGATATGGTACAATGTGGATTTGAGCCGAGCGGGCGTGGATTCGTGCCCGCATGCAAGAATACGGCGAGGCTGCGCATGCGGTGGGGAGAAGATGTGGTGGGGAGAAGAGAGCGGCGTGGATCCATGCCCGCTTCCATAGATCTGAGCTTTGTGCGGTGGAGAAACCCGGTGCATGCGGTGGGGAAGAATGCGGTGGGGAGAAGAGATAAGACCGAATTTGGTTGGGGGCTACGGTGACGGGTGGAGAGCGCACGCGATAAGAGTTAACGAGAAACAATAAAAACTTCGGGTCTGAATATGCAGGTCACCGTCGGGTCTACTAATGCACGACATTGATAGACATCATTGTCGGGTATTTTATTTTAACCAGCAGTGATGTGTTCTTTCACTGTCGGTTGTGTGTGACTCTCAGTCATTTTTTGATTTTGAAGCCCTGGAATGGACAAACACCGGCGGTTCACTCAATCCGACATTGATAGGGGCGGCGGTGATGTACAAATCGAGTAGTGCAGGTCCCCGGACTTAAGAGGCGGTCATATTTCAGCACTACCAATTAAGGTCACTAAACTATTATTGTTCCAAAATCTGGTAGTGATTCCTCGAACTAAGTATATGTATTTCTTGTGATCCATGGAACCTTAAACCATTAATTAGAGAATCGGTTTGGAACACAGAAATAAAAAAGAATATAGAAATTGAATGCGAGAAAACTAGAAAAATATAGCATTTCAAAACAAAGAACAAAAAAATTTTGATGCAAAAAGAAATAGAAAATTTGGAGTGTTTGCATTCCACAAAAAGGAGGAATACCACATGTGCCCATGAAACTATATAAATAACATTTGTGTCCACTGTAATTAAGTAAGGTTTCCATATGCTGAGACATGAAACTCAGATTGTATCCTTTTTCTCTTTCCTTCATCAGTTTACTTCCTTTTTCTTCTTATAAATAATAAGCCATTCTAGCTTTTGTAGGTACATAACCATTAATTAAAGTAGCTCAATGGAACCATGCATGGGAGCCCATATGGCTAGTAACAAAGCTAGGACGATCCTCCTCCCCAGATTGAAGAAGCATATATATAGCCCATTTGAGGGTTTGGGTTTTAAGTCCTAGGTTAGGTTTGTTTGAGGGGTGTCATGTTGTTCTACTGAAAAGGGGTTGCCTAGGGGGTCGTCGAATCATCGGTGTAAGAGGTTACAATTACAACTGCGGTGAGGCAAAGCTGTTGGGTGTTTCTTGTTAAAGTGGTGAATGAAGAGGTATTGGGGGGCATTCAGCTCTTAAGCAATTTGTAGCATTGAAGAGAGGTACTAGTTCACTTCCATAATTTGGAGGGCACATGTTTTATGAAGCATTAACTATTCTTGTGATAGGTTGAGTCTGCGGATAGAATTGGCAAGTAAGGTAATCTCAAAAAAAATAAAAAAAATAGCAAGTAACGAACAAATACTATCTCCATTTTTAGATATGAGATATTTATATTTCTCCAAACGAAATGACAAGACATTTGTTCATCGTATTGAAAAAAGGAGGACCAATAAGCGAGTTGAAAAGTACAATGAAGAAACTTCAAACAAAAATGAAATATGACATTTAGGATATGCTAATTAGTTCATTTAGACTAATTAGCATTTCCTAAATATCATGCACATAGAAACGTTGGAACTATAGTACAAGCATTATTATGTGTCATCAGTTCAGACTTCTAGATATGCTGACAGATAGTAGGCTCGTTGACGAGCTGCTGGAGCAGGAGCTGGTCAATCGTCCAACCATCCGCGGTGGCAGAGATGTGGACCGGCGACCGGATGGGTCCAGTGAAGTCCTCAATCCTCGGGAACGACGACGGCGACGAAGCAGCCAATGCCGAGACCCAATCATTGTCGTCCTGGACGGCGGCCAACAGTCCTCCGTAATAGTCGTTGCCGTAACAGTCGCTGACACTGCTAGTAATAGTGCTCCAGTTGTTGTCGGAGATCGCCGGAGATTCAGTCCCGGCGGTGGCGATGGTGTTGGTGTTGGTGTTGGTAGAGGTCGTCGTACTATTGCTGCTGGTGCTGCTGGCAGTGTCAGGCCGGAGGAAGACGCCGGCGGCAGCAGTGGTCTCGAGGATGACCGGCGCCTCCGGGGAGTCGTTGGCTGTGCAGGTGTGCTCACCCGCGCTCACTACTGTGTACTTCGGCGCCGCCGCAGCAGCTCCGCCGTCGTCGTTGCGCTGCACCGTCCGTTTGGCGGCGCAGCCTTTGCTCTGCGCTCAGTGTGCACCTGTAGTAGCTCCTGCACGTAAACGAATACATACGCAGCAGCATCCGGCTGATAAGTATAAGAAACCAAATATAATGCACCGTAGGCAATAATTCTGACTTTTTGTTTTTTGTTGTTCTTGTCGAGAATTTCGGAGGTTAGTAAGTGGGTGGTTTACTTCGCTAAACAGTAGTGTAAAGTTGAATTTTGCAAGGTTCACTGTGTCGATCAATCGAATCGGGCCCACCCAACGTGTATCACGACACGACAGTCATTCTTTGACTGGTTACAGCGTTGCCAGCGAGCAGCGAGAGGGTCCCAGATGAAAGCGACTGCATGCATCAGTTTTTTTTTTCCACTGGAGCTACAGCAGCCATCAGTGCTACTATCTGGCTAGTTTGGTTTGGTTTCTACACTGGCAAAGTTGCCTGGTGCAGGAAAAACCTCCTCTAGACGAGGATTTTGGACGTCTGGAGTCAGCATCTTGCCTGACAGATATCGAAACAAACAAACCCATATATACAAGCGATATTTAGAGAGTATCCTACGGATTGTATCGAGGTATGCTAGACTGGGAAACTCTGAAAAGAGTGTCTCTAGCTCTCCAAGTTATTGTTTTTCAAACAAGCTAGCTAAGCACGAATGAGGACGTACGTGTCCCCTATAGATGTCCAACGGCCGCCCGGTGCGGCCGCGGGCCCGCTTCGGCCGGGCCGGGCTGGCCCGGCCGAGTGCCTCGTCGGGCCACGGGCGCACCGGGCCGCGCCTCTACCGGCGCCCGCGCGTCCCGCCCATGGCCCGGTCCGTGGGCCATTTGACCGGGCCACGGGCTGCCGGGCTGCCCGCCACGGGGCGGCCTACGCCAGACTGCCATCCGCCGCCGCGCCGCCTGCTCCCGGTCAGCCGCTTCCGCCCAGCGCGACACCCGTCGGCCGCCCAGAGCCGCCGGTTATCGCTCAGCGCGCGGCCCAGGCGCCGCTCCCGTGGCGCAGAAGCCCGCGCTAACGCCACTGAGCGCGCGCGCTTTGCCAAGATCGCTCGCGCACCTTCACGCTTCGCCACGCAGCGGCGCCCGTCAGCGCGGCCCTGCACTTCGGCGCTACTCCCCCGCCGGCCTGCTCGCGAGCCTCCCGCCGCCGCCCGCTACTGGCCCTCACCCAAACTTTGCCAAGGAGGCCTCTCACGACCGACGCCCGCGTGACTCTTTCCGGCCGTAGATGGCGCCGCCTCCGGCCACGTCACTCGCGCCGTACACGTCCTTGGCGGCGCGCTGCTCCCTGGGCCGGCGAGAGCGGAGTCGTGCGGGCTAAAGCTCCCACTCGCGTGTGGGATCGGGGATGGGGATTGGCTTTAGGGACCTAGGGTTAGGGCTGTTAGTTAGGAAATAGATGTACAACGGGATTGGGCCGGGCCAAATTGCCGATATTTTGACGGGCCACCACCGGGCCATGCATTCTCACCGTGCCGCACCAGCCACAGGGTCGCGGCCCATGGCCCTGTGGCCCGACGGTCGGGCCGTGCCGCCTGCGGGCCCGTCACCGGGTCGGGCCGTGCCTCGACCGGACCAAAAGGCCGGGCCTCGGACCGGCCTCGGCCACGGGCCATATGTACATCTTTAGTGTCCCCTTGGTTTGTTCATTGCATTAGAAGGGTACACAGTACAGACTACCACTAGCGGAGCTTAGTGAAGGCCATAATGGGTCATAGCCCCTAAGCTAGATCAATTATTAATGATCTTAAATTTACTACTTTAGTTGCTAATGAAATATTAATATATCCTCCTCGTCTTCTTGCATTTTACATTCATTATAGCCCCTCTCCAGTTATGGCCAAGCTCCGCCACTACATACAATAGACTGGTGAGGCAAAAGAAATCACAAGATTTTAGTCTACTTGAGCAACTAATCTAGCATCTGTTTAGATCAGTAAGGGCTAGCTATTACCTAAAGCTAAAAAAATAACCTAAATTAGCTCTCGATGTCAACTACTCCCTCCATCCCAAATTGTAAGTCATTCCAAGAATCTTGGAGAGTCAAAGCATCTCAAGTTTGACCAAATTTCACTACTACGCAAAAAGATTAACCGTGTAGTTATTTTTTGATTTACCGTGACGGTTTTTGAAACCACCACCAATGAAAGGCCACGGTTAACCGTGGTGGTTTTCCAAACCCCCAAAACCACCACGGTTAATCGAAAAAAAAAAAAAAAGAAAACCCGATCCAAACCCTAACGGGTCTAGATCTGACCGCCGCCACCGGATCTGCCTCCGTCACCCGCCGGATCCACGCCGCCGCCGCCATGGACGCGGTGGATCCACGCCGCCACCACTAGATCCGCCACCGCCGCCGCCGGATCCATGCCGCCGCCACCGCTGATTTAGGTGGATCCACGCCGCCACCACCTGCATCCCGACCTCTCGTGGGCTCGATCCGGAGCCCGTGGCCGGGCGGGCGACGCCGTGGAAGAGGGAGGTGGTGGAGAACGCGGCCAAGATGGAGAAGGGATCCGGGCGAAGCCTCGACGGATCCGCGGGTCGGGGGGCGACGCCGGGGAAGGCAACCCAAATCGAAGTCGCCGCCACCGGATCCGCGGGAAGGGAGGCCGCCGATCCGCCGCCGCTGTTTCTGTGGGGAGGACCCGGGGAGGACAGCGTGGAGAGGGATTCGGTGTGGGCGCATGCGGTGGAGAGGAGTGGTCGCATGCGGTGGAGAGGGAGGGAGAGGAGGGGAGGGAGGAGGTGCGGTGGAGAGAGAGAGAGGGAGTGGAGAGGAGAGGGTGTGGAAGAGGATGCGCATGCGGCTGGAGGAGGATGCGCGGCTGGTGGGCGTCGGGAGAGAAGGGAGGTGTGGTGAGTCTAAGAAAACCCTAAGTCCTAAATATATAGTGGCAAAGATTTTATCGGGTCGGGATGGATCCAAATAGGTTATTTTGGCAGTGATTTGGGCTACTATTAACCGTGGCGGTTATTTTACAAAAACCGCCACGGTTAATTGATTTACCATGGGGGTTTTTACAACCGCCACGGATAATTAAAAAAACCACCACGGTTAATCGAGGCATTAACCGTGGCATTTTTAAAAAAAAAACTGCCACGGTTAATAAAATGGAAATGCCTTGTAAAAGATTTTTTGTAGTAGTGTTTATATGATAATGTAATAACATCTATGATGTCAACTAAGTATCATTAGATTCCTTATTAATTATATTTTTATAGTATACCAATTTGATGTCATGAATCTTTGTGATTCTCTCTATAATTTTGGTCAAACTTGATATGCTTTGACTCTCCAAGATTCTTGGAATGACCTACAATTTGGGATGGAGGGAGTAATTGGCATGGCTAACAACTAGTTGAAGATTTGGTTAAAAAAATTAGTCCACGTATTAGCTTTATGTTTGGATGGCCACTAATTTCAGCTAACTAACAATTAGCACTTACTATCCAAACTACCCTTAAAGGAGTTGCTAGCTAGCTAGGAGTAGTTAGAAATATTATGGGGATGAATGAAATAAGAGAGATACTATTTCTCAGGTGCCTTTTTTTTTTTTTTGGTCGATGAGCAATAACCATTGCTTGGATCTTAAAATCTAACCATCCAAATGTGTTTTCGTCTCCCCTTCAAATTCTCATTGTGCTTTTCGACATTCTGGTATACTCACTCCCACGCCACCAACCCTCCTCTTGCCATTCTCGGCGGCTTACTCGTTGCCAGCCCCATAGCCGTTATCCCCTCGCCATGCTAAAGCACCTTCATCTATGAACTCGCCATCATGCACCCGCCTGTTCCCCGCCCACCAGATGTCTTCCCATCGACCGCGGTCAGTGGCATCCTTGCCACTGCGCTACTCCACCCCCGCTACCCCCACCTCCTCTGTGTCGGGCCGACCTATCGCCCCCAAACCCCCTTTTTAAGGCCGTTGGGCACCTCCAACCGCCCCCAACCTGGAAGGCGCTTGCCGGTGGGTGGCGGCCGATTGATTTCAGACATATGTTCTCTAAAGAAGATGTACGTGAGGAAATAATGTTTGTTAATTACTGGGCTAAGGGCCTGGGTTGTTTAATCCAGTGAGTAGTCGGTTAGGGCGGGCAATCCCCACTGTAAATCACCCCCACCACATTGTACTAAACATTTGCTTTCTCTTCTATACCTACTAATAAAGAGAGAAAATTTCAGTCCCACCTCTTTTTCACCACCAGGCTTTTCACCGGGCTTTTCACCTCCTTTTTCTCGCCGGGCCTTTAATAAAGAGAGAAAAATTCAGTACCACCTCTTTTTCCACCTTTTTCTGCCAACAATTTTTTCAGCCCTGTTTTCTTCCGCCTATTGCCTTGCCGTGTCCAATACGATGTCATCAAAGGTGTCGTTAGTTCAAGTTGGAGACCGACATGGACTATGTTAGATCGGTAACACGAGATGCAAGAAAACCAAATTGAGATGACCCTACACCAGATCAAAATCAAAACAAGAGCACAGATCGTGCAGAGACCAAATCAAAACCACCACGGACAACTATGTTGAGACCAAATTGAAACCGAAAACCAAATTGAGGCACTACAGAGTAGATCAAGGGACGAGGATGTGGAGCGGCAGCGTGGATGTGACTCGGAATCGACGATGATATTCTCGCGGAGGTCATTGTGGTCGGTTTTCATATAAGTTCGCACCTTTGGCCACGACACATCGTATAGAAGAGGACAGCTGCGACCATGGCACAGCATGTAAGAATAGAAGATAGATAAAGGAGACGATACGATGTTGCTGGCCGCTCGCACAGCCGCCATACCAGCCTCGGCCGCTCGCATGGACGCTGTTGCCGGCCTGCTCGCACGGATAGGGGATCGTGCGTCGCTGCGAGAGGCGATAACCGATAGGGGATCGTGCGTCGCTGCGAGAGGGCTCGCACGGACGCGAGATGACGGACGCGCTGGCTAAGTCGATCGCTCGGGCGCCACTGAACCTGGCCGCTGCTGCGTCGCGGCTGGTGGCCGCGTTCTCGCCTCTGTTGTTGCATCATTCCGCTGCTGGCCGATGCGCCGTGCTTCCGTCGCCGCCGAGGATAGGTGATGAGGTTTGTGATAGCTGCTATGCATGGGAATGGCTGTTCTCGCTTAGTTGGGCCGTAGTATTGGGCCCGGTGTGCGGTTCCAAGAGTTAGGATGTGTGCTGCATTTTTTAATAATTTTTTTCTAGAAATTCAATTCATTTTAGTTCAATTTATAGAGCTCAGTCCATTTGCAAATATTTCAAGGAGTTCAGCACTGGTTTAATATGACTACATTAGGAGACAGGAAAAACAAAATAGTACATGATAAATTAGAGACGAGAGTCTTGATTTGGTTATAAAAATTTGTATGGGTATTGTTTGGAGACAACCATGTAATATAGTTCGATTCGATTCCAAGTCGTATCGTAATATGTGACAAATGCAGTTTTTACGCACCCTAAGCCATCTAGATGACCACATAGAGTCCCGCTTGCAACGCACGGGCATATTTCCTAGTAATACGAAAAACACGTAAATCTTTTGCAAGATCGCGAAAGAAAATTAATTAGTGGATCCTACGAACCTGGGGTACATGGCACCTTCGATCTGCTTCTGCCCGTACTTCCTCCATTGGTACCCATCGAATAAATCGGGCGCTGACGTCACAACCATCGATGTGCCGCTCTGTTGCTTCTTCCTTCTGCAGCGTCCAATATATCCATCAGTCGATCAAAATCGTAGCACCAGAGCATCGTCCAGCGACGTCAGATCTCCTGATCAGCCTGTACGTGCGTACCTTATTTTGCAGTAATGACGACGAGGCCGCGCGGTGTCGTTCTCGCCATGGTATTCGCCGTTGGTCACCACGTCGTCCCGGCCTCTCTTGCTGCTGCCCCCGCCACCGGCGACATCTCCCGCCGGCTATAGTCAATGATGGCGCAGCCCGTGGTGGTGATCCAGGTCCAGCAGCGCCCGCCACCAGCGGTCCGACGGCGGACTCCAGCTTATTAGCCGGCGGAGACAGCGACGGCAAGACGAGCAGCTCACGGAGCTCAACCTGCCGCCTGAGCAGCGGCGTCATCGCCGCTGCGCGCTAGCTAGCTGATGAGCTGATCTCGGAGGAGTTTGACCGCGGCTGGCTAGGTCTAGCTCTGCCTGGCACCTCCTGATGCATGTCAGGTACGGTGACCATGAGAATAGATGCCGGCACTAGTCTCAGCTCACTTTCGTTTATACTCCCTCCGTCCCAAAATAAACGACGTTTTCGCTTCCCGAGAAACATTTGTCGGCAATTATATATTAAAATAGGATTAAAATTTATATTACATAATTAGTATCATTGGAAAGATCTTTTGATCTAGTTTTTTAACAAATTTATTTAAAGATTTAAATCTTCTACGTATTTTCTACAAATCGAGTCAAACTTGTAGAAGACGAAAAACCCAAAACGTCGTTTATTTTGGGACGGAGGGAGTATAAAGAAAAGCAAGATGACGTAGTACCATGCAGCTAAAGTGCTGCTGCAGGCTTATCTACTATTCTACTGCTCAAGGGCAATTGGCAAATCTAAGCTTGACACATACTCCCTCCGTCCCTAAATAAATGTCATTCTCGCTTCCCGAGAAGTCAACGCTTTTTAAACTGCGGCAATTATATATTAAAATATATAAATATTTATGCTAAGTAATTAGTATCATCGGAAAGATCTTTAAGTCTAGTTTTTTAATAAATTTATTTGAAGATATAAATATTGCACGTATTTTGTACAAACCTAATCAAAATTGAGAAAATTTAACCGACACGCACCCCATAGTGACATCTAAAAAGGGACGGAGGGAGTATATTGGCACCTCCTGGAAGCTTGGACATCGCGCATCATGTGTGGCCCCCACACGGCTACGTGCCGTTTTCAGGTTATGGGGTACTGTACTTTGTCAAGAACCACCATAATATTCATGATGACTCGAAGTCATTCTATACATACACTGTGCAACAATAAACCTGCTCCAACTTCAATAGTTTAGTTCTAACTATATATATATAAAAAAACTTCATTGATTTAGGTTGTAAGAGAATTCGATCTATACATGTGAAATGATAATACTATATGCGTGGCTTCACTATTTTCTTTAAATTTGTCTACAAATGTACATATTATTACTATATATATTTAAAAGTGAAAGAGTGGAGAGTGCTGGTGGCTGGTCCTGTCACCCGGCCAGTACGGCCTTGACGTACACATGTGCACTGGTCCTAAATTTACGTGCATGCTAGTGAAGTCATCCAGGACGTCATCACCATGACGCATGCATACTCTTGAGCTGGGGCCGTCGTCGACCGTTGGGACCCATATGCATTACATGCAGGAAAGAAGCAGAAGACTATACTAAATCAAGCTACGACATTAAAGAAAAGAACTTTCTTCAAGAAAAAGAGAGTGAAAAGAACAAGACTACAAGCAGATGGTAGGTCGAATTACGAAAGGATTTATAGTGGCGGAGGATGGATATAAATTAAGGTGGGAGGCACTCAAATTAAGACATGACGAATGCCCTATCTATCCATATTGAGACCTTCGCCACATTGCACGCGCATGGTGAGCAAGGCTAGGGCGGATCTAGCTAGCTAGTAGAAGTTATTAGCTGGCACATTGGCACCTCCTCTCCTCCAATGCAAGCTAGTAGAAGTTATATTTTAGAAATTGTGCAAGAAATCTGCTCCAGCTTTAATAGCTCACTTTATTTGTAAGAAGAATTTTGTGTGAAATTAAAAGAAACCGCATGGCCAGTTCTTTAATTGTACTATGGGAGTCTATCTGATTTATCTACTACATGCATGTTTTTTTTTAGAAATTCAAAGGGTGGTGGAGACCTAGTGAGTTTTGAGGTTGAGGATTTCTCTCCCCGCATATATATAGGCCGTTGTTGGGCCAGCTTGATGGACACTTATTCATGTATATACTTCTCTCTCTTTTCAAATTACAAGTCGTTTTGTTTTTTTTTCTAAATACGTAGTTTTTGTTATGCACCAAGATAAACGAAATTTTAGATGTAGAGAAAAACTATGTTACATGCGGTGTCCTAAAAAAATTACTTGGATACTAGTGACGACAGCACCACGACGTATAGTACTTGGTTGGCTGTTGTTCAAATTAAAGCGTGTACGACCTCATCGTTATTGACATCATATCATGCATGCAGTCAATCACAGTTGGTTGGCTAGCTGTTGCAATGCACACAAAAAAGTTAGCGTGCATGTAGTGTCACTATCGCAATGATTAATGTGCGTGTCAATAACCTCGTTCATCGTAGAGTGAGGATGTTCAAATGGAAAATCGATCTTTGTGTGAATATACCCTACTTGACATTGATCTCTAGATGCATGCCGCTGTTGACTGCCAGCAGGATGGTGTATGTGACACAGATATTTCCTTTAGTTGATTATTTGATTTCTATGCATGTTCACAACTTTAATTACATTAATCGTGTTGCACAAACAGTTTTGGTATATTATATATCGTCCACAATTTAAGTATATATATGTTTCTGTTCAACAATAACGTCGACATAGTAGTATGATAATGGCGCTTGGCTGTACTTAAAATAAGCCGCAGATGGCTGTTTGAACAGTGATTTGTGAAAGGAGCCAAAGAAGCAGCGGCCGGCTGCGGCTCATTTTAAGTGCAACCGAACAGGCTGATTATTATGGAGCTCACTCTACATATATAGCAATGCATTTTATATATGTCTATCAATCAACTAAACAAACCAGAGAAAACACCTTGACTAGCGCTTGACTTGGGGTTGCATATATACTTACAGCCAATGCAAGGAGATTCAATAATGGTGGGCGAAGGATCGGAACAATTAAATAAATCATGGCTGAATATGCATGGAATTTGCATGGAATTGGAATCCAAGATTCAAAGTCAATCCACACACGTACAGAATTGTTGCTGTTGCATTAATTAATCTGCTTATTATTATGTTCACATTTATTTATTTTTTGTGAAAAACTATATGTTCACATATAGCCGTACATACATATTCTTGCTAAATTCTCGTATTGTCAATTCTCCCATAAAGGCGAGACGTCCACACGTTGACGAGACTCCTGGAGTCGTGGCTGGTAGCGCTAGCAGACTAGCAGTACAGTACATACCCACCCAGATCGATGCAGCATGATGATCTAGCGATCGAGGAAATGAAAGCAACGTCATTTTCTGTTTGTCCAGGTACGCGTACTCCGATCCATCTGTTTCATAATTAATGATAGCTGTGGCTCTAGTTTTTTGTCGCCTAATTAATAAGTAAAACAATATTATCTTTATTTGACCTTAATTCATGTAATAAATCTGTGGTACAGCTCATTTTAGCAGATCAAGCCATGCAATGCGCGCATGTCACATTGAGTTGGGTTGCATTGAGACTCATCATGCATTTATTTACCTATCATGTATGTAAGCGTGTGTATATATGTGAACTTAACGGTGAATGATTATATGTCCTGTATACTATATATATACCCTCTCTATCCAACAAAACATGCAACTATGGGTTGCGTGACGTTAAAAGTAGTTTACGTTTGACCATATTTCTAGTGAATACTATTTATATGAGTTCAAATTAATTTATTACAAAAATACATTTTGTAATGAATGTAATGTTATTTGTTTGACATCATAACTGTTGATATTTTTTATCTATATAACTAATCAAACTTGAGATACTAAACCATGATACTGTGCTAGAATTGCATGTTTTTCTAGACAGAGGGACAAGTGATGGATAATGACACTATTATGGGAGCAGGAAATGAAAGTGATGAATGATATCATTGTATTTTACCGTCCAGCGCTATATGCCATACCATCCACGACATCTAAAAAACTCTACTTGTTGTTGGGCTAGCGGGCCACAACAACACATCATGCCATGCGCAAATGGGCGGCGGTCACCTGCCAAACAAGGCCCAGCTAGCTTCCTGCTCCCGATGATGATAACTGAATCTCGATTAGGATTATATGAACCATCATATATTCTGTAATATGCTGCATTTATACGATACAGCAATGTTGTGTTCGACAGGCTCTGATTCAACTGTAACATCCTAGTGCTAGTGGTATCTGATACTGATGATAATAATAGTCTACTGTTAATGTTACCACATGGTATCCGATCGATCATATGGTTTCAGTAAGCAAGGCTCGAAAAAAAGCCCAGCCCACCCTGCGATGGAACCCTCGGGGGGGCCGCCATCCCCGCGCCGGCGGCCCCCTCCACCCTCCCTCCCGCCCTCCCTCCCCTCTTCTCCAACCCCCGCCCGAAAGCCCATCGACGCCGCCCCCCGCTGCGTTGGTGGCGGAGCCGCGTCCGGCGATGGCGCTGCCTGACCGCCACCGCTGCGCATGGCGTCGTCGCGGCCAGGTCCCCGCCTCCAATGCGCCGGATCCGGAGCCCGCAGCCGCTACCAATGCCATCAAGCGCCCGCGACCGCCGCCGCAAGGGACGGTTGTGCGGCAGCCACTATTCCATGTCCTCACGCGACGAGCTCCACTTCCGCGAATAGCAATCGCCGCCGCCCGGCGCGATTATCGTGCCAGCGTCCATGGTTGCCGGGCGCCGCCCGCACGGGGGAGTCTCGCCGGCCTGGAGAGATCCTCACCACCACCATCCTAGGGGGTTGCACGGGCCTCCCTGAGGCCTCCCTCCGGCGGCGTCCATGGTTGCCTTAAACTTTTCCCCCCACCGCTCATCCGGGTCCATGAACTTTTCCTCACCGCTCATCTAGGTCCAAAACCGTTCAAACTACCCTCCAGGCGGTTTTGGGCCGGCGGGTTGCTACAAGTAACCATGGTTTTGTCTTTTTGCTTTTTATTTATTTTCGAATATTTAAAAATCATAGTAAATCATAGAAAAATCATAAAATAGAAATTCCAATTTTGTTGGACTCCACATGAATAAGTGAACATATAATATAGTATGCTTTAGTACAACAGTTTTGGAAAGTTCAGGGGCCAGGATGACCGGTTTCAAAAACTTTGTACTAAAGCATACTATATTATATGTTCACTGTGTAGATCTACTCATGTGGAGTCCATCAAATTGGATTTTCTATTTTATGATTTTTCTATGATTTACTATGATTTTTCAAAGATTTAGCGGAAATAAATAAAAAGCAAAAAAGACAAAAACCGTTAAGTATTGTAGTTAAACCCGCCGTCCAAAACCCGCCTAGAGGTAGTTTGAACGGTTTTGGACCCGAATGAGCGGTTGGGAAAAGTTCATGGACCCAGATGAGCAAAACAAAAGTTTATGAACCAAGATGAGCGGTAGGGAAAAGTTTAAGAACCCATAGCGCATTTTCACTCTAAGAAAAAGATGCATTGCGCAAAACAACAGATGAAGTAATAGCTACTTGGAGAGGGGGGGAGGGGATATAGTACCTAAATGTCGTTAGTCCTACTTATTGAGGGGATACCATCATATATACCAACTCTAGATAGCTTAGCTAGCTAGTAGAGAATGGACTTCTACTCGAGGGTAAAACGTGGTTACTCCCCCAGAAATGCGCCCGGGAGTAAAGGCACCTTTTACTCGGTTGGATTCTAATCCAACCGGAGTAAAGACCACGCCGCTGCCCGCCGACGCCCCCTCGACTTTACTTACTGGTTGGAGCCTCCAACCGAGTAAAGGTGGAGTTTACTCCCGGCAGGAGCCTCCAACCGAATAAATCTTTACTCCCGGTTGAGGCCCCAACCAGGAGTAAACCTCCACCTTTACTCCCGGTTGGTGTTTCTAACCGGGAATAATATTCTCCCTATATATAATCGACCGCGACGTTTCAAATTTTGAGCTGTTTTTTTTTCACCGAATCCTCTGCACATCACCCTTTTACTCGGGATTTTAAACCAAACGGGAATAAAGGTTCACCAACTTCACTCTCCTCTCATTTTCATCATCTATTTCATAGTTTTGGGATTTATATAATTTTAGTTTTTTCTTTTAATTTCTTTTTGTTTAGAAAAAATGAGGAATTTACAATGGTTTACAAAAATGAGTATACAGAGTAGATGTGAAATTCATGATTTAGTAGTGTTCAAAATTTCAATTTGAATATTTGAATATAGTCTAAATGAGGAAATCAACTTAATTCGGTTACATGTGTAGGCAACATGATATGGTATGTAGTGCATGTTGGTCGCGTGCCTGGATCTATCAAACGTGGCGAGATTGCCATGCTCGTGTCCATCACTACCCCCGAAATTGTTACAAAAAATACAAACACGTAAGTCGAAGCTTTGACGGCCTACCATGGTGCAAATATTCCAAATAACAATGACCAAGATCCGCAATGGAGATTGAAGAGATGCCGCCCCCTAGATCGAAGAGATTCCACCGAAATATTAGTTTCTTAGGAGCATTGCTCCGTGGCCTCTGAAGGATGTTATGCTTGAATTGATGACTATGGTTATTGTTTTTCTTCTTTGGTGGAGTTTGTTGTATGCAACCAAACAAAAGTTGTACGCTACCGTCATAAATTAATCAGTTGTCATTCATGCATGTTGTGTATTTAATATAACTAATTATGTGTTATGATTTTTAATATGGTGTGTATGTATGTCGTGTGTACTACGGATGAGCGGAATTGGAATTGGATGTACAACACTGATCGGGCGCCCCAAGAGTTCATTCGTGGGGTGCATGATTTCTTACGTTGTAAGGTCCTAGATGGCTAGAGGGGGGTGAATAGCCTATAAAAATTTTCTATAAACTCAAATTAACAAACTGATTAGTATAACAAATGGCGAACGCGGTTTGCACTAGCTCTAGTGTCTTGCAAGCCTTCTAGTGACAATTCTAGATATGTTCTATAATCTCTATGTCACACAAAAGCTATGTCACTACTCTATCTAATGAACAATCCTAGATAAGCCTTATGCTAGCAAGAACACCTACACAAGCAAAGCTAGCTTTCTACACAATCTAAGCTAGGAAAGTAAATGCAAGAGATAGAGCTCGATATACCAACGTGTAGAGGCAATGAACCAATCACCGATGTCGAGGATGAACAAACAATCACAATAAGATGAAGAGCCAATCACCAAGACAATGAACACGTCGATGTGTTGACCCGAGTTCACTTGTACACCAACAAGCTAGTCTCCGGTTGTGCCGACCAACACAAGGATGGTGCTTGAGCTAGGCGGTGCACTTGCTAGACCCAAGCCACCACTCACAAGTGAGGTACCCAAGACACGAGCAATGTATTCCTTGCAACTTTGTCTTCCCGACGAGGAATGCGTGATCCTCTTACAAATCACCGGAGGTGGCCAAGAACAATCACCTTCTCTTGCCAACGCCTCCACCAATTCACCAAGCCGGCAAGGAGCGGTGTCTCCAAGAGCAAAAGGAAACTACCGGCTCACAACGATCCACAAGTGCCTCTAGATGCAAGAACTTCGATGCAAATGCACTTGGATCACCACAACTCTCAAGAATGAAGCTCACAATCAAGAATGAGAGAGGGGAGGGCTTGTTGCTCAGCTCTAGGATGTTAGGAGTGATTCAAATGACCAAGAGAGAGCACAAGCCGCCAACCATGTATATATGTAACATCCCGTATATTAAAAAGTAATTAAAATATTAAACATGATCATTATCGTGTGTGATTATCAAGTATCATGGCAATAACGCATTTCGTGTTTATTTATTGCAGCTTATATGTTACAAATAGTGTGTTTTGTTTGCTACATGATATATTGACATTAAACATTAGTTGTAATGTTTTGTGATTTTGTGATGGTTGCTTAGTGATTGTTCACTAATTAAGTTGGCTAATTAATTATTTTATTAATCCTAAATTCAAAATCTTACTTTCTAAACTTTTTGAATTTGGAGGTGAGCCCAAAAGCAAAAAGTGTAGTTCTCATTATTTTGAGCAACTTTTATTTTGGAAGTTTTTCAAGCTACAATTTGATTTTGGGAGATATTGGAAGAAAAAGGAAGAAAGACGTACCAGTACAGACTTCATAGCTGCCACCGAGCTGTTAGTTTGCCTGCCTGCTAGTCGCCGTCTTCGATTTGCTTCCAGGAACATCGATGCCACCTCCCTCCTTACGTGTTGCACCTCAGAGGAATGTAGTGGAGAAATTTAATTTCTCTTCCTCTCCCTCATTCTCTCTTCTCTTCATGTGGACAACCGAGCAGCAAAGCAAGAGCAGCAGTGTCAGAGCCGTCTCTTTCCTCTCCATCCTCTAACCAGCGCCCTTCCTCCTCACTTCTCCCTCCAGCAGCAGCTGCTGGCCGCTCACTGCAGCAGCCATGGTCGAGCTAGGGTTGGCGCTGTCCGGCCGAGCCTCCGGTCGTCAGTGGATTGCGGCAGGTCGGCCACCCCTTCTCTTGCTGCTGCAATCCGTCGAACCAAAGGAGCAGCAGCCATGTTGCCATGAGCTGAGCGAGATGCTCACGTCGCTGGGCTGCCACGAGCCATCTCGGGTCAAGCCGTGACCACCATAGAGTGCACCCGAGCATGGAGATGCTCTCCTGCCACTCCCTCTCCGTCAACAAGCATCACGGTGGCCGGAATCGACGTTTCCCCGAGTTCCTCTGTTCCCAAATCGCGACCAGGGACTCAGGCTGAGAAGAAAAGCTTTCCCAAGGGCCTAACTGCATAGCTGGTGACTCAGGTGAATAGTGGTGCACAGTGCACTTTCTCCTTTTCCTTTTCAGATTATATGCTGATTTTGTTATTTTCATATCTATTTATTGGTGCACTATAAAATTATGAAATTTATTCTGTAGCCTTGTTATATGGTGCTCTTTCATGGAAAAATATTAGTTAGCCATAATCAATAGTTTTGGTATGAGATAAAAATACTTCTTTTAATTAAGAAATGCTAAATCTATGTTTTTTGGTAGACATTGGAACACTAATATCTTCTGTTGTTCCTTGGTAACCTGGTCACCCTGATGTTATGCTCATAACTAACTTGTTAGTACTAATAAGTACAACACAACTTAGTGAATGCATGTAATTAAGTTATGTAATGATCCATTGTATTCATGGTTGAAGTCGTATAATGTTTAGTTAGAAACCTTGTCTTGCATGGCTAGTATAGTGTGATGAATGTTACTTTCTTGATATTCACGTGATGGAGTTGTTGTTCAAGTCATTAGAATATGAAATGGAACCCTAGTTGTACCAAAAGGAAAGTTGTACTCTAACTTCCGTAAGTTGTTTTAACTTCCTTTATGCATTTGTATGCCTTTCATCATGCATCGTGGCATGCATTCCATTATGTTAAGCAATGCATCACTTATTACGTGTAGTAAGCGAGATAGAGAAAGGTTGGAAGCTACAAGTGCCAAGTGTGTGATGCTTTGATCTCGTCGGAATTAAGGCAAGTGCATGACGAATCTTTGCTTCGGCTTTACGCCTATTATTTGAGTTTTCTTGCTTTCCAATGTTCAAGTATTATATTTCGGTTCAAGTTCAAGTTTCTTGTTCATGATATTCCAGTTTCAAGCTTTCATTTACATTCAATTCCAAAGGCCGGTTTATCCGGAGGTGCAATTTGGTTCTTATATTCAAGTGCCTGTGAGTAAGTGTTGGCCCCACTTACTACGCTTTACCGTAAATGCTAAGGAGTATTCAAGTTCGTCCGTTTCGACGGAAACTACTGTTTATTTTCTATTCTAGTAATTTGTTCTGGTTTCCCATGAGATAATAGTTCTTTTGGTTCTAATTGTATTTGCCGAGTGTTTTCACTCACCCTTTGTGTTCATTTGGTTTTTAGGTGCCAAACCATCACGACTTGCATGGGAACTGGGAGTAGCACCATCATCACAAGTGCTCACTTTTCGTTTACAAACGCGTAATCTTTTACATAGCAGCTGTAATATGTTGGTTTTAGTCGTAGTGAATGTGTTGAGGGGTAGCCCCGGCGGTGTTTTCAGCCGGGGCGTTATAATATATATCCTCATCACGAAATCCAATCGTTGGGGGCAAAACATAATTCCTGCGAGCCGACCGGACGCGCCGACCAGACCCGTCAGTGAGTCCGGTCGATGGGTCCGGTCAGACCCGACAAGCCAGGCTGACACGCCGCAGAGTGCGTCCCGTCAAGGAGAGATGCGTCCGGTCAGTGCTTCCGGTGGATGCGTCCGGTTGATCCAGGGAAACGGCCTGAAAAACATGCTTACTGGAATCCCGACCGGACTCACCGACCGGACCGTCCGGTCAGAGTCCATGCGTCCGGTCACGGGTCCGGTCGCAGGGTCCGGTCAGGCTTGAGCTGCGAAACATCGTCGTTGAGTTGTCGTTCCTTCGCCTTTGCTCCAAACCAGCTTCCGTCACTTGATTCTTTTTGCCAACACGTCGAAGAACACCTCGAGCACTTGTGTTAGCATTTTAAAAACCATTTTCATCAAGTACGGAGTTAGCTCTCTAGGTTAAAATGCATGCATATGAATTTTGAACCTAAAGGCACTAGAGGGCCGATATGTACGATAAGTTTCCCCTCTTTACAGTACGGCTTATCGATCCTATAATCACTCACACCCTCTATGGTGTCTTGAGTGCAAAATCAAATGGCCCTATCATTATACCTTTGCCTTGGAGCCCATTTGATCCTCAAACTCCTCCAAGTTGGACACTTGATCATCTTTTGGATCACCTCGATCCATCCTCCATGATCACCATGCTCCAAGCTTGTCATAACCAATCTCCAATCTAGTCAAACACTTAGCATCGAGAGATTAGTCCTTAGGTGTCACTAATTATCCAAAACCAAACTAGAGATCTTCAATCTCCCCCTTTTTGGTAATTGGTGACAACCCACATAAAGGTTTTATGATTAATGATTTTTGAACATATCATGGTTGTCCAAGCATTTTGCTTACAATCATAGGATTGGACAAACATCATAGTTCAATTTTTGGTAGCATGAGCTGCCCTACATGTATGCCAAGAGTTTGGAACGAAGCTTTGCATACATGTATAAATATTGAAATTGAGGGTGAGCTATGTTACCAAAATGATGCTTAAGGTGAAAGAAATGGACCTTTTGAAGCGTGATACCAATCGGAGTTGCGCCATTTTTACCATAAAAGCATCAAAGGATAACTAGATTTTCATCAAAAACTCAATGTACCACGTGAGATCACATTATAAGCAAGGTACTTGAATTAAGAGCAGAATTTTAGAAAATCTAGCTAACTCCTATGCATGCTAGTTTTTCAACCACTTGTAAATCACTTGTAATTATGATACTAGCATACACCACACACGCATGTATATATGAAATTTAAGTACATGTGCAATGAGCAAGTCATATGTTAGTGCACAAACAAATGCAACAATTTGTCTATGAGCTTGCTCCCCCTACTTTTGTAAATCACTTGAAACCACTTTGAAAAGATTTTGCTTCAAAAACATGTAGAATTTTTAATTTTTAATTTTTCAAAACCTTTCATGCACTAATCTTCTCCCCTTTGTCGACAATTTCCACAAAAGGTATGACCATGTTGTGTTATGGAGGAAAGAATAGTGCTCAAATTTGATCAAATTTGGTATGCTTGCCAAACATATATTTCGGTTTGAACCAAAGACAAGCTTCTTCACACCTCATAACAAGGGTTATCTTGCCTATGTTGAAGTATATGTGTGAAAAGATAGCCAAATTTAACACTTGAGATTGCAAGCCCATAAACATGTCATATGTCATCACTAGATCAAACAAGCATAAATAGCAATAGTGATGGCATATATACATTGAACCTCATTGATTTTCCATGAATGCTTCCTAAGGCACAAGTTATATGTCTATATGTGCTAACAAGTCCTTAGATATCATGAATGACATGTCAAACAATTATACCTTGGCTTTGCTCGAAGGAGAGGCATGTCATACTAGTGGGGTGCATTCAACTCATGTTGGAGAAATCAAGAATGTTCAACTCATTTCTTAGCTTGCAAAACCTCTTCTCATCTAGTGACTTGGTAAAGATATCGGCAAGTTGATCTTCGGTGCCAATTGGATGAATAGCAATGTCACCCTTTTGTTGATGGTCTCTTATGAAATGATGCCTTATGTCAATGTGCTTGGTTCTTGTATGTTAGACCAGATTTTGTGTCATCTTGCAAGCACTCTCATTGTCACAATACAAAGGCACATGATGGAAATCAAAACCATAATCCTTCAATGTTGATCTCATCCAAAGCAATTGTGCACAACAACTACCTAAGCACTAATGTATTCAGCCTCGGCCGGAAAAGTGTCACACCGGTTTGCTTCTTTGATGACCATGATACTAGAGATCTTCCAAGGAATTGACAAGTGCCACTTGTGCTTCTTCTATCCACCTTGCATCCCCCCATAGTCGGAGTCCTAATATCCAATAAGCTCAAAGTTTGACCCCTTGGGATACCATAGCCCAACATTTTGTGTTTGCTTCAAATACCTCAAGATTCTCTTGGATGCCATGAGATGACTCTCTCTAGGTGAGGATTGAAACCTTGCACACTTGCCAACACTAAACATCACATCGGGCCTAGAAGCGGTCACATAGAGTAAGCTTCCAATCAATGACCGATAGTACTTTTGATCAACCATATTGCCATATACATCATTGTCCAATGATCCACTAGTTTCCATTGGTGTATTGATGCCCTTTTGCATCTTGCATTCCAAACTTCTTGATCATGTCCCTTATATACTTGCCTTGACTAATGAATGTGCCATTCTTCATTTGCTTGATTTATAGACCAAGGAAGTATGTAAGTTCACCAAGCATAGACATCTCAAACTCTTTTGCCATCATCTTGCCAAACTCTTCACAATAGTCTTGATTTGTTGATCCAAAAATGATATCATCAACATATATTTGCATGACAAACAAATCATTGCCAATCTTCTTAGTGAAGAGAGTAGTGTCAACTTTTCCCATCTTGAAACCTTTCTTGAGTAGAAAATCTCTCAACCTCTCATACCATGCTCTAGATGCTTGCTTCAACCCATATAGTGCCTTGTTCAACTTGTACACATGGTTGGGATGATAATCTTTAAAACCGGGAGGTTGTTCAACATACACTAGCTCATTGATGAATCCATTGAGAAGCACTCTTGACATCCATTTGATATAGCTTGATGTTGTGGGCACATGCACAGGCTAATAGTATCCTAATTGCTTCTAATCTTGCAACCGGAGCATAAGTCTCACCAAAGTCAAGACCCTCTACTTGAGTGTAACCTTGTGCAACTAGTCTTGCCTTGTTTCTCACAACAATGCCATCTTCATCTTGCTTGTTCTTGAAAACCCATTTGGTTTCAATGACATTGTAGTCTTTTTGGCCTTTCTACCAATTCTCACACTTTGTTTCTATCAAAGTTGTTTAGCTCCTCTTGCATTGCAATGACCCATTCTTCATCTTTCAAAGCATCATCAATCTTTTTTTCGGCTCTTCTTGTGACACAAAGGCAAAAAATGCTCACAAAATGCCGCTAGTCTTCCTCTTTGTTTGCACTCCACTTGCAATATCACCAATAATTTGATCAATTGGGTGATCTCTAGCAACACTTGAGCTTTGGAGTATTGAAGCCTGATTGCTTGTGCTTGGTTGATCACTTGAAGTATCATGAGATGATGTACTAGCTTGTTGATCTTGCACTTGAGCACCACTAGCTTGAGTTGGTTGCATTTCATCTTTGTCATCATCATTAACTTGAGTTGGCCTAATATCACCAATGTCCATACCCTTCATGGCATCTACCAATTGAGTTCCACTAACATCATTGAGATTCTCATCTTTATCTTGGGACCCATTGGTTTCATCAAATTCAACATCATGGACTTC
This sequence comes from Hyparrhenia diplandra, assembly GCA_015847255.1. NCBI lineage: Eukaryota > Viridiplantae > Streptophyta > Magnoliopsida > Poales > Poaceae > Hyparrhenia > Hyparrhenia diplandra. Next base: position 295,456 of record JADLZK010000908.1, on the reverse strand, counting down.
TTCTAGTTGACCACTTGAGTTGTTCCACACTCTATATGCTTTGCTAGTAGTGGAATATCCAACTAGAAACCCTTCATCACACCTCTTGTCAAATTTACCAAGTCTTGCACCCTTCTTCAAGATGTAGCATTTGCATCCAAATACTCTAAAGTATGCAATAGTTGGCTTTCTTCCATTCAATAGCTCATAAGGTGTCTTGTTCATCATGGGATGGCAATACAATCTATTGATGTAGTGGCATGCGGTGTTGATTGCATCGGCCCAAAATGATTGACTCACATTGTACTCACTAAGCATAGACCTTGCCATTTCAATGAGAGTCCTATTCTTCCTTTCAACTAGGCCATTGGATTGTGGTGTGTACTTGGCCGAAAGTTGATGCATAATGCCATAATCATCACAAAGCTCATCAACTCTTGTGTCCTTGAACTCACTTCCATTATCACTTCTCACTTTCTTGACTATGATATCAAACTCATTGTGCACCCTCTTGAGAAATGTCTTGATGATTGAATATGTGTCACTCTTGTCATTGAGAAAGAACACCCAAGTGAATCTTGTGTAATCATTCACAATCACAAATCCATACTTGTTGCCACCAATGCTTGTGTATGTGGTTGGTCCAAACAAATCAATGTGAATCAAATCAAATGGCTTGCAAGTACTCATGAAGCTCTTTTTTGGATGTGTGTTGCCCACTTGCTTTCCGGCTTGACATGCACTACATAGCTTGTCCTTCTCAAAATGAACATCTTTCAAGCCTCTCACAAGATCATGCTTCACTAATTTATTGAGTTGCTTCATGCCAACATGACCAAGCCTTCTATGCCATAACCAACCCATACTAGATTGTGAAATCAAGCATGTACTAATTTGAGTCTCACTAGCACCAAAGTCCACAAGATAGAGATTCTCAAATCTAAACCCCTTCAAGATCAAGCTTGAATCTTTTGCACTTATCACTTCAACACCATCTTCACCAAATATGCATTTATAACCAAGATCATAAATTTGTGCCACATTTGAGATGCTCATATCATTGGTTATTGCTATCTTTCCAAGTCCTTGTATCTTGCCACTTTTGCTATCACCAAATGTAATGGGCTTGCCATTTTCTTGAGTTGAATAAATAGAGGGTGAACTTTCTTGCATCACCGGTCATATGTTGAGTGCACCCACTATTAAGTATCCAATGCCTTCCTCCGGTCTTGTAATTCACCTACAAGCAAATCAATAATATTTAGGTACCCATTTTCCTTGGGTCCTTGGAGGTTAGCAACCAAAGCCTTTGGCACCCAAATAGCCTTCTTCTTTAGGCCAACAATTGGTGTACCAATAAATCTTGCCTTAACACCTTTCTCACCCTTGGTAAGCAAATAACAAGAATCAAAATGGATGGAATGCACTTTGCTTGATTTCTTGTTGTTGTTTATTTTAGCACATTGATGCTCTTGATGCCCCACTTGCTTGCATCTATGGCAATAAGCGCCATTGCTCTTCACAAAGCTAGGCTTTGGAGTAGCAAAGGCCTTCTTGCCTTTCTTGGGGACATAGCCTAAGCCTTCCTTATTAAGGGAAAACCATTGGCTACCCAAGCACTTTAGCAAGCGGGCATCCCCACCATATGCCTTACCCAAGGCGTGGGTGAGTTCATCCACCTCTCTTTTGAGAGTCTCATTCTCAACTAACAATGATGAATCTAAAATTACTTCATCACTACTAGTGGAGGTAAAGTGGGTTGATGTGGATGTGGAAGGAATGGATGGTTCTCAACATCAACCAAGAATGGTTCATCTATGATGTCACATGTTGAACCAACATCCTTTTTGATGATTGAGCAAGCCTTATCATTCTTTTCTAAAAGTAAGGCATGGGCTTTTTGAAGCCTTGTATGAGCTAGCTCAAGTTCCCCATGGTCTTCCTTTAGACCCTCATGAGTAGCCTCTAGCTCACTAAAACTTTGTTCAAGAGTTTTTACACTCTTTTACAAAGTCTTACATTCCTTGTCTTTAGTCTTAAGCATGATATGAGTTTGCTTAAGCATCTCAAGAAGATCTTCCTTAGTTGGTTCATATTCATCATCATCATCACTATCATCATATTTTACTTCATTATCATTTAGTTCTTCATGCTCATGCAATGATACCTTGGTGGCCTTAGCCATGAAGCATGATGGAGATGAGCCGAAGAGAGATGGCTTCTTGTGTTAGCCAATTACACTCATTGCCTTGGCCTTGTCTTCCTCTTCATCGGAGGAGCCATCACTATCCCAAGAGCAAACAAAAGCACCATCATTTGTCTTCTTGAATGTCATGGTCTTGCTTTTCTTGTTTGTCTTGCCACTCTTGTACCCCTTCATCTTGTCTTTTTCTTTCTTGATTGGGCATTCGGCAATGACATGATAAAGGCTATCACATTCAAAGCACTTTCTTGGCTCTTCATTTCCCTTGGATGAATCATTTCTTCTTCTTGAGCCTTGTCCCATCTTCTTGTTCTTCAAGACTTTGCTAAATTTCCTCACAAACATAGCAAACTCTTGATCAACCTCATCTAGATCAATCTCCTCATCAACTTCTTCTTGTGCCTTGGACTTGCCCTTAGCCTTGATGATGTGGTGGCGGCCTTGAATGCCACAACCTTCTTGTTCTTGTCATCTTCCTTCTCATCCTCATCTTCCATGCCATCACATTGCTCATCGGTCAACACTTCACCAAGCAAATCACTAGGTGTCATGGTGTCCAATGCTCCTCTAAATAGGATCTTCCTCAACATCATGAACCTTTTGGGCAAGCACATCAAGAATTTATGCCCAAAGTCACGATCCAAAGTCTTCACACCCAAAGCCTTGAGATCATTCACAATCACTTATAACCTATGGAATGTGTCCTGTATGCTCTCATCTTTCTTCATCTTGAAGTTCTCAAATTCACTCTTGAGTACATACAATTTGGCACTCTTCACCACCTTTGTGCCCTCATAGGTCTCACATAGCTTCTCCCACACTTCACTTGCCTTCTCAAGATCCTTGATGCCTTCAAACACCTTGACATCCATGCCATTGTACAAAGTGTTCAATGCCATGGTGTTGCATTGCTTGTTTGACATGTCGGTGGGAGTGAGATTGGTTGGATCAAGGATGACAAAATTCTTCTCGATCACATCCCATACTTGGTCATTGATTGATCCCAAGTACATCCTCATAGTTCTCTTCCAATAGTCAAAATTCTTGACCCCATCAAAGAACGGAGGCTTTTCCCCAACATGGTTGAACACAACATGAGCCATACTTCACACCGGAGGTTGTTAAGCCTTGTAAAACGGTGACCACGGCTCCGATACCACTTGTAAGGTCCTAGATGGCTAGAGGGGGGGGGGGTGAATAGCCTATAAAAATTTTCTACAAACTCAAATTAACAAACTGATTAGTATAACAAATGGCGTAAACGCGGTTTGCACTAGCTCTAGTGTCTTGCAAGCCTTCTAGTGACAATTCTAGATATGTTCTATAATCTCTATGTCACACAAAAGCTATGTCACTACTCTATCTAATGAACAATCCTAGATAAGCCTTATGCTAGCAAGAACACCTACACAAGCAAAGCTAGCTTTCTACACAATATAAGCTAGGAAAGTAAATGCAAGAGATAGAGCTCGATATACCAACGTGTAGAGGCAATGAACCAATCACCGATGTCGAGGATGAACAAACAATCACAATAAGATGAAGAGCCAATCACCAAGACAATAAACACGTCGGTGTGTTGACCCGGAGTTCACTTGTACACCGACAAGCTAGTCTCCGGTTGTGCCGAACAACACAAGGATGGTGCTTGAGCTAGGCGGTGCACTTGCTAGCCCCAAGCCACCACTCACAAGTGAGGTACCCAAGACACGAGCAATGTATTCCTTGCAACTTTGTCTTCCCGAGGAGGAATGTGTGATCCTCTTACAAATCACCGGAGGTGGCCAAGAATAATCATCTTCTCTTGCCAACGCCTCCACCAATTCACCAAGCCGGCTAGGAGCGGTGTCTCCAAGAGCAAAAGGAAACTAACCGGCTCACAACGATCCACAAGTGCCTCTAGATGCAAGAACTCGATGCAAATACACTTGGATCACCACAACTCTCAAGAATGAAGCTCACAATCAAGAATGAGAGAGGGGAGGGCTTGTTGCTCAGCTCTAGGATGTTAGGAGTGATTCAAATGACCAAGAGAGAGAGCACAAGCCGGCCAACCATGTATATATAGCCCCATCACGAAATCCAATCGCTGGGGGGCAAAACATAATTCCCCGCGAGCCGACCGATCGCCCGACCGGACCCGCCGCTGAATCCGGCCGATGGGTCCGGTCGGCACCCGACAAGCCAGGTGACACGCCGCGAGTGCGTCCGGCCAAGGAGAGATGCGCCCGGGCCGCTTCCGGTGGATGCGCCCGGTCGATCCGTGGAAACGCCTGAAAAACATGCTTATCGGAATCCCGACCGGACTCACCGACCGGACCGCCCGTCCGTCGAGTCCATGCGTCCGTCACGGGTCCGGCCGCAGGGTCCGGCCGCTTGAGCTGCGAAACATCGTCGTTGAGTTGTCGTTCCTTCGCCTTTGCTCCAAACCAGCTTCCGCCACTTGATTCTTGTTGCCAACACGTCAAGAACACCTCGAGCACTTGTGTTAGCATTTTGAAAACCATTTTCATCAAGTACGGAGTTAGCTCTCTAGGTTAGAATGCATGCATATGAATTTTGAACCTAAAGGCACTAGAGGACCGATATGTATGATAAGTTTCCCTCTTTACAAGACGGCTTATCGATCCTATAATCACTCACACCCTCTATGGTGTCTTGAGTGCAAAATCAAATGGCTCTATCATTATACCTTGCCTTGAGCCCATTTGATCCTCAAACTCCTCCAAGTTGGACACTTGATCATCTTTTGGATCACCTCGATCCATCCTCCATGATCACCATGCTCCAAGCTTGTCATAACCAATCTCCAATCTAGTCAAACACTTAGCATCGAGATTAGTCCTTAGGTGTCACTAATTATCCAAAATCAAACTAGAGATCTTCATAATGTGTGGCCTAAGCAAACAAGCTTAAACGGTTTTATGTGTTGCCCATGTGCCACATGTAGAATAGGGACGAAATTTTCCCCGCCTTTCAAGGAATATTCATTCACACTTGTTTAAGTGGGGTTTCATGCCAAACTATGTTTGTTGGACCAAGCAATGAGAAAACCGTGTCATAATGGAAGAAGGTGAAGACAATGGGGATGACGATGATGTTATTGTTGAATATGCTAGTGTCTTAAATGATACCGCAATGGAGGAAGTCAAGAGGAGGTAGCAAGAGGGAGATGAGCCTTGTTGATGAGCTTGGTCGCTATTCGTGATGCACGGGAAGAATGCAAAATGAAATGGAGAAGATCAAGTTCGAAAGCATGCTAGAGGAGCACAAGAAGTTGTTGTACCGAAGCCGTGATGCGGGCGCAAAAAAGTTGGGTACCACAATCGAATTGCCGCAAATGGAAGGCGAAGAATGGTGTTTCGCAATGCGTTCGAACAGCTTATTGACTATCCAAAAGAAGATGCTTCCGAAGGCCAATGAGTTGCCCGCCACTACATACGAAGCAAAGAAGGTTGTCCGTCCCTTTGGGATTAAAAATCAAGAAGATACATGCATGTCCTAATGACTGTTTTCTATACTATGGCGAGGAGAACGAGAAGTTGGATGAATGCCCGATATGTCATGCATCACGGTATAAGATAAGGCAAGAGGACCCTGGTGAGGTTGAGGGTGAAAGTCCCAGGAAGAAAATCCCCGCCAAGGTCATGTGGTCACGATCCAAGCCTCGCTTAATTTAGTGTTTGTTTAATGTTGTCTTTTGAGACAATAATTATGTAATAATTCGACCGAACATTCATTCTAGTGTTCTATTGGTCTCAAAGTTTTAAAACTTTGTAGATTTTGATGAGTTGTAATACCTTTGTATTCAAAAAGTTTTTCATCCAAGTCATTTAGTGTTCCGTTTGATAAGGTTTGACCAAGTCAAATCTTGAATTTTTTTAAAAATGTCACCTTTCAAGCTACTGTTTGGAACTCTAGATGGCTTCAAATTGAAAAGTCATGAATACCAAGTTTGTTAAACTCTTCAAGATCTACATTTGGTATTTGGGTCAACTTTTCATTTTTCAAACCTTGGGCGTCTTGAATTTTGAAATTTTAAATTTGTACAGACTCCGAACCAGTTTTCAAGCCCTAGCCGGTCTCAAATTCAAAACTTATGAATACCTAAAATTCATAATTCATCAAGATCTACAAACTTTATTTAGGTCATTTTTTGCATTTGAGAAAGTGTTAGGAAAGTTAAGCTCTAAATCGACGAGAGTGTCTCCCCGTAGTTTTATAAACTCGTGAGATTCTTGATTTTGTGACTAGTGTTTACTAACACTTTCTCAAAAGTGGAAATGACCTATATAAAGATTGTAGATCTTGATGAGTTGTAACACCTTTGTATTCAAAAAGTTTTTCATCCAAGGTTATTTAGTGTTCCGCTTTGACAAGGTTTGACCAAGTCAAATCTTGAATTTTTTAAAAAACGACACCATCGCTACTATTTGAAGCCCTAGATGGCTTCAAATCGAATAGTCATGAATACCAAGATTGTTAACCTCTTCAAGATCTACATTTGGTATTTGGGTCAACTTTTCATTTTTCAAACTTTGAATTTTTTTCAATTTAATTGAATTTCTCAAGCGACTTCAACTTTGAATTATACATTGAAATGAGTCCACCCAGAAAAAGTTTTACGTATGATGATGTGAAAATAATTTTCCTGTCAAAAAACATTATATTTAATTATTTTATTTAGCGGCAACAATTTTGCATTAGTGAAATACTGATTATTAATTACATTATGTTTGCTAGTCAAAAGAAAAAAATAAAATATTTCAGGTTAAATATTTTTCTTGTGTGGAATAAAGCAAAATGAACTTTAATTGTTTTTCAAAAAAATTATGACTGCTATACATTTTACTAAGCAAATAACTTGTATTTAGACATTAAATAAAATGAATTTTAAAAAAAGAACCAAAACTGTACACGGGATGGCGGGAAGTTAAAAAATTTACCTTTATTCCACCGCGCCGCGGCCCGGAGTAAAGGTGGGCTGCATTTCGCGGGCCGCCAAAAAACTCCCTTTACTCCCGGCAATGGATTGAGCCGGGAATAAAGGGTTGTACCTTTATTCCCAGTTGGTTGGTCGGCCCGGAGTAAAGGCCTTCTACTCCGTAGGGGCGAGCCGGGAATAAAGGTTGCCGCCCCTACCTCTTCTTCCCCCTTCCTCTTCCTCGACGCCGCCGCCCCGCTCGTCGGTCGCCCCTCCACCGACGCCACCTCCGCCCGGCCGCCTCGCCGCCGCCTCCACGGCGCGGGCGCCCGGATCTGCGGCGCCAAGATCGTCCATCGAAGGTGCCGGGCCGCCTCCACCGATGCCACGTGCCCTCCACCACCGACGCCAAATTCCACCGACGCCGCCTCCACGACGCGCGCCTCCCACGACGCCGCCTCCCACCGACGCCGCCGCCGATGCGCGCGCCGGCATAAGAACCGCGCAGCGCCGGCCGCCTACACCGACGCCGGCGGCCTCCACCTCCACGCGCACCTCCACCGACGCCGGTCGCCCCCTCCACCGGACGCCTCCACCGCGCCCCGCGCCCTACACCGACATTGACGCCAGCCTCCACCGCGCGCTTGCCCACCACCGACACCACCGCTACGCCCACAGCTCAACTTCTCGAGTTGACGTTTCCTTCTCGAACTTCTCTTACGAAAATCCATTTTTCCTCTATGAACCCCAAAACTGGACAAACCAACACCCTCAACTTTTCAAACCGTGCGTTTTACCTCCTCGAGCAGCGGTTTGAAAGTGGTTTTGTCTTTTCTTTTTTATTTATTTTGGCTGAATCTTTGAAAAATCATGGTAAACCGCCAAAAAATCTTAATAAAACTGTAACTAAGTTATACATGACCCCATGTGTATGAAATGTTTACAACTATTCAAGCATACAATAATTAGGTCACCATAAAACTTTCATCACAATTGACCATAGAAACTGCGGTTATTAATTATTCCAATTAATTATAGAAGAATGTAGATCTAAATTTATAATAAAAACTTTATACTAAAGCATACCATATTATCTATTCATCTACTCATGGGAGTCCAACAAAATTATATTTTCCATTTTATGATTTTTCTATGATTTACTATAATTTTTCAAAGATTAAGCCAAAATAATTAAATAAAATTAAAAATACAAAACTGCGTAGCTTCAAAACTGCTCCATGAAGGTAAACACATGGTTTGAAAAGTTGAGGGGGGTGGTTTGCCCGATTTTAGAATTCGAGAGTAAAAGTGGACTTCCGCAAAAGTTGGAGAAAATATGGACTTCTTCCCAAAATGAATTACGTGGGTCTGTGCTACACCTTTTGGGCCTCATAGTTGCCCGGCCTAACTGTGCCATCACATCCACGTTGGTGCTGGCCTACCAAGGCCCCGATCTATACTGTAGTGGGTCAGATTTTGTAATAGTCTAGTATGGTTGTAATCCTTTATCTAGAACACACTCTTAGCGCGCATTATATTTTAGTAATCCTTGAAACTATTATTGTTCCAAAATCTGGTTGTGATTCCTCAAACTAAGTATATGTATTTCTTGTGATCCATGGAACCTTAAACCATTAATTAGAGAATCGGTTTGGAACACAGAAATAAAAAGAATAGAGGAATTGAATGGAGAGAAAAAGTAAAAAATACAACATTTGAAAACAAATAATAAAAAAAAATTTGATGCAAAAAAGAAATAGAAATTTTGGAGTGTTTGCATTTCACAAAAAAGAGGAATACCACATGTGCCCATGAAACTATATAAATAACATTTGTGTCCACTGTAATTATGGGGTTTCCAAATGCTGAGGCATGAAACTCAGATTTTATTCTCTTTTTTTCTCCATCATCATTTTACTTTCTTTCTTATAAATAATAAGCCATTCTAGCTTTTCTAGGTACATATATAACCATTAACTAAAGCAGCTCAATGGAATCATGCATGGGAGCCCATTCTATAATGACCTGATGGCTAGTAACAAGGGCGATCCTCCTCCTCCTCCTCCGCCTCCGCCTCAGATTGAAGCATATATATATAGCCCATTTTAGGGTTTGGGTTTTAAGCCCTAGGTTAGGTTTGTTCGAGGGGTGTCATGGTGTCCTACTCAAAAGGGGTTGTCTTGGAGGTCATCGAACCATCGGTGCAAGAGGTTGTCGTTACCTACGGTGAGCCAAACCTATTGGGTGTTTCTTGTTAAAGTGGTCAAGGAAGAGGTATTTGGGGGGTGATAGCAAAGACTATTCTTGGGATAGGTTGAGTTTGCGGATAGCATTGCCAAGTAAGGTACAAATACTATCTCCATTTTTAGATATGTGATATTTATATTTCTCCAAATGAAATGACAAGACATTTGTTCATCGTATTGAAAAAAAGAGGACCAATAAGAGAGTTGAAAAGTACAATGAAGAAACTTTTGAAAGAAAGAAATATGACGTTTAGGATATGCTAATTAATTCATTTAGACTAATTAGCATTTCCTAAATATCATGCACATAGAAACGTTGGAACTATAGTACAAGCATTATTATGTGTCATCAGTTCAGACTTCAGAGCAGTTGCTGACAGATAGTAGCCTCGTTGACGAGCTGCTGGAGCAGGAGCTGGTCAATCGTCCAACCATCCGCGGTGACGGAGATGTGGACCGGCGACCGGATGGGTCCAGTGAAGTCCTCAATCCTCGGGAACGACGACGGCGACGACGCAGCCAGTGCCGGGACCCAATCATTGTCGTCATGGACGGCGGCCAACAATCCGCCGTCGTAGTAGTCGTTGACGTACCCGTCGCTGACACTGCTAGTAATAGTGCTCCAGTTGTTGTCGGAGATCGCCGGAGATTCAGTCCCGGCGGTGGCGGTGGTGGTGGTGTTGGTAGAGGTCGTCGTACTATTACTGCTGGTGCTGCTGGCAGTGTCAGGCCGGAGGAGGACGCCAGCGGCAGCAGTGGTCTCGAGGATGACCGGCGCCTCTGAGGAGTCGTTGGCCGTGCAGGTGTGCTCACCCATGCGCACCACCGTGTATTTGGGCGTGGCGGCGGCGGTGGTGGTGGCAGTTCCGCCGTCGTCGTTGCGCTGCACCGTCCGTTTGGCGGCGCAGCCTTGCTCTGCGCTCAGTGTGCACCTGTAGTAGCTCCTGCACGTAAACGAATACATACGCAGCAGCATCCAGATAAGTACAAGAAACCAAATAATGCACCGTAGACAATTCTGAATTCTTTTGTGGTTGTTCTTGTCGAGAATTTCGGAGGTTAGGCCTTGTTTAGATTGCTAAAGTTTCTAACCTTTTTCTCACTTTCTCTCCATCACATCACATTAAATACATCAAAAGACATATGTTTAGAGTATTAAATGTAGATAAAAAATAACTAATTACACAGTTTAGATGTACATTCTTGAGAGCGATTCTTTTCGAGCCTAGTTACTCCATGGTAGGATGATATTTACCACTAACAAAACGAAACGTGCTACAGTGTAATGCGATGTGACATTCGGTTTCAAATATTTGCCATCTAAACAAGGCCTTAGTTAGCGCGTGGTTTTACTTCACTAAACAGTACTCCCTTCGTCCCAAAATAAATGACGTTTTTGCTTCCGAGAAAACATCTACCGACAATTATATATTAAAATAGGATTAATATTTATATTACATAATTAGTATCATTGGAAAGATATTTTGATCTAGTTTTTTAACAAATTTATTTGGAGATTTAAATCTTCTACGTATTTTCTACAAATCGAGTCAAACTTGTGGCACGAAAACCCAAAACGTCGTTTATTTTGGGGACGGAGGGAGTAGTGTAATGTTGAATTTTGCAAGGTTCACTGTGTCGATCAATCAAATCAGGACAATGCAGGGCCCACCCAACGTGTATCACGACACGACAGTCATTCTTTGACTGGTTACAGCGTTGCCAGCGAGCAGCGAGAGGGTCCAGATGAAAGGGACTGAATGCATCAGATTTTTTGTCCACTGGACCTACAGCAGCTAGCTAGTGTACCCTCGCAGAGTACTGTACCTTGTCTGGCACAGAGGAACCTCCCTAGTCGGTGCCTGACCGTCTTCTTGCCCTGACAGATATTGAACCAAACAAACCCATGTAGCAAGGGATATTTAGAGATTACCTCTACTGATTGTATCGGTAAGATAATAAATACTCCATCCATTTTAAGTTATAAGTCATTTGACTTTTTTTCGACTCCAAGTTTAACTACTCATTTTATTTAAAAAATTACAAACATTGTAAAATTTATTAAGTCATTCTCGAAGAACTTTTATTAATAAAACAAGCCACAACAATAAAAGATGTGACATTTGCACAAATTTTTTAATGAGAAGAGTGGTCAAACTTAGAGTCAAGAAAAAGTCAAATTTCTTATAATTTGGAATTGAGTTAGTAATAACTAATGAAATGGCAGCTTGTAATCATGCTTGGCCGACAACCCTGAAAGCGCCGCAAATCTTTTGCGTGGTCGAGAAAAAATAATAATTACTAGATCCTACTAACCTGGGGTACATGGCACCTTCGATCAGCTTCTGCCCGTACTTCTTCCATTGGTACCCATCGAATAAATCAGGCGCTGACGTCACAACCATCGATGTGGCGCCGCTGATCTGTTGCTTCTTCCTTCTACAGCAAAAACAGCAACCAATTAATCCATCCATCAGTCGATCAAAACGGAAGCACCAGCAGCATCGTCCAGCGACGACAGATCTCCTGATCAGCATGTACCAGCGTGCATGCGTACCTTCTTTGCAGTAACGACGACGAGGCCGCGCGGTGTGGTTCTCGCCGTGGTATTCGCCGTTGGTCAACGCTACCACGTCGTCGGCCCAGCCCCTCTTACTGCAGCCCCGCCGCCGGCGACATCTCCCGCCGGCCATAGTCGATGGCGCGGGACCTAGGGGTGATCCAAGTCCACCAGCGCCCGGCAACAGCGGTCCGATGGCGGACTCCAGCTTATAATTAGCCGGCGGCGGAGATGACAACGACGGCGGCAAGATGAGCAGCTCATGGAGCTCAACCTGCCGCCCGAGCAGCGGCGTCATCGGACGAGTTTGTGTCTTAACCCTGGTGAGTGAGTGACCACGGTTCACTAGGGCTGGCTCTGCCTCTGCCAGGTCACGACGTCGTCAGGTATGGTGACGGTGGGTGAATAGATGCTCTCAGCTCACTTGGTTTATATAATGAAAACAAGACCAACTACCATGCAGAGCTCTAGAAGCTTGACGCATTGGACCTCCTGGAAGCTTGGACATCGCGCATCATGTGTGACCCCACACGACCACTTTCACGGGTATGGTATACTGTAGTTTGTCAAGAACCACCATAGTCATGATGACTCGAAGTCATCCTATAAACAGTGTACGTGCAACAATTGCTCCAACTATAAGAAAAACTTCATCAACGTAGGTTGTAAGAGAATTCTATATATGTGATAATATATGCTTGGCTTCATTATTTTGTTTAAATTTGTGTACTAAGGAGCGAATGGATTCGCTAGTATAAACTTTTAGTTGCCTAAAATTCAGAACTAAAAATTTAAACCACTTTAGCTCACTTGTATGCTCCAAAGTTTTCCTCCCATTTGGCAGGGGTGGACTCAGTTCACAAGGAACTTTTTTTTTTATGACCATATCGTTGCACGTTTTTTATTAAGCAGAATAAAGTGAAAATAAAGTCAATTACAAAGTGCAAAAAGCGGAACGGTAACCGATGATTACCGAGGCGCGAACCTAACACTACTGGATACGCTATGGAAGATTACATTTTGACACAAATTGCTACACAAGCCAAAACGAAACTAAAGCCCCGCCGAGGCTAGCAGCACCGCCAGCTGCTTGTTGCCCGCGCCACACCATGCGGCAGCCTCATCCCTCATGGCAACGGCTAGTTGCGTGGCAGGTAAGGCGGCTCCCTAAAACGTCCGAGCGTTCCGCTCCTTCCACTGCAGCCAGCCAACGAGAAAGAAAAGGGAGTTGAATCCACAGCGCAGCGGCTTAGGAACCTTCTTCCTAGTGTGCAACCACCAGGAAGTTCACAAGGAGCCTACACTCAATTCTGTTTGGAGCCTCAGGAGCTATAATAATATAGAGTTGAGTGGCTAAACTCTAGACATATAGAATCCACGGGCCTAATTAATGTGGAGGGTACGTGTTGGTGGACCGGTGGTGATCCGTGAACTGAAGCGTCCTGTGTCTCCCGGCCACGGCCAGTACGACCATGACGTACACATGTGCTCTAGCTGGTCCTGAATTACGTGCATGCTATTGACGTCATCACCATGACGCATGCATACTCTTGAGCTGGCCTGTCGTACATTGGGACCCATCCATGATGCATGGCAATGCATGCAGGAAGGAAGGCAGAACGAAAGAAGCGGACGACGACTATACTAAATCAAGCTACTACAACATTAAAGAAAAGAACTTTCTTCAAGAAAAATGTGAGTGAAAGGAACAAGACTTCAATGGAGGTGGAATTATGAAACGATTTATAAGCCGATAAGGCTCCACTCGTAGTGGCGAAGGATGTGTAGTATAAATTGGGGGAAAAAAACATATTGACCATCCCTACGCCGATCTTGTGCTGATGGTACGGGCCTGCTTTAATTCCATCTCCTGATGTGTTTAGTTATGTCCCACATGTCATGCGCATGGTCCCTACAGTTTTCGGTACAGGTGTTCTATACCCGATTTTTGTTTTTTATGCAAGAAATCTTCACAGCTTTAGTAGCTCGAATTTTGTGTGAAAAGAAACTGCATGGCCAGTTCCTTAATTAATTGTTCTATGGGAGTCTATCTGATTAATTTCTCTACTACATGTTTTATTTATTAGAAATTCAAAGGGTGGTGGAGGTCTCGTGGGTTTTGAGAGGATTTTCCTGTCTCCCATGCATATTACCCAGATATATAGGCCATTTTGTCCTGGGCTAGAAATGAAGGACACTTATTGACATGTTTCTCTCTCTTTTCAAACTATAAGTAGTTTTTGTGTTCTCTATTAGGTATGTAGTTTTTGTTATACACCTAGATAAATGCATTTTTAGAGATACTATAGCAAAAACTATGTCACATGCCGTGTCCTCGATCAGTTACGTTGGATATACTAGCCAGTGACGCCAGCACCATGGCGTACTTGCTAGTTGGCTGTTGTGCAAATTAAGGGCTTGTTTGGTTTCCAAAGGACTAGGGACTAATTCTTAGTCCTATTTAGTCCTTAAACTACCAAACATGAGGACAAGGGATTAATTTTTAGTTCTATTTAGTCCTTACTTCACTAGACTCTTGGGGATGGACTAAGGACTTTCATTTAATCCCTAGTCTATGGAACCAAACAGTGCCTAAAGCATGTACGACTGCAACGCTTATTGACATCATCACAGCTGGATGTAATAATGAGGTAGAGCATGCATGCGTCGTGCAGCGGGACTATTTGCTAGCTGTTGCAATGCACGCACACAAAAAGTTAGGGTGCATATGTAGTGCCACTACAACAATAATTAATGTGCGTGTGAATAATAACCTCGTTGTTGATCGTAGAGTGAGCATGTTCACATGGAAAATCTGTGTGTGTGAATATACACTACTGTACTCGACATGCATTGATCTAGATGCATCCCGCCGTTGTCTGCCAGCAGTACCAGTAGGTTAGATGATGCGATAGAGATATTATTTGCCTTAGATGAGTATTTGATTTTTATGCATGCATGTTGGCAACTTTACAACAATCGTGTTGCACGAACAGCTTATGTTTAGGGTCAACAATACAACAATCATGCATGCATGGTGGAATTAATATGCATGACCAGTGGAATGGAATCAAAGATCCAAAGTTAGTCCACACATACACCCGTACCTATCGAGTCTAATCTCGTATCGTCAACTCTCCCATAAAGACGAGACGAGACGTCCACACATTGACGAGACTCGACTCATATCGAGTCATCGTTCTGTAACGTAGCGGTAGCACTACAGTACATATATACCCCACCATGCATGCGGATCATCGATGCAGCACGACGGGACAAAATCACTAGTGTTTGACGCGCGCCCATGCGCGCGGGGCTTTGGCCGGTGGTTTGTCGATGATTGAAATAAAAAACAGTGAGAAACACGTATATTCATGAGAGCTGTCACCATGTCCGGATGCTCAATATAGTAGATCACTGATAGAAGATGGAGGAGAGGATAGAGAAAAGGCTCATCGGAAAAACAGGTTTCAGTCGAGAATACTCATAGATCCCTTTGCGTGCGAGGACAGGCCGAATATAAACAAGTAAGCAACGCATGGAAGCGGCACGTGTTTAGATAGGTTGTTCTTACAGAAATACCATAGCTATAACTAAACTGAATAGGTAGTAATGCATGGACTACGATGGCTATTTGGACAGTTAGGATAGAATAGCGGGGAAAAGCTTGAAGAAGCTATCTGAATGGGAGGAGGTGAAGTCCACTCAAGTACATTTGAAGCAACTCTTAGGCACCTGTCAAATAGAATCATTTAGAGCAGGTAAGCAAAAAGATCCGAAGAAGCATAGAGGTATGTGCAAAGCAGGATCATGCAATTGAAATGAATGAGGAATGTCATAGAAGCTAGAGGCTTCGGTAGTCGGTACTTTGTTTTCTCGCAACCAAGACAAGTACATTTGGTAAGCATAGGCTAGATACATGTGCTGAAGTTTTTTCCGTTTACCTAAGGATGCCTTTTGTTTTAAGATAGTAAGAGTGTTGATGGTAATGCAGCTACATTTCTTTTTGTACATGCATCATCATTCCTAGTGGCGGTGAAAGAACACACCTTAGCTTGATGGGTAGGCGAGTAGAGGCGATGTCGTTAATAGCGAGGGCTCCCCGTCGGAGTCGGTGTCGTGAGAGTATTGACGCCTCGTAACACATCTTCGATACACCAACCGAACAAAAAACTTTCTTTTGTTGTGGTATGCAACATAGAAGATTATTTGAGAAAGCGATGACCTCGTGGAGACCGTCCCACCATCAACTTCAAGGTCCATAGCACCTGCTTCTCTAGGATCTGCAACCACCAAAAGCAAACTTTTTAGCCTTCATGTATACTTGCTAAAGGTCTATAAAAATTTGTCAACAAATTGGAAACGGAACTGCATTTGTAGCATGTGTTGAAGGACATCCGTAGAAACGTTAAAATTACTAACCAAGGCTTAACATATACTTGTATTCCTCAATTGAACTGCTTGGCATTACATAGTTCCTCCATGCATAAAGATTAGAAAATCAATAAAAGTTTTTGTTATCTATCAATGGAGAGAAAACAATCAATCTTACTTGCCTTTGTGTCATATAAAGCGAAGCTTGGAACAAACAAACCGAAAATTGGGGAGGGGAGGGAAGCTAACTCGACCAAGACACCAACAAATAATGTATCCATGCAATGAGAAATTACTCAAAATTCAAACAACATATGTTGCCCATTCTATCGCTGAATTTTTAAAATTCACGAAAAATATTGTACCTTCCACGAAGGTGCACAAATTTTTTGAATGCACTTGTGCTGCTGCCTTCTTTTCGCAAAAAAAAAAAAGAATGGCAATAAGTAATAAATGTTCATATAGAAACAGTCCTTTCGGATAAATGTTTTATTGAAGTAAAACATTTCTTTGTTTGGCGAGCATTCAAATTGTGATTTACCATAGGAAAATGCAATTTCATTTCCTTGCCTTGGATCAATTACCAAGTTCATTTCCTTTTGTACCATCCCCCAAGATTATATTTACGTTATCGAATGAATTGTTTATAATAAGTCTATTAGCTATGCACGTACAAGTAACAATCAAAAACACAGTTCTAAACCTGATGATAGAATGCAAAGTAGCATAATAAAAACCTATGGATTGACATTGCGCTCGGGCTGTCAGTCTTAATATAGTAACAGTAAATCGAAGGGGACACACCTCTTCCAAAGTCTGTTCGAGATGGAGTCTGCAAAGTACAGTTTGGTCAACAACCGAGGAAACCTGTAACAATAGCTTAGTCAAGGAAATCTGTACAGGAAGCCAATGTTTGAACTCCATTGTGATGCAATGCTATCGTGGAAGGGGACACTCAAATTTAATACCGAGATGTTTCCATTAAAATATAACAGCTAATGTTTCACCGAAGCAATAGTTAGACAAAAAAAAAATTGCAGGACATGGAAGCAAAGCTCATGGGTATAAATCCGTCATTTGGGGTTGTAAGATGGTGAAGGAAAATTGCGACCTGATCAAGTATAGGGCAAGCAATGGCACCTGATGGCTAATGCCCCACCGATTGTCACTAATTTGTTCAAATATAGGTACCTGAAATGGAGACTTATTATCAAACGAACAACAAGTGGAATAAAAAGACAGCTACACTACACGCATTCAAATTTCAGAATCCAACAAAATGTGATTCAGTAGGACAACCACTGGACATGCAAAAGCTAAGAACTAAATATGATCCATCTTGCAAATCAGCAGATAGGAGAATAGACTTGAGATGGTGTGAATCGGCATTTTAACATATTGTCCAAAAACCATCAGAGGCCAAGCATCTTGCAATAATATAAAAAACGTTCATCATTGCACGGAAACATTCTAATATATTTGGTTTTAGAGCTTCAGTCAAGAAGCCATTGAACTGTGTCGAAGCCCGCCTCAGTGCACGCTGGAAACATTCTACCTGTCCATGCTGAGATCCAACAGGCAAAAAAAAAATTTGGGTGATGTGGCCAGTGGTTCCCTGCGAGGAGCCATTGCAGGGTCTATTGTTTAGAGCCTGGAGCCGGGGTTTAGGACTCACCAAATTAAGCTCATGTGGCGCTCCACCCATACCTCAGGTTTATAGAGCATAAAGAAGAAAACATTTTTGCACATGCCTCCTGTAGCAAAAAAAGAAAGAACAATCATCATCGCATATGTCCATACTGTCAATTGTAGTGTAGTATCTTAGAGTAATAATAACCATCATCACATTTGTCCAAATGTCTCAGCTCAAGAGCGAGGAAACAATAAACATCATTGCATATGCCCGGAAACATAGAGGAATTCAAGAAAGAAATAGTAAACATACACAAAATGGGCATATGCTAAATTACTACACAGAAATATGCTCTGATTTAAATCGCAACCATCATACAAATGCTCATAGTAAAATTGCAATCATCATAGACATGGACAAATGCTCAGATTAAATTTACAATAATCATTGAGTTGGACATATGCTCAGATTAAATTTGGCGGCTTCATAGACTCGGTCGATAGTCAAATCCAAGAGAGAACAAGAGGCGGGATTACAACTCCCTGTACTTGTATTGTGGGAATCTCTCCAATCAATTAATGACAAAAGCATAGCCATCCAGTGGTACAAGACAAGACAAAGACAAGCACAAGGGGTTGGTACCTGAATTCTTGATAAACCACGGTAAGTGGACAGCTCGCACAGAATAGCCATGAATCGGTGTTGCATCTACTGCAGCGCACGAGATCCGTGGAGGAGACATCAAACGGAGATGGAAGAGAAGAGGGTTAGGCACAACCTTACCTAGGGTTTCATGGACCCACCGCCGCTGCCACACATAGGGTTTCGTCGAGCACGGGAAGGACCAACGGGAGGAAGGCGCGAGAGAGGGTGGAGGAGGGAGAGGGAGGCGGAGGAGGAGGGTGGCCGCCGTCGGGCATCCCCGCGGCGAGGAGGCGGAGGAGAGCTGCGGCGGTGGCGGCGCCCGGCGCCGCCGCCGCTGCTCGTCTTGTGCCGCACGCACGCCGGTGGGGCACCACGGCGGGTGGCCGCCGCGCCGGGAGGCCGGGCTGGGTCGCCGGCGAGGCCTGCCGTGCCCGGGCTGCCGCACTTTGGGGTTGCTTCTTGGCCGGCGGCCGTGCTCTAGCGCCGCCGCCAAGCCGGGTCGGGCGCGTCGCGCCGCCGCTACCTGCACCGCCGCCCGCGCCAGCGCTCACCCCAAAGATCGCCGTCCGTGCAGCCGGGAGGCGGGGGGAGGAGAGCCGAGCCAAGAGAGAGAGAGGGAGCCGCCGCCATGTGGACTCGCGAGGGGAGCTAGGGTTGGAGCCGGTTTATATATTTGGTATGGAAGAGCAAAGGACCGTCGGATTGAGGATCCAATGATCGAAAATAATTTTACTTGGCGTGGACAACATGGCCGCTTGTTTGCTCCACAGCCTATAATCTCTTTAAATGCATGACTGACTCACAGATCCAGCGAGGAAATGAAAGCAACCTCATCGGTTTTTGTTTGTACATATACTCCCTCCGTCCGGATCCGTTTGTTATCCCGAATTCCGTGTCATCTTGTTCGGTGATTCGTCTTATTTAAATTTTTGCACAAATATAATTTATTTGGTTACGAATTATTTTATCAATATTAGTTAACTTTTTTTATTTGTATAAATATTTTGAATAAGATAGATGGTCAAACAAGAAATTCAAAAGTCAAAAATGACAAACTCTATGGGACGGAAGGAGTACATATTTACGCGTAGTAGTACTCCGACTCCGACCCATCTGTTTCATAACTAACTAGAAAACTGTGCGGCAAAGCCATTTCTACCTTTATAGTCAGTTATTACATGAGTACGGATAATGGTAAGTTCATCTTCAGTTACATGAGTACGAATAATGGTAATTAACTGAATTGGTCTTTAAGTCATACATTCGTTTTATTTTTTTCTGTGGTAACTATAAATTATTTTTACCCATGGTTTTGTATGTAAACCGCGTTTTCTTTGTTGTATAAATATATGTTGAAGGTATTATTTAACTAGTATTCTGTTTTTGTTATTGAAATGGAACTTTCTTATTTTTATGGAGAAAGAAGGGGTAAAAGTTTTTATCAAGGAGGGAGGAGCACAAGTAGACGGAATGTTACCAATTATGAAATGAGGAGAATTCGACCTTGAATCATGAGGAGTTTGAACGAACTTGTTTTATATTTTATGTTTTTATTTTGTTTTCATATGTACCACTAAAAATATAGGCAAAACTGTCCAGCTAAAACTTTGTGCTAAAATATGCTCTATTTTGGACCTATTTCATAGATGTACTGATGAGGATTCTGAAACAAATTGATTTTCTCTTTTATGATATGATATCTGTGGTTTACAACGCAGTTTCAAATCTTCAGCAAATGTATTTGCAAATGGAAAAGAACAATAGATAAGGTAAACCAGCGTCAGGCCAAATTCGGCCCACAAATGCCCAAGCTTCCAATGGCCAGCCTAGGTGAAGCAGTCATCCATGTTACGGGTCTAGGTTGCGGTTCGATTTCGGAAAGGCCAGCCTACAAAGGCCTAGGTGAAGCAGTCATCCATGTTACGATAAAAAGGCCCAACGATAGAGCACACTGTTCTGTTCGACAGGAGTCCTGCTTCATTGTAACATCCTAGACTTCCTAGTGACTAGTGATAATGGTTGGTATCTAATAATGGTAATAATAGTCTACTGTCCATGTTACCATAGTATCTAAACAGATGGTTTCAGTAAGCAAGGCTCTCTCCTGTGCACATTAACACATATCGAGTTGTTCCCCTGCCAAAACAATTCTTCATGACATATTCTGTTTGTAGTTTTCTGACTCAGCATGTTCAAAACTCATTTGTCAGATATAAATATCACGGTATTTAAGGACAAAAGGTAAATAGGCATCAACATCGACCTAGCCGATGGTTAAGATTGAATGACGAAATGCTATTGTCCGACCCTTCAAAGGGGAAGTCTGTCCCGTACGACACCAGAGAGTGTGGGCCCCACGACAACCACACCTGAGGAGTCCGCCTTGTCCAACTTTAAGAGAGCGGGTCCTACCACAACCGACCCCCGGGGAGAGGTTTACGCTGATCCGCCCCGAGTGGTGCCACCCCCCCGCACTATCCGGCCCGTGAAGGGGATCTTCACCTCACACCAACGATAGCATAAAAGGGCCTCGTGCAAGGGCGGGCGTGCATCAGGGGACCCGCATCGCCTCCAAACTACCATGGACGGGACACACGCACCCTGATGGGACCATTAGCAGTGACCGGCCATGCCCAACATCCCACGACCACCATTAAGCTGAATAGGACGGCACTATGCTGCCTAACCCTCGTACGATCCACGCCTCCATAGACTTTTTACTATCCCATCCCCTGTAACGGGATGAGGCGCCTCGACTGTGTTGACCTTGAGCGCACGCAGCACTAGTGGCGAACGAGACCAAGATGTGGCGCATGACCCTATCCACTCGACGGTGCTGGAACCCACACACAAAAAGGAGAAGAATGATGTCGTACACCACCCTGGCCCCCTTCCCTTTGTTTTTCTCTTTCTTCTTTTCCTCCTTGTTCTCTTTTCTTCTTTGCTTTCTCTCGCGCCTATAACCGGATCTCCCCTTTGACTATGAAAGGGGAGGGAGAGCACCCCATGCAAGACACCTAACAGGCAACCCAACTCACTCGCACTCACTCACAAATAGAGACTTGGGAACTCTCCTCTCAACCGTTTCTATAGACCTACTGTAAACTTTGTGCAATACACGAGCAGCGCACACGACTAGACTTAGGAACGTTTGCTCATGTTGTTTTGCACACCATGCGAGTCTAGATGCGCAATCACTAGATAACGTTTAGTTCTCTAAAAAAAACAATGAAGTTACAACCTACGAAGTGAACCAAAATTGTTAGAGCATCTCCAACAGTACCCAATAATTTTGTCCCAATATTCATGAGTTTAGTAACTCCCAAAACGGTATTGGAATGGAAAAAAAACATCATTCTCCAACAGTACCCAATACTTGACTTCCAAAAACCAAATTTGAGTCCACCTGAAACAATTAGCTAACAGTAATCTATATGACCTCCCAATCCTAATTTTTTGGGGAAAAGATGAAAAACACTTCTCCAACAATACCCAATACTTCTCCTAATCTTTGGGAGATCCAAAAATACTCCCCCACGCGTATATTTAGGCGCATGGGGAAGGATTTTTCCAACACACATAAAACTAAAAAAAAAAGATCATCCAGATACACTTCGCTCTGTAAATGTGTCATGACAGGTCAAGAGCTTCTTCTTAAGAAAAAAGGGTAAAAAGCTCCCAAATTAGGCCCCCGGTCGCGTACAAATCTACGTTAGAACTTAGAGTTAATCAAGATCTTAAATTAGTCTAATGCGATGAACACCTAATCCAAATAGCTAGTGACTACTCTCTCCTACTTTTTTCTTTACCAAGTCACATTTAGCTAGCCAAATAGCTAACCGTAGTGTGACACATTTAATTTAGAAAGGCACAACTTGTCATGGTACCCAACTTTTTTTTTAGGGAAAGTCTATCCAACTGTGTTCTACGTGACCGTGACGTTTGACCAATCTGTCTCTAGCTTGGCTAGGCACTGATAATAATCCAATATCCAACAAAAGCCCATATTTCTTTGAGTAAGATGCATGAATAGACCATTAACTTGTGCGGTTATGTCGATTTGGGCCATCAACTTTCAAAGTGCATTTTTAGGTCCAAAAACTTTACTTGTGGTGCACCAATAGGCCATTATCATTCGTTTCATTTTTTTTTTTACGTGGGATGGTGTCCTTTTAGCAAAATACTCCCTCCAATCCTTCGTCCTCTCATTCCCAATTCTGTTTTCAATCTATGGCTGGTTACATCCCCACGTTGCGTAGCTGGAAACCAGCTAGCCGCGGAGAAGCTCCACTACCTTCCTGAACACCTACACGGGTGGGACCCAAATGCTTTTTGGCGGCAGCGCGGCCGTCATGCGGTCCAAGAGCAGCGCCGCGCGCGCCCTGGACGTGTGGGCGCAGTCGACGTCGTTGGCGGCGTGGGGCTTGCACCACGACTGGATGAGGCGGCACAACATGTGGCTGGGCGGGCGCGGTGAGCTCCACACGGGCGGCGTGCTGCTGCCGCACGGCCGCTTGCTTCCGTCCACCTCCATGGTCGCAGCTCGAGGTGCAGTCCAGCGGGGAACACTGCGGTAGTGTGGGTCGCCCGTCGGCCCCATCTTGCGGCGCATTGGGAGCAAAGGGTGACCTCGCCTTTGTTGCAGGTCATGAGGTGGTTGACATAGTGGGGCAAGCTTGCCCCCGGCCAGACCATGTGAACAGGGCGGTCTACGGCGTTGAGGTAGTGTGCTCGTGGAGGCCGCCGCCAATGGGGCACAACACGACGGAGGCCGAGGCTAAGGCCACCGACAGGGCAGCATGCACGGCGTCGTCAAGCTCAACAGCATCCATGGCCACGGCGAAGTGCACCCCTTGGGTGCTCGATGAAATGCCCAGAAGAGTGCAGAAGCCTACTAAATGAGAGGACGAAGGATTTGAGGGAGCATTTTGATAAAAGAGCGTTGTCCACGTGGGCGAAAAATATGAGTTGAAGAGGTATGGTCTATTGGTGCACCACAGATAAAGTTTTTGATCTAAAAATGCACTTTTGAAGTTGATGGCCCAAATCGACACAGCCGCACAAGTTAATGGCCTATTCATTTTACTCTATTTCTTTCATGGGCTAGGCACAACTAGGTAACCTCAAAGGGCACCAAAAATGCCGCGGCTCGTGTTATTATTATCTTCCATACAATGCGGGCGCATTTCAAACAGCAATTGGCCCACGCAAGCTTGCCTTTGATTTTTTTCCCTTTTCGCACCTCGGCGACAAGTCCAAGACTCATATTTGGGACAATGTTTTTGTTCTATTATAAAACGAATGGTGACGTTCTATTGCCATGTAAGGCCACAAATGGTGAGTTTGGTAAGAATCTAGACTATAGGAGAATTGTCGTCTCAAAAAAAAAAAAAAAAAAACTAAAAGAAATGTTTCAGATCTAAAAAAAAAAAGGAATAAAACACGTACGCACAATATTATGATTACGTTACCTACAATTGTTCCAATTCGTGATTCCGTCCGCTAATCTACGTCGCCTGATTTGCTCATCGACTAATTGACCATTTCAACTCACATTTGGATGCAAATGCCTGTCCCAAACGTAAGCAACATACTGCATATGGCCGTATATATGCATGCTTGCATATATACACAAACAATAGTGACACACGATCTTAGTCCAACTTTGCAAACAAAGCTGCAAGCAAAGATGGAGGCCGGCGGCGAGGTTTACAAGGCCAACAAGGAGCACTTCGTCCTCGTGCACGGCGCCGGCCACGGCGCCTGGTGCTGGTTCAAGCTCGTGTGCCTGCTCCGGGGCGCCGGCCACTTCGTCTCTTGCATCGACCTCGCCGGGGCCGCCGGCAGCCTCGTCGACCCGGATGACGTCCGGTCGTTCGACGAGTACGACGCGCCGCTCATCGACTTCATGGCGGCCTTGCCGGACAGCCAGAAGGTGAGTGACTTACCCATCTGTGGCGTCGTGTGTATATGCAGATTGCACAGTACCATCTCTGCCATCATCATCTAGGTGTGTTACCAGTTCATGTCATCAATAATTCAGTTCAGACTACTGATTGCTTCCCACAAAGAAAACAAAAAAGAAAAAAGGGAGAGAACTCTGACTATGATAGAATTAAGAGCTTAGATTGGTGTGATTGCAACATCCACACACAAAACTTCAGTTTAGGCTATGAGAAACTAAATTGATGTATCTTCGAAACAGAAACTTCTGCTACCGGTTGAAATATAAATAACAATAGGTGACTCCAGTGTAGCGTTACTGTTGCTTGTCAGGTAATTTTGGTAGGGCATAGCGCCGGAGGACTGAGCGTCACCCATGCCATGCATTTGTTCAGAGACAAGATCAAGCAAGCCATCTTCATAGCAGCAACCATGCTCCCGTTTGGGTACCAAACGGAACAAGATATAAAAAGATGTGATTCAAAACTTCCCTGTGCTTATTACTTTGTTCAACTCTTATTTATATCTGGTAACAGAAAGTAAGTAGTATTGTAAGTACTCTCTGAAACTTGGACTGGAACCAACAGGGGGCACCTGATTTATCCGAGCTTGGTGATGTGTTCGACCTGAAATTTGGTCTTGGAGATGGCCACCCTCCAACAAGTGTGTGGCTGAGAGAAGAGCACCAGCGCACGATCCTGTATCAGCAATGCTCCCATGAGGTTAACAAACCATTTATTCATTCATTCATTCATTTGTGGAAGCAAGATAAGTCTCAATGAGCTCACAACCATGAACAAATTTCTGCAGGACTCCACACTTGCATCTATTCTGCTGCGCCCATGGCCAGCGGCTCTATGCACTGCAAGGTTCGGCCATGTCGATGACGGTGCCGAGAGTGCAGTTGACACAGTGCGTCGCGTATACATAAAGACAGCCAATGACCGCGCACTGAAGCTGGAGAAGCAGGAGGCCATGATCCGCCGGTGGCCGCCAAACGAGGTGGTGGGGATGGACACTGACCATAGCCCTTTCTTTTCTGCACCAGAGCATCTCTTCGAGCTGATCCTCAAGTCATTGTGATCTGTAAACGCTGGTGCAGCGCACTCATAGTCCCATTGTAGGCTCCACCTGTTCTGTTCTTCCAGTGGGTGTTATATGTTTGCAGTATGCCAATCAAGTCATTATTTGTTTATCGATAAATGGCTGTCAGCCAACCACCATAAGACATTCTGAAATGCAAATTTGATGAATACTAGTATCGTGCCCGTGCGTTGCTACGGGATAACTAAACTTTTGTAATAAAACACTATCGCATGATAAGATAACAAGTACAATTGGATATCAACGTTAAAATAACATTTAATCCAAAAACAAAGTTCATAAAAAATATAGTGTCGTAGGCTCACAAACTTACTTCATAGACAACATGATGTTTGTCCAGGTATGGAATGCACGAGGTGTAAGCATCATTAGGCATATGGATTGAGCAATGATACCAATGCATGGGTTGTCATAGATTACACGATCCCAACGACTGTGGTTAAATGCTAGGCGTAGGTCGTCAATCAAAGTAAATAATCATCGATAATGTCAATTATCGAGGGTGGAAAATTGTTGGATGTTTTGCTATTTTGTTAGGTTTTCTTCCAAAAACTGCTCGTCGAAGGTCGAGGAAGGTAGAAATATATAATTTTAAATTAAATGAATTATCATAAGTGATAATCCAAACTAAACAGCTATGCTGAGACGCTAGTGGTCATGTAAGTGATAATCCAAACTAAACAACTATGCTGAGACGCCAGTGGTCATGTTTGTTTAAAAATAAACTATACTCTGATTGCCGCATTGGATGAGGGTCCATATAAATAGCCATAGGGTACACCCTTTTAGCAATGAAAAATATGTATGAGTTTGGTGGCTACTATTCCAAGGAGCTGCAAATGACACATGTTTTAGAAGCAGTTTTTCTTTCAATCTGCTGATTTTCAACTAATGAAAAAAAGAACTGTAAGACACCTAGCTCCAACAACATATACATGGAAACAATAGAGTGATGCTTGACAACAACAACAACAACAAGTAATAAGATTGATCTTTAAGGAAAAAGCAATGACATGCTCATGCATACAACTTATGCAGCAACAACCTGCGACTCGAACTCGGCCTCCATGGGTACTTGAACCGATGGTGGATCCTCTCACAATCTCAATAGCAGCCCGTGCTAACGCTTACGGTGTCATCTAGAAACACAAATCGATCCAAGAATCATCTCCAGCACCTTCATGTTGAGCTTGTATTTTCTTTCTACAAAGCAATGGCATCCGATTGTAAGAAACTCATCACAAGTGATTTAAAAAAGAGCATCACCATGTCAATACAAGAACTCGTGAACGTTGCCTCTCCCTACCATTTTATGGAACTCGTTTTGGATCAAAGAATGTCACACATGTTTGTACTCAAATGCGTGATTGGAGGCTGGTATATTATTATGTGGCCGTGATTGGAGGATTGGCGGCTGCTATATTTGAACTTGGGAGATTCCATGATTGGAGGGGATCACATGCGCGACCGCGGTGGATACAAGCGGGGGAGAAATTCTTGTGGCGTGATTGGAGGATGGCATGCCCGGGTTGCTGGGAAATCGTGGGCATGATTCACGTCGCGGTTTCCTTACATGTTGCGGTTTCCTTGTTCTTTTTACGTTATAGTGATTGAATGATGCATTACTTTCTTTTTTTAATTGATTGAGTGATTTGTGGTGGAAAAGGAAAGGAAGGAGAAATCACATGCATTGGTTGCCTTTTGTGGGGGGTTGACTTTCCTCTTTTTTTGCCTTGGCATGGCCGATGGAGGAAGTGGAGGCGTTGCGATCGCATGCAGGCAGATGGAAGTACCAAAGCCAATGTCGCACCAAAAAAAAGTCTTACTTTTGTTCTTTTTATATATTGTAGAGAATATTGTAGAGATAGAGATTTATGTTGTAGAGAAGACATGCATGTAAGACCGCAAGGAGGAAAAACATGAGGACAAAAGGCTAAATATATACCTATCAGTCACACACGAGGAAAAGGAGAAAAAAACTAGCTGGTCCACACGCTATATCCTGATCATCTACCATATTAGGCAACTCTACATGCCAGAAACGTAGACACCTGCTGTCATGAGACTCTATTTAGAATGGAAATCACTGGACGCCTTGTCGGTTTGACATTTAATTTGGACTGGCCACGAAAATGCAGCTCCCTTGCTGCATGTCCATCAAATAGTTAAACTTAGATTGGTAGGCAGAGGCCAGACTGATGGGAATGGCGGCAAAGGAGCACTTTGTGCTTGTTCATGGTGAAGGGCACGGAGCCTGGTGTTGGTTCAAGCTCCGCTGGCTCCTTGAGGGCGCTGGCTACCGTGTTACATGCATTGACCTTGCCGGAGGTGGCGTCGATCCTACTGATCCCAACACAATCCGGTCATTTAAGCAGTATGACAAGCCGCTAATAGTCCTCATTTCAGCCTTGCCAGAGGGGGGAGAAGGTACGTGCATTGTTCTTACTTTTGCCAACGCATTGAATATAAGTAATGATATGTTGCCACAATTTGTAATATCAGTACTGCGGATTGCAGTGTAAATGGTCATAGGGAAAATGTTTTATGCTATTCTGAATAAAAGGTGTATCATATTGCACAAAAGTGGAACCTATTTTAATTAAGTCATAAGCTGTGCTTAAGTTATGATCCTTGGCACTATGCACCTGAGGATATACCTTACAACAGTGTTGTACAAACAAAATTTAGAAATTATGTGACTCCAGCATACATACATAAGGCAGATGGCTAAGGAGCTATTTCAGAACACTGTTGAAAATTGGTGTGCCATGCTAACTCATTTCAGTCCAATTCCAGGTTATTCTAGTCGGGCATGGTGCTGGAGGGCTGAGTGTGATCCATGCAATGCATGAATTCGTTGACAGGATCAGTCAATCATTTTTTGTGGCAGCTACAATGCTACCATTTGGATTTCAAGCTGATGAAGATAAGAAAGATGTAATGTTTTTAAGAATCTATTTGCTCTTTTCGTAAAGCATAGACCTCCTAGCAAATGATAAAAATATAAGCCACCGCACATCAAAGAAACATATACATATAGTGCAAACGTTTAGGTTTTTAATTTTTATTATAAAAACAGAAATGTAATAACTCGTATGAGCAACATAGTTGCAGTAGCTACTAAATTGCATTTGAACAAAAGTAGGGTAATATGTTGGAATTGTCAACCAGGCATAGACACGAAATAGAAAGTTCAGGAAATTTGCTTAGAACTCTAAAACAATTATATGAACTTACCTTAGCTCGTGATGAATTTACTGTGATTAATATTCTGTTATAATACAGTGTATGATTATTACATCCTTTTTTCGTATTAATATGTAACAGGGATTACCAACTTTGCCTGAGAACGAGATTGAGTTGACACTTGGTGCAGGAGCAGATGATCCTCCAACAACCATTGCCTTGAGGCTAGAATTCCAGCGTGATCGTCTATCACAACAAAGCCCTGAAGAGGTATTATATATTTATGTTGTATGAAATGTGCCTTGGGAGAAACATTGAAGCAAGAATAGAAAACATAATCTCACCACACATTATAAACATATATGTTGAGATGTGCTCACCAAAAGCTACCCTCTTTACTAAACTACTGATTATGTAACAAAAATCTAAACATTGTATTACCATAATTCATCGTTAAAGGATATTTATTTATTATTTCCCGTTCCTATTTCTTGAGCACTCATTTCCTGAACTAAACATCTGCTCCAATGAAAGGTGAATAATGATCCAGAGTTTACTTACATACTTATTTTTATCTGATATATAGGAATCAGTACTTGCTTCAATGTTGATGCGTCCGTGGCCTGCAACAGCTATCAGTACAGCAAGCTTCGAAGGAGATGATGAGAGATTGAACCGAATCAAACGAATTTTCATAAAGACGGAGCGTGACCACATGCTGGATCCTCAACAGCAAGATTCCATGATCAAGAAGTGGCCACCGAGTGAGGTTTTGGTCATAGATACAGATCACAGTCCCTTCTTCTCTGCACCAGAACAGCTGTTTAATTTAATTGTCAAATCTCTATGATGCACAAATGCAGAAAGCTACAGACTGGGGTTGCCCAAATTCTTGTAACACTGCCCATAAACAATAATCACCACAAGATTTAGGACCTCAGATTTGTCAAACATGCTTCTCAGTGAATCTTCAAGGCATATCTGCAAAAATGGTATAATGCTGTAAGACTGTAAATAAAACATCGCTCAGCGCAAACACTTACCTGAAGTTTTTTTTTGAACAATTCACTCAAGTCAGAGCCTTTATAATTTCCTTTCCAAAAACTCTTATGTTATACAGAAAAAAAATACGTAAAATATAGATGCTACGTTGGAAGCACGCTTAACTGCGCCAGTGATTGATAACAATATATAGTTTTGGCCAGTCTTTGCTAATTTAACTTAGACCTTTAAAGAGTTCTTATTTTTCTCTTTTTGAGCAACTCAAGAGTTCTTGTTTTCATGAAGTATAAAGTAAGCAAACTTCTGAGATCCCTAAAAGTTCTCAGATGATGAAAACATTTGCACAATAGATTTTCACTTCAATAGGTTTCATAACAGATAATCACCTCATGGCACATAAAGGATCAAACAACAATACGGGACGTGACAAAGAAATCACTTCATTTGTATAAGTATATTGTTGGAATGCAATTCGGTAATTGCATGACAGAGGGAATTTCATTCCAAAGCTCAATATCTACCCTCTCATTTACATGAAAACACAATATTTTTTAGATCCAGAGGCCAGCACATATTATTGTGTCATACTCACACGTGCTTTATAATTTACACACTAAACATTCAACTTTCTAGGACATGATTTGTGGCTTGCAAAAACTTAAAGCATGGACTGTGTCATATACTCTTATAAGTAGGGAGGCAACACATTTTCAAGATTCCAGACTCCTCGAGTGATCTGTAAGTAATTTTAATGTGGATGGTGATTTTCCAAAAAAAGACTGCATAACCGTCATCCATGTGCTCAGTGTTTTTAGGGAAAAGCTGCCAAACAAGGCAGCCTCCTCCAATCACTCCACTCTTCCAAGAGCTCAAAAAGTGCTGTAGACTGTCTCCATGAAAGCTTCACGAAACTTATGGCCAAACTTTCCACGCTTAAGTGATAACCCAAACTCCCCGATCAGAATTGGCATCCCAAGCAAGTTGGCTGCATCATCAATATGTTGTTGCATCCAGGTTTTCACAAACTGCAGGTGACTGTCCTCTTCAGAGTGAGGCAACCTGGAAAAAGGATCTCACTCAGTCATAATAACCAACTCAATCTCATGAAGTGCTTAGATGAAGCATTTATAGCTGGTCAGCTACAAAACTTGCAGTGGAAAGAACATGTGTACATGAGGACTAACCAATTGTCAGAATAAATATGAATAGAAGCCAGATCAATTCCCAGTACACGATGGTTCCTGATAAAATCTGTCCCAATAGTTCCAGAATAAGCATCTGGGTTCACATGCAGAAGTTCTGGAGTTGACGAACCATAAAACCCTTCAACACCAATCTCTAAAAGGTGCACAGGGTCTATAGACTTCACATAAAAAGCCATCTCTTCTATCCATGCCTACAGGAAACTCCAAGTGTTTAAACATCTGTAAGTATAGAAAAAAATGAAAGGAAACAGAACTGTAACAAATAAAAAGCAGAGTAAGGACCTGCAATGTGTCGCCTGATGGATCTGAATGGCAGTGTGGCTCATTAATCAGCTCCCAGGCAAGAATTGTAGGGTCATCCATGTAGGCAACATTTGTGATTGTATTTACTCTTGTCAAAACAGCCTAAGATATGAAAGAACAATGTACATGTGATTGTGATGGTAAGACATGACAGAAGGGTGATGAAACAAAAAAAAAAGTGTCCTAGAAAACAGCTGTTGTTAAGAATTAAGATCACGAAGCTATGAATGATTTTGAGAATGTACATTTTGAGCCATGTAAGCAGAATGCTTACCTTAACAAAAGCTTTGTAGTAGCTCTTGATTGTGGCATCAGAGAAGAAGGCGTCATCTGAAGTAAGATCCAGGCCAGCCTCCTTTCCCCACCTTACATACTGTGGCTTACCGCCGTAATCTTTCCAGTTATTACACAGTGACAGTATCAGCCTCACCTTATGGTTTCTTGCCTCGCTGATCACGAAATCTAATGCCTGTAACAAAAAAAATTGGGCTTCTAAGCTTAGCTGTCACTTAATTAACTAGTGGTACTGTCTAGTACTACTGCACAGATATGAGTCCCTGTTTCAGAGAATCAGAGATACAGAGAATGTAATAGAAACGCAGGACAATGACAATTATAAATGATGTGAACCAAGCATTTCATCAAACAAGCGTCGTGCATGGTACAAGAACGGCGACGGGGCGCGCACCTGAAAGACCTCCTCGTCGTAGGAGAAAGGCTTGAGTTGCAGCGCGCGGTACCCGCCGTCGTTAAAGGCCCAGGTGCGGCACACGTTGAGCCCCGCGCCGGCGGCGTTGGCGAAGGCGGCGGTGACATCGGGGCGTGTGGCGGGGTCGCCCGCGAAGTACATGAGCCAGTAGGTGTTGAAGCCGTGGATGACGAAGGGCCGGCCCGACGCCCACAGCTGCGGGCCCCGGCGCTCCACCGCCGCCCACTCGCCCGGCGGCGGCGGCATGGTGGGAGGAGGCATGCAGGAGGCCGCGAGGAGGACGCAGCGGAGCAGCGACACGCTCGGCGTCGCTCGGAGTCGGAGCGGCGGCGCCGCCACGCGAGGACACGTCGGGGCGCTCACCTCCCCACGCCGATTCCATGACTGACGGGTGGGTCCGGTCAGGCAGGTCAACGGCATCTCGAGGCTTGCTCTTGTTTAGAGGCTGACACGTGGGGCCCACAGCACAGCGGCAGAGAGAAGAGAATCCCCAACCGAACAAAAACGCTATCGTTCTCGTCACGAGTGGCGACAAAGGCGGCGACGGCGCGCATGGCGGCGGCGACGGCGGCGCTCCGGTGCTGCTTTCCCGGATCCTCCGCTGTCGGTGGTGGCTTCGTCAAGCCCAACTCCTCCAGGAGAGGCTGGTGCGCAGCGACCGTGGCGGCGCCGTCGCGGGATTTGGAGCCGGTTTCGCTGGGGCACCGCACCCGTGTCGACTTCCCCATCCTTCACCAGGTCTATCGTGCTGCCTACGCCCGCTTTATCTCCTGCTTTGCTCGGGTTACAATTCATTCAATCTGAAGCCCTTGAGCTCATTTGAGTTCCTGGCTACTCGAACTCTGTGCGTGTAGCAGCTGCACATCGGTTCTGAACTTCTGATTGTTCACAAGCTAGTAACTTTCGATGTGAAAATACAGACATTTTTACATTCTTATTAGAGCAAATCCAGCAGTTGGATTTAGTAGATTTGAATGGCTACCACTACCATAAGGTTCTTTTGGAGAATCAGTGTCATACTGCTGAGACATGATGTGCAAATTAGCCTTACTGTCTGTTGGATACTAGTAGCTTCTAAGTAACATTTTAGTTGGGAGACTCTGATTTCATTTTTACTGTTGGAACTTGCAGGAATTCGATGGTACCAAATTAGTTTACTTCGACAACGGTGCAACATCACAGAAACCTTATAGTGTGATGAAAACATTAGATGAGTACTACCGATCGTACAATTCGAATGTTCATCGTGGTATTCATGCACTCAGGTAGCATATACAATTGTATGTTATTTCTCCATGACGTGTGTCTAAACTATAAGTCCATGTAAATGCCAACTTGGAATGCACATCTACTGAGCAGGACTTGCTCTGTTTTTTTTTTTCACTTCATTCTGTTAAGATTTTGTTGTCGTTGTTGTTGATTTTGCTATGCTCTTCTGTGTGCATTTCTAAGTGTTGATTCTATAATATTTAATGATCAACTGACGCACTATCCATGGAAAAATAGATAGTCGGTTCATGGTGTTCTTTGGCCCATGTGCATCAGTTCCTTCATTTGTTTGATTTTTGGGTGTTTACACTGCTACAAATATATGTGTACACGGTACGCATGTTATAAGTAAACTGACATGCCGATTCCTTTGGCACCAGCGCGAAGGCTACTCATGCATATGAGGATGCAAGAAGAAAAGTTGCAAATTTTGTCAACGCCGCTGATAGCAGAGAGATTATTTTCACTCGAAATGCTACTGAAGCTATCAATCTGGTAGCCTACTCATGGGGACTATCTAACTTGAAAGAAGGAGATGAAGTGAGGCTTCTATCTTGTTCCTGCTGTTACATTATGGTTTATCTAGTTTACTGTACCTGGCTACCTGCTGTTTATGATCCTAACTTCCTATATTAATTCATGCAACTGTAAAAGTTGTGCAAAAATCATAATTGTAACAACAACATTAAATAAATAAAATTTAAAAAGTACCACTCATTCCTTTGTAGTATGTTTGTTAGTAAAGTGCCCATCTAATGACTGCTAGAGAGCAATGCTGGTTTGCGAATCACAAATTTACCAAGTAGCATGACCTAGTATTTATTCTTGGAAAACATGCAATATTTTGTATATTCTTGATAAGAACCTTTTGCCCCCTATTTTCTTGGCCAGATTGTCCTTACAGTTGCGGAGCATCATAGTGCTATCGTTCCATGGCAAATTGTTTCCCAGAAGACTGGTGCCACCTTAAAGTATGTTGGATTGAATAAAGAAAATGCCCCAGACATTGAGCAATTAAAAGGGCTTCTGTCGAACAGGACAAAGATAGTTGTTGTTCATCATGTCGCAAATGTTCTAGGTAAGCTAATGCCTTATTTGAAAGGTTCTTAAAGGTCATGATAATTATACTGTAACTTATTCTTTGCGAAAAGCTATTAATATATTGGTATTAATGACATAATTGTTAATCACATAGCTGTGTTGGAACTTTATATGAAAATTTGTAATTTCTTTCATACGCAATGAGGCTGAAAGTAAATATGCAACTGATGTTATTCCAATCAATTATCTTAAAGCTACAATTTCTGAGCTTCATTCAACTACATTCCTTCATGGTTTTCAGGTTCTATGCTTCCTATCGAGGAGATTGTAACATGGTCAAACAAAGTTGGAGCTAAGGTCCTTGTAGATGCTTGCCAAAGTGTTCCCCATATGCCAGTTGATGTTCAGAAACTTGGTGCAGACTTTCTTGTTGCATCCTCTCATAAGGTTTTTTTTTTTTATTAACTCTCTGTTATAAATTAATTTCTAGTCATGTTGGGATACACAACAATTGACATTCACAAATTATGGGCTAAACTTCTCAGATGTGTGGCCCTACAGGCGTTGGATTTTTGCATGGTAAATTTGAGATTTTGTCATCTATGGAGCCTTTCTTAGGTAAGCTACTGCAAGGTGAAATGATTTGTTCACTCTCTACCCGAGGATAAAATCTGTAGCTAAATCTACAGCATTGGGTAAGGCTCAGTTTCCTGTTTGCATTTTACTTAGGCTTGTATGCGATTTTGCTGCAGGTGGTGGCGAAATGATTGCAGATGTATTCCAAGACAAATCCACATATGCTGAGCCTCCCTCTAGGTGAGGAACTCCTTGCTTTGATCTTTCAAGATCTGTCGTTGGGTGCTATCATATGTCTTGATGAAAGTCGTACAATGTATGGAGTATCAAGTGATAGAAAAGATACTAGACAACATGGCACACCTTTTTAGAAGTTAATAATCAAACATTGATTCTGCTTTTGTCTGCAGCTATTTTTCTGATGTGGAATTTCAGAATTTGACTATTTCCTTGAATACCCATGGTTAACCTTTACCAAAATTATTAACAGGCCACACATCACTCTTATTAGGGGAAAGTGTATCCAGGACATTAATAGAATTGGATCTGTCAGTAGGACACTGTTAAATTTCCTTTTCTGTATTACCCTATCCCAGACAAAAGAGTGGTTTTCTTATAATGTTCTTGATGGTTTTGGAAAGATTTGAGGCTGGAACTCCTGCAATTGGAGAAGCTATAGGATTGGGAGCAGCCATTGATTATTTATCAGGCATTGGCATGGAGCAGATCCACGAATATGAGGTCAATATAAGATCTATCTTGGTCCTAGAAAGAGCAATTCTTGTGATAACATTTTCACTCCTTTTAATTTTTGCTGTCCAGAAAGAGTTGGAGACATATCTCTCTCGAAAGCCTATCTTGGTCCTAGAAAGAGCAATTCTTGTGATAACATTTTTCACTCCTTTTAATTTTTGCTGTCCAGAAAGAGTTGGGGACATATCTCTACGAAAGCCTTCTTTCTGTTCCAAATGTCCAGATATATGGTCCAGCACCTTCCCAAAACTGTTCACCGTGCTGCGTTGTGTTCTTTCAATGTTGAAAATGTTCATCCGACAGATATTGCAGAAATTCTTGATCAGGTATGCTCTAGTTGTGTACTTTCTCATTCTTGCTCTGAGCTTCATTATTCAGATTGCATAACAGGAGTACAGGACTTCTCTGGTAAATTTATAACTCCACTCTGTCTCCGTTCCTGTTGCATATTACTATCTTTCTATGTGTCTGCTCTTGCTCTTCTGCATTGCCTAGCTTTTCAATGCAATTCGAGAGTAGATCAAATTTTAACATTCTAAATTGGTCACAAGGAGAAATTGCAACTTACAGCATCCATCGGTGGCTTTTATATGTACTTATTATAATTTATTTTCTTTAATAACACAGTTGAGTGCTGTGATGGTAGCTGGTTCTTACATTAGCATCTTCTATGCAATGATCTGTGTACCAGATGATAAATTGATGGCCTTCCACCACCTATATAGTTTTGTTGTGGCTTAATTGTCTATGTAATTCAACTATTAGAGCTTAAAACTTTACACAGTTTTTATTTGAAATCTGTTGCAACGGACGAGCAATGGTGTTTCATATCATGTTGTTTGTCTCATTTTGTGTTATCTAGTTGACTTGTCCTTACCAAACTAAATGATTCAAGTAAATTATTTATTATATAGTATATGATGCTTCTGCTTACTTTCCTTAAACATATCTTCATCAAATACTGATTTGCTGACCCTTTTGTTTCAGCATGGAGTAGCAATTCGATCAGGGCATCATTGTGCACAGATTTTGCATAGGACCCTTGGTATCACTGCAAGTGCTCGTGCAAGTCTTCACTTCTACAATACAAAAAGCGAGGTGGATACCTTCATCGATGCGCTTAAATCCAGTATTGATTTCCTCACGACTCAATACTAGTGTGATTTGATTAGTACTCTGAAGTTCCCCTTTATTGGCAGTTTCATCACTCTCATTTGAGCTATTGTACAAAAAACGTATACATATATTTGGTACAAAGGAAACATCCAGAGTGTACATCTTCTCAAACTGTTCTTCCTTATTTGTCTGCTCTTGTTAAACGAAGTATGGGATATCTTATCCGCATGAGAAGTCTTAGGTCACTGTTATGCAGTAAAATACTGTGTTATACTTGTTTCCTGCACTTGACAACTTGCCATAAACTATTATCTAGCTACTGAGCAGTCTTTTCTGCCACGATGATGAAATGTGTGATAACTAGTGATGTACATGAAACGTGTGAGTACTATATCCGTCTGAGTATTGTATGGCAGATTATTTTACCTTGTTCTGGATATGCGATCCTGTTTTTGCAGCCTGTTTTGTTCATAAGGTGCTGAGGTGCCGAATTTGGGGTTCGGTGCAGAGCAGAGCAGATAGGTTGGTTGACAATCGTTTGCTGTTGGTTTCTTTTTGCATTAGTATAAGGAGTAGATGGATGTTTTGTTCGCTTAGCTTTTTGGTGTTGCAACTAAGAGAATCGGAATCCATACTGGCAACACAAGTCCACTGTTTAAGACAAAACGGACAGATCATAGTGCTATAGTGCTGCTCCTTCCTTTTGCCTGGGTTCCATGCTTGCACTGAATCATTTCGGTGTTGCTTTTCACATGACTGGGTCGAGTTTGAGCATACATCCACAAGGCTAAACAAGTGCAAGCAGATGGTGCACAATTGGTTCATTTCATTTCATTTCAAAAAGATTGTGCACAATTGTAGCAGGGTTTTGGGGACCCGAGCTTCAGAGTGTCGAAAACGAGCAGCATACACCAAGATGGGGCGACAGTGAACTATGGGCTCAATGATTTGTACTAGTATATAATCTGACTGTCAGTAGTGATGTGTACAACTAACTACTAGGTTATTGGTACCTCGGTGAACATAGCTAATTATACGAGAACAAAGCTGTCATCTTCAAATTGACACGCTTGTACTCACGATCTCTTTACTCTGTTGTGAGATTCAGCCAATAGTTTGAACTGATCACTGAAGTTGAAACAACCGATCAATGTTGTTCGACACTGGCGAGGCATCAAAGGCATTTGCTGAATCACTGAAATTTATTTACAACCATCTTTTTGCAAAGGCAACAAATGATCAGATGATCAAAACAAGTCGTCATTTCTGCATCCAAGATAAAGAAGTAACAAATGCAAGCATTTCTGCATGATTTCTCACAGCAGGAATTAAAACAATGCGCTCTCGTCCGAAAACAATCCATCATCAGATGATCAAAACTGAATTGCTAACTCAGTCACTAAACCGCACCAAAAGAACAAGATTTTGATTTCGAATTCTATTTGGATTCTAACTTATACTATGAACAGAAAATTCCTCACCAGCGTCGCCATTTTCAGAGGGCAAAATTGGTGTGTCAGAGAGGGTCGAAGAGGTGATCGAGGTCGCCCAGATCGCCGAACTCCTCCTCTTCCCACTGGCCCCGCTTCGTCGCCGCGGGGGCAGGCCGAAGTCCAGGAGCTCCATCGGGCCGCCGCCCCCCCCCGAACCACGGAGGCAGCGGCGGGGGCACCCCGGTGACCTCGTCGTCGCCACCGCCTCCGCCGCCGCCGGCGTCGACCACCGTGGATGCCGAGGAGGTCTCGGCCTCTGGGGCCGGGGCCGGGGACGGAGTGGGAGGAGGCGCCGCATGGAAGAGGGAAGGCACCGGAGAGACGGCGGCGGCGGTGGCGGCGGGGAAGGGGAGGAGGGGAAGTTGGTGACGGCGTGGCGTCCGCGGATGCGTAGCGCGGCGGCGTCGTAGACGGCGGCGGCCTCCTCGGCGGTTGCGAAGGTGCCGAGCCATCGGCGCTTCCCGTTGAGCCCCGGGTCGCGGATCTCCGCCGCGTACCTGCCCCACGGCCGCCGCCGCACGCCGCGGAACGGCCGGTCGCCGCCGCCGCCGGAGTCGGCGGAGGAGGCGCGGGAAAGGCGGTTCCTTTTGGGGGCAGGAGCGGGGACCGGGGACGAGGGGAGCGGTCGCGGCGGCTGGTCGATCTGGTTGAGGAGGAGGTGGCGCTGGTTGCCGTGGCATTCGTCGGCGGAGTCGGAATCCGTGGCGTCGGAATCGGCGAAGCGGACGCGGACCACACGGCCCCCCGCGGCGTGGCGCGGGCGGAGGTGGTGCTGCTGCTGGTCATCCATGGCGAGATCGCGCGGGTGGAGGTGGAGGCGGAGGTGGCCTGGTGGGTGTGGGTGGGTCGTCGGAGAGCGCGTGGTTTTGGGAGGGTTTTTTTGGAGGAGACGAGACGACGGGGAAAGGGGAGGAGAGGAAGAAGGGATCTGTTTGTCAGGTGCATTGACACTGACATGTGGGGCCCGTTAGAGCTGGGGCCCGGTTGTCAGCCACCTGGTGCGATACGGTGAGGGAGCCAGCCCTGATCCTGGACGGCCTGGACTGGAGTAGGCTCGCGCCACGTGTCCAATAATCTTTTATACAAATCTTTCTTAAATAGTTTTTTCTTTTTGACAAGATCTTTCTTAAAAAGTTCAAATGGCCTTCTTTTTAGTAGAGAGAGTAAAAAGTTGAGAGTCGTCATCTTGATCTTTGCCACGACTCATGGCAGCGAAGAGAGAGAGGTGTTGAGGTGGAGAGTGGACTACCAAGGGAGAGGGAGAGTGGGCAGGAGAAGATTAAGGGGGTGTTTGATTGGGGTGACTAAAATTAGTCACTCCCGACTAAAAATTAGTCAAGAAAAAGATAATATTTTATTTATTTTGTAACTTTTTAGTCACCCTTGTTTGGGGTTTAATGACTAAAAAGTGATTAAAATAGGGATGACTAGGTCTAAATGTTGCTACGTTCTTTCCATGCATGATGTGGCTTGCTAGTTCACAAAAATGACATTTTTCTGCCTCATCCCTTTCTTCATCATCCTTAAAGTTGTTCTCGCTCACAAGTCGGCTCGAGCTGTATCCTGTGCCCACCATCAATCTCTTCTTTGACGTGGCATGACATACGAATCGCCATCAAAAGCGCGCATCCAAGATATAAAAGCAAATATTTTTATAGTTTTCATTGAACTTCCAACTTAGTCCAGTTCATCCCTCTGATGATCGAGGCGTGACATGTATAAGAATCACCATTATTAAAACCATCCAATATGAAAAAAACAAATGATATTTGAAAGTTATTTTTTACTGCAATGATTTTTGAAAGTTGTGGGAGGTATTAATTTTGTGGTTCAGGGAGGAAGATATATATATATATATATATATATATATAGGGTGAGGTTTTTTTCTACTCCCGGAGTAGTTACTCCCACTAGCTTATTGGATATATGATCACTATCAAGATCCGTTAAGTGCTTCTACAGGCGTTGCATGCAAGGCCCGTAGACTTTGCATGTCCTTATTCTGCGGCGTGAGTTCGTTAGCTTCGGCTTCTTTTTAAATAATGTGGACACTATATATTAAACAAGTGGATTAAACGTATATGCTTTTGTGTTAATAAAGTATGGACGTACACATTGATAAGAAAATGAGTATATTTGTATTCTTGTACTTGAGAGTATATCCATATACTCAGGAGATTATTTTAGTATATCCACATACGTTTTTTTTTGAGTACGTTGGGAGTATATCCATATACTTATGAATTTTTTTAGTATATGCATATACTTTGGGAGTATCCATATACCCTGACTGTTGTACATACCTCATATTATGGATTACTCACTACTTCCAATATAATAGTGTGACCAAATGCTACATACGTATGGTACACAACTACCGCTTAATATATGTATTTTTTAGTTGAAACTATATATTTCCAAGAGTATCGGTACATACTTCTTAATTAGGCCGTATATGTACATACAATCTTTTGAAAAGGAGTACATAGATATACCAGAATTGATACTTTAACCTAAAAAAATGGATTGATGCTATTGTAATCTAAAAAAAGTATCCAGTAGTATTACAATATTGAAAAGTATCAATTGATACTTTAATCTAAAAAAGGTATCCGAAGATACTTAGATCTAAAAAATTTGTCAATTGACACTTAGATAAATCATCTGTAAAAAAATAACCCAGGGATCTCGTCATGCTCTCGACCACCATCCTCAGCTGGTTTCCGTGATGATTACGCTAATTGGAAAGTGGCCGCACACCCTCTTAATGATCCAAAAAGAAAAGAATCATAAAGAATTCAATGTCGCCATTAGATCAGGCGCGTACATCATGCCTGCGGAAGGAAAAAAAAGACTGTAGATTTGATTTAAGAGGAAATGTGGTAGCAACGAGATCATGGAATCAACCACCTCCGGATCCACAATGCAAGGTGCAAGAACATTAGATTGGAATAAACAAATCTATCATTAGATTAAGGATCGGAACTGTACTGGCGTAAAAACAAAAGATGAGAACGATATATATACCTGGATGCCATCGACGGGATGCTGGCGAAGCCAGCGAATTCGAAACCGCCGCCGCCGCCGAATAGTACCCTGACCCCTGCTCCCTGCCCCGTACTACTAAACATTCTTATATATAGGTGGATTAACGGAACGGGTCAGCCTTTTTTTAACCCGCAAGGCAACCTGCCGTACCCACACGGTGAAACCCATGCGCGCAAGTGTGTTTACGTGAGGTTAGGAGGGAGTAGCTACTCCTAGGAGTAGAAAAGATTTTTCATATATATATATATATGGCTGCGCTAAGTAGTACCCAGTTTACTGATTATTAAACAGTACCCGAGCGCAACCCCTGGCCAGCCCGAGCGGAGGCCCCCGCGCAGCATGCTGACTCCCATCCGAATACGTGTGCAGGTCTCATCCACACGTTCGTATCCCTGGCCATTTTTTTTTCTTTTTTTTTCTTTTTTGCTGACCGATTTTGTTCCTTTTTTTTCTTTTTGCTGACCGATTTTTTCCCCTTTTTTTCTTTTCTCTGACCGACTTTTTCATTCGCGTGATCAGATGTGGCCGATTTTTTTTCCCTTTTTTTCTTTTATTTACTGGGTTTTTTTTCCTTTTTTCCTGTCTGACCATTTTTTTTCCTTTTTTTCACCACGTAGTCGGTTTCCTTTTAGCCTTGGCGATGTTTTACATGGACAGGTGAACGTCCAAGAAACATGGGGTTTCATGTATTGTTTTCTTATTCTTGGAAGATAGATTTTATTTCATATTGAAATAGGTGAGGCAACAAAAGAAAGTCTCAACATAAAGACGTATTCCACTCATATGAAATTATTTTTGACTACTT
Organism: Hyparrhenia diplandra; assembly: GCA_015847255.1. Taxonomy (NCBI): domain Eukaryota; kingdom Viridiplantae; phylum Streptophyta; class Magnoliopsida; order Poales; family Poaceae; genus Hyparrhenia; species Hyparrhenia diplandra. The sequence goes on along the minus strand of JADLZK010000908.1, from coordinate 253,339 downwards.
AACCAATAAGGTTAGAAGGAATAGTTAAAATTTACAATTTCAGGACAACATGGTACATGATCGAGATCAAATATTACCTAACCAACACTACATATATGCATATGAAAGAAATATAAAAGCAGAGCAAGAGGTACCGGCAGCCTTCATATTTGGGCCAGAGCCATTAGAAAGATGCAAAAGTCTCCCCACCCAACCCCCAGCAGAGGACTGTAAAAACCCGATGTTCAATGGTAGTAGATAGTCCAAAGGTTGCCCTAACCTAATGCAATGTTATGCAACCAAAGAGCTAGATGATGTAATTCAGATATGTGAAGTCCATCGAAATATTCTCACGAACTACTCGAGAAGAAGAGTATTCCTTTTGAGTGACATCTTGACTCGCATTAAATCCCAGCTCCCTGTCTCATTTACATTACCTAGAGGTTTGCTTCCTCTCTAGCTAATTGTGAATGGGAAGCACATCAGACAAACCCCATTAGCAAGTTCAGACCCCTCCTGGCCTCCTCAATGGCATGGTGATTATACCATTGATCTTGATCCACCAATTACTAAACACTTTGCTAACATTACTACTATAATATGTCCTGTTTTAGGGATTTAAATTTAAAAGATGGTATTCCCAAAGAGCTATACTTTGCAAGCATCAACGGAGCTGGTCTAGCACGGTGACTAATTTTCAAGTAGCTTCATTTGTGACCAACCCGACGATCTTGTCTACAAAATTTCATCAGAAAAATACCATAGAACATCTATAAATGATAACAGGTTCTAAGACGTCCATGTGGATATTCCAAGAACAAAACAATATTATATATTAGTTTATTGGTTGGGATGGGATCAAAAGAAGATAGGGAAAAGGACACTATATGTCTCCCCGTCATACCTTCTCAAAGACATTATAATCTCATAATCAATAGTTATCATAGTTATTTAATTTGGTTTCTATCTTACAAAATCGAAACGACCATAGCACATTCAAAACAAGAAAAAAAAAATCAAAGGTTGCTGCAAGAGATAGAAAGGAAGATTCAATTGACGACAACAAAACAAAATTACCAGCACACACACTTCTAACCTATATAAACTTGTATTGATGAGTGAAATCAATCAAGCGTGTATTCGTCTACATTATCCAATTCTTACAGTCTCAACTGGCCATCACCCCTTCTCATTCAGAATTTGAATGTTCATGGCCATCGTGCGTCACTACAAAAAAACGGCCAAACAATCACAAGTCGGTTTGGTTGACAGGGTTAAAAAATATAAGCTGAATAAATGAAGTCTCTAATACATAAAAGCCTTGGATAGCTAGATTTCAATCAACTTGACCCAACTCTAGATGCGGTGGTGATCAAGTTCAGGTCTTAATTTGCAATGGTTATGCATCGACCATCGAGCAAAGAAGAGAGACTAACCGCCAGCCGGCACTAGTAACGGTTAAGGTCTTTACATTAATTAGTTCGTGCTCTGATTTTTCTTTACTTTCTTTCTTTTTTCTTTCTTGTAAATAGCATTTCCTCTTTTATTTAATATATAACTAGCGAGGGGACTGCCCCTACGGTCTTTTGAAAAAAATATGATTCAATAGCCATCTTTGAAATGCTTGAAGTCAAGAAATGGTGTGGTCGGCATCGGTGATGGAACTCCATGAATCATTGAATCCTATTACTGGCCAGTATCCCATGCACCTGCTCATGCTGCAACAACCAACATCCTTGCTCCCGATGTCCATGGATCCCGTTGGGAAGTCGTCGAGTTTTTCGCGACAAACAAGTCAATCTGCACTAAACATAAGCTAATTGGGGAAGTCGAGTACATTGATCATAGAAGCTAGTAAGTAGCGATTTGGATTACTATAACCATAGCAATCTAACTCAATCATGGTCCAAAAAACTTGAATCTAAAATTCAAATACGGTTGACGGCAATCGGTTCATTAATTAATGGACCACGATGATTCAAATACAGTTGACGGCAATCAGTTCATTAATTAATGGACACAATGATTGCAGACTTTGAATCGAAGGAGATGATTTTGCAACAGCCAATCCATCTACGTGGTCCAGAAATTTGGCATGTATCCTACTTGTACAAGATGTCCCGTGCGATCACAAAAACTAGGCAAAATGGTAGTAAAAAGTGAATTTTGTGAACCATAAAAACCACAATTATTTGCAAGCATATCATCCTAATAGGATAAATGGCACGTGTGATTACAAAAACATCAGATATGTGCTTGAAAGCATCGAGTTGGTTTTCTACTAATGATTGTGTGTGAATCGGCCTAATGACACAAAAGAAGCTCGACTATTTTCCATCAGAATTCTATAGAAATCTAGATCCACATATTCATGAAAAAAGTATTTGCTGAAAATAGCTAAACTCACATCATCGGTGAACAAGCAAAATTTGTAGATTAGGAACATAAAAATTTAATAAGAAGAAAAATCCTTGATCATCAATTAAATTCACATGCCTGTTTGCAGCATGAGACCTTCCAATAAAATAATACCAAAATATTAAGCACCATGAACTTACCCCTTTATTTAACTAGTATGTGTTTATATGTTGCAGCTTGCATGTGAACAATCAAGTTTATGTCAATTAGTTAGCATGACTAGCATATTTAATGATCATTGCTCATGTGGCCAAATGGCTCATTGTCGCAGGGCTGCTCGCTGAAGATCCTCTGACAGAGAAAGGGTCTCCCATCTGCACACATATGCAAATTAGTAGTGGGAATAGTTTTTTCAGTAATGCTTGCTGGACAATCTAGCATCGGCATAATTTGCTTGTCACAGATAATTAAGTATGTGAATGGGAAAAATCCCATTACCTTCTAAAATATGGAGTTATGGACAGAAAATAGTGACACCAAAAAAGTTCATCGAGAGATCCTCATATTTCGCGAGAATAGTTTCCCTAAAGATCCTTAATCAAATCTATGTCATACCATATAAAAAAAAACACGTGCCTGGAGCATGATAACAGAGAAAGAATCAAGGATCAAACCTCTAAGCTGCCCGCCTCTTCCAATCCAGTAGACAGACCCTTGAAAAGCAAGAGCACATTTGATGCATTCTGGTTTGGCTATGTGTGGATTATTTAACCTAGACACCTTCAAATCAGTTGTGCATGTTCATGGATTGCATGTCTTGCATGGGTCCTAACAATGGCAAGATGCATGCGTGTGAGATGGTTTAACTTCGTAAAAATCAAACAAAATCTTCCCTCTCCATTTATCAAACGAACCTTCATAAACAAATCATGTGAGACTGATATGTCCCGCAAAGATGGACATCATCATACATCGTTAGAATGAATTGCATGTCTATTGCCTCCCTCCATGGATCCTACACACGCCATGCAATTTTAATGTCAGGTAATAATATGTGAGAAAATCACAACGCTCCCTCCACAGATCTAGCCAATATTTCAGAAAAATTAAAATAAATCATGCGCAGATGATGATACCTACGATGAGGGGTGACAATGCCAAGGCCAGTAAAGTCCCTCTTGCCCGCTGCTTGTAATCGAAAGTCAAAAGACGAGAAAAAGGTCCGGCTCCTCTTCAATTCTCACTAACCTGTAGTAATCTGTGAACCATAAATATAAATAAGGTATATCTAAATAAGCTAAACAATCTGCAGGCTCATTTCATGCAACAAGGAAAAAAAAAGGAGAGAATAAAGTACCCAAGGAAGCAGAGCACAAAATCTGATTTTGATTGCGGATGAGATCATGCCATCGGTGGCAAGTCCGAGCAGTTAATGTTGCTTGCGGCGGTGTTGTTTTGTAACAGCCTCGCCTTTCGCCGCCTCCATAGGTACGCCATTCAGGCGCTTCCAAATCCAGCACGCTTAAATGTACATATTTACTAAATTATGGAAATATTCATTAGTTATCACAATCAGAAATTAGGCAATGCTAGGTCATTGAGCATGGAAAGAGCATCGAATTGACGTTGCATTGTGTAAAAACACCACCTCGCCTGACTAGTTGATATCAATAATGGAATACGTAGTTGATATGGAACAATGGAATACAAAAACAAAGATGCACGAGAAAGTGATTTAAGGAGGATAAAGGGTACCTGACGGACAGAATTGGGTTGAGTCGGTGAAGATTGGGCCTTGAGCAAAGACCGGTTGACGGAATTGGGCTGAGTCGGCGATGGGTGTGTTGAGGAGCGGTGCCGGTGATGGGATAGTTCGGGGATAGGGGCCGGCGGGCCGAGGCCTTGAGGAGCAGCACCGGCGGCGTGGGTTGAGAAGGGTCGACGGCGTGCGGACGGCGTAATGAGGACGGCCGGACGGGGGGGGGGGTGGTGAGGAGGGAGGGGATTGAGGGCGACACCGGACACACGGGAGATACAACGAAGCCGCGGCGGGCGGGAGAAACCGCCGCGCCCAGCGCCGCACTCCGGCGCGACCACCAAGCCGCCCGTACACTCACGGCCCGACGACGACGCGCCCGCAGCGACACCGACGGGTCGCCGCCCGGGGCTGCAAAGGCGTCGGAGGTCGCGGAACCGGGCTTGGAGGCGGGTCGGCGATCCGGGGCGGGGTGGGGGCGTCGGCGAGCTGCGCTCGTCTTGCGGTGAGCTGGGTGAAACCCGGCGTCTCTACCCCGATCCGGAAATTAAATTAAAACCGAAAAAAATGGATGCGGATAAAATGAAACCGGCCGCGGGGTGGCTTCGGTGCGGTGATTTGGGCTTCGGGGTGGGAGTGGTCGGCTCGGTGTGTCGGGCTCGAGTAGCCGGTGCGTTGGGTTGGCTCGGGTAGTGATTAATAATCACTACCCAAGGTAATATATAGAATACCTATATATATATATATATATATATATATATATATATATATATATATATATATATATATATATATATATATATATATATATATATATATATATATATATATATATATATATTATCCTCACACTCGGCTCTCTATGGCCTTGTATTGAATGAATGAAGCTCAGCTAAATCGTGAGCACATAGACACGATACAAACTCGGGAGGGGGTCATACCAAAACGATATTGACCCGGGTCCCAACTCCAACCAGCAAGAGCAAGCTCATGCGCACAACTATTACAAGTTCGTGGAATATGAAACACAGACAAGGAATGGAAACCGTGACAGTCATGAGAGGTAAATGAATTACACTTTGTTTTTTTTTTTTTTTTTTTTGAGAATTATGAATTACACTTTGTTTTAAGAGGACAGTGGAAAGAATATGGGCCGGGCTACACATGCCACAACCGGCCCAAACTTAACCTGTGTTTAGTTGTGCGATCGAGACGCGATCCAGGCTTCGATCCCACCATCGTATTATTGTTCCCTAAAAATACCATTATTTTATTTTATTCTATTTTATTTATATTTGCAAGGAAGAAATTAACAAAACTTGGCATAACTTCCTTCCTTCAAACCAAAATTGATGTTTCCGCACAACTTTTCCCACTTATTATCAATTGCAAATTCGTCGTCGAGCTTTTTTGACTATCTTGAAGAAGGAAAAAGTCTGAATTCCCTCCCCCAACTATCACGAAAAGTTCATTTTTCCTCCCTCAACGTCAAAACCGGATAAATCACCTCCCTCAACTTTTCAAACCATGCAAATTACCTCCCTCGGCGGTTTAGAGGGTGGTATTGCTACTGATAACAGCGGTTTGCCTTTTTCTCTTTAAAAAAATTCCGGTAATACTTATGGAAAGTCATGTCACATCACCATGGGTATTGGTCTCTTGACCTTTGCAGTCTCCGGGTCATCCCTTCTTGACATGTTGGCTTTGATGAAACTCAATTTCCATTCCTAACTGATGGCTTTCAGGCCAAGCCGACAATAGTGAGACAGTCTACAGTAACTGAATCGCATGTCATCATTCAGTTACCTGCTGCCCCGATTCCAATTCAGACCTCTGCCTCGAGCGCTTTAAATGACTTTTTTCAACGATAATATCCATATTCTGACGGTTGAACCTGGTTTAAAACAAGTCTAAATTTGTCATGCATGGTCCTTATTTATAGCTGCTGCCTGTCTAATCTCCTTTTTCCATCTTTAATATTTTCTAGTGATGGTATAATACACGTACAAACTATATTTGCCATGGTCCTTATTTTCTTTCTCCGTTGCAAACTTATGAGTTCACAAAAATACACTATATTATATAAGCACAAGTAAATGAGGTTCTGTGCACTCTGAGTACTAATAGTATAATGCCCGTGCTAACGCCACGGTATTGTTCTTGAAATTTGTTAGTTTAAATTCGGTTTTTGTACAACATTGGTATTTCCTTGTGTATAGCTCCGCACGTATTAGTTTCTGATTGGCTGGATTAGAATACCAATCTAGCCTCATGGACTCATCTTTATGTACATATTGACAGCCCACTGTTGAAAAAGACGTCCTCCAAATAATATAATGTTGATTAACCCCCGTCTGACTTGCATTTTGAAGAAGTAGTAATGTCGTGCGGTTACATATCTTATGGAGTGTGCTTCATCTTCAGCCGCACCTAGGTTCTCCCCTTCTTGGTTGTCATTATCCCCGTCTTCCGGTTGATCCATACGATTATTATTATCAGCTGCAATTTGAAAAAAAGATTAGATAATGTTATATCATAGTATTTTAGTAGGATTTTTCTTTTTACCTTGACCATCATCTGTATTGGCATCACCCATGCTTCGGACATTATTAGATGAGGGGGGGTATCTGTAATTCCAGTAAACATATTAGAATATATTATAATGAAATGTGGCATACAATAAGGTAGGAGAATAATACCTTGGTGACCACCAGTAGAGCGTTGTCCCATGTAACTAACATTAGCAGACGCCGGGTCGCGCAAATGGTGGAATGGCGGATCCCCGCTAAACGGCATGAACTTGTTCCATCCCGTTTCCCCTAGTGGGTTATACATAGGATAACCTAATGGGTCATAACAGCCATGGTATGGTCGGGCATACTGCGGACGACAATCCGTCCTTCCATATACAACCACACTTCTGTCGAAACTTCTCTCCGGATCGTTCCCTTGTTGTTTGTGCCACAAGGAGAGCTAGCTACCAAAGCAAGCAGCCCCAGAATCCCTAACCAATATTGTGGTGCTGACCTGACTCATCGGTAGCCGGGCGTTGGACCGATTAAGGGCGTCTCATGTGCCTCTACGTTGTGGCACAAAGGCATCATTCCTGTGCAACCAATCGAGGAAAGAATCGTCCTGGGCCATCATTTTCCATTATTGTCGATAATCCACTTTCAAAAACCAGATCTTCACATATGAACATGACTTTAGGAGCATGATATACATTACTATGTAGAAGAAATGCATTATAATACACGTATTTGTCACCTGTTGGCGCGGTTGCTGGAAGTATGTTTTCATCAATGCCTTGACTGGCAAGAGGTGTCGTGCTGTTACTTTGCGAGTCAATCTTCTTCCGTGCTCGATATTGAGCTCGATACTCACAGTCTCTCCTTCTGATCGCTTCTAACTGCTTGAAGGTCATATCAGCTCTCCTCTTTCGTTGTTGCGCGCTCATTCCGCCCATGGAAACACCTATAGACAATTATATTATTTTTATAGTAGAGATAATAAATTCATTCATCCACATATTATATACATGAAGTTACCTTCGGACCGCGGATAGTACAATGACTATTATGTTTGCGGTGCCATTGCCATCCCCGTGTTTTCCACATCTGTAGTTGGTTGTATATTCTCCTTATTATTCAATATACTTGATGAGCTTTCGTATCTCACCATGTGTTGTTCCTGCCCGTTGTTGTGTCAGACTCACGGTGACTTTTTAAATAGCTCGGCAAAATATATACAAGTATAAATCATAAATTATACCGGATGTAGTCAAAGCAAAAAGAAGTGCTATTGTTTTTCTGATTCGGCCTTCTTTCTTGCCCGTTCATTGGCGTTGGTATTCACATTGTTTCCTCCTCTCTTCCTCCCTTTGTTCTTCGCTCATTTCAGATCGCGCATCCGTTGCTGCCGGTTCCTTGCTGCAAGTCCGATTGCAAGTTCTGTTAGACGTTCGTTTGGGCATGCAAAGGGAATGAATTATACACCACCATATTGCTATATACGCAGTTTTAGGACGTACCTGTGAGATTGGTTATATCGCCTAGAGCATTTTGAGTATCTCTTGGCGTCGACATTGTGGTAGAATTGACGTGTAGAAGCAATCAAAGAACTTGCATCTAGAAGGTGGTGCTATTTAAAGTAGAGATAGGAACAGAACCTATCTTACTCGGTCACCCGGCCAAGGCCACCCAAGGCGAAGTCCTTGTATTGAAATCAATCTAGAAAACCTGTACATATTTGAGATGAACATCGACAGTACTTGCCCTATGCAATGGGTATCAAAATAAATGATGCTGAATGAGTGAGGGCTATCATATATGATTTATTTCAGGTAGACGAAATCATGGATCCTGAAATTCTAATACTAATCCTGAAATTTCAGGTAGTCAACAATGATTTGGCCTATCCAATTTAACGGTGACAGATGGTTGATAGAACTATATGCAATCAAGACTGTCCTTAAAAAAACGGCCAGAAAACATATCGATGTCATCATGATGTCATGCATGGAGCTAGCAACAATGACGTCAAAGCAAGCTAGGAAGGAGGCCATAGCCGGCGTGCTGTTCATGCATCCAGTGAAAGATAGCTTCGACGTATTTGAGATGAGCATCGACAGTACCTGACCTATGCAATGTGTATCAAAATAAATGATACGTAGTAAGTAATCTACCATTGCTCGTTTACCAGACAAACCCGATCTGCATGGCTCGTATGATTAACTGCACATGGTGCTAATAAGGACGTGTGCATGTGCGAGGTATTGCTGCGGCGTCTGGCCGCCGGAGTCGTCGTAACGCGTACATGTGCGAGGTATTGCTGCGGCGTCTGGCCGTCGGGGTCGTCGTAACGCGTACATGTGCGAGATATTGCTGCGGCGTCCATAACGCGTACCTGCTGCGGCGTCTGGCCGCCGGAGTCGTCGCGGTCGTTGTCCTGGAAGGCCCAGGTCGCAAGATGTAGCAGTCCTTCCTCCTCGCCGCCGTCGTCGAGCGTAACGTCGGACTGCCCGGCGAGGACGGTTTCAGATCGCGGCCGTCGTCCTGGAAGCCCCTGGAGTCGTCGCGGTCCTCGTCCTGGAAGGCCCAGGTCGCAAGATGTACGAGTCCTTCCTCCGCGCCGCCGTCGTCGAGCGTGCCCCGGGCAGTCCAATGTCGATCTCGTGGCGTGCCCCGGGCAGTCCGCCATGTATCCCGTACGGTACGGTTTCCCGTCGTGGAGAAAAAGATGAGGGAGCCGCGTATTTTGTTTTTCGGTGTTCGATGGGTGCGTACGATGGGGTTCGAACCCTGTTCGCAGCCGCGACGCCGCGATGCCGCGCGCGATTAGTGAGTTGTCAGACCTCGCATCAAACTTTTCGATCCAAGCCCTCCAATCATTTGACGCTCTTTTTGTGGACCGTTGATTTGGTGAGGCCTCAACTGGGACATTATAGTATCACTAGTATAATGCCCGTGCTAACGCTTCGAGGATATCATGTAATGTGAATCAAACCACAAAAGAATGATGGTTTGTGTTTTATTAATCAATCTGGTGACGATAGATTTACGATTCAAACAAAAAAAAAAACAGTACAAAGAGTTATTATATTGTTAATTTACATAGCAAGATACACATGAGTAGTCATTGAAATTGGGTCTGCATTGCATACTGCCCTATGCTTGAGGATGTTGTTGCCAAGTCTCTCACATGAGCAAACCATGCACCAGCCAGCCAAACTAACCACAACATTTAAGTGAATAAATAGTTCCCATCAAATTTACAAAGTGAATAAATAGTTCCCATCAAATTTACAAAAAGTGATTTATGTCAAGGAATCTAAACCTGCCAAAAAGGAAATTAACTAACATGCGGTCATTTAAGCTGAGTACATATAAATATAGTAAGAACAAAATTAGATAACCATTCAATAACAAATCTCAAAGTATTCAGCATTTCCATAACAAATCTCAAAATATTCAGAAATCAATCGTTCCCAAGCCTCAGCCTGGCCACTTGCCGTCAAAGCACATATACCACCAAGACCTCTCCCCTGAAGTCTGAAACCAATAGAACAGAAAATCGCCACCAAAACCAAATCTATCTCAGTCGATTATTTCAGTCAGTACTGCTTTATCCAGATATCCTTATTCACATGTCACCGATGTAGTATTACTTACCTCACCGAAGGTCACAAGACTGACTTCTCACCAACCGGTGGACTCTGATTGCACTCCTTTGCGAGCTAGCACACGGATATGTTGTGAAGAAAACTCAAGTAAGCCAGCCCATCTGCAAGTATCAAGTATTTAAAATACATATGCGACAAAATGAAATACGATGGAACATCAATAAATAAAAGGTACTATGATGAGAACAGTAGAGGAAACTTAGCAGCTTGTATTGAGATACTTAAGTGAAGCAAAATAAAAAGGCAAACCTCATTGATATCATATTTGGACTCTCTCCCAGTGAGTCAAATTATTATCAAGACGACATTCAGTCATATTTCATCAGATAAGTACAAAATGAACAGGTGATTTGAACAGTCCATAGCAGTTCCAGAGTAACATGCGGAGCTAACCAAATGTGGCCAAGGAAAAAAAATATGGCCAAGAAACTCAGGCTTATGCGGTGACAGCGGGAGCAGCAGCGACATTTGTGCTCAATGCGGGAAGCCAAATCAGATTTGGGGATTTGCACCAGCCAAATACCATAAATACATGCATTCATTCAGAGATCATTTCGATTTCCTTGTATGGTTTTCAAGAGGTACCTATATAGATATGTACCAAAACTTGGGGGGTTTGAAGCTTGAACTTTATTCAAACCTGCACAAAACCATGGCTGTGGGACATGAAGCAATGATCCTTTTCCTATGTGAAAATAAAGGAAAGGTTCTATTTATCATAGAGAATGATTACTAACAAGTCATTAATTTGTGGGACATGAAGCAATGATCCTTTACCAAACAAAAAATTGCAGCGACCTGACAAGGTCCATCTTTTTAACGAAAAGAACATCAATTCATTAGCAGGGAGGTACTCAGGTACATGAAGCGTGTATACACATTCAGGAAACATACATGGAGAGACCAGTGAATGAAATATAGATCGTATACGTGAACGTGATGCACTGATGCGTTGGTAAACCTGCTACTCTTCAGCAGATGACGGCAGAGTGCTTCTCTTCAGCAGATGGGAGGAACTGCTTCGATCTCGGAAGACCTGGAACGTGGGACGTCGCTTGACTCTGACTACTTCAACTGAAGTCTGAAGATGAGCGCCGCGACGGACGGCCGGCACCGCGACGGACGGCAGCCAGCGAAGAAGGCGGTCGTCGTCGTTATTGAAGGGTAAACCGACGCACGCGATGGACGCCACACCGGTCGATCCTCCGCACGTCCACGACCTCACGCCGGTCGATCCTCCGCACGTCCACGACCTCACATCGGTCGATCCTCCGCACGTCCACGACCTCATTGAAGATGAGCGCCGCCTTGGTCGCCCGAGATGAGCGCCGCGACGGACGGCCGGCACCGCGACCGACGGCAGCCAGCGACGAAGGCGCGGTCGTCGTCGTTATTGAAGGGTAACCGACGCACGCGATGGACGCCACGCCGGTCGATCCTCCGCACGTCCACGACCTCTCCGCCCTTCGTCTTCTCCGCACCACTACACCCTCTGCCCTCGTTTTATTTTTTCGGTGATGAAGCGATGATTCGAACCCTGCTCGCGAGGACGGAAATCCCTGGCCCGACGCACGCGCGGTGGGAGGTGAAGGTGTCCGACCCTGCATCAAACTTCCAATCCTAACCCTCCAATCAGATGAAGTTGTTTCGTGGACCGTTGATTTCGTGAGCCCTCAAGTGAGACATTATAGTAGAGATAAGGTTTTTTTTTTTTATTAACTCTCTGTTATAAATTAATTTCTAGTCATGTTGGGATACACAACAATTGACATTCACAAATTATGGGCTAAACTTCTCAGATGTGTGGCCCTACAGGCGTTGGATTTTTGCATGGTAAATTTGAGATTTTGTCATCTATGGAGCCTTTCTTAGGTAAGCTACTGCAAGGTGAAATGATTTGTTCACTCTCTACCCGAGGATAAAATCTGTAGCTAAATCTACAGCATTGGGTAAGGCTCAGTTTCCTGTTTGCATTTTACTTAGGCTTGTACGATTTTGCTGCAGGTGGTGGCGAAATGATTGCAGATGTATTCCAAGACAAATCCACATATGCTGAGCCTCCCTCTAGGTGAGGAACTCCTTGCTTTGATCTTTCAAGATCTGTCGTTGGGTGCTATCATATGTCTTGATGAAAGTCGTACAATGTATGGAGTATCAAGTGATAGAAAAGATACTAGACAACATGGCACACCTTTTAGAAGTTAATAATCAAACATTGATTCTGCTTTTGTCTGCAGCTATTTTTCTGATGTGGAATTTCAGAATTTGACTATTTCCTTGAATACCCATGGTTAACCTTTACCAAAATTATTAACAGGCCACACATCACTCTTATTAGGGGAAAGTGTATCCAGGACATTAATAGAATTGGATCTGTCAGTAGGACACTGTTAAATTTCCTTTTCTGTATTACCCTATCCCAGACAAAAGAGTGGTTTTCTTATAATGTTCTTGATGGTTTTGGAAAGATTTGAGGCTGGAACTCCTGCAATTGGAGAAGCTATAGGATTGGGAGCAGCCATTGATTATTTATCAGGCATTGGCATGGAGCAGATCCACGAATATGAGGTCAATATAAGATCTATCTTGGTCCTAGAAAGAGCAATTCTTGTGATAACATTTTCACTCCTTTTAATTTTTGCTGTCCAGAAAGAGTTGGAGACATATCTCTACGAAAGCCTATCTTGGTCCTAGAAAGAGCAATTCTTGTGATAACATTTTCACTCCTTTTAATTTTTGCTGTCCAGAAAGAGTTGGGGACATATCTCTACGAAAGCCTTCTTTCTGTTCCAAATGTCCAGATATATGGTCCAGCACCTTCCCAAACTGTTCACCGTGCTGCGTTGTGTTCTTTCAATGTTGAAAATGTTCATCCGACAGATATTGCAGAAATTCTTGATCAGGTATGCTCTAGTTGTGTACTTTCTCATTCTTGCTCTGAGCTTCATTATTCAGATTGCATAACAGGAGTACAGGACTTCTCTGGTAAATTTATAACTCCACTCTGTCTCCGTTCCTGTTGCATATTACTATCTTTCTATGTGTCTGCTCTTGCTCTTCTGCATTGCCTAGCTTTTCAATGCAATTCGAGAGTAGATCAAATTTTAACATTCTAAATTGGTCACAAGGAGAAATTGCAACTTACAGCATCCATCGGTGGCTTTTATATGTACTTATTATAATTTATTTTCTTTAATAACACAGTTGAGTGCTGTGATGGTAGCTGGTTCTTACATTAGCATCTTCTATGCAATGATCTGTGTACCAGATGATAAATTGATGGCCTTCCACCACCTATATAGTTTTGTTGTGGCTTAATTGTCTATGTAATTCAACTATTAGAGCTTAAAACTTTACACAGTTTTTATTTGAAATCTGTTGCAACGGACGAGCAATGGTGTTTCATATCATGTTGTTTGTCTCATTTTGTGTTATCTAGTTGACTTGTCCTTACCAAACTAAATGATTCAAGTAAATTATTTATTATATAGTATATGATGCTTCTGCTTACTTTCCTTAAACATATCTTCATCAAATACTGATTTGCTGACCCTTTTGTTTCAGCATGGAGTAGCAATTCGATCAGGGCATCATTGTGCACAGATTTTGCATAGGACCCTTGGTATCACTGCAAGTGCTCGTGCAAGTCTTCACTTCTACAATACAAAAAGACGAGGTGGATACCTTCATCGATGCGCTTAAATCCAGTATTGATTTCCTCACGACTCAATACTAGTGTGATTTGATTAGTACTCTGAAGTTCCCCTTTATTGGCAGTTTCATCACTCTCATTTGAGCTATTGTACAAAAAACGTATACATATATTTGGTACAAAGGAAACATCCAGAGTGTACATCTTCTCAAACTGTTCTTCCTTATTTGTCTGCTCTTGTTAAACGAAGTATGGGATATCTTATCCGCATGAGAAGTCTTAGGTCACTGTTATGCAGTAAAATACTGTGTTATACTTGTTTCCTGCACTTGACAACTTGCCATAAACTATTATCTAGCTACTGAGCAGTCTTTTCTGCCACGATGATGAAATGTGTGATAACTAGTGATGTACATGAAACGTGTGAGTACTATATCCGTCTGAGTATTGTATGGCAGATTATTTTACCTTGTTCTGGATATGCGATCCTGTTTTTTGCAGCCTGTTTTGTTCATAAGGTGCTGAGGTGCCGAATTTGAGGGTTCGGTGCAGAGCAGAGCAGATAGGTTGGTTGACAATCGTTTGCTGTTGGTTTCTTTTTGCATTAGTATAAGGAGTAGATGGATGTTTTGTTCGCTTAGCTTTTGGTGTTGCAACTAAGAGAATCGGAATCCATACTGGCAACACAAGTCCACTGTTTAAGACAAAACGGACAGATCATAGTGCTATAGTGCTGCTCCTTCCTTTTGCCTGGGTTCCATGCTTGCACTGAATCATTTCGGTGTTGCTTTTCACATGACTGGGTCGAGTTTGAGCATACATCCACAAGGCTAAACAAGTGCAAGCAGATGGTGCACAATTGGTTCATTTCATTTCATTTCAAAAAAAAAGATTGTGCACAATTGTAGCAGGGTTTTGGGGACCCGAGCTTCAGAGTGTCGAAAACGAGCAGCATACACCAAGATGGGGCGACAGTGAACTATGGGCTCAATGATTTGTACTAGTATATAATCTGACTGTCAGTAGTGATGTGTACAACTAACTACTAGGTTATTGGTACCTCGGTGAACATAGCTAATTATACGAGAACAAAGCTGTCATCTTCAAATTGACACGCTTGTACTCACGATCTCTTTACTCTGTTGTGAGATTCAGCCAATAGTTTGAACTGATCACTGAAGTTGAAACAACCGATCAATGTTGTTCGACACTGGCGAGGCATCAAAGGCATTTGCTGAATCACTGAAATTTATTTACAACCATCTTTTTGCAAAAGGCAACAAATGATCAGATGATCAAAACAAGTCGTCATTTCTGCATCCAAGATAAAGAAGTAACAAATGCAAGCATTTCTGCATGATTTCTCACAGCAGGAATTAAAACAATGCGCTCTCGTCCGAAAACAATCCATCATCAGATGATCAAAACTGAATTGCTAACTCAGTCACTAAACCGCACCAAAAAAGAACAAGATTTTGATTTCGAATTCTATTTGGATTCTAACTTATACTATGAACAGAAAATTCCTCACCAGCGTCGCCATTTTCAGAGGGCAAAATTGGTGTGTCAGAGAGGGTCGAAGAGGTGATCGAGGTCGCCCAGATCGCCGAACTCCTCCTCTTCCCACTGGCCCCGCTTCGTCGCCGCGGGGGCAGGCCGAAGTCCAGGAGCTCCATCGGGCCGCCGCCCTCCCCGAACCACGGAGGCAGCGGCGGGGGCACCCCGGTGACCTCGTCGTCGCCACCGCCTCCGCCGCCGCCGGCGTCGACCACCGTGGATGCCGAGGAGGTCTCGGCCTCTGGGGCCGGGGCCGGGGACGGAGTGGGAGGAGGCGCCGCATGGAAGAGGGAAGGCACCGGAGAGACGGCGGCGGCGGTGGCGGCGGGGAAGGGGAGGAGGGGAAGTTGGTGACGGCGTGGCGTCCGCGGATGCGTAGCGCGGCGGCGTCGTAGACGGCGGCGGCCTCCTCGGCGGTTGCGAAGGTGCCGAGCCATCGGCGCTTCCCGTTGAGCCCCGGGTCGCGGATCTCCGCCGCGTACCTGCCCCACGGCCGCCGCCGCACGCCGCGGAACGGCCGGTCGCCGCCGCCGCCGGAGTCGGCGGAGGAGGCGCGGGAAAGGCGGTTCCTTTTGGGGGGGCAGGAGCGGGGACCGGGGACGAGGGGAGCGGTCGCGGCGGCTGGTCGATCTGGTTGAGGAGGAGGTGGCGCTGGTTGCCGTGGCATTCGTCGGCGGAGTCGGAATCCGTGGCGTCGGAATCGGCGAAGCGGACGCGGACCACACGGCCCCCCGCGGCGTGGCGCGGGCGGAGGTGAATGCTGCTGCTGGTCATCCATGGCGAGATCGCGCGGGTGGAGGTGGAGGCGGAGGTGGCCTGGTGGGTGTGGGTGGGTCGTCGGAGAGCGCGTGGTTTTGGGAGGGTTTTTGGGAGGAGACGAGACGACGGGGAAAGGGGAGGAGAGGAAGAAGGGATCTGTTTGTCAGGTGCATTGACACTGACATGTGGGGCCCGTTAGAGCTGGGGCCCGGTTGTCAGCCACCTGGTGCGATACGGTGAGGGAGCCAGCCCTGATCCTGGACGGCCTGGACTGGAGTAGGCTCGCGCCACGTGTCCAATAATCTTTTATACAAATCTTTCTTAAATAGTTTTTTTTTTTGACAAGATCTTTCTTAAAAAGTTCAAATGGCCTTCTTTTTTAGTAGAGAGTAAAAAAGTTGAGAGTCGTCATCTTGATCTTTGCCACGACTCATGGCAGCGAAGAGAGAGAGGTGTTGAGGTGGAGAGTGGACTACCAAGGGAGAGGGGAGAGTGGGCAGGAGAAGATTAAGGGGGTGTTTGATTGGGGTGACTAAAATTAGTCACTCCCCACTAAAAATTAGTCAAGAAAAAAAGATAATATTTTATTTATTTTGTAACTTTTTAGTCACCCTTGTTTGGGGTTTAATGACTAAAAAGTGATTAAAATAGGGATGACTAGGTCTAAATGTTGCTACGTTCTTTCCATGCATGATGTGGCTTGCTAGTTCACAAAAATGACATTTTTCTGCCTCATCCCTTTCTTCATCATCCTTAAAGTTGTTCTCGCTCACAAGTCGGCTCGAGCTGTATCCTGTGCCCACCATCAATCTCTTCTTTGACGTGGCATGACATACGAATCGCCATCAAAAAACGCATCCAAGATATAAAAGCAAATATTTTTATAGTTTTCATTGAACTTCCAACTTAGTCCAGTTCATCCCTCTGATGATCGAGGCGCGACATGTATAAGAATCACCATTATTAAAACCATCCAATATGAAAAAAAACAAATGATATTTGAAAGTTATTTTTTTACTGCAATGATTTTTGAAAGTTGTGGGAGGTATTAATTTTGTGGTTCAGGGAGGAAGATATATATATATATATATATAGGGTGAGGTTTTTCTACTCCCGGGAGCAGTTACTCCCCACTAGCTTATTGGATATATGATCACTATCAAGATCCGTTAAGTGCTTCTACAGGCGTTGCATGCAAGGCCCGTAGACTTTGCATGTCCTTATTCTGCGGCGTGAGTTCGTTAGCTTCGGCTTCTTTTAAAATAATGTGGACACTATATATTAAACAAGTGGATTAAACGTATATGCTTTTGTGTTAATAAAGTATGGACGTACACATTGATAAGAAAATGAGTATATTTGTATTCTTGTACTTGAGAGTATATCCATATACTCAGGAGATTATTTTAGTATATCCACATACGTTTTTTGAAGTACGTTGGGAGTATATCCATATACTTATGAATTTTTTTTAGTATATGCATATACTTTGGGAGTATCCATATACCCTGACTGTTGTACATACCTCATATTATGGATTACTCACTACTTCCAATATAATAGTGTGACCAAATGCTACATACGTATGGTACACAACTACCGCTTAATATATGTATTTTTAGTTGAAACTATATATTTCCAAGAGTATCGGTACATACTTCTTAATTAGGCCGTATATGTACATACAATCTTTTGAAAAGGAGTACATAGATATACCAGAATTGATACTTTAACCTAAAAAAAATGGATTGATGCTATTGTAATCTAAAAAAAGTATCCAGTAGTATTACAATATTGAAAAGTATCAATTGATACTTTAATCTAAAAAAGGTATCCGAAGATACTTAGATCTAAAAATTTGTCAATTGACACTTAGATAAATCATCTGTAAAAAAATAACCCAGGGATCTCGTCATGCTCTCGACCACCATCCTCAGCTGGTTTCCGTGATGATTACGCTAATTGGAAAGTGGCCGCACACCCTCTTAATGATCCAAAAAAAAAAAATCATAAAAGAATTCAATGTCGCCATTAGATCAGGCGCGTACATCATGCCTGCGGAAGGAAAAAAAAAAGACTGTAGATTTGATTTAAGAGGAAATGTGGTAGCAACGAGATCATGGAATCAACCACCTCCGGATCCACAATGCAAGGTGCAAGAACATTAGATTGGAATAAACAAATCTATCATTAGATTAAGGATCGGAACTGTACTGGCGTAAAAACAAAAGATGAGAACGATATATATACCTGGATGCCATCGACGGGATGCTGGCGAAGCCAGCGAATTCGAAACCGCCGCCGCCGCCGAATAGTACCCTGACCCCTGCTCCCTGCCCCGTACTACTAAACATTCTTATATATAGGTGGATTAACGGAACGGGTCAGCCTTTTTTTAACCCGCAAGGCAACCTGCCGTACCCACACGGTGAAACCCATGCGCGCAAGTGTGTTTACGTGAGGTTAGGAGGGAGTAGCTACTCCCAGGAGTAGAAAAGATTTTTCATATATATATATATATGGCTGCGCTAAAGTAGTACCCGGGTTCGGGATTATTAAACAGTACCCGAGCGCAACCCCTGGCCAGCCCGAGCGGAGGCCCCCGCGCAGCATGCTGACTCCCATCCGAATACGTGTGCAGGTCTCATCCACACGTTCGTATCCCTGGCCATTTTTTTTTTTTTTTTTTTCTTTTGCTGACCGATTTTGTTCCTTTTTTTTTTTTTGACCCGATTTTTTTCCCCTTTTTTTTTTTTCTCTGACCGACTTTTTTCATTCGCGTGATCAGATGTGGCGATTTTTTTTTTCCCTTTTTTTTTTTTTATTTACTGGGTTTTTTTCCTTTTTTCCTGTCGACCATTTTTTTTCCTTTTTTCACCACGTAGTCGGTTTCCTTTTAGCTTTGGCGATGTTTTACATGGACAGGTGAACGCCCAAGAAACATGGGTTTCATGTATTGTTTTCTTATTCTTGGAAGATAGATTTTATTTCATATTGAAATAGGTGAGGCAACAAAAGAAAGTCTCCAACATAAAGACGTATTCCACTCATATGAAATTATTTTTGACTACTTAACCAATAAGGTTAGAAGGAATAGTTAAAATTTACAATTTCAGGACAACATGGTACATGATCGAGATCAAATATTACCTAACCAACACTACATATATGCATATGAAAGAAATATAAGCAGAGCAAGAGGTACCGGCAGCCTTCATATTTGGGCCAGAGCCATTAGAAAGATGCAAAAGTCTCCCCACCCAACCCCCAGCAGAGGACTGTAAAAACCCGATGTTCAATGGTAGTAGATAGTCCAAAGGTTGCCCTAACCTAATGCAATGTTATGCAACCAAAGAGCTAGATGATGTAATTCAGATATGTGAAGTCCATCAGAAATATTCTCACGAACTACTCTGAGAAGAAGAGTATTCCTTTTGAGTGACATGCTGACTCGCATTAAATCCCAGCTCCCTGTCTCATTTACATTACCTAGAGGTTTGCTTCCTCTCTAGCTAATTGTGAATGGGAAGCACATCAGACAAACCCCATTAGCAAGTTCAGACCCCTCCTGGCCTCCTCAATGGCATGGTGATTATACCATTGATCTTGATCCACCAATTACTAAACACTGCTAACATTACTACTATAATATGTCCTGTTTTAGGGATTTAAATTTAAAAGATGGTATTCCCAGTAGAGCTATACTGCAAGCATCAACGGAGCTGGTCTAGCACGGCTGACTAATTTTCAAGTAGCTTCATTTGTGACCAACTGACGATCTTGTCTACAAAATTTCATCGAAAAAATACCATAGAACATCTATAAATGATAACAGGTTCTAAGACGTCCATGTGGATATTCCAAGAACAAAACAATATTATATATTAGTTTATTGGTTGGGATGGGATCAAAAAAGAAGATAGGGAAAAGGACACTATATGTCTCCCCGTCATACCTTCTCAAAGACATTATAATCTCATAATCAATAGTTATCATAGTTATTTAATTTGGTTTCTATCTTACAAAATCGAAAAACGACCATAGCACATTCAAAACAAGAAAAAAAAAAAATCAAAGGTTGCTGCAAGAGATAGAAAGGAAGATTCAATTGACGACAACAAAACAAAATTACCAAAGACACACACTTCTAACCTATATAAACTTGTATTGATGAGTGAAATCAATCAAGCGTGTATTCCGCTACATTATCCAATTCTTACGGTCTCAACTGGCCATCACCCCTTCTCATTCAGAATTTGAATGTTCATGGCCATCAGTGCACTCACTACAAAAACGGCCAAACAATCACAAGTCAGTTTGGTTGACAAAGTTAAAAAAATATAAGCTGAATAAATGAAGTCTCTAATACATAAAAGCCTTGGATAGCTAGATTTCAATCAACTTGACCCAACTCTAGATGCAAGTGGTGATCAAGTTCAGGTCTTAATTTGCAATGGTTATGCATCGACCATCGAGCAAAGAAGAGAGACTAACCAGCACCAAAGACTAGTAACCGGTTAAGGTCTTTACATTAATTAGTTCGTGCTCCTGATTTTTCTTTACTTTCTTTCTTTCTTTCTTGTAAATAGCATTTCCTCTTTTATTTAATATATAACTAGCGAGGACTGCCCCTACGGTCTTTTGAAAAAATATGATTCAATAGCCATCTTTGAAATGCTTGAAGTCAAGAAATGGTGTGGCTGGCATCGCTGATGGAACTCCATGAATCATTGAATCCTATTACTGCTGTATCCCATGCACCCGCTCATCTTGCCGCAACAACCAACATCCTTGCTCCCCGATGTCCATGGATCCCGTTGGGAAGTCGCGAGTTTTGCAAACAAACAAGTCAATCTGCACTAAACATAAGCTAATTGGGGAAGTCGGAGTACATTGATCATAGAAGCTAGTAAGTAGCGATTTGGATTACTATAACCATAGCAATCTAACTCAATCATGGTCCAAAAACTTGAATCTAAAATTCAAATACAGTTGACGGCAATCAGTTCATTAATTAATGGACACGCGATGATTCAAATACAGTTGATGGCAATCAGTTCATTAATTAATGGACACGGTGATTGCAGACTTTGAATCGGAAGGAGATGATTTTGCAACAGCCAATCCATCTCTGTGTGGTCACAGAAATTTGGCATGTATCCTACTTGTACAAGATGTCCCGTCGCGATCACAAAAACTAGGCAAAATGGTAGTAAAAAGTGAATTTTGTGAACCATAAAAACCACAATTATTTGCAAGCATATCATCCTAATAGGATAAATGGCACGTGTGATTACAAAAACATCAGATATGTGCTTGAAAGCATCGAGTTGGTTTTCTACTAATGATTGTGTGTGAATCAGCCTAATGACACAAAAGAAGCTCAGACTATTTTCCATCAGAATTCTATAGAAATCTAGATCCACATATTCATGAAAAAAGTATTTGCTGAAAATAGCTAAACTCACATCATCGGTGAACAAGCAAAATTTGTAGATTAGGAACATAAAAATTTAATAAGAAGAAAAATCCTTGATCATCAATTAAATTCACATGCCTGTTTGCAGCATGAGACCTTCCAATAAAATAATACCAAAATATTAAGCACCATGAACTTACCCCTTTATTTAACTAGTATGTGTTTATATGTTGCAGCTTGCATGTGAACAATCAAGTTTATGTCAATTAGTTAGCATGACTAGCATATTTAATGATCATTGCTCATGTGGCCAAATGGCTCATTGTCGCAGGGCTGCTCGCTGAAGATCCTCTGACAGAAAGGGTCTCCCATCTGCACACATATGCAAATTAGTAGTGGGAATAGTTTTTCAGTAATGCTTGCTGGACAATCTAGCATCAGCATAATTTGCTTGTCACAGATAATTAAGTATGTGAATGGGAAAAATCCCATTACCTTCTAAAATATGGAGTTATGGACAGAAAATAGTGACACCAAAAAAGTTCATCAGAGATCCTCATATTTCGCAGAATAGTTTCCCTAAAGATCCTTAATCAAATCTATGTCATACCATATAAAAAAACACGTGCCTGGAGCATGATAACAGAGAAAGAATCAAGGATCAAACCTCTAAGCTGCCCGCCTCTTCCAATCCAGTAGACAGACCCTTGAAAAGCAAGAGCACATTTGATGCATTCTGGTTTGGCTATGTGTGGATTATTTAACCTAGACAGACCTTCAAATCAGTTGTGCATGTTCATGGATTGCATGTCTTGCATGGGTCCTAACAATGGCAAGATGCATGCGTGTGAGATGGTTTAACTTCGGAAAAATCAGAACAAATCTTCCCTCTCCATTTATCAAACGAACCTTCATAAACAAATCATGTGAGACCGATATGTCCCGCAAAGATGGACATCATCATACATCGTTAGAATGAATTGCATGTCTATTGCCTCCCTCCATGGATCCTACACACACCGCCATGCAATTTTAATGTCGTAATAATATGTGAGAAAATCACAACGCCCTCCCACGCATCTAGCCAATATTTCAGAAAAATTAAAAATAAATCATGCGCAGATGATACCTACGATGAGGGGGTGACAATGCCAAGGCCAAGAAAGTCCCTCTTGCCCGCACAAAGAACCGAAAGTCAAAAGACGAAAAAAGGTCCGGCTCCTCTTCAATTCTCACTAACCTGTAGTAATCTGTGGAACCATAAATATAAATAAGGTATATCTAAATAAGCTAAACAATCTGCAGGCTCATTTCATGCAACAAGGAAAAAGGCAGAGAATAAAGTACCCAAGGAAGCGAGCACAAAATCTGATTTTGATTGCAGATGAGATCATGCCATCGGTGGCAAGTCCGAACAGATTAATGTTGCTTTAGCAGCGTGTTGTTTTGTAACAGCCTTCGCCTTTCGCCGCCTCCATAGGTACGCCATTCAGCGCTTCCAAATCCAAAGACGCTTTAAATGTACATATTTACTAAATTATGGAAATATTCATTAGTTATCACAATCAGAAATTAGGCAATGCTAGGTCATTGAGCATGGAAAGAGCATCGAATTGACGTTGCATTGTGTAAAACACCACCTCGCCTGACTAGTTGATATCAATAATGGAATACGTAGTTGATATGGAACAATGGAATACAAAAACAAAGATGCACGAGAAAGTGATTTAAGGAGGATAAAGGGTACCTGACGGACAGAATTGGGTTGAGTCGGTGAAGATTGGACGCAGAGCAAAGACCGGGTTGACGGAATTGGGCCGAGTCGGGCGATGGGTGTGTTGAGGAGCGGTGCCGGTGATGGGATAGTTCAGATAGGGGCCGGGCGGCCGAGGCCTTGAGGAGCAAAGCACCGGCGACGGGGTTGAGAAGGGTCGACGGGCGCACGGACGGGCGAATTGAGACGGACGCCGGACGCTGGGGAGGGGGGGTGGTGGGAGGGAGGGGGGATTGAGGAGCGACACCGACACACGGGAGATACAACGAGCTGCGCCGGGCGAGGAGAAACCGCTGCCCCGCTGGCGCACTCCAGGGCGAGACACCAAGCCGCCAGCACACTACGGCCGACGACGACGCCTCGCAAATGACACCGACGGGTCGCCGCCCGGTCGCAAAGGCGCCGGAGGCCGCGGAACCGCCGCGCGGAGGCGCAGGTCGGGCGACCGGGGCGGGGTGGGGGCTGCCGGCGAAGCTGCGCCAGGCGGCGGTGAGCTGGGTGAAACCGGCGCCTCTACCCCACGATCCGAAATTAAATTAAAACCGAAAAAAAAATGGATGCGGATAAAATGAAACCGGCCGCGGGGTGGCTTCGGGTGCGGTGATTTGGGCTTCGGGGTGGGAGTGGCTGGCTCGGTGTGTCGGGCTCGAGTAGCCGGGTGCGTTAGGTTATTCGGGTAGTGATTAATAATCACTACCCAAGGTAATATATAGAATACCTATATATATATATATATATATATATATATATATATATATATATATATATATATATATATATATATATATATATATATTATCCTCACACTCGCTCTATGGCCTTGTATTGAATGAATGAAGCTCACCTAAATCGTGAGCACATAGACACGATACAAACTCGGGAGGGGGTCATACCAAAACTGATATTGACCCGGTCCCAACTCCAACCAGCAAGAAGAGCAAGCTCATGCGCACAACTATTACAAGTTCGTGGAATATGAAACACAGACAAGGAATGGAAACCGTGACAGTCATGAGAGGTAAATGAATTACACTTTGTTTTAAGAGGACAGTGGAAAAGAATATGGGCCGGGCTACACATGCCACAACCGGCCCAAACTTAACCTGTGTTTAGTTGTGCGATCGAGACGCGATCCAGGCTTCGATCCCACCATCGTATTATTGTTCCCTAAAAATACCATTATTTTATTTTATTCTATTTTATTTATATTTGCAAGGAAGAAATTAACAAAACTTGGCATAACTTCCTTCCTTCAAACCAAAATTGCTGTTTCCGCACAACTTTTCCCACTTATTATCAATTGCAAATTCGTCGTCGAAGCTTTTTGACTATCTTGAAGAAGGAAAAAGTCTGAATTCCCTCCCCCAACTATCACGAAAGTTCATTTTTCCTCCCTCAACGTCAAAACCGGATAAATCACCTCCCTCAACTTTTCAAACCATGCAAATTACCTCCCTCGAGCGGTTTAGAGGGTGGTATTGCTACAATAACAGCGGTTTGCCTTTTTTTTTTAAAAAAATTCGGTTGAATCTTTGAAAAATCATAATAAATCACGTAAAAATCATAAAATGAAAAATCCAATTTTGTTAGACTCCACATGATTAGATCTACACACTGAATATATAATATGATATAATTTAGTACAAAGTTTTTACTATGAAGGTTTTGTCTTTTTCTTTTATATATATTTGGCGAATCTTTAAAAAAATCATAGTAAATCACAGAAAAATCATAAAATATAAAATCTATTTCTTTTATACTCCACATGTGCATGTCTACACAGTGAATATATAATATGGTATGCTTCTGTATAAAATTTTTATTGTAGCTTTAGATCTATACTTTTGTGTAATTTATTGAAATAATTCGTAGTCAGTAACTTTTATAATTATTTTTTCGACTAAAGCATATCATATTATATATTCACTGTGTAGATCTAATCATGTGGAGGCCAACAAAATTGGATTTTTCATTTTATGATTTTTCAGTGATTTACTATAATTTTTCAAAGATTCAACCAGAATTTTTTTAAAAAAGAAAAAGGCAAACCGCTATTACTGTAGCAATACCACCCTCAATACCCCTCGAGGGAGGTAATTTGCATGGTTCGAAAAAGTTGAGGGAGGTGATTTGTCCAGTTTTGGCGTTGAGGGAGGAAAAGTAAACTTTCGTGATAGTTGAGGGAGGGAATATGGACTTTTTCCCTTGAAGAATGCCAAGACCGCTCTCGTGCAAAGCTTTCAAATCAGTGGCGGCTCATTGGAAACAGAGATGCCAGCAACAATGACTTTGGAGGATCAACCACACTGATAGGTATGTTAAAAAAAAAAAAAAAAAAACTGATAGGAGCCACTGACTTAGAAAGGATCAACCAAAAAAACCAGTACATTGTTGTTCTATTTAAAAAAAAGTGTAACTGTATTCGATGTTTTCTGGCTAATAATATGCTTTGAAAGTTGCATCAAACACAAACTGGGTCCTTATTACAAGGGAGATGATAAATATCAAAAAAGCTTTGTCCGCTTAAGCATGGCATCGGCTTGTTCCACTGCGTATTTTCTGCTCTGGTAGTCCACGTAGGACAGCTAGCAGCGTCTCTGAACCGTCCGGTGCTTGCATCATTTGCATGCCTTGTCAAGTACAGCACTCATATTGAAGAGAAAGCCAAGATGAAAACACTCCAAGCTAACCAAGATGAAAACAAGCACGAAGAACACACACTCCTTGCTACATAAATACTCTTGTCAAATACACTCTTGTTCTGTATGTACACTTCATCAGAATACCTTTAATTTCCTTTGTTGATTATATAAAACGCCAATGACAACATACAGTACACCATTGTGGAAAATCCAGAAGAAGTCATGATAATAAATACATAAACTTGAGATACTTTCAATCTCCAAGATTTACTTATCATTACGTCTTCTGGATCCTCCTCAATAATGGTCGGTGAGCCATCCAGCTGCTGCTGTTGCTTCTCTAGCCTGCCCAGGCGTCAAATTCTCAAAAAAAAAAAACAAAACAATTCAAACTTAGGTTCAATCCGAACGAGCTTCTGATCATAAAAAAGATAGAAACTGTTTTCCTCTCGAATTAATTACTGCAACAAGCCATGCTGACTTGAACAGAGGGTTCAGCTAGTTGGCGCAACCCGGACTATGACCGTGAAACACATTAACCCGCAACGACAAGTGTTCAATCGCGACACACAACATTCATACCCAGCGTGACATCACAGATTATTACAGACGCAAGTGATATTTAACAGCGCGCAGGATGTGCGCGGTTTCCAGGAAAAGCTTCCCGCCAACATGTGTCCATCATTGTGCATTTGAGTCTGCAGCAAAGATCAAAAGGAAGCTATTAAATTAAAACTCAGAAGTGGATTACATTTTACATGTAGCAAAAAAGCTGGATAGTGCAGTGGAAAAAAAAAAGACCATCCTGAAGGCAGCTCAACTGAAAGACAAATGAGATAAAGAAAACAATATTCTAATTTCTAAGGCATATTTTTCTTCCACGGCTGATAGCACAATACATTTCATATTTTTCTTCCACGGCTGATAGCACAATGCATTTCTTCAAACTACTTCCAGAACATTCATGCCATAATATAACAGGCATTTTGCATCGAAAACACCAGAAACTTATTGATAGGAACCCTAATCCTACCACGGATGGTGCGAAGGTTGTAGTCGTCGGCGAGATTGCTGGCTGGGGCTTGAAAAGCGAGACTTACGGCGCTGGGGGCGCCGTGGTTGCTGCGAGGAAGAAGAAGAGAGACGGCTAGGGTTGAGGGGGAGTCGGGCTCCCAAAGAAGCCGGCAACAATAGGTTGCAATCGGCTTAAACTTCTCTTAATGCAATGTTTACAATATATAGAGTTCTCTCTCAATACTAATCAATCTATAATTATTCTATAAATATAAATATAAGTTGGGCCTGGCCCATGAGCCTTGTGCGCCTATGCCTTGACCAGCGGCTCCTCCTAGCCACTGGTGGGCTTACGGCGGCGGCGCATACGGGAGGCCGGTCATAACATCTCTCCCCGCCTGCACAAACAGCTCGTCCTCGAGCTGGAAGTCGGGGAACTCATGCTTGAAGTCTTCCAGTATTCCCATGTCGCCTCCTCGAGGAGGCAAGCCACACGCACTAAGATGTGCCGCTGTGCCGCCGCCGCCGAGCCCGCACCGCCGCGACGGTGCTGGAAGGAGCCGGGCCATCGAGCACCGGGCGCGGGAGGCCGGCTGCCGGTGGGTCACCACGTGACGCTTTGAGCAGTCCCACATGGAACACGGCAGCCGCGAACCGGGTGGAAGATGAAGACGATAGGCCACCGAGCCGATGCGCGCCGGAACTCGAAAAGGCCCGGCGAAGCGTGGTCCGAAGCTTGCCCTTGGCCCGGGGCTCCAACGAAGCCGGTGGTACGATGCAGCCACCCACCCACATGAAACTCCTCATCGCGGTGGGCAGCGCCGTAGTACTTCTTGGCGACCTGGCGAGCACGCACCGGCGCCGCCGCACCCTGCCCAGCACCTCCCTCCCCGTGATGTAAGCATGGAGTCCACCAGCTCGGTCTCCGCTGTCCCCTACCGATAGGGCAGCAATGGTGGCGCGGCGCCAGCGACGACCTCGAACGGAGGGCCCGAAGCGGTGTGGAAGGAAGTATTGTAGCAATACTCCGCCGACAGCCCACCACCACCCAAGCCCGGGGCGGTCACCTGTCGCCATACAACGCAAATACATAGCAATGACCTTGTTGACGACCTCGGGTGGCCGTAAATCTGTAGGTGAAACGCCCGTGCTCATCTTGAGTTTGGCGCTGACATGGTGAGGAGGTCGCGCCACACATTACCGGGTGAAGAACGGGGTCCCGGTTACGCCACAACGGAGGCCGGGAACCCGTGGAGGGGCGCTGACAACGCCGTCGAAGAATCTTGTGCCGACGGAGGCCGCCATGTACGGATGCCCCAACGGAATGAAGTGGGGCATATTTGGAGAACCGGTCGACGACGGTGAGGATGACCGACTTCCCATGGACTTTGGGCAGCCCTCGATGAGTCCATCGAGATGTCCGTCCCACACTTGGGGACGGCACCTCGGCGGCTGCAGCAGCCCCGCCCGGCGGGTAGGGTTCGCGCTTGTTTACCGGGCACGTGGCACATGACCGCGCAATCTCTGGACCAAGGCGCGATCACGTGGGGAGGTAGAAGTCGTGGGCGCGACCGGGTGTAGGGTCTTCGACGCCCGCGTGCCGAGTGCCACCCGCGGAGGACTTGGTCACGAAGGTCGCCATGGTCGGTCACGAAGACACGCGTGCCGTGGAGGAGGAGACCGGCCGGAAGCCAAGGGGCGGGCAGCTCACCGCCTACAGCTGCCGGAGGCGTCACGCGCCCTCGGCGGCCGCGGCCGTAGCCGCCAGAGTATCATCCATCAGCCCGCGAACGCGAGGCCGGAGATGGCGTAGAGGGCCCCCGTGGCGTCGGGCCGGGCTAGACAATGCCATCTCCTCGGCATCCGCAGCGGCCACATACATGGCGTCGGCCACCGTGTTCAGCGCCCGGTCGGTACTCCACCGTGAAGTCGAAGCGAATAGCTTGCTAAGCCAGTCTTTGAGGAGCGGTGAGACGACCGGCGATCAAGTAAAAATTTCAAGCTATAGTGATCGGTGCGAACCGGAAGGTGCGCCCAGGTACGGGCGCGTGTCGAGCAGCTTGCACGGGCCGAGTGAGTTCCGCCAGACGCCGCCAATTTAAGATGGCGGGCTGCGAAAGGGCTTGAAGAAATACGCCCGAGGGCCCGGAGCTGCGGTGGAGCACCGCGACCGAACCCCACGCGGACGTGTGCAATCCACCACGAAGGGCGGGAGAAACCGACATCGCGGAGGACCGGCCCGTGGTGAGCGCCCTGGCGCTGGGCGACCTCCGTCGTCGTCCCAAGCGAAGGCATCCCGCCTCAACGAGCGAGTCGGAGAGTAGCGATGAGGGGCCGGTCGCGGATGTACTTCGGTAGTACCCCGCAAGGCCTAGGAGCCGCGGAGGCCGCGCGCCGAGCCGGGTTGCGCCATGCTGCCACAAAGAAGATCACCTTGTCGGCGTCCATGGCTACGCCGCCCGCCCGAGATCACGTGGCCCGGGTAGGCCACCGGCGCCCCCGAAGAGCACTTCGGCGCTTAAGGTGCGAGAGAGCGCCCGTGGCGCTGAAGGACGATCTTGAGAGTGTTTGTAGGTGCTCGCCCAAGAAGAACTGTAAATCAAAATGTCATAAAAAAGACCAGCACAAATTTCCGGAGGTAGGGGCGCGGACGCCGTTCATCAAGGCACGAATGTCGCGGGGCGTTGGACAGCCCAAACGGCATCACCAGGAACTCGTAGTGGCCGTGGTGGGTGCGGAAGGCGGTCTTGTCGATGTCGCCCGCCGCACATCCGCTTTTGTGGTAGCCGGACCGCAGGTCCGGCAGAAGAAGCGAGCCCCATGCAGCTCGTCCGGGAGCTCGTCGACCACCGGATCGGGGAACTTGTCCTTCGGCGTCTTGGCGTTGAGGGCCCGATAGTTGATGCCCGAAACGCCAAGAGCGGTCCGCCTTCGGACGAGCAAGGCCGGGCGCGGAGAACGGAGACGCGTTCTCAAGCGGATGATGCCCCTGGGCGAAGCATGTCGCGCAAGATCGCTCGCTCCAAATCGCCCTTCGGGCCGAGGGTACGGTAGGGGTCATGACCACCGGTTCCGTCCCGCGCAGAGGTGGATCCGATGATCGTGACAGCGCCCGGAGGAGGCGGAGGGGCGTCGAAGATGGCAGCTGGCTGCCGGAGCAAAGACGTCCAAAGATGGGCCGCCGTCGCCACCGAGATGGCCGCCACTGCCGGGCTTGTGGTGCGCCGGCGCCGGGGCGAGAACACCCGCCATTGGACACGCAGCGTGCCTCGTGCGCGAAAGACACCGTCATCATGTGCAAGGTCCCGCAGGATGGGGCCCAAAGTGCTCGTGAAGTCAACGCCGAATAAGGTCGAAGCTGCCCAAATCGATTCCTGCACATGTAACGTAGAAGGCAAAGCCCCCCAATGATGATGGGAACGTTGGCGGACTACGCCGGCGCATGGCAGCCGGTCGCCGTTGGCCACCGTGGACGCTGAAGTTGTCGCTGCCGGAAGCCTCCAGCCCCAAACGGCATGGTGTTGCCGCGAGGAAGGCGTAGGTGGAGCCGGTGTCGAGGAGAGCAAGGAACTCCGCCTTTGAGCTGTACAGAACCACCATGGAGTTGGCCGTGCGGATGCCGGCCATGGCATAGAGGGAGACGACCAAAGGCGTTAACGGCAGCAAAGATCGCTGGTCGCCCATCGGTGTTTGGGGTGGCCTCCTCCCTCGGTCGTGTCGGGATCTCCAAGTCCTCCCCGTCCTCCCGGGCCTTCAGGGAACATGACCCGCTTGCACCGGTGGCCCCCGACAAAGGGCTTCGTCGCTGATTGAAGCACAAGCGAGCGACGTCGTTCTTCTGTTCCGCCGGCGTGAGCGGCGGAAGGGGTGGCGGTAGCTGAAGCGCCCCAATGGCCTTGCTGCTCGGGTTCTTTTACCGGCCAAAGCCCGAGGCCAGCTGCTCTTTGCCGCTCTTGTGGAGGCCGGGATGGTCTTGGCGGCGTCGAGGGAGCATGGCGAGCATTGCGTTAACCGCGGCTCGAACGAGCGGGGCGGTACACCAGCGGTCGGCGGATCACGGCGGCGCGCATGGCCCGCGTCCACCTTGATGTGGTCGGGAGGCGCCGGCGAAGAGCTGACGCCTGCGGGTGTCCAGATTGCGGCGTGGCACGGGACGGCGTTGAAGCGCTCGAGAAGTCGCGTGTGGGCCGGGCGGCAGCGTCGGCTCGATTGTCGAGTCGGCGAGCGGGGAGGGCCAAATGGAGATGGCACAACTCCGCGAACCCGATCCCAAGATATGGCATGCCTTGCTCTGTTCCAAGGCGTAGGGTACCAGGTCTGCGCCACCCCACGCAGATGGTAGGGCGACGCCAGCCACGTCCGGTCCAGCCAACGTCGTTGGCAGCGGGAAGAATCGCCATGGGAGGTTGAGCCATTCGGTCTTCGAGCCGTCGTAGGTCATGAACTCTGGCTTGTAGAATTTCGGCGAAGACGATCACCATCGGAGGCCGGGCGGTGGTCTTTGCAGGACGCCGGCGGGCCGTGATGGGCGGGGCACCTCTAGCGGCGACGGGCCTGTACGGGGAGGGGAAAGAGCGTGCCGCCCACGCCACCGTGGGTACCCGAGGGCCGGAACACCCGAGCACGCCCATGGTCGTCGTGGTCATGGCTGGCAGCTGGACTGCTGTCGTGATCGGGCGCGTGTAGGTGGCCGTAGCCGCGGGTAGTGGCCCCATGGCCCAGGACGGCGACGGCGACCGGGGCCATTGATCGCGGAAGCGGGAATCCCGGTCAGCGGCTGCCTGAAGGCAGATGCGTCCCGGGGGCTGATGGTGCCGTGATGGAGCGGGTAGGAACGCAGCGGTGGGGGTGTGTTGAGCGGCAGCGCGCCGTGAGGCCCCATCAGATAGGACTTGATCGCCTGGACGTCGGACTGGAGGGTGTGGATGGCGTTGGCGGTGGATGAGGGAGTGCGTGAGCTGCTCGTTGGTCATGGTGGGGATGTTGGGGGTGACGCCGAAGAGCGGCAAAGACGGCTGGACGATGGAGTTGGTGGTGGCTGGCGTCGCAGGCGGCTGAGTGGAGGCGATCGGCTGGGAGACGACGGCGGTGGAGGCGGGCATGGAGGTGGATGGGACTGGTGGTGGGAGACTCATGGCTGATGAGATAGGATCGAAGGTCTCTGATACCAGATTGATAGGAACCCTAATCCTACCACGGATGGTGTTTGACGAGATTTTGTACCAAATGTCTCTAATTATGTACTAAGGAGAAGCTAGTATAGAAAAGATAAGAAGCTAGCACGTTCCTTCATACAAGCTAGAATGGAGAAAGCTAATAGGTGCGGTCATATAATATACTTATGTGCGCCTGTATATGTGCAGAACCCGCTGTACAGCTCACATGTGTACGCCGGTCTCTGCCATGTATTTTCTTGTATAATTGTACATCATCTGGCCGGGTCGACGCAGTACGACGCGACACGACTCGATGGATGGTCCAGAATATTCTAGAATACTTGTGTATATACGGCCGGCAGATCCATATGATGATCGCCAGGTAAAGCATTTGGACTAGCTAAATATGCGTACGTATATTAGGCTTCCTTCACAATATATATGCAATGGAACTCCATTTTGTTGGGCCCGCATGTCATGGGTTCATGAGAGAGGTGCTGATTGATCTCAGTGTCATATGGAACACACACGTACGTCTACGTGGCAATCAAATATCTCAGCTTCTAGAACTTTGATCGCGAAGGATAACCATCACGCGGAGATAAGTACGCCAACAAGGCTGGCGCCGGATATCTCGTGCGTACCTAACGAACTCCGGCGGCGCGTACGTGCAGCCCAACAGGCCCAGCGTTACCCTAGTTCCTGCCTATATAAAGGACACCCAGGGCTTCACGCCAGGAAGATCACACTTTGCATCAATGTGCCGTCAGGCTGCCGAGCAGGAGTGTATCGCCGCCGGCCGGAGAGCCCAGGTGTTGGCTTGGTCCAGCCCTGCCCTTGAATGGGGAGGAGACTTGCAAAGAGGCCATGCATCCATCCACGTTCAGGGCATGCTGACTTTAAGAGGAGGATGGACGCGCACCCTATGCGCTCCCTATGGCCGGAGATGACGATCGGCGGCAGCCGGGCTAGGAGAGATCTGTTCGAGCAGGCCATCGTGCAGCCACCACGTTGCCGTCGGCCAAGATCCATCCACGATGCCTTCACCAAGTAGGCGCCACGACGACGACCGGGAGCCATCCATCAGGTGCATGGAGCGGATGACCGAGGATGAGGAAGGCAGCCACCGATACGGCGCTGTCGAGACAGATGTACAACCCTGGCCTGAACTCATATGCGCCGGGAGATTTGTCATCATCTACACGTACTCCTCGTTGTTAATCAACATGAGGAAGATCATCAGAGTATACATGTATACAAGTGCCTAAGTGCCTCTTTGTTCTCATCGGTAGCACGGGCAGGGTCCTGCACTGGTCGGCAGGCACGTTCTCGTCGTCGGCGTCACAAGGCGGATGCCCAGCGTAGGCTAATCATCACATTGGCACAAGGCAGGTCGCACGGAGGGAGCATCGTGCCTTGGCCGCCGTAACAGCGCCATCCATCCACGACCCGGCTGCGCCAAGCCACCGCTTGGCGGCCGGCCAATATTCTACCCGACCGACGGGCAAGAGGAACGGCCCGTATTGAGCACCATGGAGCCGCCGGAGTTAACACTAGCGCGCTATGCCATGGCGTGCTAACGATGTCATCCTGATGTTCTGGCCGTGCTACGTTGGCTCCATCTACCACGTCACCAACATCGCGGCGCCATGTCGATGTAGAAAGGCTCCAGCCATGCAAGGCAGCTGCAACGTGCACCGGGAGGCTGATGCGTTGCACACACCAGCTATCACGCCGAGGAGTATGGGGACGGTCTTCATTGACGTCCACAACCATATCTGTCTACACCATCGATGACACCGCCGAACGACGAAGGCGAACCTGGATGACGTCGACGATGGCTTTGCGTCTACGCCGACGCTGTAGCCGCACTCGAGATGCGAGGTCAGATGGCTCGGCACATACGCCAAGACATGATGAACGCGTCGCCGACGTCCGTGGCAGGATGACACCTGCATGGGCAACTCCACCTACTTGGCTGCGCCATGTACATCCACTACGCCGACTTTGCACCGGGCTGCCAGCCAGCAGCTTCGTCTACACCGACGACATCGCCGCACTGCAAGGGGTGAGCCCGGTCGCCATCGACAGCGGCTCCATCTACCTCGACGCGGCCGCCGTGTTGAAGAAGGGATCCTCGATGCTGTCGACATTGGCTCCACAAGGACGACGCCGCCGTCGATGGCGGCTCCACATCTACACCAACGCCGTCGCCGCACTTGAGATGCGAGGTCGGTTGTCTCAACACATGCGCCAAGCCACGACGAACGCGTCATCGGCGTCCACGGCAAGAAGACGCGTACATGCATGAGCAACTCCATCTACTTCGCCACCACGCGTCCCTCTCGACGCTGGCGAGGCAGACAACGAGACGCGCCCACACCACGGAGGTGAGCCGGGACGTACGCTGTCATCAATGGCTCCACACCTACGCCGGCTTCCGCATGCCAACAACATCACGCCAAGCAACGGCTGATCAAGGCATGACCATGCCTTCTAGCGCCTCAGGCGAGATTGCGGCGAGGTACTCTGGAGCGCCGCGATGCATCGGCAATGCATGCTTGCAAATGCATGTGCGATTGCACGTACGTGCTCACATGCAAGCTAATAGCCAAGAGGACACCAACAACTATCTCGAGTGAGCTGCACGCTTATATGGCCGTGCGCCTGAATTGTCTCTACACGCAAAGCACACCATCGGGAGCTCGGCTGATGTTCGAGCCCTGAATTAATGTATATAATTTCGTCTTGTATGTTTCAGGTGAAGCTGCTGAAACATTCGAGTCGTGTACGCTCCTACGACTCCATCTACTACTACCACTACGCGCTAGACCACGGCGACGAGGCGGACGATGTAGGCGAGTGCAAGTCTTCTTCAACTACAACTTCATTGACTCTACGCGATCAAGTTCCACGGCGTACCACGACGACGTTGCCGAGGAAGTCCAAATCAGTCCAAGCTACATCAACCATGCAAATGCTCCTACCACTACAACAACGTGTCTTTCGACACCGACGAGGCGAACGACACAGGCGGCGTGGCTAATACTCTAGCCACGTTCTACCGGCTCATGGACCGACGAGGCCATGGCACGCCGACGCCATCCACATCTACACCAACACACATGCATGGAGAAGTGAAGCGAAGATCGACGACGACGACCAACGCAGCTTAATCGGAGGTACTCGTGAGCTTGACTCACGGGGTAATTAACTAGGAGCTTTCGAGGCCCTATGAACCATGAAGACCACATCGCCTATGTCGATTTGCGCCAGCCGGGCTACCCATGGAGCGCACATGTACTGAACATATATTTGTATTTGCATTAAATATGAATAAAGTTTGTGTTCCCTTCATTTATTTATTTTGTGTACTTTAGTACACTGGCACGCCCGCACATTTATTTTTATTTCGCACAGAGAGATCCTCCCTGCTAGAGTGATTTTTCTGCGGAAACAGATGGTGCGAAGGTTGTAGTCGTGCGAGATTGCTGGCTGGGGCTTGAAACGAGACTTACGGCGCTGGGGCGCCGTGGTTGCTGCGAGGAAGAAGAAGAGAGACGGCTAGGGTTGAGGGGGGGAGTCGGGCTCCCAAAGAAGCCGGCAACAATAGGTTGCAATCGGCTTAAACTTCTCTTAATGCAATGTTTACAATATATAGAGTTCTCTCTCAATACTAATCAATCTATAATTATTCTATAAATATAAATATAAGTTGGGCCTGGCCCATGAGCCTTGTGCGCCTATGCCTTGACCAGCGGCTCCTCCTAGCCACTGGTGGGCTTACGGCGGCGGCGATACGGAGGCCGGTCATAACACTTATTCTAGTGTAGTGAATGAAATCTAACAGACTTCCCAAAACACCAGATGCTTATTCCATTAAGCTGGTAGGACAGACACTGCAATTGACAATTCAATCCTGACATACTTTATTTTGTAGTAAACCTCCAGATAAAAAATGTTTACAAGCCAGTTGCAGAGGCTAAACTTCCAGATAAAAATGTTTACCAGGCCAGTTGTAGAGGCTATTATGGCTAAGTTTGCATCTAACTTTAGTATCCAATTTTAACAAATTCCAATCATGCCTTGCATTCATAAGCTGTTGAAAGATGTGTCATTAAATTAGCCTCCTATCTATTCCCTCCCAGGCTCACTGCTGTAAGCTGTAAACAAGAAGCCTTTCTAGCCCAACCCATCTGATGGGTGCCCCAAACATGCTACTTAGTAGATTGATTTATATTCTATTCATATACAGGCACCTTTTTTTATAGAAAGAAAAAAAAAAGCAAACTATACTAATAGAAGATGTTGCATCAGTTGTTAATTGTGGATATTCGGTACACCATCCATTTAAAAGTAAGTCATTCTGGCTTTTCTAGATACATAGATTCTAGAAATCATGTTTATGAATTTATTTAGGTGCATAGCAAAAGCTACTGCCTCCGTTTCAAATTATAAGTCGCTTTAACTTTTCTTGGTACATCTATTTTCCTACACATCTAGATATAATAATATTTCTACATACACAGTAAAATGGATGAACCAAAAAGGTCAAAGCGACTTACAATTTGGAACGGGGTGTGTATGTACTTCGAAAAGCCAGAAAAAGACTTACAATTTGGAATGGACACAGTACAATAAATCTCAGAAGACAACATTTCTTTTAGTTCACTTACTGAACTCACAAAATAGCTTACAAAAGTCTAGAAATCTTCTTTTAAAACAATGAATAAAACCTGAAGCTGCGACAGTACAAATTAAAGTCACAAAAACCAAATAACTACTTTTACAAAATATAATGTATTGATGGTACCAGAAAGAACCAAGTAATTAGTAGCACTGTGACACAGCAGCTTCATGATGATTTGGTGGATTAATTAGTAGCACTGTGACACAGCAATTTGAGTGGGAAGTGTCAGTTCCCATTGAAATGTTGGAATGTGAGGAAACGTGAAAGGATGATTTCATCTAAGTGGTGTTCATTATTAATTAGTAAAGTGGACGCTTGATAAAACAGAATACAATGTTGTTCTTGCCCAAATCAAAACCAGAACATAACTAAACAATCCTCAGTTCTTATCATGATTTGGGATCTAAATAGCAATGAGGGCAGCAGATGACCTTCAGAGCTTTACTTAAGCTACGTGGCAGCTAGCTGCCACGCATTAGAGTCCAGTACTGCCGCGAAAGCTTGAGAGGTGAGGTGTCCAAGGAGATGAGAGAGGAATACTGATTTATAGGTGTTGGATCTCATAAACAGTTTAGACGAAGCTGAAGTCAGCTGTAAGTGAGGATTTGGATCAGAGTTATCGGCCTTCTGCGGCCAAGCTATAAAGAGCCGGCTTGCGACTTGCGAGCTAACTAGCTGAGCCCGTATAAGCCACAAGGAGCCAAGCTAGCTTCTTCTCCAGTCCTATTGTTAAATATGCTATCTAGGTCTAAAGCGCAAAAAACTTCACCCTTCATGGACGAAGTGAAGAAATGGGAAAGCGACAGCTCCATTCTGAATTATATTTTTCTGGATCATCAATAAAAAAATTCTCCATGTTGGCACACAATGTCGATAATAGTAGGGTATTTTTTAAAAAATAACAATTGGGTTCTTTGGACCTAGATAACACATTACAACCTGCAATTTCAAAGTTGATGGATCTATATGACACTCCTAAAAAGATCAAGTGTTGCCGATACATTTCATTTTGTAAAATATATCAATGACTCACAAGCATGCCAAGAACATAGAATAATCAACAACAAAATAATTTTACATATTTTAATTATAAGAAAGATTTCACCAGAGCATTCAGTCACAATGCTATCTCATAAAATTTTGGAAGTTAGATAAAAGAAACAACATACCAAACTCGTCGGTAGAAGCAAGATTAGATCAAGAGGCTCCCTGTGTAAACAGCAATATTGTATGGTTCTCCATGCCCCATCTCCTTCATATCCAGCAAATTTGTTGAACTGTCGGTTGTTGGATCATAGCATTGTAATCTACACCTCATCCTGTTATAAATGACTATCCTCCCATCATCTAATATCAGTAAAGGGATGCAGTCACAAGCCCGCCGAGTACTTAATCGACTACTTAATTTGTACTTTTTAACCCAGAGACCTCTGTTATGATCCATGAGAAACCATAGGTTGACAGACGTAACATCAAGATTGTCCATTATCACCAAGCTGCTGCCACTTAAGTTGGCAATTGAGATTTGCAGCCCAGTGTTCCGAAAATCAGCACTACGCAATGGCTCTGGACCACGAAGTGTTGGCATCCACCTCTCCGTATCAAGGTTGAATGGAGCTGTGCTTGCTGGTTCCATAACTGCATAATCAAGCAAGAAATAAACAATCCCATTGACGACTACGTGTTCCAGTTCCATGATTTCAATCTCTTTTTCTCATAAGGCCGCTGGGTGGGTTCTGCTTTCTCCTCCACCTAAAACCATCAAGGGTGAGGAAGATGATATCACATCGCTGAGGTGGCGAGCCATAGGGATGGCCGATGCGGAGTACCTTGTACTCTCTGGTGGAATGGACCTGTCCAAAAGCATATGTAACCGTCGTTACCGTCCTGCATTTGTGCTTGAAACTAAGAATCTGACCAGGTCTCTGCTCTCTGCAAATGCCCACATACTCATCCGAACGGAGGCCAGGCAAAGCGTGGGTAACTGCGGTGGCTGGGTTGAGAAACCAGGCGCCCAACGAGGGTTCGCACCGCCTAAAGACAAACAGGCGATCGAGGTGGGTGAGCAGGACCTCGATGGAATGGGAAGCAAAAGGATATCCGCCTGAGAGGCTGTCCCGACAGTCCCACGATGGTGACACCGAAGGTGACCTTGCCGTCCCAGAATGTGAAGGCGAAGAGGGGCTCTGCGTGGCGGGACTTGTGCTCCGCGGCGAAATGCGGATCGGAGGTGAGGGCGTGCCAGGAGCGGCAAACGGCGCGGAGGCGACAGAGGTCCTTGGCCGGGAGGCGCAGCAGGACCTCGAACAGCACGTCGAGGGGCAGCGCTGGCGCGGTGTTGGATACCGAGGCGGTATGGCATAGCTTAGAGCTAGACGCCATCGATGGGAGGTGGAGAAGGACGGAGGGCGGAGGGTGTGGACGGCGGATGGTGGCGCCGCCGCCGGAGGGAGGGCTCGAAGCGCTGGTTGGATTGGATGGCTGGGCCTCACCTTCTAGTAAACAATGACAGCCCAATTCTTGCTCCTGTCCCTAAAGCCCATGTTTTTTTTTGGCCTGATAATCTGATACTGCTCCCTCCGTTCCAAAATACTTGCAATTCTATGACTCATATAAACTGTGTTTTTGACTGCCTCGTCTTATTCAAATTTTTTATATAAATTATAAAATAAACAAAACGTCATTACAATATCTTTAGTGATGTAATAAGTCATAACAAAAGTGGTAATATTTATTAAAAAAAGTTGAATAAGGCGAGAGGTCAAACATAGTTTATATGAGTCAAAAAATTGCAAGTATTGTGGAACGGAGAGAATACTAAGAAAAAAGTCTACTTTTGGTCCCTCAACTTTTGCGAAAGTCCGATTTTGGTCCCTCAACTCCAAAACCGGACAAAAGCGGAATCCCCTCAACTCCAAAACCGGACAAAATGGGTCCCTCAACTTTTCAAACCGTGCAGATTTACGTCCCTCGGCAGTTTTGGACAGTGGTTTCGCTGACAGTAACTCCGGTTTTGCTACGATTACTTTGTGGTTTCGTTTTTTTCTCTTTTCTTATTTATTTATTTTTGAATCTTTCAAAAATCATAGTAAATCACAGAAAATTCATAAAATAGAAAATCCAATTTTGTTGGACTCCACATGAGTAGAGCTACGCAATGAATATATAATATGGTATACTTTAGTACAAAGTTTTTTGCTAGAAGGTTTTACCTTTTTTCTTTTTATTTATTTCACTCAATCTTTAAAAAATCATAGTAAATTACAGAAAAATTATAAAATAAAAATTCAATTTTGTTGGACTCCACATGAGGCTTAAATAACACAATGACGTAGTTATTGTGGCTCTTTAGCTGGGTTAAGTTAGCTAGGTTTGCTTTGTCTTGATCTGACGTGCGACGTACGTGCGTACGTCTTGAGCTTACGTGAACCCGATCGATGGATCCCGGTCAATAAAATAAATAGTACACCTATATATCTTTATTGTGTAAATATGCTCATGTGGAGTCTAGCAAAATTGGTTTTTCAATTTTATGATTTTTATAATTTATTATGATTTTTTAAATATTGAGCTGAAATAAATAAAAAGAAAAAGACAAAACCTTCGTGAGCAAAAATTTATATTAAAGTATACCATATTATATATTCATTGTGTAGCTCTACTTATGTGGAGTCCAACAAAATTAGATTTTCTATTTTATGATTTTTTTTATGATTTACTATGATTTTTTGAAAGATTCAGTCGAAATAAATAAGAAAAGGGAAAAACGAAACCACGTTCACCGAGCAAAACCGAGTTAATGTAGCGAAACCACCGGCCAAACCCGCCGAGGGACGAAATCTGCATGGTTTGAAAAGTTGAGGGGCCCGCTTTGTCCTGGGTTTTGGAGTTGAGGGATCAAAATCGACTTTCGCAAAAATTAGGACGTAAAGTAGACTTTTTCCTACTACTAAGCCTTATTAGAAATCCATCTGACATGTGGCCCACCCTTGAAACAGGAGTTCACGTAGCTTTTTATTTTCTTGCGCTCCACATTGCATGGTTAATCAAGAGCTCGTAACTTTTGTATACTGTATGACGCACTCGTGGGAATGCAAACAAAAGACTTACATTTCAGCTGGCTTATACACACGTTGATAGCCCGTTAAGAGCATCTCCGGTGGGCCACCCTAACTTAAATTTTAGAGATTTAGACAAAAATTCAACTCCAATACATCCCTTATTTTGCATGTCTCCTCAAATTTTACACTCAACCCTCCAAATCCTAGAACCCCTATCCAAGAGGTCCCACCTCACTTTCCCCTTCCCCTCCCGTCCAGCACATCACAACCTGATGCGACCTGATGCGAGTACGCGATATTCGCCGCTATAGCCGCCGCCACCACCCCCACTGTCGCACATCCATCCCACCCTCCTCATGCTATGAATAACGCCGGTTCTCCCCTGCGAAAGTGCTTTGCCTCGTCGCGGGACACCAAGCTCCGGTCGTGCCCTTGCTTGCTCGGAGCTCCTCTCCTCCCGCCCCTTTGCTTCGAGGTGTTGCGCTAACCGGTGGGACAGAGCTTCCGGCTACAGCGCGGCCTGTTGCCCCACCGCATCTCTCGCAGAAGAACCGCTCCACCGCTCATACCTCCGTGTTGCATCACTCGCCGCAATCCACTCCCAATCCATCCAAACCCCCAAAAGATATTTGGTGGTGCGCTGGAGCCCATGAATGCGGCAGCGGGGGATGTTGAGAAACAACTTGTGGAGCTTCGCAAGATGATGGACGAGCTGGACGCGGCCGCACCATGGTGAGAACACGGCTCGCAAGCGCTACTCCAGCACAGCCATGGGTGCTGCCAACGTGTGCCAGCGGGCAAGAGGAGCAACACTTCAAGCAACGACCGTCCTTGTCCTCCCCGTGCGAGTGCTAGAAGGGGCGCAGGAAGAGCAGCCGCGGCCGAGCTTGGACTGCGTGAGGAAGTCCTCGGCGCGGGCGTGTCATGCGC
Source organism: Hyparrhenia diplandra (assembly GCA_015847255.1). Lineage (NCBI taxonomy): Eukaryota > Viridiplantae > Streptophyta > Magnoliopsida > Poales > Poaceae > Hyparrhenia > Hyparrhenia diplandra. The sequence goes on along the minus strand of JADLZK010000908.1, from coordinate 211,411 downwards.
CGTCATCCGAGGCTGCCAGCGCGCGGCCGTGGCTGCCCCACAACCGGGGAAGGCCGCCGGGTGCGAAGCGCGGCCGTGGATCGATCCGTCACGCGGGGTGAGGTCGCCGAGCACGGGCACGCGGCGTGTGTGCCCCGCCACGCGGGGCAAGCCCCCCCTCCCCAGGTGGGGAGAGGATGGCGTGGTGGTAGGAGGAAGAAGGAAGAGAGATTGACGTGGAGGCCCCATTTGTCGAGTCTCTAGTGGAATAGATTTGGGTTTTTTTTTCCGAAAGTCTGGCGTTGCCTGTATTGCATTAAGAGAAGTGGCTGATTTGTATGCCCTCACTGGAATTTCTCTATTAGGAGCAAAACCAAGCGATTAAAATGACTCGATTAACTTCTCCAAGCGGACAAAACCTAGCGATTATCTCATGGAGTGGAGTGGCCGGTGCACGTCATGCTTCTGCCTCAGCTTGGTGGCAATTGCACATAGCCGCACAGTTGACCGATGACCAAATCGAACTAACCAAGACCAGACAGGTACATACAGTTCATGTAATAAGCCAAAGTCGCTTCTTGTGTTTCACTCGGCGAATGCAAGCACGCCGGCATCAGGACAACCAAAACATGCCAAAACGTGAGTCGAATTGGACCGACTGATGTTTGGTGAGCAGGTCCCTCGTGTGCCTCTTTTTTTTTTTTTTTTTGACTTTTTTTATACACTGTCCAATAGACCCTTTTTGGGCATAATGTTGCATTTTTTAAAGAACATTCTGATCTATTGCGCTTTCTACCACGGTAAAGATTTTGCATTTGCATCCATGAATTAATTGACGTTCTGCCTAACAAGGATGAGTCCAATAGCCCTGATCCATCCATGGGCCGTGATTTCTAGTCCAGAATCCATACAAAGAGGCTGCAGCGGCTAGTTCAAATAGTATCTTTCTTATAGAAAATGGAAATATTTTGGCAGTTTTTATTTTATTATCTTCATTCAAGTCAATATACTCAGTTTTACTTTTAGCTATCAAACTTTGAAGCATTATATTTTCCTTAATTATTATATTATTCATATGTAAAGTATGCAATAATCCTTGGAGAACAAATTTATACCAAATTATTGATAAGCAGCATCAATACTATTTATTTTGGTTCAAATTTATTACCTACGCATTTATTTCACTCATAGTTTAAGTCCTACTCAAGATTATACTCTTTACTTCATTATTTTTGAGGCTCTTTACTTAAATCTTAAGCACACATTATATTTTCCCGATAATGATTGGAAACAATTTAAACTATTCAACGGAATGCATATGAGGCGAGGTGCCCTGTTTAAACCCCTACGCATTCATGCACCCTGCGTCGCGCCACAGTCACAGAATGCATGAGACGAGTGCCCTGTTTTGGTTTGGGGTGACGACACTACTTTAGACACCTTTTAGTTATCCCATTTGGAACTTTAGGGACTCTTTGGCTCTCACAAATTCGCACAAAAATATATAAATATATTGATCGATACAAATATTTTTCCATGAAATGGATCTATTTACTTTACTAATAGAAAATATAACTCTTTGGTTCTCTCAAATTCACACAAGAATATTTAAAAATCGATTGGTGCCAATATTTTTCCTTGACCTAGGTCTCGTTTACTTTACTAATGGAAAATATAAGGGTCTATTTGATGTACCTCCTCAGCGACTCCACGTGCAACTGTGGCTCCAGCATGGGAGCAGGCAAATGAAGCCGCGCACACCAAACAAGATGTCAATGCAATGCCAATAACCGCTTAATTTCCACCATTCACACGCCATGCTGCACACATGCCTCACAACCACATCCACTGCGTTGAGGTGGAAGGAGTTGTTGTGAGAAATAATGCATGACAGCAAGGTGGCAGCTCTGAGGATAATTTGGTTTTTGGACGTACAACATTTTACACCATGTTTATTTGAACTTATAGCCCGGGCTTATCGGTTATGATACAGTGTTTCTCTAAAAAAAAGTTATGATACAATGTTTTTCTCACAACAAATTAGTATCAGCACCGTCTTATGAGCATCAGCCATGGTACAATGTTTTTTTAGCAATATAACAATATTTTAGTGATGAACGACGATGCCCGTTCCAAAGACACCTGGCTCAATAGTTTCAGTCCGGCATTTTATCGAGCAACGAGGTGCATGGGAAACCGATAGTTTTCAGATACGGGCTTGATTAATTTGTGAAAAAATTAGTGTTCACTTTGCAAAAGTGTTTTCTTTATTTTTTCATTATTGCATTTAAATAGTTAAAAAAACTTTGATTTTGAGTAGTGAATTATGCCAAAACTCTTGGAGATGGACTTATTTTTTAGCTTGGCAAATTTTTTCAAAGTTAGCAAATCACAATATTTGCCAAGTTAAAATTAGAACCACAACAACAAAATTGGGATTTAGAAACTTAAACAAACCCAAAAGCATTATATTCTTTTAAAAAAACCACTGTTCTAGTAGTTACCCAACAAGACAAACATTTCTAGCCATGATAATTAAAAGTAATTAGAACGGCTCAATTAGAACAGGTGTCTGAACTTTGAAGCAACAAAAAACCCAAAACCATGCCAAATCATGCAAGAGGCTAGTTATTGTTTTCATGCAGATACCATACCAGCCAAGTGATACCTAACAACATAATGAATACACCAAAGCCATTTTGCGTATATGTAGGAAGACAGGAGGGCGTGAAGATTTCTTTCACCCCTTTTAGCAACTCTTCTCAACAGAGTAGATACAACAGCGTAACAAGTCCTCCACACATACACATTAGAGGATCCTCCTCAAGCTCCACAATTAACCTCTTACGAACCCTCCCCTAGCTTTTTTGTTTGCAACTTATCCATCTCACCTACATTTGGAAAAACCATCGACTGAGGCATATGATGTGGTTCAAAAGACTATCACGTCTTTTAATGAAATGAAAACTTATGTGAAATTGTGAATAAATATGTTCTAAGCCACCACAAATGTTATTGCTTATAGATGTGTTTTTCAAGCCACCACAAATGTAACAAACACTTCGTATACATATGACACATGTGTTTTATTGCACACCTATGCTAGCTCATTGTTGGATTATTTTAGTGACCCACATAATTTAGGACTCAAGTTATCTCTATAAGATAGTACAAGTATTGATGGTCCATGAGAAATAATTTGACCTATTTGGGAAAACATTTTAGTATTTTAAATTTTTATCTATTTTTAAAGCCCGCAAAAAAGAAGTATGAACACACATACCTCGTGAGAAAATCCAAGTTGCTCGGACTTTTCCACTCTTCCATGATAACATAGGCGAGGGTGAATAGACCTTCTCATCTTTCATGTCATATACTTGACAATATTCATAGTTTTTCGCGATAGGCGGTTGTGACATTGACAATCATCGAGGAAGAAGATACAGATCACGTGAAAGATCATAGGGAGACACACGGACAACTCTAGAGCTCCCTTCTTGCCCAAGGAACAACGTTTGATCATTCCCCAAAGTCCTCACCTCATCCCATAAGCCTTTCTCAAAGTCAGCCCTCAAACACTTCAAATTGTAGTCCTCACCACAAAAATGCCATCTTCTATTTTGTTTGAATAATGTGTTCTACGGATCATTAGCAATGTGCCATGAGATTCAACAAGGTAGCGCCTATAGCAGCAACATATTTGAGGTGTCAAGTAGTCTCCCCTCAATTAGGTGCTCAATTCGAGACACCCTTGGCTCATCATCGTCATTCGCATCCACAACGTCGATGGCAATAAGATCCTCGCCGCCACCAAAGGCCCGGTTAGTAAGAGCGTAGAGCTTCCCTTGGAAGAAGGCCATGTGTGAAAGCAACATGCACTTTGCTCATGCGCACTAACCCGACCATGCAAAGAGCCCCCCGGTCGGCATAGAGCAATTGTACCTATATCGCCAACAAATAATATGACAAATGATAAAGGCGAAAGTGGAGCACACAACCAATGAGACTACAAATATCTCGCATGTGTCCTTGTAGTCCATCCACTTCGATCAAAGTCAACGCCTTCATCGACCTCCACAGCTCTTGGTAGTAGTTGTACGAAGACAAGCTAGAAGGGGCATGGTGCCCTTGGTGAAGTGGTTCATCAAGAAACAACTGTCGTCTTGGCGCAACAGGAGGAGCCACTCTCCATAGGAGTTGTGGCATCGCAAACCGTTTGGCAGCTGGAAGGTCTCACCATGAGGGAAGCTGGTGGCATTGCCATCAGGAAGCACGAGCCATGGCACCGGCGATGGCGACGGCAGATGGCATTGCCGCTATTTAGGAGGAGCGCCACGTCGCGGCATCGGCATTGAAGATGGCTTGGTCGGCGCGCTTGGGGAGGCGAATGAACACTAGTCCGAGGAGCTCCAATGGGAGGTCCGACCATGGCGGGGAGCCCTTGGCTTGCGCCATCCTACAAAGCAAACCAGTTCAAAGGCATGGTCAGACGGAGGAGAAGATGAAAGGAGATCACCTGTTGGATCAAAGGCATGGTTGTCATAGAATCGAACACATGTTGGGCAAAAAGAATCACCTTTGATGTTTACGAATCACACATGCATGGGTTCAAAAGAAAATCGACTTGTTCACACATCTCACTGATGTAGAAGCACGACACAACCGATAAGCGGATTCAAGAAGATAATTATATTGATCAGAAGTCTACTTGTGGAGAATCACACAAGACATTATGACACAAAAGTAAGGTTTAGGCAAGGCATCTTTTAAGCTTTTGACCAAGCTCGACCTCCATGATGTTTGTATAAGGCTTAGAGATTAAACTTGCCAATACTTATAGGTAATCAGAGTAGAAGTGGCCTAGAACCTTAGCTATAGAGTACTAGCTAGCTAGGTCCAGTATATTCATATGGCGTTGTAACTTCAGAGAATGGATTGATTTAAGATAAAGAGCTTGCCTAAAGTATGTACTTGGTATATATAATTAGGTAGTTATTACTTTGGCAATAGAAGAAGCGAACTTGCAATTGATTGAGGGGTTTATTTGTCCTACCACACACACACACACACACACACACACACACACACACACACAGAGAGAGAGAGAGAGAGAGAGAGAGAGAGAGAGTGTGTTGAGGCACAACACAAAAGGAAACATGGATTTGCTGACGCACAAAAATATGCCATCGAATACGACTCCGGGGAACCAGAAAATGAGCATAGCGGAAATATGATTAAGCATATATAATAACTAGCTGAAAAACCGACTAAATGCATTGCATCTAATGAATTGAAATAAATGGGAAGCGGGGTTACGGTTCTTACCTCCGCGCAACTGGAGCCCGACGCTAGAGAAGAAGAGGACCACACAAAGGCAATGACACACAAATTAGCAAAAGACGGCTAGCGGCGGTGGAGGATCGACGGGGACATGAACTCACATGGTCACCGAGAGGAGAGATAGGGAAAAGGGTGGGATCAAGAGGCTCAGGGTGAGGTAGGGAAGCGGCGGTTAGATCACCGGAGTTAGGGGACATTGGTTGTCGGGGGACGGTCGAGTCGAGTGAGGAGACAGGAGGGAGGCGGGAGCGACAACCAAGCGAGAGAGAGAGGCGTGGCGGGGAGGGGAGATTTTTTTTATTAGGGTTTGGAGAGGGGCGTCACGACTACTGCTTATATAGGGGGAGCGCGGTGCCTAGTAGGTCTGGGCTGAATGCGGCCCGCGGAGGAGGCGTAGTCATTGGGGGCACCGGGCCCCTTATGGGGCCTAGGTGAGCAGGTGGGTCATACTAGCACGTTGTGCTTGGGTAAGGCCGAGACACGACATGCTCCTTTGGGCTAGGCTAGCCATGACCGTGCTCGAGTCAGGCCAAAAAAGGCTTTGTGCCGAGCTGATGGGCTCAGGCCACATGGCCCTTTATATATTGGGTTGGGATGGTAAGGGTAGGACGCAACAACACACATGTGGCTTTCCTTATGTGAAGTGAATGCTCATGCTGATTTGATTACGTTTACCATCCAGGTAGCATCATCCGGATTTGTATTACTATTGGCTATTACTATAGTCTTTCATTTCATTCTATTGCTTTGCTTGTACTATATGATAAATGTTAGTAGGACTTCGGTTCTTCGAGATTGGATCGATGGGAGCCGACCCTTATGCATTCGCGCACCCTGCGCGACGCCATAGTCACAGAACGCATAAGAGACAAGGAGCCCTGTTTTGGTTCGGGTGATAACTTTAGAGACTAAGCAATCATTTTAGTCATATCTTGGAGATTAAAGAGGACTAAACTACTTTTTAGTCATCCCATTTGGTATTTTAGGGAGACTAAAGTTTAGTCCTAAATAGTTTAGTCACCATAGACCAAGCATCCGTTACAGGGACAGTTGGACACAGAGCCGTTTATTTTCCTCCGCTGTCCACACCAAAGACATACCGGCCAACGTCTGCACTCCATTGCCATAGGTCTATGGCCAGATTCATAGTCAAATTGACTTCAACCAGACACTTTCGAAAAAATAGGCTTTGGCTCCCTCAGATTCCCACAAACGAACCATGATGTTCCATTCCACCCAATAGTCTGCACTCCATTGCCATAGGTCTATGGCCAGATTCATAGTCAAATTGACTTCAACCAGACACTTTCGAAAAAATAGGCTTTGGCTCCCTTAGATTCCCACAAACGAACCATGATGTTCCATTCCACCCAATAATTCTTTGGCTCTCTCAGATTCACACAAGAATATATAAAAAAATTGATTGGTACAAATATTTTTCGTTGACTTCTCGTTTACTTTACTAATGGAAAATGTAAGGATCTACTTGGTGTAGCTTCCTCACCGGCTCCACGTGCAACTGTGGCTCCAGCGTCGGAGCAGGGGAACAAAGCCACACCAAACAAGATGACACAGAGGAGTGTTTCTGCCCTCCAATGTATGTGCGGAGTCAGAGTAGGAGCCGTTGTAACACCCCGGCCAGAGCGCCAAAAATTGGCTCTGCTCAAATGGATACCACATTGTCACATCGATACGATCATAATGCATATACTGAATTGAATTTGTATGAAAAAATTTGAATTTTTGGATATATGGATGAACCCTGCCAAAATAGGCTCAAGCCGGTTTCGAACAGGATCAGACTTATTTTCCTAGTTTCTAGCCAAAACAATCGCAAGACGGTTTCCAAATAGGCTCAAGTCGGTTTTGGTAGTTCTGAGTCTCAAACCTGTTTTGATCCCGATCTTCTCCGATCTTATGAGAAACTTGGATACATCTTGGGAGAGGTTTTTTATTGGGTAATTAAGACCACCCTTTATTTATATATATAAGAGGATCATGGCCGATTAAGTTCTATAACCAACTTATTAATCGACACGTACAAAATCAATCTACTTTTACAATTTTACTATGTATCCCGGATGGTCCACGGTCAAGTGAATATGACCCTATGTTGTTTTGGCTGTTTGGTGCACAAGATTTGTACCGTCTGCCCAAGTATTTGTGAAAAATGTGTCTACAAGTTAGGAGCTACTAGTGTGTGCTAACTCAAAGGACAAAGCCGTCTCATTTTAATTCTTCGAAAGTCTTTCATCTCTTAGATTTCACTTCAATCAACCCTATCATCTCTCTCTTGCAGGCTTAACCGCTTACCCCAAGGCAAGGCACGTTATAATTAGTCATGATGACTCCTCATCACCATCCAATTGTCACGGCCTCACGGGCATGCACGATGCACCACTATTATTAAACCCTACTTTGTACTCAAATGTTCATTTTTTTAAGCAGAATACTCATATGTTCGTGCACTTGATTTTTTTTGAGGCAACACCACAGACTTATTGGTTTACAGAATTACAAACACCCTCAGGCGGCGACGAAAACCAGACATAGCTGCTCATCTCTGATAGCACTAAACTTCTAGCTGTCTCCTTTTTTCATGAACAAAATCAACAGCAGACAAGTACTAGAATCTTGATACTTATATAGACGTGCGACAGTAAGAAAATCAAATAAAAATAAGGATGTTTAGGCCGCTTGACCTAATTAAGGCCCAACCGAATAGATGGAAGCCGTGATCGAGCCGTGACGATGGCGAACTACGGCAACCAGCTAGCACCGGCGACCGCTGGGTGCGCACCGTTGTGGGGGAGATCCGACCTCTGTCAGAGAGAGTCAAGATGAAGGGCAAAGAGGGAACTGTAGCATATCCGACAACAGCGAAGACTACAGGAGTTTGTGTCTGGTTCCGTTGTTTGAGTTGGGTCGGTTTGCGTGTTGGGCTTTTTGGCATATATGAGCCGAAGTCGGTATAACGTGGGCAAGGTATATAACTGAATCGTGAGTCAATCAATCCATGAACAGAATCCCAAACTAATTTCCTCGCCAACTCGATCTTGTCAACCAGGGAGAAGGTCCCGACGATGCCGCCGGAGGTCAGGGCGAGGTTGAACAAACCGGTGGCGAGGTGGCCGCTGTCGCAGAGCAGGCGCGACGGGACCGTGGTCGTGGTCGCGCAGAGGATGGCTGGGCTCCTAGGCGCCTTGCCGGGGCGCCACGTCGTGATCCCGGAGCCTGAGGCCAGTCGCATCGCCGCCGCCGCGGGAGGCCGAGGGCTTCGCCGCAGCCTCCGCGTACGCCGCCGGCAAGTCCCTGGATACGGACAAGGAGCGGTCAGACGTCTTCGCTAGGTACGTCAGGGAGCTGTGGAGTAGCGCCTACCGATACAACAGGTCCCGATCCCAAACCGCCGGCACCTCAAGGGGAGCAGGGCAGCCGCCTTTTGCTGCTTCCTCTGTCGTCGATGTTGTCTCAGGGCCCATGCAACAACTGGAGCTGTCGCCGGCGTCTGCTCCGCCGCCTTCAGCCGTTCCAGAGGAATAGGGCGTCGCCCACGTTTGATTTGCTCTCCTTTGGCAGGGGTTCGTTGGCGTCTATGGCTAGTATTATTAGTATTACTGTCTGTCTTATCTGATGTCTATTTGAGATTCTAGTGAGAAGATGAACTTATTTTTGTTTCTGAATCTGGTACGTACTCGGCTATATATGTCAAGCAAGATATTTGTAACTTCATATCATTTTTTTATTTGAGATTCTAGTGAGAAGATGAACTTATGTTTGTTTCTGAATCTGGTACTCTGCTATATATGTCAAGCAAGATATTTGTAACTTCATATCTTTTTTTTTTTGAGATTCTAGTGAGAAGATGAACTTATGTTTGTTTCTGAATCTGGTACTCTGCTATATATGTCAAGCAAGATATTAGTAACATCAGCCGGGAAATACCCCGAGCGCCTCCAATCCTCGACTGGAGCTCGCCGTCGATCCGTGCCGCCGGAAGATCAAGCTCGACCGGCACTCCATCATGCCGCAACACCCACAGCTACCGCTCATACATGACATGATTCTTGACCTTCTCTGTCACTAACAAAACTTTGTTACCATATTCAATGATGTGGATCTAGTTTATCCATAAAAAAAGAGGTTGTGCTTTCATAACAGCAAGGAAGAAGGTCATGCCACATCTGAGATGACCATGAGCATGCAACAAAGAATCAGTACGTAGTTGTCTTCACATCTGCTAGTAATCGAATGCCTGCCGAGCTTGAGTGATTTATGTTTACTGGATTTATTAGGAGGTTGTAAAAATTCTTTCCAAAACTTACAAACTCAAGTATCTTGGAAACTTGAGGTACCTGGGACTATTTAACACAAGGATTGGTCAGCTCCTAGAGGAAATAGGAAAATTGAAACATCTGTAAACACTGGACATAAGTCTAAATCCCATTCTTGCGTTGCCAACAACAATTGTTGAGCTAAGATATTTACATGCCTACTTCCTGGCTATCATGCGTACAAATACCAAAAGGGATTGGCAGGCTCACATCGATCCCTTGAAGAGTTATTGTTCTTAATTAGATATAAAGGACAAAGCTTCTACAGGCATTAATTAGGAGAAATATATATATAAAAAAAAGTGTGCAATCTAACAAAACTGAGAGTGATGAGTATATCCTGGACAACTGAAATGAACGAGATCTAGGAGAAATTAATCTATGGTGGTGGAGTACCTGAAACAAGCTGCAAAAGTTGCAGCGTCGCCGTCTAGGCATTTTCACCGTAGATGTTGAATGGAGCTTGGATGGCTGGGTCATTCCTCCATCCCTTTCTAAACTGGAACTGTGCTACTGGTTCTCCACACTGCCGGATTGGATTGATAAACCCCTCTGCAATGCACGTTCGAGAAAAAAAGATTGATAAACTGGAACAGAGCTCTTGCACCTCTGGTTTCTACAGATCCACGTGAGGGAGCTGAAGCAGGAGGATCTCCAGATCCTCTGGTTATTATCAGCCCTTCGCTATCTGCATATGCTGCTGGACCACGAGAACCTCAGGGTCACTCGGAAATTCACTGTTGGAGCTTGTTGGTTCCCATGCCTGGTCGAGTACGTGCAAGCTGTGGGACTTTGGAGAATCCATGGAGTTCGGGTGAGGTGCGATGCCGAGGCTCAGAAACCTCACCAATGTCGGTCCTTGCCGGCAGCGACAGCGGTACCAGTTTCGGACTTTGGAGAAAGAGAGGCACGCCATCCCAATGACCCGTCCCTCCATTTGTGTGTTTGAGAGTGCGTTGCCGTAGGAATACTGGAATGGGGAGTAAAATCCGTTTGATTTTATAGGAATATATATATATAGTAGCATACTCCTACGGCAATACATTAATCTATAACCCCTGTAAAGGGAACCCAAATAGAGAGTTCTCTGGTTTGTGGTTGATCCACGTCAGCTTCCCCACTACGGATCCTTCCCCGCTCCCGAGAAAAAAATATTACCGAGGCGGCCTCTTCCCCCCCCCTGCGCTCACGCCTTCAATCCCGCCGCCGCCCTCTTGCCTTCCCATCTGACCTCCCCATCGCCGCCGCCCCCCGCCTCCCCAATGCCGCATCCATAAAACGCACGCCAATCCGCGAGGAGAGGATGCGCGGGCCGTGCCTGGTGGAGGAGGAGGTCGCACGCCGCGGAGGCCGGCCTGCCACGCCGGAGGGAGGAGGGCGCCTCCTCGCCCAGCCTCGACCCCGCCGCCGGATCCGGCCTGGAGGAGGAGGCCGTCGCCGACGAGGAAGTGACCGTGTGAGCCCAACGGTGAAGTCTTCTTCAATTCCAGAGCGGGGTGTTGGCACAGATAAGAAGGCGGCGACTTCGTGCTGTGCGTACCTTAGCCCCATGGCCTCCGCCGCCTTGCCGAAGTCCATCCGCGCGATCCCCTGCAGCACGCCCCATGGCACGTCCTGCACCACTGTCGCCCTCGCCGGCCGTCGGGAACACCATGTTGGTGAGCCCCGCCCCGTGCATGCCCACCAGCGCGTAGATCGAGCTGATGCGCCGCCCACCTCCGCGATATCGTTGCTGCTGATGCCAACCACCTCCAGCTCACTCACGACGACGTTGAAGCCCACCTCCTCTGCCACGCACGCCACGACGGCCGCGTTTAGTTGCCACCGGGAGCCGTGGCGGGCGACGATCAGCAGCCGGGGGCGCCCCTAATCCTGTCCGTGTTGACGACGTCTACGGCGGCGCAGCTGATGGGGGCGTGGTGGCGCGTTACAGTGCAGCGAGAGCACGCGCCGGAGGAACCGCGCGGAGTCGACAATTCCGACGACCTTATCCGCCAGGCTGCTGTCGCGCTCTGGCTCAGCTCCCGGTCCACGTGCAGCCCGACCATGACATGGCCAAATCAGTGCTCCTCCCCCGTCGAGGCGGCCGTCCTGAGGTCAAGCAGCGGGTGGGCCATGGGACGGCGTGGTCAAGCAGCGGGTGGGGCATGGGAGTCCGCACAGGATGGCGTCGTACTTTGGAGTTGTCAACGGCAGGGTGAGGGGCATGGGAGTCCGGATGGCGTCGTACTTTGGAGTTGTCAACGGTAGGGTGAGGGAGATCCAGGTGAGTAGTAGAGTAGAACCATCAACTCTGTTCTTCAGATCTGTCCGCATTTATCCACAGAAAATGGTTGTTTTTTTGCTCACGGCACTGTCTGAAAAACTCCGTGCAACTGCAAAATTACGAGAGGAAGATGATGCAGGAGATGCAGAGGGAAGAGGACCTCCGCACGGCGCTCAAGCTGTACAAGTCAGTGAACTGAAATGACTTACACCTGACAGTAGCGCTATCTATGTGAATGTGATTGCTTGCTTCAGTTTTGAAATCTCTTTCGACTTCTGGAACAAAAAGTTGCAGGGAAGGGAAATATGAGGACGCGTTGGAGAAGTTTGAGTCGGTTCTGGGATCAAAACCGGAGCCCACTGAGGCTGCCATTACCGGCTACAATGTTGTTGCCTGCAGCTACTCGAAGCTCGGCCGGGTTCAGTAACTCTCACTGACTGGATGCTATCTTATTCAGGTGTGCTACTGATGAAGGCTCATTTCTGTTTATTCAGGACGACGTCGTACTTGGCAAGCCACCACCACGACGACGATCGATCAAAGGTTTCTCAGGCACATGCATCCTGAGGCCATATAATCCTGAAGTTATGTTTCCTGCATTATCATCCGGTAAGTTCCAAAGACATTGGGTAGTAAGTCCATTTGTCTTGCCACTGTACCCTACTAGAAATGAGTCGAAATTATTATCTGTGATGTTGACTTCATGTCTGAATGAACTACTAAAGCTGTCACTTAAGAAATATGCAATGTAATCTTCAACTGAAGCACTTGGTGTTGGTGCACCAGTAGTAGTTTCTGATGGTGATGGTGCATGTTCATTATCTGGCACCATTTCTGGATTAATAACCTTTTGCCACATATCTGTAAAGCCAAAGTAAAAGTATTCGCACACCTATAGAATTTGTGCAAGGCTTCTACGTGATCAATAGGTCTGTGGTTGTTACAAAGTTAGAAAATGCATGTTTCAGTTGTCTCCTAGAAAAGAGATTACAGAGTGCTTTGATTTTTCTTCATGAGCGTTGATATCATATACTACCAAAATTTGCATAAGCTTGCTACAGGTCTGGAGCTTTCTGACTATCATATATGTATGTCATGTTAGATCAATGTAGTGTTCTGTCCAATTCTGTAGATAGCTGATGTTATGGAAGAAGGTAATGCTAGGTGGCGGCGGTTGTGCGGCAGAAGCAGTACAAGAGGGAGAACCACAGAAGGCTGTACACGAGTCCACTTCTCTCCGTCTGTGGTCTAATGTTTTTTCCCGGCACCTAATGTTGCTTCACAAAGGGGAGAGAAGGGGGATTCAGTCACGGGATGATCCTCCTATCTTTGTTGCAGATTGTATCACGAGTGTTTTGATCAGTATATGTAGGCTTATCTGTCGTTTTTTTCATGGTCGCCCATCATATATGTTACGTGCCTATATGATGTGCTACTAGCCCACTGTCCCTGTTAGCTTTTGTCATTGCTTTTATGAATCTGATTGTTTTGCAGCACTACATAGATTCATTTGTTATAATTGAAAGTTAAGTTCTCTTAAAAACATATATTAGTCAAAATTTCGTGCTACATGGCTGACATATATTGATATAGTTATTATATAACTGTGTTGTTCTATGATTATATAGTTATTTGTGTGATTTATATCAAATTCCATCCGTATTTTCTTTTACATACCCGCAGCAACGTGCGGGGAATCCATCTAGTTATAATTATTGTGGATGACCGGTAACCAGCCTTTTTTTTTTTTTTTGACCGAACCGGTCGGGGAGTCCCCGACCTTTTTTTTAATTAAATAAAAGAATGGTTACAGCGAAAAGATTACAAGGCAACAATGCCCAAAGTTGAAAAAAGCACCCTATACATAGTTATCTCTCCAAATTTTTTTGAGATTACACAAGTATAACGCAGACGCTCAACACGCACGCATACTCACCCCTATGAACACACGTGCGTCATAAAACCCTACCCCTATGAGCACCTTCGAAGGACTGAGCCGGCAAATCTTGAAGATCCGAAGTCACCACCGGGCGCCTCGCTATCGACGGGGATGTCGCCTACCACTTAATGCACAAAAAAATCCTGAAATAAATCCAGGATAAAGTGTCGCACCCAGGATTTGAACCACGGGTGGGAGCCCCCCCAACCAATGGCCTTTGCCATTGCGCTGTGAGCCCCCTTAACATCTCTCCAAATTTTGAGAAGAGCCGCCCTTGATGGCTTGGCCTTGATGCAAACAAGACCAACTTCCTCTGTGAAAGATCTTTTCCATTCATCAACATTCCTTTGTCCATTAACGAAAATAATATTGTTCTTTGTTTTCCATAGAACCGGTAACCAGCCTCGTACCAAAGGAAAACAACTAGAACGAGGCTAGTAGGAGGGAGTACCAGTAGCACAGTTTTTGGTAAGATGAACCCGATTAATGGGTGGAGGGAGTATATCAGCACCATGGTCGTCCAACGTATGTCACTCAAACACACAAATCGAACAGGAAAACTGGGATTAAGAAACGGAAACAAACCATAAGCATTATATTATTTTAATATGACCACAACGTTCCTGGCAATAATAACTAGAAGTAATTAGAACGGGTGCCTGAACTTTGAAGCAACACACACACACAGAACCCAAGCACCGTGCCAGGCATCAGGCAACAGGCTAGTTATTTTTTCATGCAGATACCATACCAACCAAGTGATGCCCAAATCAACAAAGTGACATCAAATCCATTTGCGCATATGTAGGAAGATAGGAGGGCGTGAAGATTTCTTTCACCCTTTTCCAGCAGCTGTGCTAAACAGAGTAGATACACCAGCAGAACAAGTCCCCCACACACATACGCGTTAGAGGATCCTCCCCGGTTCCACAAACCCTCCCCTTATGTTTGCAACTTATGTCTCACCTACAATTGGAGAAACCATCAGACTGAAGCATATGACATTGGTCAAAAAGACAAACATGTTTTGTTTTTAAATGGGTGAAAACTTATGTGAAATTGTGAATCAATATATTCTAAACCATGTCTAATGCTATATTGTTTAAAGATGTTAGGATAGCAACAGTGAACCACCCTCCTTCAGGATAAGAGATATATCTTCAGGAAGGGGAAAAAAACACATTTTCACTAGCATATGCTATCACATTCATCTAGGAAACAAACAATCACTTCATTTTTCACATGATTCTGGACCTACGAATATAAACCTGATATAATAACTCCTCAATATGATTATATTAGGTAAGTTTCACCGTCTTTTTAGCTTCCATGAAACAAAAGCTTCATATACTGTATGCATATGATGCCTGTGTTTTATTGCACCTATGTTTTATTCCATGAAACAAAAGCTCCAATATAAGCATATTTTCCCCTGTTCACACTGGATGGTTGTATTATTTTAGTGATCTACATGATTTAGGACTCTAGTTACCTATGCTTAACATTTAAACATTTGGGTAAGAAATTACAACTCTAGATGGTCTGCAAGAAATAGTTTTATTCTTATTCTGAGAAAAAATCATAGTATTTTATTTTTTATCTTTTTGTAAAGCCTGCTAAAAACAGAAGAACAAAAGCACTTACCCTGTGAGAAAATCCAGGTTGCTGGGACTTTCCCACTCTTCCATGACACCACAGGCAAGGTTGAATAGATCTTATCATCTTTCATGTCATATACTCTACAAGATTCAGTTGTTTCCCTCACAATCCACTTGGGAGAATCATCCACGAAGAAGACACAGTCCCTTGAAACATCGTACGGAGACACATGGACAACTCTGGAGTACCGTCGCCCAACAAACAACGCTTGGCTGTTCCCCAAAGTCTTCACTTCTTTCCACAAGAGCTGCTCAAAGTCGACCTCGAACACTTGACATTGCTTGGTACTAACCACAAAAATGTCATCTTCTCTTTTGTACGAATATGTTCTGCAGATCATTAGTAGTGTGCCATGGGATTCAACAAGGTAACGCTTATGGCAGCAACGTATTTGAGGTGGCAAGTAGTCTCCCTCAATTAGGTGCTCAATCAGAGACACCCTTAGCTCATCACTGTCATCCACATCCACAATGTTGATGGCAATAAGATCCTCAGTGCCACCGGCCCTAGCAAGAGCGTAGAGCTTCCCTTGGAAGAAGACCATGTGTGAGAGGAACATGCACTTCTCATGCGCACTCACTGACATGCAGCAGACCCTGGTCGGCATAGAGCAATTGTACCGAACGTGCCAACAGCGAGTATTGCAGCGATAAGGCGAGTTGACCACACAACTAATGAGAGTACAGATATCTCGCCTGTGTCCTTGTGGTCCATCCATGCCCGATCAAAGTTAATGACTTCATCAACCTCCACAGGCTCTTGGTAGTAGTTGTACGAAGACAAGCTAGGAAGGGGCATGGTGGCCTTGGTGAAGTGGTTCATCAGGAAGCAGCTGCCATCGTTGCGCAACAGGAGGAGCCACTCGCCACAGGAGTTGTGGCAGCGCACGCCGTTTGGCAGATGGAAGGTCTCGCCATGAGGGAAGTTGGTGGCGTTGCCATCAGGAAGCACGAGCCACGGCATCGGCGACGGCGGCGGCAGACGACACTGCCGCGCCGCGGAGTACCACGTGCGGCAGACAACAAGGAAGAAGGCTCGGTCAGTGCGCTTGGGGAGGCGAATGAACACCAGTCCAAGGAGCTCCGGTGGGAGGTCCGACCATGGCGGAGAGCCCTTGACTTGCGCCATCCTGCAAAGCAAACCGCTTCAAAGGCATGGTCAGACGGAGGAGAAGAGGAAAGGAGGAGCACCTGTTGGAGCAAAGGCATTGTTGGCATAGAATCGAACACATGTTGGCAAAAAGAATAACCTGTGATGCTTTGCGAATCACACATGGGTTCAAAAGAAAATCGACTTGTTCACACATCTCACTGGTGCAGAAGCACGACACAACCGATAAACGGATTCAAGAAGATAATTATATATTGATCAGAAGTCTGCTTATGGTAATCTCAAAAAAAAAAAAAAAAAGGAAGTCTGCTTATGGAGAATCACACATATGACAGTATGGCACAAAAGTAAGGTCAAAGTAAGGTTCAGGCAAGGCATCTTTTAAGCTTTTGACCAAGCTCCACTTCCATGATGTTTTTATAAGGCTTAGAGATGATATTGTACTTGCCAATACTTATATAGGTAATCAGAGTAGAAGTCGCCTAGAACCCTAGCTATATAGCACTAGCTAGATAGGTCCAATATATTCCTATATATATATGACGGTGTAACATCAGAGAATGGAAGTGATTTAATATAAAGAGCTAGCTAAAGTATGTACTTGGTATAGATAATTAATTAGTTACTTTGGAAGTTTAGGGAGGACGGAGGAGTTCTCAAAGTGGCAATAGAAGAAGCAAACTTGCAATAGATTTAGGGGTTTATTTGGCCAACCAAATTGATATATATATATATATAGAGAGAGAGAGAACTATTACCTTATAGCTAGCTACAGAATGACTGATTTTGTAGCCAGGCCACCGGGCGCACCAGGTTTCATGTAACAAGCGCACCTGGCCGAGCCTGTTTGCATGCGGCATTTAGGCCCGTGAGTAATTAAAGCAAGTGTACGACTGGCACCCAGCCAAACCCAACATGCGTGGGTCAATTAGTAGCAATAATAATCGGCCTTCCAAACCAGCGGCCAGCGCCGGCCCATGCATTTCCTCTAGCTAAATCACCGCCCTAAACACCGCTAAGCGCTGATGTTTATCTCGCTGACCAGAAAACCACAGTGCCATATTCTATTTGCTTCGTCCTCCGCCGATGGAGCGAGCGTACTGGCGGTGTACGGTGTACCTACCTCTGGCTGGGATGCTAGCGTCCGTCGTCGGCACCGGCGAGATGGTCGTGGACTGCACCGACGTCCCCAGCATGGCCTTCTTCAAGGCTGACGGCACCGGTGTCGGCACCGGCGAGAGATGGTCGTGGACTGCACCGACGTCCCAAGCATGGCCTTCGTCAAGGTCGACGGCGCCGGTATCGGCACCATGGACGTCCGCCGGCTCGCAGGCGACGAGGCGCACGGCATCTCCACGGCACCTCCTTCTCCGGCGATGGCGGCGAGCCCTTCTCCCCTCCGAGCAGCTCCTTTACTGGTGATGCGTCTCGTCTCGATGGAGGTCGCTGTGGCCTTCCCCAACTCTTTTGCCGGTGGATACGGGCAGTCGATCCGGCATAGAGCCATCGGGAGGAAGGTGGTGGAGGCTCCTTTCGCGGTGGCGTGATGCCGACCACGCACGCTGCGCCGAACACACCATCGGCGGCGCCGCGGCCAGTCCGGAGTTCCTCGTCATGGCGTTACGTGGACGGCCACCTCCAAGCATTGATATGACCGCGAGCGCTATCCGTATGGTGCTGGGGCGGCCTTTCTTCCATGGCGGATCCAGGACATCGGCACGCCTCGTTGGCTCGTCGACGACGATGCACGGTGGCACGGATCTAGGACCTACCACGCCTCGAGGCTGAATATCGCGATCGTGTGAGTTCGTGACTACCAGGCGCAGGAAGGCATATATGCATTCTAGTAAACATTTTGGAATATCTAGTAAATAGATTATTATCGTAACTAATCTAGGGACACATCATACATTCTAGTCGTGGACTGCACGACGACCGTGGCGTGGCCTTCGTGCTGTGCATGGCACGCGCTCGGGCTTTCCGTGCTCGACGCCGTCACCGACGGCGAGGCAGTGTGGCGGTTCATGGCTGCCGAGGGGACGCCGGCACCGGGGACGTGGTCATGGACTGCATCGACGACCCTGGCGTGGCCTTCGTGCTGTGCATGGCACGCGCTCGGGCTTCCGTGCTCGACGCCGTCACCGACGGCCAGGCAGTGGGACGGTTCATGGCTGCCTAGGGGTCCCTGGTCACCCCTCCCAGCGCCGCACGGCCATCCACATCCTCAACGGCGAGTGCACCATGTCTGAACCGGGAAAGTAGCAAGCCTGGTGGCTGCCTAGTGTGCCATTGATGTGGATTATAGTAACTAGCTATGGTAAATGATAATGTGCCATCATAGTAATAACTATGGTAAATGATAATGTGGATTATCGTAATATTATTGTCCAATTACGACCGAATGTGCCAAATTGTAGTAACTAGATCTGTTTATCATCTTTTACACATTTAAATTCTCGTAAACATTACGAAATTCTCGTAAATATTACGAAATTCTCGTAAATATTCATAGTTCAAAAGCTTCGTAAATATTAACACAGTATAAAATTCACGTGCTTAATATTTGTGTGCTCATTATAGTAACCAGAATATGTGCCAAATATTTGCATGCCAATTATAGTAACTCTCGTCTTGCATGCAAGGCCCTGGATTTCAAATCCCCTAATTCAACGTGCTGCTGATCAGGGGCTAATAAAGGTTTGTTGTGCATGTGCATGGCTGCCCAATCCTTATTTGGCGTACGCGCAGAGTTAGAAATAACGGCGCACGCTTCCTTTTATGGACGGCACGTCTATGTTCTTCCCTTTACTTTCCTTTTTTTTTTATTCCTGTCGTGAAGCGGTGTGCGTGTAAATAATTTTAAAATGTTTTCAAAACAGTGAACCGCCCGTGAACCTTCCAGTATCCGGACGACCGTTCCCCTTTCTCCTCCTCAACCCTCACCCGAGCGGCGATTTGGCTCACGGCGGACCCTCCCCGGCGGGATCTTCTCTTTGCCGCCACGGGCTTCCTCCTAACCATCGCACACACACACAGAGCAGCGAATCCGTGAGGATGCTTTTGCCGTCAACGACGCGGGCGCGGTTCAGGAGAGGATTCAATTTCTGCAGCCGAAAAGCGGATTCGATTCTGAGCAGGCATCGATGAATCCTTGCGTTTGTTGTTGAGATCCGTCGCCCCACCTCGCCCCCCAGGCGTCACGTCTTCCTCGCCGCGCAAGCCGGCACGGTCGCGTGCGCCGCCGCCCCACCTCGGCCCCCAGTCGTACGCCTTCCTCGCCCAGCGCGGGGGTAGCCGGTCGGCATTGTTGGCATTGGAGCGTCCCCATTGTCATCGACGTCGAGGTCAAGGTACGATGTCGCGTTTTTTTGATTCAAATCGAGTTCGATTCGTCGTCGCTTTTTTCTGATTTGGGTGTAGGTTGATTCAAATTTTTCAGGCTTTGATTTGTGGCAGCACCAACTCATCCCCCATCGAGGCGGTTGTGGATTGGAATTCGAGCAGGCTGAGGAGCGAGGGGCCGAGGCACGTCCGCTTCCAGTCTAGATCCGGTGGCCGCGTAGCTGCAGTGAGGACCGATAGAAAGGATTGAAGCCTTACTGCTGCTTCTTCAGGTTTTACAGTTCGTCCTTCTTTCTCCTACACTTAGCAGCTCTGCGTCTGCGTGACAATGCCGTGGGGCCTGTCCCGCTGCAGCACCAATCGAACGTGAGGAGGGGCGATATGGACTTGCGTGGTGTGTGAATTGGTTGATGGTGGGCTCAGCATTCAGTGTTGAGAGGAGATTGAAAAGTAATAATCTAATAAATAATAGGTAGCTCAACCTTCATGAATTCATCCACTATCCATGCTTACTTTGTATACCGAATAAAAACAATTTTGAGGTGTAAGTGTGCCATAGAATTCGCATCGTATTAAGAGTTTTATCTCTTCCCAACAAGTGGATTATTTCTGTGTTGCATCAAGTTATTTTCTGTCTGAGTTATATGTTGAAATTGTAGTTTGTCAGATTTAGTGATATGAGAATACCAGATAATGTTTTTTTTATGTTGATATACTGATTCAACAAGATTTTTGGTAGGCGCTTAGAGTAGATGACATATGATATCTTTGCATGTCTGCACTTAGAGTATCCTTTTGGGTGCACCCACTCTATGTCTCCACATAAATAATGATATGAAGCCTCTTATATGAATTGTACCATGTTTAAGGTCCTTCGAGTTAACCAAATTATGCATTGTACCATGTTTATCTGCTCAAAAATCTATATTATGCATTGTAAAAGGTTGCAATTTCGTTTTTCCAGCCGGATGTGGTTTCGATTTTGAGGCGGCATTGACGAATCCTTGGATTTGTTGTTTGAGATATGGGCGGCTGCAGCCTGCGCCATCGGGGATTCCTGACGCTGCGGGAACGTGGACTCCGGCGGCGGTGACGGCCTCCAACGATTCCAGGTGTGCATCTTTGCCTTTTCCCCAATTACCTGTGATTGACGAGATGCATCCTCTGGGTCTCATATGCCCTAAGGCTGGAATCCACAAGCTGTATGGAAATCAATTGCACAGCCTGACAAATGCAAAAAAAATTCAGTGTTGGATATGCTAATGTGTTAGATTACATAGAACCATGGTGAAAACAATCTGCCAAAGCGTTGTTCATGCTAGTGCTTTCATCAGTTTCAAAACTTATGTCAAAATTTAGCTAGCTTGTGCAAAGCACTATTCGCTCAGGTATACTAAAATATGATTAAGATAGTCTACACACATGAGAAAGTATAGGAAGAATTTAATAATCATGTTTGTCGTGCTGCTGAATGTCTATCTGTAACTGAATGTTCTGAATGTCTGTCTGTAACAATCTACACATGAGAAAGTGTAGATTGTTCTGAATGTCTGTCTGTAACTGAAACAACTCTGAAACCATGGCTGTGTTCAGGTCTGCTGAGGCAGCCGAAATGGGGTCACCTGAGGGACCTGCACAAGGCCATCAAGCAAGGCGAGCCGGCATTGGTCTCCGGCGACCCCACCATCCAGTCCATCGGGAACTACGAGAAGGTTCGCCAAATTCTATCAAAAAATGAGTTGAATCAGACTAGTTGCTCATGGAGTTGTTGATTTTTCACTTCATTCAGGCGTACGTGTTCAAGTCGAGCAGCGGCGCCTGCGCGGCATTCCTGTCCAACTACCACACCAACGCGGTGGCGCGGGTGGTGTTCAACAGGCGGTGCTCCGACCTCCCGGCGTGGTCCATCAGCGTGCTTCCCGACTGCAAGACCGCCATGTTCAACACGGCGACGATGAGTGAGCCGTCGGCGCAGGCGAGGATGACCCCTGTGGGCGGCTTCTCGTGGCAGTCGTACAGCGAGGCCACCAACGCGCTTGACGACCGCGCATTCACCAAGGACGGCCTGGTGGAGCAGCTCAGCATGATGTGGGACAAGTCAGACTACCTGTGGTACACCACCTAGTGAATGATGATTCATTGACATCCCTGAACTGAGCCTTGCGTCCTCTACTTTTCCCTGTCTTTGATCTCTGAATGTTTCAATGCAGCGTGAACATCAACTCGAACGAGCAGTTCTTGAAGTCCAGACAGTGGCCGCAGCTGACCATAAACTCCGGTGGTCACGCCCTGCAGGTGATGTCCATATAGTTTTTTTTTTTCTTTTAAGCTTTAAGTTAAAGTGCATGCAAACCATGCCAACCTTTTTGTTTGATAGTTATTACCCATCAGTTTTTTTAATATTACCAGTACGCTGTTTGATGATGCTATATTGCAAAGTCTTGAACCTAATAGTATAAAGTTCTGGATATTGTCATTTTTAGTTGAATTTTTGCTTTCAGATTTGATTGTTTCAATTAGGGAATTTTTTAAAACGCTGCCATATTTTTTTTATCTACATGTATGAAGTTTTTTTTTTTTTTTTTTGTACTAAAGTTTTGCTTGACATAACTAATACTTCACCTTTGTGAATAGGCTTGGTCATTTTTGAGTCCGCATATTTCACAGCAGTGGTTAGGTTGAGCATGGGCTGTTTGCTTTCTACTTCTCTCTGATTTGTACTCTTCCAGGTGAGGTATCTATCTCTGAAGCCAATTTTTTTTTCACTTTCCTTTGCTGTGAATTGGACTGTTTTATTTCATTTGAAAAGGAACATAATGCCTTTTGTTCTGGGCAAGGATGCTACATTATAACTAATGAGCAACTTTTCTGGATCTAGTGCGTGGCTACTTTTACTTGATCTTACCTATTTTAAATCTGCTTTCCTCATTAGCCATCATGATATATATATATGACTGCAACTCCAGTGATGAAACACACATAAGCATTATATTTAGTTTGCTAAACTAAGTTATGACTAATTGTTTGGCAATAAACTTTGAACTATGATATAATAAACTCTGTGTTGCTATGTTCAAAACTTTACACTTGGAATATAATCTAAAAACTTTTTAACTATGACATCACAAACTGGGAATTTGGGAATGGTTGTTTGGGAATTTCGGATTTTGGTCTTTTAGATTTGGTTTTTTTTGGTGCTTTGGGCTTTGGGTCTTTGGGTTCGATCTCTTAATATGCAATGGTTTTTGTTGTTTTTCTATTTGTTAAAAGCATACCCCCTACTAGACCATGTGTAGGTGGGGCAATTGTGGTAGTTTGAAATATTTAAATTGCTTGCCCCTATTAGGCAATGGTTTGGGGGCAAACCCTCTACTAGGCAATGTTTAGGTGTCAATTGTTGTATTTGGTAAATATTTAAAATGCCCCCTACCAGGCAATGGCTAGGTTGTTAATTGTGTTTTAAATGCAATGCCCCCTATCAGGCAATGTGTAGGGGGGTCATTGTCTTTTAAATGCATGCCCCCAACCAGGCAATGGGTAGGGTGGTAATTGTCTTTGAAATGCATGCCCCCTACCAGGCAATTGGGTATTTATCAATTGTCTTTAAAATTCAGGCCCCCTCCAATTGTCTTTAAAATTTATGCCCCCTCCTAGACAATGTGTATGGTGCAATTGTCTTTTAATTGCATGACCCCTACCAGTCAATGGTTTGGGGCAAATTGTCTTTCAAATTGCACGCCCCCTCCTAGGCAATGTATATGGTGCAATTTTGTTTTAATTGCATGCCCCTACCAGGCAATGGGTTGGGTAAATTTGTCTTTTAAATTGCATGCCCCATATAGAAACACACCGAATGTTTGAGGCCAGTACTATTTTTCCATGCTTTTGCTTTATTTAAGCGCTCCAAGCTATTAGCTATTGCAAAACTCTTGCATAATGGATCCCTTGTTGGTGATTGCAGCCCACTAGAGATTTTGACAAGGTGGTTGCACTACAAAGGTTCTTGGAGCCGTATGGCATCTGTGAGGTATGTTAAGCTTGTCACTTCACATCAAGTTAAGTGTGAAAAGACAATTTTTGGTTCCTTTGGGATGAATGGACAGTTGTAGAGTTTTCTATTTGACGCCTTGCAGTTGTTTTTATTTTCTTCTGTAGTTTACAACACAGCCTAACAACCTCCTGAGGATTAGTTGTGATTGTGAAACAGAATATAAGCAATTTTGCACAATGCCATATGGTTCTGTTTGCAGCCAAGTAGTACTGCCTTTTCGCAAACAAGACCATTTCTAAGTACCCTGTGATATTCTGTTGCAGCCAAGAAGTCCTAAATAAAACCATTCTAAAAAGTACCTAGTGATTTTCTGTTGCAGCCAAGTACCACTGCCTTTTGCAAATGAGACCACTTCTAAGTCCTGTTAAGACTATAATGATGCTACTATATTCTAATTTGATTCCTCGTAGAAGCAATTACTTCTTACGCTATGTAATCAGATTTTACAAAGTTATGCAATGTGGTAGTTCAAAGTTTTTTTTTTATAATTTCTATGGATGTTTCAATCTGTAGTCCTCAACATGTTACAGTGCATTGAGTCAAAAATATTTTTACCTAGCATTACATGTAAGAAAATCTGCTGCTCGCTCTCTTTGTTTTGGTGCAACAATTAGTTAACAAATAGATCAAAATCCTATTGTCCTTTGATCTACTATTGAGGTATGGCAAAATAGGCAAACCCAGTAGTGGTTTTTTAGCTTCATGATTACATAGTTTGTTGAGGAGCTGATCTCAGTCATGTCCTCTCACACTATAGTAGAAGCTGATCTCAACAATTAGAATATGTTGTTTTCACTACTAAGCATGTTGTGATCAAACTATGTCCGATATGTTCCATATCCTGCATTTTTTAAAACATTATCACCCACCTGTGAGTTCCACCTACTAGTCTTAGCGCAAGTGTTACTTTGCTATGTCCTCCTTTTTACTTTTTATGAGGATCCAATCTGATGGGACTCACGAGCCCTTTTGTGTTTGTATTATAAAACCTTATAAAAATGACTTTTTTTTTGTCATGCATGAGTGATGTTTGCTATTTATGAATTACAAGGAAACCATTCGGCTTCTAGCTTACATTAATGAATGATTCTTTGCATTATTCAATCATCACATCCAAATAATTAAGATATCCTTTTTTCCTACACGTTTGATCTAGCATAGCATTACAAGTTTGTAATCTCATAGTTGAAAGTTCATAAATTCTGAGCGTAAAGTTTACAATGCGATAGTTCAAGGTTTGAACCTAGGCCGTACAAAAGTTAATAATGTCATAGGTCAACATTTTTATTAATTCTGAGTGCAAAGTGTTTACCCTATCAATAGAAAGTTTATTATAATGTGATAGTTCAAAGTTTACCAATTCTGCATGTAAAGTTTTTGATATAGCAGTACAAAGTTCATAATCTGATAGTTCAAAGTTTCAAACATAAAAGTACAAAGTCTGTAATGTCATAATTCAAAGTTTATAAATTCTGAGTGTAAAGTTTTGAACTAGTAGTACAAAGTTTGTAATGTGATACTTCAAAGTTTTTTAAAATTCGTAAGTGTAAAGTTTATAAATGTGCTAGTTTAAACTTTATAACCTACCGGTAGAAAGTTTATAATATGCTAGTTCAAAGTCTATAAATTACGAGTGTAAAGTTTTGAACGTAGCACAATAAAGTTTGTAATGTAATAGTTGAAAGTTGTATAAGTTTTGAATGTAAGTGTTGTTACTAAAAATTAGAACTCCAAAAATCATGGGTGTTGATTTTATGGGTGTAAATTTATAAACTAACAAGTACAAAGTTTATAATTTAATAGTTCAAAGTTCTATAAGCATAGTATTAAGTTTATAATTTTATCGGTGCAAATTTATAAACTAACAAGTACAAAGTTTATTATTTAATAGTTCAAAGTTTTAGAATCTACCAATAGAAAGTTTCTAACTTAATAGTTCAAAGTTTTTAAATTTTAGGTGTAAACTTATAAACCTATGATTATAAAGTTTATAATTTAGTAGATCAAAGTTTTAGAACCATAGTATAAAGTTTATGATTTGATAGTTCAAAGTTTTAATAAATTCGGGTCAATTTGTAAACCAACAAGTAGAAAGTTTATAATATAATAGTTCAAAGTTTTTAGATCTTCAAAATCAAATTTGGAATTGCCTAGAATTTATTTTTTAATGTATACAAAGGTAAATTTTTCAATATAAATTCATGCTTTTTAAAATTCGCTACCTTTTTGTCGTTTTTTTCGTGGCTTTTAGGTACGAAAGAAGAGAAGCCGCATGTTGATTTATATTAGTTATTTAATTGCAAAGACATATATCTCTTGACAAATATGTACTTATTTTCCTGTATACTTTTTAGTCCAAAGTGCAAAAGCTAGTATAGTGCTCGGAATACAATGTTGTTGGTTTTCTGTTTTTTTTTCATTTTACCACTTTTTCATTTTCTTTAATGTAGTATAAGTATGTTTTATGCACATAACGTATATGGATTTTTTTAAAAAAGTTTTTACTTTTCACTTCCATATGGATGTGAAACCATCCCCCCCTCGTATACTTCACCCACAAACCCGATGTCCCAAAAGAGAATATTTTAGCTTGTAGACAATAAATTTTTTGGCCCAATGAAAAAGCTGGACAGAGAAACCGAAAAAAAAAATATGGACTGGTTATACAAACTTGGCCCAATGAAGGCTGACGTGAAAACGGGCGGGCGTGATTGGCGGAACGGGCGTGCGCTGCTATTCGAACCAGTCTTGCCGCGGCGCCGCTATTGGAAGTGGTGCGCGCGCGCCGCTCCCGATCCTGGTGCACGTGCGCCGACTAGTAGCGCCCGCATGGCTGCATGCATTGCAGTAAATGACAACGATTCAATCAGCACAGAGGTGGTGCGGTCGGTTGGTCCAGGGTGGTGCGGTCCTTGAGCCTGGCTACAGAATATCAAATTCATGTTGTTCTGTAGCTAGCTACAGAATGTCAAATTTTGTAGCCGGACCCAAACTCATTGACCGGACTGCACCATGGAGCGCCAAGCACAGACCCACCGATTGGCTTGCCTAATAAACGCAGCCATTTTTTTTTTGTATTAAATTGGATTGGATATATACCACACCCGTTAATCACGTTGCTTCCTAATTGCTCCATTCGCCGGTCGCCGCCCCGATATTCAGAAGGCCTCGCTTCGTCCGCTTCGTCCACACGGTCCTCGACGGCAACGCTTGAGCGGCCCCTCGTCCCTCACCGGCGGCCGTGGCAGCTTCTCTGGCACGGAGACGGCGGCTCCTCCTTCCCCCAGCGGCCACACCTGCTGCTTCGCCGTGCTCCTCCTCGCCCTCGCGGCGGACTGCACCGACGACCCAGGCGCGGCCTTCGTGGAGGCCGACGGTGCCGGTATCTACACCATGGACGTCCGCCGGCTCGCGGGCAATGGGGAGCACGACATCCCGGCGTTCGTTGGTGCCGGTGCCGGACCTCCCCACCAGTGTTGTCCGTGCAGGACACGTGGATCCCGGGCAAGGCCATGCTGTTCCTGGTGCCACCGACGTGGTCGCCGGGTACAGGCGGCGCGCTGCTACGTCCCCTTGGCCCATGTCCAGCAGATCGAGGCGCCCTGCTGGCCTGGTGCGTCTTCTCGTGCGACCAGGTGCTGGCGTACGTGCTGCTGGCCGCCATCGCCGCCGCGCTGCAGGCCTCCGTCGCGCCAAGCGTGGCCAGCCCGAGCTGCAGTCGATGGGCCGGGGATCGAATCTTGTATTCATGTGTACGCTAATTCATGTATTCTCATAACTACTTGTTCCCTATCTTGCATGCGCACACGCACGGCAGATCCGAAATCACCGTGATTAATTCATGTATTCATGTGTTATTATGTATTAACGATGAACGAGATGTTCGTATTTGATTTTGTTATTTTTCTCTGGTACTGTTGGAAAGCACCAAATTCTGCATGATTCTCGTAAATATTTCTTAGTGTAGATTCTCGTAACTATATTTCTAGGTGCAGATTCTCGTATTTGTGCAAATTCTCGTAAATATTTTTTAGTGAAGATTCTCGTAAATATTATTAGTGCAAATTCTCGTAAATATTTCTTAGTGAAGATTCTCGTAAATATTATTAGCAAATTCTCGTAAATATTATTAGCGCAAATTCTCATAAATATTATTGGCACAAATTCTCGTAAATATTTGGTAATGCAAAATCTCATAAATACACCGTATTTCTAGTGTAGGTTCTCGTAAATATTTCTTGGTGCGAATTTTCGTAAATATTGTTTCTCCGGTAATGAAAAGTAGTATATCCATTATAGTAAATTTACTAATAGAGTTATCTTAAAAGCTTAATGCCTAATTGTGGTAAATAGAAGTTCAATATAAGGAAAGCACTCTCGTAGAAAGAATTATCTAGCTACAAAAATACTACACGTTCACCCTGTATGGAAAGAGTAACTACGACCTGCATGCATATCGGCATTAATTGCAACCTGCATGCATTTGGTAGGCCTGCAAGGGGTTCGGTCGACCCGCTTCCGCACCCGACCCGCACCTGGAATTGGCGACGGATCGAATCGGTTCGACCGAAACAGAAGAGGAGCAAAAGGGTTCGACCCTGGTGACCCCGGTTCGACCGCCCGCGTCGCTGCTCGGCGCCGCCCGCCGCCGCCGCCACCGCTACCCATCGTCGTCAACCAGATCGAGCTCGTCGCCGACCAGATCAGCCTCCCCGTGGCGCAGCTCCTCCCTCCCCGCAGCGGCGCAGCAGCCCGCGGCGCGGCTCGTCCCTCCCCCGTCGCCGTCCTCGTCAACTCCCCGCTCCAACGTCGAGTCCCCTCGTACGCTCGCTGGCTCCTTCCTCTCGTGACTCACTCCTTTTTTTTTTTCCTGGTGGAGAGTCCATGCGTGCACAGATCTAGCTCAATTGATGATTGTTGGGCTTCAAGATTCCTGTTTTAGATAACCACGTTAACTTCTCGTAGATGGTTCCTTGTTAAACTTGTTTTATGCCATGGATTGCTAGACTTCCTTATGCAAAAGTTCGGAGTTCATCTGGTTCCATCTCTTTCCAACGGTTCAGAGTTCTTCAGCACTCAGCAACTGAATGTCGAATATCCCCATGTTATTGTCTGATAGACTACTAATTCTACTTGGTTAGCTCAATTGATTGTTTTGGCTATAAGAGTTATCTCTATGCAAAGCAACTTTGTAGGAGAGATGGATACTCTTTATTTTATCATCACTAGATGAGACAATTTTGGCATCAAATGGGATTTTTGTTCAGTGAAATGCTTAATTCTTAATTGTCTCATTATCTGTGGTCTGCTGCCATGGAAACATGGTTACAAGTAGTGCCAACTAACCATACCAGGACAGTCCTTGGTAGTCCCCTATATATAGAACTCGAGACCATTCAAGATAATTTTAGTATTGGATATGAATTTCTTAGCACAAGGCTGAGTGACTGAGTTGTTAATTTTGTTAAACCACCTGGACCTACTGAATCAAGCGAATATAACTAGAATTACCACTAACTGCTAATTACCCAATTCAGCGTTTGGTAGTCTTCTATGTACTGAAAAGTTGTTGCTCTGTCTTCCTACATCCAGTATGAGAGATTATAGTAAACAAATTTCCTACAGTAGCTTCTTTTCGATATGCTGCTTTTTTGGAATTTTCGATCATAAGTTTCATGCACTTAGAAGGCATTTGCAGTTCCAAGCAGCATCACAATTACTTGTTTGTTGCACATGAAGGGTATTTTTAGTCTTATTATGCAGTACTTTTAGCCAAAGCATTTTGCTTACTGCAATGGTATCCAGCTCCCTGTAAACATGATCTTCCACTCTGACATCAGCAATCTGTGTTTCATTCAGTGACAGACTCCGGGGGCTCATCTCCTTCAAAGCAGTCAAGTTCCAAGCTTGGTACTCCAGGTCCAGATTTCTGGTCATGGTTACCTCCATTACAAGATAGCAGTAAACAAAAGGATCCAAGCACCAGTAAAGTAAAGGAGGAAGTCTGATTGACTAGTTCAGGATGCCTGAATAATCACGCTGCTTAGTTGCACTTTGTTCTTCTCATTATGGTCGTCTAAACTTATAGTTAACTGGAAACTGATTTGTGTTTACCGGCTATCAACCTATCATTTTAGCCATCTCTATTGCTCGATGTTTTTTTTTTTTACTGAAGAAACCTGAGCTCATATCAGCTTGTGTAAGGACAAAGTGTTTTCAGTATCAAATGGAGACCAATTCTTGGTAATTGAGTTCACAGCCACAAATGTGCTACAATACATATTCGACTATGGTTTGATTACATCTTTTTTTGACCATGTACGTATACCTATACACGTATAGGTAACCGCATGCTGCCACATGTGCTGCAATACATATTCAATAGGTGAGCAAGCAGCAACGTATACGTATATAGTATGTGTGTGTTGTAATACATATTCAATAGGTGAGCAAGCAGCAACTTATATGTATATAATATGTGTGCCTGCCGGCCTATTGTTGATATTTGTTAACGCACACAGAAAAAAATCCGCAAGCGCACGGATACCAATGTAGCCTTCACCTAAGAGTATTCCAAGGTATCGATTTCCACGGGGGAACGTGAAGTGTACTAATCAAGAGTCAAGGCCGTCTAAAGATAACTATATAGTATTTTTGTGGAGAGAGAGAATAGGGTTCTAAGTCTCTAATTGATCTAAGAATTAAAGATACTCTAAGGTTTACTTATTATGGGACGTTAGAACACTAGCCACAGAAAGGGGTGAGAAAGGGGCTAGGAAGCTCCAACTAAGGTCCTACAAACACCAACCCGAACGTGGTGGAATACGTTGGCTGTCAGGGCTGTCACCACCTGGGGGCTACCACAAACTATCCGTGGGATTGGGTACAATTCCGGTAACCACTAGACTAAGCACCATGCCTAATCTAATAATTACTACTCTAGTGTTATAAAGACCGAGCACTTGATGCAAGCGAGAATCAAATAAATAAACTGAAAGTAAATACTGAAATAAGTAAATAGAGAACTTAGAAAAATAAATGAAGAACCTGAATTCAATGAAGAAGTAGATCCGTAGAAGTACAAAGCTCGAGGAGAATCCGACAAATCTGAAGCTCCTTATGATCTCTCACCTCTCCTCTCTCTCTATTTTCTAGATTAGATCTAATGAGAACTAATCTTTTATTGATAACTAGCTAAGAGGTAGATTCATACAAGGGACACCTCGATCCAAAAGAGAATAATGAATAATGAATTCTAGATTCTGAATTCTGAATTAGGGTTTCGGGGGGTGAGGTCTGCCCTTGCTTATATAGCCCCA
This sequence comes from Hyparrhenia diplandra, assembly GCA_015847255.1. Taxonomy (NCBI): domain Eukaryota; kingdom Viridiplantae; phylum Streptophyta; class Magnoliopsida; order Poales; family Poaceae; genus Hyparrhenia; species Hyparrhenia diplandra. The sequence continues at coordinate 180,072 of JADLZK010000908.1, read as the reverse complement.
TAGGATGAATCTCAGCCCTTGGATCAAACCGACTTGATTGGACGGTATAGCTCTACTCCATAGGTCGGTTGTAGGAAGGTTCCAGAAGCAGGACACGTGGCATGACAGGGGGGTGCCGCGCAGCCCCACACATGGTGCCGCCCCCGCCCCACATCCCGACATGTGGGCCCCGACCTTTGCGAAGTTGTCTTCTTTTGTTCTTTAGACCCTGGTTTGGTCCTTTTCTTCTATTTCTCTATTTCTTCTCTTTTCTCTCTCAGATTACGCTATTTTTTCTCGGAGTTCACATGCAAAACTGAGTGTGCAACAAAACTTGTGGAAATCATTAGTAATAACCCTATCTTCTATTGTTCTTATTCTCAAATGTTCTATCATTTTATGGTAAAAGTTGATGTTAACTACCGTCAACAAGCTCCCCAAGCTTATCTTTTGCTAGTCTCTTAGCAAAACAAATATACTATAAGACAAACTTGGATCGAGGAGTTGCTACGATGTTTTAATTCTTATAGAGTACACATGCTTTCAAAAAGAAACTCTACTCCGGATCGGATAAAATTATTCTAACTTCAAACTTACCCTTATTACCAAACTATGGAGCTTTTACTCTTACTTGGGTCTTGAGTGATTGAAAGACAGAATAATCCAGTCAAGCACTATGTATCAAGTCTTTGATCAACTAATATTCCGGAGTTTTCATAATTTTTCAAATAAAACTCAAAGCTCAATTGAATGGCACTCTCAATCTCTTAATATGTGATATTTATGGACCCTCACTAGGCATTAATAGTGTTATGCCTTCTCTCTTGAATATGTAGTATTTGTGGAACAAGGCTGAATATATTAAGCCTTCTCTCATTTCTCTTTTTACTCACTCTCTCTCTAAATATGGCTTATGTGGAGCTCATAGGAGTGGCACTCTTAAAATATAGCATATTTGCAAAGGATATGTTGCAGTTCAAAAAATGGATCCATAGAGAGTTCAGCCAAATCAAAAAGCGAGAAGTTGCATGTATAGAGAATATGGTGGATAGGTGTATATTTGGTGGCTAAAACTAATTCTACTTTTACTCTTTCAAAGATATGAACAAATCTCTCTTTTGAAACTTGGAAACTTGAGAGAACTTTTGGGCTCGCATACTTTTCTTTTGTTTTCTTTCTCTTTCTTTTTCTTTTTCTTTTTCTTTCGAGAGGCGGGCATCTAAGTACCAATTGTTTTATTGTAGACACTTGTCCTTTTTTTTACTCGTTCTCTCTTTTTTAGCAAAGAACCCAAATCTCTTTCCACTGATAAACTTTTGAGAGATAACAACAAAGATATTTGGAGTAAATAAACATGGGCTTCCTATAATTTTATGGATTGTTTTATTCCCAAAGGTAGGAATGAAACATGTAAAAGTGGATAAAGATGGAAGAAGAATGGTATTGCGATCATCCCCATTGTAGGAATAATGCATATGAATTTAAGTGGAAGGTGTGTGGATAAAACATGTCTTTTCATGACTAAACTCTCACGGTATCAGCAAAGCTTGAACTACTCAATCCAAAGCAAACAACATATATAAATTTAAAGTTTTCCTAATCTAAATATCATAAATATGGCTTTTTTAGGAATTTAACACTCTGCCAAACAAGAGCTCATCATGAAAGATTTTAACTTTTCAAAAACAAATCTCCGGATATAGTTTCACTAAGAACAAGATAAATAGCAGCTTAGACTTTCTTATATCATATCCCCCAATTACCTAGACTTAGATAAAGTGTATGCAACCCACAAGTCGGTATAAAGCAAATTTGAAAGCAGGACAAATATATCTAAAACATCGGAGGAAATTCAAATTAAAAATAAGATACTAAAAAGAAAAGAATTAGAGTAGAGTAACTATTCATCATTTCCAAAGCAAATTTTATTTTAACACTAAACTTATTAACCATACCTTAAAAACATGCATATATAACTAAGACAAAATTTATTTGATTTAAAACATTATGCATCTTTTTATGACTTTTTAAAGCAAGCAATAAATAATAAGTAAAGAGATACTTATCTTGATAACTGGGGGTGCTCTCCCCAAGCTAGATTTTTATGTAGGTGCTAAGATGAGGTAGACGAATGGAGACGATGTTGTTCTTCCTTGATGGAGCATTAATGATGACGACTGTTGAGTTGATGCTTTGTCGAAAGTGGTCGAACGTCTCCTTTTCGTCGTGACTCATTAATCTATTAAATCCTATAAAACTCAAATAGACAACAAAACTCATGGAACTGATTAAAGGTTAGCATTAAGTACTAGTTGTCTAGAGTTTTTAAGATTAGAGAGATATATATTTATCTAACCATGTATATAATGAAGCTAACGTATTCTAATAAAAGAATTATATAAACTCAATTACATCTAACCGCTCTACCACATTGATTTGTGGCTCAAGGTAAACTTTCAAACGTTGGCCATTACCTTAAACGTATTACCCGTTTCATGTTGAATCATGATGGCTCCATGTGTTGATGTGTCGACGACATTGTATGGTCCATCCCATTTACTCCGCAACTTATCATGTCCAAAGAGCTTAACTCTTGAATTGAATAATAGAACTTTGTCTCCAGGCTTGAACTCCTTATGCTTGATTCTCTTATCATGCGATCTTTTTGTTCTCTCTTTGTAGATCTTGGAGTTGTGATAAGCCTTTTCTCTCCACTCTTCTAGCTCGATAGTTGCATTTGACGCTTCTCACCAGCCTAGGTGGAGATCCATGTTCCATTTCTTTATTGCCCAATGAGCCTTGAATTCCAATTCAACAGGCAAATGACATATTTTTCCATATACAAGTTGATAAGGTGACATGCCTATGGGTGTCTTGAATGCGTTCGGTAAGCCCAAAGCGCATCCGAAGCTTGTCCTTCCATGCTCTCTCCATTTCATCCACAGCCTTTTTGCGAATATTCTTGATTTGTTTGTTAGATGTTTCTCGCTTGACCGCTAGTTTGAGGATGGTATGGTGTTGCAACATTATGGTGTTGCAACATTATGATGAATCCCATGATCTCGCTAAATACTTTCGGAAGACTTTGTCAATGAAATGGGATCCTCCATCGCTTATTACCATCCGGTGTACCAAAATAAGGAAATATGATTTCATGGAATATTTTCTTTGCATGTTTTGAATCGTTTGTTCGACATGGCATTGCTTCTACCCATTTGGATACATAGTCTACGGCTACTAAGATGTACTCGTAATTCTCGGACTTGGGAAATGGCCCCATATAATCAATCCCCAAACATCAAATAGTTCAACTTGGAGATTGTTCGTGAGAGGCATTGCATCTCTTGCATTGCTCTGACAAATTCCTTTGTATCTGCATACATTGTTGGCCGAAAAATTTGCCATATCTTGGCACGTGTCCTAATGCTCCATAATGTCCTCCATATGGTGAGGCATGACATCTCTCCATAATTTGAGTAGCCTCATCCATAGGGACACATCTTCTCAACAATCCATCGGTGCAAACTCGGAAAAGATAGGGCTCATCCCACAGGTGAAAACGGTCCTCATGGATTAACTTTCTTTTGTTTTCACCAGGTGGGACATAGCCTGTCACTATAAAGTTCACGATGTTTGTATACCATGGATCGAGTGTGTTATTTTGAGCAATGTGTCATCCCTTAGATAGTCATTGATGGGTAACTCATGTGTTCCCTCGTACTAAAGCCTAGACAAGTGGTCAGCTACTGAATTCTCTACTCCCTTTTTGTCTTGGATTTCTATGTCAAACTCTTGGAGTAGAAGAATCCATCGAATTAGCCGAGGCTTAGCATCTTTCTTAGTGAGAAGGTACTTAAGAGCAGCATGGTCTATGTAAATAATTACCTTTGCCCCCACTAGATAAGATCTAAACTTGTCTATAGCAAAGACAACAACTAATAGCTCTTTTTCAGTAGTAGCATAATTGAGCTGTGGTCCAGACAAGGTTTTGCTAGCATAGGATATAGCATAATGCTTCTTATCCTTGGTTTGGCCTAAAAACGGCACCAACCGCAAAAATCACTAGCATCACATTATCTCAAAAGGAAGATTCCAATTAGGTGGTTGAATGATTGGAGCTGAAATGAGTGCCCTTTTAAGGATTTGAAAGGATTCATAGCACTCATCACTAAAGATGAAAGGTACATCTTTAGCTAATAGGCTAGTCAGGGGTCTAGTGATTTGAGAAAAGTCTTTGATAAAGTGCCTGTAGTACCCTGCATGTCCTAGGAAGCTACGAATTTCTTTCACATTCGTGGGAGGTGGAAGTTGTTCTATAACTTCAATCTTTGCTCTATCCACTTCTATCCCACGTTCGGACACCTTGTGTCCAAGCACTATTCCTTTCCGAACCATAAAAAGGTATTTCTCCCAGTTCAAGACTAAGTACTTTTCTTCACACCACTGTAAGACTTTATCTAAATTCTCCAAACAATCATCGAAGGTTTTACCATAGACGGTAAAATCATCGATCAACACTTCAACGATTTTCTCAATCATATCGTAGAAAATAGATATCATGCACCCTTGGAAAGAAGCCGGAGCATTACACAATCCAAACGACATTCGTCGGTATCGTAAGTTCCATACGGGCATGTAAAAGTGGTCTTACTTTGGTCGTGGTGGATTAGGATTTGATGATACCCGAATAACCGCCAAGAAAACAAAAGAAAGAGTGATTTGCAAGCCGTTCCAACATTTTATCAATGAAAGGTAACGGAAGTGATCTTTCTTTGTAGCCTTGTTGAGCTTTTCGGTAATCAATGCACATATGCCAACCTGTGATGGTTCGTTGAGGAATAAGTTCATTCTTCTCATTCATAACGACCATCATTCCTCCCTTCTTTGGCACAACTTGGGTAGGGCTCACCCACTCGCTATGTGGCACGTGGATAAATAATCCCAAATGTAGGAGCTTAAGGACCTCTTTCTTAACAACTTCTCGCATAGCGTTGTTAAGTCTCAGTGTTGTGGTTCCCTTGAAGGTGTGCAATTAGGATCAATAGGGATACAACGAGTGCGAGCGGGACTAATGCCCTTGTGTAAGTGCAATCAAGCTCTAAGTGGGTTTTGGCGTTGATGACCACCCAATTAGAGAACTAATGAGATTTGTGGAGATGACATGCGGGGAAATAAAGTAAGGAGTTGATGTCACGTGGTCCAAAGGAGTCCCATGAGCACGATAGTGGTGTTTTCCCACCAAGGCGTTTAAATTCATTTATATTTCGAATCTTGAGTTTAGGAAAAGCCGTACTATCAAGAGGGATCCTAGGACTCTTAGCTACATGTGGACTAAATGCTCAAAATCATCCAATCTAGCCTCAAAACTCAACTCCAAGCCTAAATGACCCGCTCAACACTTCTCACCCTTTGCTATTTTCCGTCAAGGCGCGGCATCGCTTGTGCTTGGTTGGCAAGTAGCGATGCCGCCTTGGCAAAGGTCAAGCAGCGCGTTAGGTGCGGCAAGTGCCGCACGTAATCCGACCGTTGGGGCCCCCACGGGGTATAAATACCACTTCTACCCCTCCCACAACGGTCGCCTGGCTTACTTCATCTTCAACCTCGCGAAAAGCAGCCGAAAACAGACCTCTTGCTCTCTCCCTCTCCTCCATTGTTGCTCCTCCTTCCCCCAACCAAAGATCTTGATTCCACCATCAAATCTTGAGGGAAAAGGCAGCAAACTTCGATTGGAGACCGGATCTACAGCTTCCCCAACTCGAAAGAGCATTTGGTCCACGTCAAGCCGGAACCTTAGGGTTCTTTACTCTTGGAGCTTGCTCCTAGACGGCTAGGCGTCGCCCTTGAGCTTGCCAACTCGTGTGGTAGCCTTGGGAGGTTTGTAACCTCACACAAAATCAATATATTACCCCACATCTCTAGGGTTAACTCCTAGACTTGTGAATGAGGGAAAAGGCAAGCCGATGGGCAAGCTAAGCCTTGTGTGGCAACCTCAACAACGTGGAGGTAACCCAGCCTGTGTGGCCACGGTGAACCACGGGATAAATCTTGTGTCACTTGTGTTCTTTACTTTCTTGCATATATATTCTTGTGAGCTAGGGTTTCGTCCCGATCTACTTTGTTCTTTGTGTTCCGAGCACTTTGGTTAGCTCTCTGTGAAGTATTTGTGTGCGGGAACAAGGAGAAACCATGACCTACAAGTTTCCTCTCTCGGCTTTACATTTTACACATCATTTTACCTGCTGCTCATGGCGGTGTCGCCCAATACACGCGCGTGCCGCCTTTCTTCCGAACCCGACGGTGAGGTGTTTAAGTTTTAACAGTCAAAATTTAGGTGTCAGGCTATTCACCCCCCCTCTAGGCTTCCATCGGATCCTACAAGTGGTATCGAGCTTGGATACCTCGTATACGCTTCACCACGTGAGGTATGGGCTCTAGAGGAGGTTCGCTCAAGAGGCTGAAGGAGCTGAGGACACCGTGCACGTGATCGCCAAGCCCACGACGTCCAGCAGCGACCTCTCTCTCTCATCCTTCTCGACCCCCAAGCATCACCGACCCGGTGAGGCATGAGGAAAGGAGATTGAGGAAAGAGAAGAAGGCCGCTAAGGATGCAAGAAGGGCTCAACGGGAAGAAAAGAAGAAGCTTGAAGAAGAACAAGCTAGTTTGAAGCTTGCCGCAAAGCTTCAAAGAAAAGAAGAGCGAAGAATTATTCGTGAGGCCCTAAGAATAAAGAGGGCAGCAAGAGAGAAGAAAAAGGCAAGAAGAGGAAGCGGAGTCAAGTGAGCTATCAAGTAGCTCAAGATGGAGATGATGATATCTCCTACATGTCCAAGAAGAAGAAGAAGGAAAGGCAGGATGAGGGCAGCGTCAACAACAACAAATTTGCAGCCATATCCTTTAACTATTCTTCTTATTTGACTAACCGCGACAAGAAGTCCTTCATCAATGTGCCCGCGGGAAAGTTGCCCAAATTTGATGGGACCAACTATGCCAAGTGGAAGCACTTGATGAGAGCCTATCTTGGAGCTCTTCACCCCGGTCTTTGGGAGGTTGTGTGCAGTGGATTCCAGCCACCGGTGAACCCCAAGGCACTAACAAATGAAGAGCTAGCTGCTGCCCACATCAACGGTCAAGCCACAAGCATCCTCCTAAGTGCTCTAGAAGGCAATGAGTACAATAGGGTGATGAATGTCAATGAGGCAAAGAAGATTTGGGACACCTTGGTGCTAGCACATGAAGGTGTGGACAAAGTGAGAAAAGCCAAGATTGACTTGTTGAAGGCCAAGCTCAACCGGTTTGTGATACTTGATGGTGAAAGTGCCCAAGAGATGTTTGATAGGTTGATGGTCTTGGTTGGCAAGATTAGAGGCTTTGGAGATGAAGACCTAGATGATCGCACCGTTGTCAAGATCATGCTAGAGGCATACACACCTCGAAATGACATAGTGGTCATCTTGATTAGAGATAAGAAGAGGTTTGAGCACTTCACTCCAAATGATGTGCTTGGTAGGCTGCTCACCTATGACATGCAAAGAGAAGAAGCAAATGAGAGAAAAAGGCTAGGGGAGTTGCAAGCCAAGCTAGAAGGCATCAAGATCAAGGAAGTTGCTCTCAAGGCTGCCAAGACAAGCAAGTCAAGTACCTCCAATAAGGTCAAGGGCAGCAAGCAAGCATCTTCAAGCCAAGCCAAAGAGATGAAGCAAATGCAAGATAACATAGATGCAACCTCTTCCTCAAGTGATGATGAAGATGATGGAGCTGATTTCAAGAAGATAGATGACATGGCCCTATTCATGAAGAAGTATGGGAAGGGGATGAAGGCTAATGGCTACAAGATGGTGCAAAGAAAGTTCCCAAACAAGAAAAAGAGAACATGCTTCAACTGTGGCAGCATCGAACACTTTGTTGCCGATTGTCCACATGAGAACAAGAACAACAAGTATAAGAAGGACAATGGCAAGGACAAGAAGCAAGAATTCAAGAGGAAGGGAAGGACAATGGGAGAAGCTCACATCGGCCATGAGTGGGACTCAACCAAGGAGTCAAGTGAAGAGGAGGTGAATGTTGCTACACTTGCCATGCAAGAATCTACCACACCCAAGCTCTTCAACAACATGACCAATGATGATGATGATGAGGGTGACTCCACTCATGTTTGTCTTATGGCCAAGCATGAGAAGGTACAATCCAAATCCAAACCCTCTCCTTCTCTTGATGATGACTCTAGTGATCTTAGTGAAAGCTTTAGTGATAGTGATTCTAGTGATGATGAGGAGTATGTTCAACTCACCAAAAACCTAGATCCTAAAACTAGAGTCTTTCTTTCTCAACTAATGGCGGATTTAGAGAGTACCCAAGCTGAGTTAGCAACTAGAGATGGACAACTTGATAGACTTGAAAGGTTGTATGTTGCTAACAAGGACGCTCTAGTGGAAAAAGAAAGTGAGATAGAAACCTTGAAAAGGACCATGCTCTCACAAAGAAGGCTATGATTTCCCTAAATGGGAGTTTTTGTGACTTGCAAGACAAGCACAAAAAGCTTGAAGCTCAATATAGCATTCTTTGGGAGAGTAACTCACATTCTTCCACCACAACGGTTGCCTCTACTCCCTCCACTAGTCAAGGCTGTGGTAAATGCTTCAATATTGATTTAAATGCTTATGCCACTAACCTTGCTAAGATGAAAGATATGGAGAAAGAGATCACTAGGCTCAACAGCTTGATTGGTAAGGATTCCCAAAACAGCAAGAAATCATCAATGGGCAAAGTTGAACAACCAAAGAAGCCCAACTACATTGATGGGAGGAATCCAAGAATCAAGGATGGACTTGGACACAAGAAGGGAAACAAGACCAATGGCCGAAAAAGTCGATGAATGGTGTTGAGTGTGTCAAGTTCCTGAGCAAAGGCACATGATGAGGGTACGTAGGGACCTGCACAGAGTACTGGATACAAGCCAACCCGAGCTGTTCTGTCTGCCAAGCGCGGCAGTGCCGCACCCCCAAGAAAAGGGAAGGTCACCTACTCTGCCCCAGCTCAACACAGGTCCAAGAAGGTTGTCCAAAAGGTTGAGAAGAAGGTCCGTAAGTCACGCAATGTCATCCGGGCAGTTCAGGGACACAAACTCATATCAACCAAGGACAAAGGCAATGAAGCAAAACACAAATCCTTGCTTTATTGCAACACCTCTATTTGGGTTCCCAAAGTTCTTGTGACTAAGGTAAAAGGTCCCAAGAACCTTGAGGGACCTAAATCTGTGAACTAAATCTATTTTGCAGGCATACTCCTCCGGTGGGTCAAGTTGGGTGCTTGACAAATGGCTGTACAAATCATATGACCGGAGAAAAGGAGTATGTTCTCGTCATACTCCCAAACCAATGATCAAAGGAACAACATAAGGTTTGGAAATGACGATGTGAGGAACGTGATCGATCTCGGTAAAGTTGCTATTACTACTGAGCATGATATTTCAGATGTCTTGCATGTTGATTCGTTGGGATACAATTTGTTGTCGGTCTCACAATTGTGTGGGAGAGGCTACAATTGTCTCTTTACGGATGTTGGTGTGGAAGTCTTTTGCAGGGAGGATTCCTCTGTTGTCTTTACAGGCAAACTCAAGAATAAGCTTTACCTAGTTGATTTCAACAAAAGTAAAACCAAGCTTGAGACCTGTCTTATGGAAAAATCTAGCATGGGCTGGCTTTGGCATCGCCGACTAGCTCATGTTGGCATGAGGAACTTGGCCAAACTGTAGAAAGATAACCACATCATTGGACTAACAAATATTGAATTTGACAAAGACAGGATTTGTAGCGCTTGCCAAGCCGGAAAGCAAGTAGGCGCACCTCACCCACCAAAGAGCGTGATGACCACTACTCAACCATTGGAGTTGATACACATGGATCTCTTTGGACCGGTGGCCTACCTAAGCATCGGGGGTAACAAATATGGTTTAGTTATTGTTGATGATTATTCCCGCTTCACTTGAGTTTTCTTTGTCTTTGATAAGTGCCAGGTACAGGATAAGATGAAAACCTTTATCGGAAGGGCTCAAAGAGAATTCGGTCTCCTAGTCAAGAAAGTTAGAAGTGATAATAGAACCGAGTTCAAGAACACCCAAGTGGAAGAGTTTCTTGATGAAGAGGGCATCAAGCATGAGTTTTCAGCTACATACACCCCTCAGCAAAATGGTGTAGTAGAGAGGAAGAACAGAACACTCATAGAGATGGCAAGGACAATGCTTGACGTGTACAAGACTTCAGACATCTTTTGGTGTGAAGCTGTCAACACCGCTTGTCATGCCATCAACCGCCTCTACTTGCACAAGAAACTCAAGAAGACTTCATATGAGCTCTTAACTGGTAACAAACCCAAGATGTCATACTTTAGAGAGTTTGGGTGCAAGTGTTTCATTCTTAACAAGAAGCCTCGAACCTCTAAGTTTGCACCTAAAGCTGATGGAGGTTTTCTTCTTGGTTATGGATCAAATGAGCATGCCTATCGTGTCTTCAACAAAGCTTCCAGAGTTGAAGTCACAATAGATGTGGAATTTAATGAATCTAATGGCTCTCAAGTAGAGCAAGTTGATCAAAGTGTTGTAGGAAAGGAGGATCCACCTTGTGAAGGAATCAAGCAATTGGCGATTGGTGACATAAGGCCACAAGAAGATAAAGCCACGAAGAGGAGGATCCACCACCGTTTTCTGCACAACAGTCCAAATAAGGCGATGCCGCACCATCTACCTCGGCGGCGGTGATCCACCAACATCACCTGTTCAAATTACTTTCGACCTAGCTCCAATCCTTGAAGCCGATGATGATTATGATGAAGATCAAGGAGATAGTCCGGATGGCGTTGATCACCCAAGACTTCGACAAACTATTCAACGGGATCACCCTGTTGATAACATCCTTGGGAGTCTTCGAAAGTGAGTTACAACTCGATCTCATCTAGCTGCTTTCTATCAACATTACATGTTTGTTTCATCTTTGGAACCGTAAAAACGTAGATGATGCTCTCAAGGATCCCGATTGGGTGCTAGCCATGCAAGAGGAGCTCAATAACTTCAAGAGAAATGAAGTGTGGGACTTAGTGGAAAGACCCAAGACAAACATCATTGGAACCAAATGGGTCTTCCGCAACAAGCAAGATGAAGATGGGTTGGTGACAAGAAACAAGGCAAGATTGGTGGCTCAAGGTTTCACTCAAGTTGAGGGCTTAGATTTCGATGAGACATATGCACCGGTGGCAAGACTAGAAGCAATTCGCATTCTTCTAGCCTTTGTCAGTCCATCATGACTTCAAGCTATTCCAAATGGATGTCAAGAGTGCATTCCTCAACGGTCCTCTACAAGAAGAAGTGTATGTTGAGCGTAGCCACCGGGTTTTGAAGACCCCAAGTTTCCCAACCACGTCTACAAACTCCGAAATGCGCTCTATGGGCTTAAGCAAGCACCAAGAGCATGGTATGAGTGCCTTAAGGAATTCTTGCTCAAACAAGGCTTTGAAATAGGTAAAGTCGATCCTACTCTCTTCACACACAAAGCTGGAAATGACATATTTGTGTGCCAAATATATGTCGATGATATAATATTTGGTAGTACTAACAATGTGTATGTTGAGCAATTTAGTAGGACAATGACCAAGAGATTTGAGATGTCCATGATGGGTGAGCTAAAGTTCTTCCTTGGTTTTCAAGTCAAGCAAATGAAGGAAGGGACATTCATTAGCCAAACCAAGTACACCCACGATATGCCAAAGAAGTTTGATATGGCTAAGGCAAAGCCAATCAAGACTCCAATGCCAAGCAATGGACATCTTGATCTTGATGAGGAGGGTCCAGCCGTGGACACGAAGGTATATCGCTCCATGATAGGCTCCCTTCTCTATCTTTGTGCATCTAGGCCTGATATAATGCTTAGTGTGTGCATGTGTGCTAGATTTCAAGCTAATCCAAAAGAGTGTCACAATGTGGCAGTAAAGAGAATCATGAGATATTTAGTACTCACTCCTAACCTTGGCTTGTGGTATCCCAAGGGCTCCAAGTTCAACCTACTTGGCTACTCGGTTCGACTATGCCTGTTGCAAAGTAGATCGAAAAAGCACTTCGGGGGACATGTCAATTCCTTGGACGCTCCCTAGTGTCTTGGAGTTCTAAGAAGCAAAATTGTGTAGCCCTGTCCACCGCTGAGGCCGAGTATGTTGCAGCCGGTGCTTGCTTGTGCTCAACTACTTTGGATGAAGCGGACCCTAAAAAGATTTCGGGATGTCAATACTCAAAAATCCCACTTTTGTGTGACAATGAAAGTGCCATAAAACTTTACAAATAATCCTGTAGCCCACTCCAGGACCAAGCACATTGACATCCGTCATCACTTCCTAAGAGACCACGAGCTAAAAGGAGATATCGCACTTCATCATGTGAGCACCGAAAAGCAACTAGCCGATATCTTCACAAAGCCCCTCGACGAGTCAAGGTTTTGTGCTTTAGTAGTGAGCTAAATATACTTGATTCTCGAAATCTATCTTGAAATATAGCACATGCTGTTTGAGACACAAGTATGATTAGGAAAGTTGTGAAAAGTTTAATATAGTGTTTCAAAATGATTTCAAATTCTAATCCGAGACTCATTGCCATTGTTCCGTAATGTTTATATGCTCCTGGCAATGAATCTTGGTGTATTTGTGATTAAATGTGAGAAAGAAGGAGTTTTAGATATAATATAAGTCAGGGATCGCATTTGGCACGGCAGTGCAGCGCATAAGGTGCGGCAAAGGCAGCGCCTATGTTTTCCTACGCTGAAAATGATTCGATGTCCCAACCGACCACGGGCCAAATTTTCTTCTTACCTTTTCTACCCCCTCACACACCCGATTTTCAAAGGAAGACCAGAGTCACCATATGTGTGCCCGTGAAGTCCACACATACAACAATGCAATCGTAAATATCGAGAATACAATGTATTTTAAACGGAAAACATAAATATAAATAACAACACTTACAAAACATCAGAGTATCGCGGAAAGGCAGCTAAGACTTCACTTCAGGCTCCATCTCAGTAGGGACTGTCAACTAGGGGCTCCGTGACGCCAAGCACTACTTGACAAACTCCTTGTGCCTTCATAACATCTCTTATCCTTTTTTTAAAGCAAAGACCTTACTACGAACATACGGGGTGTGGGGAATAGCAAGGGTGAGTCCATGTCGAACTCGCCAAAACAGACGGAAAGTATATGATATGCAAGGCTTAAACAAAGGTAGGTCGACACGCTTATACTGCGAGGGTAAGCATTTTAATGTAGCAACAATATTAATTATTAAACAACCCGATTACTAATATGGGTTCAAGATCCCAACCCTTAATTAAGGTGTAAGTAAGATTAATAATATTTTAGTATATCATTATTATCAATATCATCATTATCACACTCCCGAGGTAACACCCTCGAAGAGTAACCAAGGGATAACACTCCCAAAAGAACACGGGAACTCCATCCCGACGAAGCACGAGGTCGCAACCTCCTCCAAGAAAACATCTCCATCTTCATAGATCCATGTGAGTCCGTTCTAATCATGTGAGGGCGCCGGGCGCTCTTGACCGTGAGAGCACGGGCCGATATATCGGCTTTGATCAAACTCTGCTTGAGAGGTGTACACTTTCACTCCAAGTCGTGATTCCCATTTGTCCCAGGTTCATGAGGCCCAAAACTCTTCCAAGGAGAGCGGCGGGGTTTCACTCACGAGACCTTTCACGGTTTTCAAATGTGAGGGTTCACTCGCCAGAGACACTCAGGCGCATGGCGGCGTCCACGGTACGCCATCCCAAAGTGGAAGTACACGGATCATTCCGCCCGCCATATTTGAACCCGCGAGCCCCGGACGCCATCCCAGTGGAAAGATCCACCCCACATCGAGGGACCCGATAATTAGTCAAGCCGAGCCCATTAGGTCTCTGAGGTTGTACTTGTTGTCCCAGTGGTCGTCCCACGACCAAGTCCTTATGGAGAGTAGACACGGGTAACTTTCCGGAAATCCGGACAAGCTCCAATACCCGTTTCCCCTTGAACCAACACCAAACCATCGATGCAGTCCATCATCCTCATCTTCTTCTCATCATGGCCGTAGCCATGAACCATCATCATCAAGATCATATTATATAAGCGGCAAGTTTTATTTTCATTAAAGTATTAAGTGGATGGCGGAGCAAGCTAAACAATTGTGTTTTAACCTATCTACCAAAACCATCCCATGGTGATATTTGGATAAAAGTGGCTAATCAAGTCCTTAGGGTTCATTCCATTTAGACACATGCTAGATAAGTTGATTAAAATGAGTAGGTACAAAATGATCAAATGGTGTCCGCGACTTGCCTTAAATCCAAGGTCTAGCCGCTCAGAATATTTGTCTTCTATCTTTTGGTCTCCAAATTTGCTTCACGCACTCTTGTCGATCCTCGGCTCCCGGTCTTCAACACCAACGAACGACTCTTCGTCTACTCGAGACAACCAAGCAACACAAAATGACGCACAAGCAAACAAGACTCGAGACATGGACCAAACACAAATAAAGAGAAACTAGAGACATCGCGACTAACGAAGGCTTGGTCCTATGGATACGAGAGCGCAAGAACGTCGAAGAAACGAGCTATCGATAAAGGACACGACTAGCGACACAAAGCAAAGATGACGGAGAGCTACACGATCGATTTACTTTAGTTAGCAAAACATTTATTAGTTTCAAACCATTTGGTATGAGAGAGAATATTAAAGCAACCATTCTATAGCTCAAGTTGATCTAAACAAGTTATAATAATAAAAGCATTGATGTTGATGTTAATCAAATTAACATTTATTATAAAAGACCAAAGTTACTAACTAAAGTTACTTTTAATTGTAAAAGAACATTAAACAAACACTAATCAAATTCATAAAGATTAATTTGATAAACTCATAGCATGATCAAGGTCGAGTACTAACACATAGCTAACAAGACGCAACACAGCAAGTACGAAACTATAACTCTAGATTGCTTTTAATTAGAAAGCTATTAAATAAACATTAATTAAATTGCATTTAAATAAATAAATTCACAAATAAGTTTCATGAATAACATCAGCACTACAGCGTAGAGCGCGATGACACGAATCTAACAGGACTGGAACGACTCGATTCCGACTTAAAACGACTAAACGGTGGGATTATAAACTGGATGGCAGTTTCGTAAATAACTTCCGCGGGGTGGCAAACTCGTAAATACCTTGTCTTCATCCTTGGGCTGCTTGCTGTTGCTGTACGTGAGGGCCAGGGAAGGGAGCTAGCCCTGGGCGGGCCAGCGAACGGCGCAGCGGCACCGGGACGCGCACGGCCGAGGCGGCGCACGCGGGGCGCCCACGCGCGGGGCCGGGCAGGGGCGCGCACGGCCCTGCAGCAGGCACGCACGTCTGTACGGGGCGGCAGCCACCTGCTCGCGGACAGGCACACCGGACGGCGGCGCGAGGCCGCGGGGTGGCGGCGCGGCCATGGATCGCGTCGGGGTCAGCGCTGGAGGAGACCGGGGCGACGTCAGTTGGCCGGAGACAAACGACAGCAAGCCGTCCATGGATTACCTCGCCGGAAAACATGAACGGAAAAGAAGAACGAATGGGTAAAGAATCAAACGGACACGGATCGGGACAGATGAGTATACCACGGCGAAGAGAACGACGAGGGCTACCTCGTGGTGGTGGCGGAATTCTCGGGAAGTCGACGGGCTAGCCGGAAAAGCTCGCCGGAGTTTCGCCGGAACCCTAGGTGAGAGCAACTTCGGCGATAGATGTAGCGAGTTAGGGGCGGCGGCTACGAAAACGGGTCGTACTTCTGAAATCAGCGCGTCGAGGGCTTCGCCGGCATGTATTTATAGGTAGGGTTCGGAGTCGGTGAAAAATCGGGATATTTTATAATTTCGGGATTTAATTAATTTCGTGAATTAAATATTCTAGAAAAAACCCAGAATGGATAATTAAGCCACGAAAAAATAATTCGAAGGCTCCAAAAATCTGGGGAAAATTCCCGGAGATACTTTGGACCATGATGAACTCAAATAAAGTATTTAGAGCTCATAAAATGATATTTGAGATGATCTAGAAAAAATAGAAAAGCTCAAAGACAAGTGAGAAAAGGCTCGAAAAATCCGGAAAAGTTCTTGAAATACTTTAGGAGATGGATTTATGAAACTTGATCATAAAGGAATGGTTTAGAATAGGAGAGAAGGGATTTTGAGAACCTTTCGACAAAGGAAATAAATAGGGAATCAAAGAATTCGATGGTAGAATAAGACGCAAAACGTGCGGCAAGGAGATGGTCGTTGCCCTAATCGCCATGAAAATTTGACACACTCAAACACACAAAACACAAGCAATAGTCAAGCATCATCACATTATGGGAAGCCCATCTACTTAATTGCAAAAACAAATTTTGAAAAGCACATTTTTCTATAATGAAGATTTCAAACTAAATTGAGCAAATTTTATCCAAAGAATTTAAAATCCTTTAATTTATTTAGTGTTTTGTAATAACAACCCAAGTTGAAAAACTTGGGGTGTTATAACCCCGCCCGAGCGGTACCTCTCTCCTTCTTTTCCTGCCCGACTCCTCCCCACGTGCCTACTCTTCTTTCTCGCTAGCGTGAGGACCGAGACGCCGCCGTCCCTACCCCGCGGCCCAGCGCCCGGCGGCGCAGCGCCCTTGCCGGCCACCTGTGCTCGGCGTCGGCGAGGAGAGCTCCCTCTCCCCGAGCTCCTACTTCTTTTCCCTCCAATCCGCGAAAAGGACTAAGCAAGGTATACCTAACCCTAGTTCTTGGAAGTCTTTGCTCGATCTATGCAATGGATGAGTTTTAGGCATGGATTTTTGTTCCTTGATGATGTATGAAGGGTAGAAAGAGGCTCTTAATAGTTGGAATGAGTAGGTTTAGGGTTTCCATTGGTTGGATGATTTAGGGGGAGGGTATGGCCTAGCCATCCCCAAATAGAACTTCACTGTTCTTAGCCGATTCAAACAGCAAATATCCCTCAAATCATCTTTGTGATGGTGATTCTAAACTCATTGGTTCCAGGAATCGAGAACCATCTCTCTATCTCATCATGCTAATCCCAATAAATCCATGACTAGAACTATTTTTATCCCTTTCTGCGAATATCATGTTAGAAATTGTTGTCGGGATGTATCAATGGTTATATGGATGGATTTGAAAGAATTGAAAGTTGAAAAATTGAATTTTTGGCAGCGTGGGCGCGCCAGCGCACACCGAGCGGCACTGCTGCTCGGCCCAGGATTAAACCTGGTCAGTCAGTGTTTGAGTTCAATATTTCAAAATTCAACTCTTCCAAATGCATGCATATACCCATTTCTACATCCTATCAATATAGTTTCTCATCATATTCAATCTCTTTGCATAGATGGAGGGTGGAGGTGATCCCCATGGCAAGAGAAAGGTGAGGGTCAAGGTGATAGAAAGAAGAGGCAGAGGCAGAGGCAGAGGAGCTGGCAGAGGTGAAGGCAGCAGTAGCCAAGGTCCAACTCGGCCTCTGAGGAGGAGGAAGCTACAACAAATAGGGTATACCCTTTGTGCGGATGGTGATCAAGGCACCCCTAGAAGAATCATTGAGTTCAATGACACGTATATGCTCCCTGTTGATGGTGAGTTTGAGCAAACTCCTCCAAACAACACTCAGCCCATTCCACTCATCAGCTACTTCAAGAAGCAGCGAGAAGTAGCAGAAGCTAGAGAAGTCAATGTGTATGAGGATGAGAGGACTGAGGGCCTTGATGAGAGGTTTTGGGTGGCTTTCCACTCAAACTTCTATCTCACTGTCATCTTTCATTCCAAGAAGAGCAAGATCACTACGATGCACTACATTGATTTTGCCAAAATGGCTGAGAAGGAGGAACCTGGCTTTGATGAGGCTATTGAGGCTTGCACCAGTTTGAGCTGACAGACATCATGTCTTTCAGGCATGATTGGAATGAAGAGATCTTGAGTCAGTTGGAATGAAGAGATCTTGAGTCGAGTTCCATACTACCTACCATTGGGACAAGGTCACGCAGACTCCATCCAATTGGATGACCCGACGGGGAGGCATTACAGGATTGACTATATCACTTTTTGTCAGATCCTAGGATTTGGGCATGAGCACAGAACTCACACAGTTATCCATGAGCTTGATCCCATTGACTACAAAATGATCAAGGATTGTTGGGAGGATCCTAAGAGTGCTGACGGTAGCAGGAGTGGACTAAAGGGATTCTACTATGTGATGAACAATCTATGCAGATGCACGATTGATCCCAAAGATGGGGCAGCATCGGATGTGAATGCCTATGCTAGGAACTTTCGCTCATTTCAGGAATGAGGAGAAGTTCAATGTGGGACAATTCATTTGGCAACAGCTAGCCACAGCCATGGATGATGCAAGGAGAAACCTGCCTTATGCCCCCTACCTCATGTTCATGATAGAGAGAGTGACTGGACGCATCTGTAGAGAGAGTGACTGGATGCATCTTCCCTAAAGATTGCTTCCACACTGTCTACAACATCGAGAAGACTCATGCTTACATGGGAAGCAAGAAGGCAGGTACTGCAAAGGCAGCAGGTGGCACCTCAGCTAGCAGAGAGGATGTGCCTGAGCCCTCCAGTTCTAGGCCCAGGAGTCATAGTGGTTCAAGGTCCAAGGTGAAGAAATGGATCAAGGCCATTTTTGGGCATTGTGCCTATGCTTTTCAGCAGACCTATGAGACTCGCAGGGAGATCAGACAAGCATTGAGGGCTGTCAGGGAGAAGCAAGGACTTCAACCACCACCACCCATTCCTAGGCCTCCACAGTATGACGACCTTCCAGAGCTTTCTGGCACTAGCAGCTCCCGATCGACCTGTCGAGAGATACTTGGTTCTTTTTAAATTTCGCAGGGTCCCAAATCGTCGTTCTTCTCGCCGTTCTTCTCGAGGCACGTCGGCGGATATCTCGAGGAGGAGGAGGACGAGGCGACTTCCTCGAGAGGATGAGGATTCCAAAGAGGAGTGACTTCTTTCTGCTCTTCTTCTTCTTTTCTATGAACTTTTTGGTACTTGATGCCAAAGGGGGAGAAAATTAGAAGAAAGTAGAGGGGTCAAACTTTTCAAACTTTTCGACCATGGAGTGCTTCGCCCGATGGTGGATGATGTAGCGAGATGGAGCTTCATAGTCTAGACTCGATGAGAGTAGTCACTAGGTGTGAGTTTGAGAGTCGCTCAAAACTCTATTTTATGTAATAATGCTACCTATGACTCCTTGTTTCTCAGATTTAATCTTTGTGTGCTAGATCTTTATTTATGATAATCTGCTGCTAGTTTATTTCCGGTCTCACTGTGGTTTGATGTAATGTTAGTCTGTCTGTGATGGTAGGCGCGGCAGTGCCGCACCTCATCTGCACAGACAGCCCCTGAGTGATCTGAACTGTCATGCTCTGCTTTGCATTCACACTTATATATATGTGACACCTGTTCAGCACCCCACAACAGCCATGGATGTAGGGGGAGGCTCTTCACGCCACCTAAATGTGTGAACTTGACATTCATGTCAAATTGAGAACTCAAAGCTCACTCACACATTTAGGGGGAGGTCTTTTACACCTAAATATGTGAACCTGACCTCTTATGTCACTTTGAGAATTCAAATCTCACTCACATATTTAGGGGGAGGCTCCTACATCCTTGGCACTCGTAATCTCAAGTTTGACTACATCTTATGTAAGCTCTAATTTGGTTATCATCAATCACCAAAAAGGGGAAAATTGTAAGTGCAATCAAGCTCTAAGTGGGTTTTGGCGTTGATGACCACCGAATTAGGGAACTAATGAGATTTGTGGAGATGACATGCAGGAAATAAAGTAAGGAGTTGATGTACAGGTCCAAAGGAGTCCCATGAGCACGATAGTGGTGTTTTCCGGACCAAGGCGTTTAAATTCATTTATATTTTGAATCTTGAGTTTAGGAAAAGCCGTACTATCAAGAGGGATCCTAGGACTCTTGGCTACATGTGGACTAAATGCTCAAAATCATCCAATCCAACCTCAAAACTCAACTCCAAGCCTAAACGACCCAGCTCAACACTTCTCACCCTTTTTTGTTTTTAGGCTGGCCCGCGGGCAAGATGCCAAGCGTTAGGTGCGGCAATGCCGCACCTAATCCGACCGTTAGGGGGCCCATCGGGTATAAATACCACTCCTACCCCTCCCACAACGGTTACCTCGGCTTACTTCATCTTCAACCTCGTGAAAAGCAGCCAGAAATAGACCTCTTGCTCTCTCCCTCTCCTCCATTGTTGCTCCTCCTTCCCCAACCAAAGATCTTGATTCCACCATCAAATCTTGAGGGAAAAGGCAGCAAACTTCGATTGGAGACCGGATCTACAGCTTCCCCAACTCGAAAAGAGCATTTGGTCCACGTCAAGCGGAACCCTAGGGTTCTTTACTCTTGGAGCTTGCTCCTAGACGGCTAGGCATCGCCCTTGAGCTTGCCAACTCGTGTGGCAGCCTTGGGAGGTTTGTAACCTCACACAAAATCAATATATTACCCCACATCTCTAGGGTTAACTCCCTAGACTTGTGAACGAGGGAAAAGGCAAGCCGGTGGGCAAGCTAAGCCTTGTGTGGCAACCTCAACAACGTGGAGGTAACCCAGCCTGTGTGGCGACAGTGAACCACGGGATAAATCTTGTGTCACTTGTGTTCTTTATTTTCTTGCATATATATTCTTGTGAGCTAGGGTTTCATCCCGATCTACTTTGTTCTTTGTGTTTGAGCACTTTGGTTAGCTCTCTGTGAAGTATTTGAGTGCGGGAACAAGGAGAAACCACGACCTACAAGTTTCCTCTCTCTCAGTTTTACATTTACATCATACATTTACACGCTTCTGCTGCGGCGTCTTGCCGGCCAATACACGCCGGCGGTGCCGTGCCTTACGAACAGCGAGAGGTGTTTAAGTTTTAACCGGTCAAAATTTAGGTGTCGGCCTATTCAACCCCCCTCTAGGCTTCCATCAGATCCTACACCTTGAGGTCTTCGAAAGAGTAGCCTATAGCTGACTTGTGTCTTTCAAGAATAGTGACAAGTTTTTGTGTTTCATCTTCGGAAAGTTCATCACTGATGATAACTGGTGTTTCTCGATTATTATGAAGAAAAACATATTTTAAACCAGGAGGAAGTCGTTTTAGCTCTATTGAAGGAGGTAGAGGTTGATCATTTTTGTCTAGCTCAATGGGCTCTGCTAACTCTTCTTCTTCTTCTTGAACAAAGTGTTCAACGTCGAAGGATGGTTGGGTCATCTCTTGTAGAGACACCATTAAGACCTCCTCAATAGGGTCTTGTTCATGTTTAGGTTCCACTATCGTGTTAACAGTCGAGCAAGAGGAATGGTCATAGTGGAATCCCCAACCTTGAAGTCTAAGTGACCTCATAATGGTTCTTCCTGTAGAAGTCTTGTGATTGGTCTGCCAATCAATAGAGGAATCTCCGAGATGTCATAAATATGAAAATCTAGACATATCTCGAGTTGTTGATTCTAACAGGGGACCGTCCTTAAAACTCCATGGCTTTCAAGAATAAATCCTGATGGGCCTTGAAAACATTTTTGAGATGGAGTTAAGGATGTGTCGGGATAAAGAGTATCGCCTAACTCCTTTGAAATAATGTTTATCCCGACAGAAGGATTGTAGTGGACTTTTCTAGCAGACCCTCTAATTTAACATAGAAGAATGGTTGAAGGGGAGGTGACTCGAGCTACCTCGGGTGATAACTCCGCTTCGGTGAGCCATTCATAACTCATGATAGCTAAAAGGCTTTTGATATGTTCTATGGCAACAGATTCTTCCTGTGGATCAGGTGGAGTGGTCTTTACTAGGGATCTTGCTTGGATAGGGAATTTCGAGGTGTTTCCATAATCTTCAAATATATCTTCCTCGAATGCAAAGGGAAGCTCTAAAGGTGATGGTTCACCATCCTCTAGTTGGCTTTGTATTCCCTTCTCAGGAGGTGTTTCAACAACCAAATTATTAGATGAGTCAATTGGACTTTCCAATTCGGTTGCATGTTCCTCCTCTATTGGTTTGGGGGCTTGGCTTGACTTCTTCTTCGAGGAATTCATCATAAATGCCAGTATATGGGGTGTTTTCAAGGATTTTCTCGAGAATGGCTCACCCCTCATTGACAATTTTATGTGAGAATGAACCTCCTGAAGCGATGTCGAGATGCAGAGCAGCTTCCTTATTAAGACCGAGGTAAAAGTGATAGTACAGAACATGGTCAGGCAAGGAAAGGTTTGGACCGGAATTGGTAAGGCTTATGAATCTAGCCTAGGCTGCTCCTAGAGTCTCCTTCTCTTTTTGTCTGAATGTAAGCACTTTGATTCTAAAGTCATCAATTTTATATAGAGGGAAGAAAGCAAGACAAAACTTGGCTCGAAGTTCATCCCAATTTCCATTTATGCTTCCTACAGAATGAGCATACCACTTTTTCGCTCTTCCCTCAAGGGAGAATGGAAATAATTTCCATTTAATGGTCTCTTGTGTCATGCCAGCAATATTCTGGCAAGAACACAACTGCTCGAATTCCCTAAGGTGGGTATATGGATCTTCATCTACTAAACCAGAGAAGGGTTCCTCCTGCACCATGGCTATAAGAGCAGGGCGAGGCTCAAAGCCATCCGTAAGAATGGGTGTGATGATGGTGGAGGCTCCAACAAGTCGCCCTTTGGAGCAAAGAACTTATAGATTGGAGTGAAATCCATGTGGTAAATGATGGTGATATGTAAAAGGTGGTAAAAAGATAAAAAGGATAAAAGGACGGACTTGGTTCTAAACTAGCACGACTACGCTCCCGGCAACGGCGCCGAAAAGCGTGTTGGTATTTGTTAACGCACATAGAAAAATCCGCAAGCACACGGATACCGATGTAGCCTTCACCTAAGAGTATTTCAAGGTATCGATTTCCATGGGGAACATGAAGTGTACTAATCTAGGGTCAAGGTCGTCCAAGGATAACTATATGTTTTTGTGGAGAGAGAGAATAGGGTTCTAAGTCTCTAATTGATCTAAGAATTAAAGATACTCTAAGGTTTACTTATTATGGCACGTTATAACACTAGCCACAGAAAGGGGTGAGAAAGGGGCCAGGAAGCTCTAACTAAGGTCCTACAAACACCAACCCAAACGTGGTGGAATACGTCGGCCATCAGGGCTGTCACTACCTGGGGCTATCACAAACTATCCGTGGGATTGGGTACAATTCCTGGTAACCACTAGACTAAGCACCACGCCTAATCTAATAATTACTACTCTAGTGTTATAAGGACTAGAGCACTTGATGCAAGCGAGAATCAAATAAATAAACTGAAAGTAAATACTGAAATAAGTAAATAGAGAACTTAGAATAATAAATGAAGAACCTGAATTCAATGAAGAAGTAGATCCATAGAAGTACAAAGCTCGAGGAGAATCCGACAAATCCGGAAGGTCCTTATGATCTCTCACCTCTCCTCTCTCTATATTTTCTAGATTAGATCTAATGAGAACTAATCTTTTATTGATAACTAGCTAAGAGGTAGATCTACTCCATAGGTCGATTGTCGGAAGGTTCCATAGGATGAATCTCACCCTTGGATCAAACCGACTTGATTGGGCGGTGTAGATCTACTCCATAGGTCGGTTGTCGGAAGGTTCCAGAAGCAGGACACGTGGCATGACAGCGGGTGCCACGCGCCCCACACATGGTGCCACGCGGCCCCACATCCCGACATGTGGGCCCCGCCCTTTGCGAGCTGTCTTCTTTTTGTTCTTTAGACCCTTGGAATTTATACTAATCGCCTGGTTTGGTCCTTTTCTTCTGTTTCTCTATTTCTTCCCTTTTCTCTCTCAGATTACGCTATTTTCCGGAGTTTACCTGCAAAACTAAGTGTGCAACAAAACTCGTGGAAATCATTAGTAATAACCCTATCTTCTATTGTTCTTGTTCTCAAATGTTCTATCATTTCATGGTAAAAAGTTGACGTTAACTACCGTCAACACCGTGAGGTTCGACCCCTGGGTGACCGTCGAACCTCTACGCATGGATCGGGTTTGACCCTCGAACCTGTTCACAACCGACAGAGCGGGGGTTGGCAACAGGTTCGCTCCGCTCCGCCCCGTTTGCAGGTCTAGCATTTGGCAGTAATTGCGAGACCTCCATGCACCTGGCGGTAATTTAGCATCTGCCTAATACCTCATGCAAACGCCACACTCAGCCAGGTGCGTGAAAGCTCGTGCGCTCGATGGACCTGGTTACAGAATATGATGTTCTGTAGCTGGCTACACACTCTCCTATATATATACACACACACTATAGTGCTGGGGTGCAACACAAAAGGAAACAAGGATTTGCCAGCACGCAAAATAAGCCGTCGGATACGACTCTGAGGAATCAGAAAACAAGCATAGCGGAAATATGATTAAGCATATATATAACCACCAACTGAAAACCCAATGATTGCATTGCATCAAGTGAATTGAAACAAATGGGAAGCTAGGTTACGGTTCTTACCTGTGCAACCGGAGCTGACACCGGAGAAGATGAGGGCCACACAAAGGCAACGACACACGGATTAGCAAAGACGGCGAGCGGCGGTGGAGGGTCGATGGGGACATGAACTCACCTGGTCACCAAGAAGAGCGATAGGGACAAGGGAGGGATAGGGGAACTTAGGGTGAGGTGGGAAAGCGGCGGTGAGGTCACCAGAGTCGGAGACGTTGGTTGTCAAGGCCAGTCGGAGTCAGAGTGAGGAGCAGGAAGGAGGTAGGAGCAACTGCTGAGCGAGAAAGAGGCGCGGCGGGAAGGGGGATTTTCTGATTAGGGTTTGGAGAGGGGTGCCGTGGCTACTACTTATATAGGGGGAGGTGCGACGGCTAGCAGGTCTAGGCCGAATGCGGCCTGCGAAGGAGGCAAAGAGTTGTTGGGACACCAGGCCCTGACCGGGCCTGGGTGAGCAGGGCGGGTCATGCTGGCACATGTCATGCTTGGGGTAAGGCCTAGGCAGGCACGACTTGCTCCATGAGGCCAGGCCCTAAACAGGCCTTATGCCGGGCTGGCGGGCACGGGCCACATGCCTATTTATATTGGGTTGGGATGGCAATGGTAGGACATAGCAGCACACATGCAACTTTCCTCGTGTGAAGTGAATGCCCAAGCTATTTTGATGCCTGCCTGATCCCCTGCACGCACGTGCTGTCACTGTAGTCTTTCATTTCTTTTGATTGCTTTGCTCGTACTACATACAAGACTAATGTACAGTAGCACTTCGGCTGTTTGGCGTTGGATCGATGGGAGCAGACCCTTGCGCATTCACGCACCCTCCACTGTGCCACAGTCACAGAACACATATATGAGATGAGGAGCCATGTTTTTGTTTAGGGCAGTCCCAATAAAAGAAACCACCTAGTTTCTATAGCATAGGATGTCACACCAAGAAACTATACTTTCACAATGGAAAATTTTCTCCCAAGTCTTTGGAAAAATTTTACCCAATCATTCACCTTATTTCTCAATCCCGTCTTGAGATCCTCTGCAATATCATCCACTGTATTCTTCCCGTCCTGTATTGCATGTATCCGGCCGCCGGACTTGCTGGCTTCTCTCACATCTTCTCAAAGCTTGCTTGCTTCTCTTCTATTCCTGCTGCTGCTGCTGCATATCTACTGCCTGTGTTTAGATCATCCATGGGAAGAATAGAAGAGAACTCTTTGATTGCTTCTACTGCCTGCATATCTATTCCCCAAACCTTTGCTTGCGTCTCTTCCAATGATGGAGCAGGAAAAAAAAATTTAGCTGGGGCAAACAAAAAGAAGATGACGAAAAAGTAGACGAAAACACACGATGCTACCTCAATTTTGAAGAATAAACTACTTGTTGATTAGTTGATGACGTCGAGGGCTCTTTGCCAAGCTCACTCTTCGGGTTTTCATAGATTGAAACCTAACTTTATCAATACCAAGTTCCTTGAAGATCCCTTTCTTAATGCAGCACACTAACAAGTTATTGAGCCATTCATCACCCATCTTGTTCTGCAAAGCTATCTTGATGAAGTGCGTAGCTGAGAAAGCTCTTTCAACCGAAGATGTTGCCATCGGGAGAAATTGTCTATAATCATTACCAACCGCTTGCGAGGAAAATTATGCCCAATGGGTTGTGTTGGACCTCTCAATAAATAAGCCCTTCTAACATCCGATTGAATATTAGGTTGAAATCGTTCAATTGGCATTCTAAGAGTTGGATCAGCTACAATATGAACATGCGGGTCAAATTCCATGATAAGATTGATACCTTCATCTTCTTGTTGTTGTGGTTATGGTGGTTGTGCATCATCAACACCAATATCAATATGTGCTAAATCTGTTGCTACAGTCTGCATAGCTTCATTTTCTTGAACAACTTCTCCCGCCACAGAAGTAGTGGCGTTGCCACTTTCATGAGTGCTTGGATGGCTGCTAGTTGAACTTGAACCAACACTCAAAATTGTAAAATAATTCTTCAAGTCTGCACAAAAATTACTTGTCAAATTCTATTACTGTCTTGCTAATAATTTGAGAACTGAAAAATCATAAAACAATACCATTTTTTTTTGTTGGTCTTGCCAATGCCACTCCCGGGGATGCCTCTGCTTGAACCTCGGCCTCGGCCGAATCCAGATGTTGGTGGAGCTGCAGCTGCTGCCCTTGCTCCTCCGCCCGCCGGACATGGCCGGCCCGTGCGTGCTCGACGCGACCTCCCCGCCCTCCTTCCTCCCTCCATTGCCGGGCATAGCGGCCAGCGAGCAGCCTGCTCCTGCTCAGCGGTGGGCGGCCGGCGAATAGGTGTTGCCGGGCGGCCGGCCGGTGGATGAAGTGCTACCGCGGCCGGGGAAGTAGGGGCGTAGGGCGCAGGCATGCAGCGTCTTGATCTTGGCGGCGGCACTCGCTCAATGCCGATGCGGAAGATAGAAGACCGTGAGATTGGGAAGGAATTGGGGAGTAAATTTGGGCTTTGGTGGACTAAAGTGCTAAAGTACATAACTATACAACCTATAATTGCCAAAAACGGCCCAGCAAGGAACCAACGTTCATCACCGTCACAGCTCTGTATGACGCCGCTCCATCCCTTGTGTGGTCACCGGATGCCGGAGATCAACCGAGTTGGAGAAGAACGCTGAAGAGGGGGTCGGGGGGCTCTCTGACGCCGGTAGCTGGGGCAGCCGCCCACCTCGCCCCATGGGCGGCTCCGTCCTTGGTCTCTTCTATTCTTCCTGTCCTGCTGCCTATGTTCAACCCTCGGACTGCTGCATCAAGCCTACACGAGCTCTGCTGCTACTTCAAGCCTGCGCGGATCTCTACTACTGCTGCTTCACGCACATCGCGGTGTTAGGTGTGGCCCCGTCCGTCACCCACGGCCGGAACTCCTCTACAGACATCGCAAACGCGCATGCGGTCCTGTGCAGCTGTCACCGCGCCACCGACCGCCGAGCCGAAGGCCATCAAGAAGAGGAGGCGAGCTCGCGCGGAAAGCAGATGAGGAGGAGGAGCGGCTCGCGCGGGAATCAGCGGAGGGAGTACGCGCGCCGGAAGAGTGAAGGCGAGCGCGAAGCCATCGGTGGCGGCAGTGCAGGGGATCGGTACTGAAGTCTATCGAAGCAACTGGTGTCTCCCGAATGGCATTTTGGTGGTTTCTATCTGCCTCGTTGCTAGTGTAGAGGTGGTCCCGTGGGCAAAAAATCGTTTCTTGTAAAAGCGATCTCTATCTTCTTTAATTCTCATACCACATCAGCAAAAAGATGAGCTGGCATAAAAATTAATGCACATAGAAACCACCATAAATGCACTATTGGGACTGTTCTTAGGGTGACTAAAACTACTTTAGACACCTTTTAGTCAACCGGTTTGGAATTTTAGGCCCAGGTTTGATAGTTATATTTGGATCTCTCAAATTCACACAAGATTATATAAAAATTGATCGGTACGAATATTTTTCCTTGGCCTGGGCCTCATTTACTTTACTAATGGAAAATATAACACTTTGGCTCTCTCAAATTCACACAAGAATATATAAAAATTGATTGGTACCAATATTTTTCCTAGACCTGCTGGGTCTCATTTACTTTACTAATGGAAAATACAATGGTCTATTTGGTATAGCTTCCTCAGCGGCTCCACGTGCAACTGTGGTCTAGCATCGGAGCAGGCGAACGAAGCCGCGCACACCAAACAAGATGGCACACAGGAGTGCTTCTGCACTTCAATTTCTGAAGCCGGAGCCATTTTAACATGCGGGCTGGAGCGCCAAAAACTGGTTCCGATCGAATGGATACCTCATCGAGACGATCATAGAGCATATACTGAATAGAGTTCAGATGAAAAATATTTTGAATTTGGGCTATTATATGGGTGAATCCTGCCAAAACAGGCTCATGCTAGTTTCAAACAGTCTCAGGCTTATTTACCTAGTTTCATGCCAAAACAATCTCATGACAGTTTCTAAACAGTCTTAAGTCAGTTTTGGCAGTCCGAGTCCCAAACCTTCCGGTTTTGATCCCGATCTCGTGAGAAACTTGGATACATCTTGGGAGAGGTTTCTTACTAGGTAATTAAGACCACCCCTTTATTTATGTATAAGAGGATCACAGTCGATTGAATCCTATAACCAACATATTAATCGACACGTACAAAATCAATCTAATTTTACAGTTTTACTTTGTATCCCCAGACGGTCCACGGTCAAGTGAATATGACCCGTTGTTTTGGATATTTGGTGCACAAGATTTGTACCGTGGACTGTCCGCAAGTATTTGTGAAAAATGTGTCTAAGATTTAAGAGCTTCTAGTGTGTGTGCTAACTCAAATGGCCTTTCTTAGGGCTCTCTCAATGAAAATCTCACAAAGCCCTCTCAACTTAAATTCTTCACAAGTCTTTCATCTTTTAGATTTCACCTCAATGAAACCCTATCGTCTCTCTTGCAGGCTTAACCCAAGGCAAGGCACATTACAATTAGTCATGATGACTCCTCAACACTCGATCGTCACTACAGGTAGGCACCACTATTTATTAAACCCTACTTTGTATACTCATATGTTCTTTTTTTGTAAAAAAAAATGTGACGAGCCAAAGATTTAGTTGGATGTGTGAAAAACAAGGGAAGAGCTTACCTGAAAAGTAGGAGAGAGTTACTTGAATGAGCTCAAACAAAAGTATGATCCAACCTGTGTTTGATGACTATGAAGTAGTAGTGTCTTGCTGCATACATGACATGTTTCTTGACCTTGCGATCCCTCCCTAGGGTCATCTACCAGGTCGATCGGCGTCGTTGAGCTTTTATATGGGCTGGCAATGCTAAAAATAGTGGCTCGAGGAGCCTTGTTGCGTAGGAGCGAGTATGCGACACGAAGGAATCTGGAGGCCTCAGTCTCAAGGACTTGGGTGTGCAGAATGTGTGCTTGCTACTTAAGCTGATCCACAAGCTGCACCTGCAACAGAAGTCATCATGGGCTCGCTGGATTCAGAGGCACGCAAGTATTGCGTCACTAACTGGAGACCTTCATGGGCAGCACTGGGACATCCTCAGGTAACTGCTACCGATCTACCGAGCCATCACCAGTGTGTCTTTGGGCAATGGTCAGACTACATCCTTCTGGCATGACGTGTGGTGTGAACATGACTCGATGGCAGAGAGGTTTCCACAGCTGTTCACGCACTATCAAGATCCTGAAATGACAGTGAGGCAACCAGTGGATGGTGGTCTTCAGGCTAGCATTGTGGCAAGGTGAACTACCGTAGCACAGCAACAACTAACGGGGATCATGGCTCATGGGCATTGTTGAACAGCTACACTTTCAGCAGGCAAAGGATAAGAGGTTAAGTCCAATGCTTAAAAGGAGCGGTGACCTCGACAAATCAATGCTATACAAGGCCTTGAAAATGGCTGGATCCGTGTAAAGTATATAGTACATAGCCTAGTCTGGCCCATAAGGCCCATGGCCCAAGTGCCTATTGTATACATATATATATGTATGTGGATACTGGATATGGATGTGAAATATACTTGTCAATTTTCAGAATCTTCCCGTTCTAGTATGGTATCAGAGCAGGTTTCGCCGTCCTCGCCTCTGTCGCCACCGACGCGCTTGCCTTGCTGCCGGCGAGGTCCATCGCCATTTTTTCCCCCGTCGGGTGCTCTTAGGCCGAAGTCTCGGTCACATCCTAGGCCGCCGTCGCAGCCTCCCACCGCTAGGGATTGCCGGGGTCACAGCCACATCCCAGGCCGCCATCGCGGCCGTGTCCCAGGTCGCCGTCGAGGCCTCCCACTGCTAGGGATTGCCAGGGTCACTGCTGCCTATTTGGTCCCTCTGCGAGGTCTTCTGCAGCCCCACGTGCTTCTCCATCATGCCTTCCTCTCCCTGCAACCTATGACTCCTGTTGGTCATCTCTCTCTCACATGTCATGCGTTGCTAAGGCCTGCTTCTTTTGTGTGCAGTGTTGTCAAATTGAAGATTGGCTACTTCTAATCTCTCCAATCAAGAGATTATCTAGTTTCGTTGGGGAAGTATTTGCTGATCACTATTGAAAATGGGTTCATCCTCTGCATCTAGCTCCACTATGGCACCTATTACCTTTGCTGTTCCTACTCTTGATATCAAATTGACTGATTTATAGAGAGTGTCCTTATTCCTTCGAATGCTTCTTCGTTCTATCGGTGCTGGCCTCACTTCACATCTTACGTGATTCCCGCTTAATGCTAGTGAGAAAGATGCAAAGGCTTGGAGGGATGTTGATGACCGTGTAATGGGTATTCTAACCATGAATGTTGATCCAACTATAAGATATTGTCCGGAGGATCTCAATACAGCTAAAAGAAATGTGGGATTTTCTAAAAGAGCGATATCGCAAAGTAGCTCGCACTTCGCTATTCCACTCTCAAACAACTTCATCATTTACAAAGAACAAGATCTATCGGTTGAAGAATATCATGCTGATTTTATGAAGCTATCTAGTCAGTTAGACTCAATGGTGCCAAAGCCTAATTCAGCTTGCAAGGAGTGTGCTGCTAGGGATAAGTATGAGCAAAGCAAAATAAAATTTTTCACTTTATGATGGGCCATCGATCTGAGTTTGAACCAATCCATGCTCAGCTCCTTGGTCGCCTCACTCTTCCTACCATGGTCGAAGCACTTTCTCCTATGCTTGCTAAGGAGACACGTCTTCGCACTATGGTTGCTGCTTCTCCTGTTCCTCAGCACTCTATATTGGCAACACCTCAAAATACTATGATGGATGTCTCTCTTGTTTCTAGAGAGAAATTTAGAGAAAAACCAAAATGCAAGCACTGTGGTGGGAAAACACACACTGAAGAGCGTTGTTTTCAGAAATATCCACACCTCTTGAAGGAGTTCAAGGCTAAGCGTGCAGCATCTCAGAAGGGCACTACAACAGCTGTTTCTCCGGCCACTTCTTCAATTGTGCCTTCTAGTGCTACTCTAGCAGCACCACAGTCATCCACACCTGTTGGTGCCTACATGTCTGGTGGCTCTAGTGCTTCTTTAGTTTCAGGTACTTCTATACCTTGGGTTTTGGAATCCGGTGCCTCTTTTCATATGACTCCCGATAAATCTCAGTTGGTTTTATGTCACCCTCTTCCTAATAATAGACATGTTCAAACTGCTGATGGTACTACTTGCATCGTTTCTCATCATGGCAATCTTGCTACTTCTGATTTCACTGTTTCAAATGTTTCCTTAGTACCTCAGCTTTCTATGAATCTTATGACTGTTGGTCAGCTTACCGACATGAACTATTTTGTTGGTTTTGATGATACATCTTGCTTTGTTCAGGATCGTCGCACTCGAACTCTTCTTGGTACTAGCCATCGCCATAAGAATTCTTCTAGCCTCTACATACTTGATCATCTACATCTACCATTGTCTTCATCAACATCTTCGCCACCGCAATCTTTTGCTTCTCATGTGGTTAGTTTTCCACAATGGCATCATCATTTAGGTTATTTATGTGGTTCTCGTCTGTCCAACTTAGTTAAGCAGGGCATCCTTGGTAAAGTGTCTCATGAGACCCTTCCTTTGAATGTACTTGGTTGTAAGTTGGGCACAAGCGCATACAACTGCCATATCCCACTAGTAGTATGTCTAGAACTAAAAATCCTTTTGATCTTGTTCATTCGGATGTATGGGGCCCTGCTCCTTTTGCTTCAAAAGGTGGTCACAAATACTATGTTATCTTTATTGATGATTACTCTCGCTATACATGGATCTATTTTATGAAACATCGATCTCAATAATTATCTATATATCAGTCTTTTTTGTCCGTATGGTACATACTCAATTTTCATCTACTATTCAAATTTTCCGTTCGGATTCGGGGGGAATACTTGTTAAATGTTTTTCGTCAAGTTCTTTCCTCCTCAAGGCACTCTTTTCCCAACTATCATGTCCTGGTGCTCATGCACAAAATGGTGTTACTGAGAGAAAACATTGTCATATCATTGAAACAGCTTCGCACCCTTTTGATTGCATCTTTTGTGCCTCCTCACTTTTGGGCGAGGTCGTCTCAACCGCATCGTACTTAACCAATCTTCAACCATCCTCTTATCTGCCCTAGAGAAGTTCTACATGGATTCCCTCCCAGCCTACGATCATCTTCGTGTTTTTGGATGCAAATGTTATGTTCTTCTTCCTCCTCATGAACGCACTAAGCTTGAGCATAAGGGGTATTGATCCTTCTGCTCGTCGAATTCGTATTTCTCGTGATGTCACATTTGATGAGTGTTGTCCATATTTTCACTTGACCATCTCAAAATCATCATCTTCAAATGACTCTATTTCTTTTCTTTCCTTACCTCATTATCTACATTGATTCACCATCACCTTCCTCATCAACTTCACCGTGGATTCTATCACACCTTCACCGGCATTGATTCCCTCCGATCTTCCTCATTTCCTTCACAATCTAGTCTTAGACATCCTCCAATCCATTTTCATTATAGTCATCGCCTCATGTTCCTTCAAATCCCGAACCATCTTCTAGTCTTCCCGATCCCGAGGCCAGCACCATAGATACTCCTTCCAATGATTCCTCTTCTAGCCCGGACCAATGTTATAATCTTAGAAATCGTGCCACCATTCATGCACCTGACAAGCTTAGTTTTCTCACTGCTGGTGCTGTTAGTGAGCCTTCTTCATATCAACAGGCTGCTGGTATTCCAGCTTGGGAGCAGGCTATGTCCAAGAACTTGCAGCTTTGGAGCGTCATGGTACTTGGGAGGTGGTTCCTTTGCCTACACATGTTGTCCC
This sequence comes from Hyparrhenia diplandra, assembly GCA_015847255.1. Taxonomy (NCBI): domain Eukaryota; kingdom Viridiplantae; phylum Streptophyta; class Magnoliopsida; order Poales; family Poaceae; genus Hyparrhenia; species Hyparrhenia diplandra. Next base: position 146,730 of record JADLZK010000908.1, on the reverse strand, counting down.
CATCACCGCAAATGGGTGTATAAAGTTAAAACCAAAGCTGATGGGTCAATTGAACGATACAAAGCTCGTCTAGTTGCTCAAGGTTTTCAGCAGCCTTATGGGCGTGACTATGAGGAGGCCTTTGCTCATGTTGCTCATATGACTACCATTCGAGCTCTCATTGTTGTAGCTGCTATTCGCTCATGGAACATCTCTCAGCTAGATGTTAAAAATGCATTTCTTCATGGCGATCTAAATGAAGAAGACTATATGCAACCACCCCCAGGTGTTAGGTGCTTGATGGTCATGTTTGTCGTCTTCGTCATGCTCTTTATGGTTTAAAGCAAGCACCTCGTGCATGGTTTGAATGATTTACATCAGTTGTTAAAGCTGCTGGTTTTACTCCTAGTGATCATGATCCTGCACTATTTGTCCGTGTTTCTGAGCATGGACGCACATTACTTCTCCTTTATGTGGATGATATGTTGATTACTGGTGATGATAATGAATATATTGCCTTTGTAAAGGAATGTCTGCAAACAATTCATGATGTCGATTTGGGCCCTTTGAGCTACTTTCTTGGCATAGAAGTCACAATGACCTCTCATGGCTACTATCTATCTCAACACAAATATCTTCAAGATTTGATAGCTCGATCCGGCCTCTTTGATACTCGGACCGCAACAAACAACACCTATGGAGCTTAATCTTCAGCTATGACCTAATGATGGTACACCCCTTTGCCGATCCTTCCGGATATCGTCATATTGTTGGTAGTCTTGTCTATCTTACTATAACAAGACCGGACATTGCTCATGCTTTGTACATATTCTTAGTCGGTTTGTTAGTGCCCCCTCGTCAGTTCATTACGCACATTTGCTTCGTGTTCTAAGGTATTTGCGAGGGACAAAGATCACAATGGCTATTTTATGCCAAATCAAGTCCACCTCAACTATATGCTTACTCGATTCTACTTGGGCAAGTGATCCTATGGATCGTCATTACATCCACTGCTATTGCATCTTTATTGGTACTTCTCTCATTGCATGGAAATCAAAGAAACAGTGCGGATCACGCTCTAGTCTTTGAAGTAGAACTTAGAGCTCTTGCTACTACAACTCGCTGAAATAATTTGGCTTAGATGGTTGTTGGGCGATCTTGGAGTTTCATGTGATAACTCCACACCACTTTTGTGTGATAATATGTGTGCTATTTAGATAGCAAATAATCCAATTAAGCATGAACTGACCAAGCATATTGGTGTGGATGCATCATTTATCGATCTCATTGCCAATAATCCACAATTGATCTCAAATATGTCTCATCTGAGCTTCAAGTGGCGACTTCATCATCGTTTTTATCTTGCCAAACTCAATGTGTCTAATTCCTAGTCAAGATTCCCTTGAGTTTGAAGGGGGTGTAAAGTATATAGTACATAGCCTAGTCTCCGCCCATAAGGCCCATGGCCCAAGTGCCTATTGTATACATATGTATGTATGTGGATACCGGATATGGATGTGAAATATACTTGTCGGTTTCTAGACTCTTCCCTGTTCTAGCAATCCGAACATGATGCTTGGACCAAATTTTTAGACAAAGAGGTTTCCCTAGCTTTATTGACATAAAAAGCAAGTGTTTTAGCGATTACAAGATCGGCGTAAAGGCGCGCCCGCCCCTAGTTTAAGCATTCATAGGTGCGAAGAAAATCAACATTCAGCACAAGTCGATCGAGTTCAAATGAGTTGTAGCGTTGGAGACCTCCTCCGAAGGTAGCAAGTCCAATGTTGGTGACCTTGATTGAATCCCTTCTATTGCCGGCGGTTGAACTGCCCTTCGCTCTAGCACCGAGATCGCCTGGTCCAACTTGTCCCAGGTCCCCTCCTCGAACAAATGGTTTCCATCTTCTCAGCGTCTTGGTGATCCATAAAAGCAAGTCCTTCAATCCCAGCCATACTTTTCCCTGCAAGCAAATATGATTACGCATTTTCCAGGTGCACCACAAAGTAGCCGCAAAGATAACATTTGTCAACGGATGCTTTTTATTGTTCATCCATAAGGATGCTACTTTGAAAAGTAAGACCGACCACCGTCGAGGTTTAAACATTCGAAAGGATAGGCCATAGGGCCTTTGCTACACAACAATCAAAGAATAAGTGATGGATACTTTACGCCCGTGAGCGTAAAAGGCAGGTTTTATCTTCTACATGTCTCCTTTTAGCTAAATTGTCTCCGTGAGCGGTTTGTTTTTAGAAAGGAGCCAAAGAAAAGTTTGAACTCTGGGAGGGATCTTTAGCTTCCAAACTAACTGAACAAAGACGGGTTTTATACCATGGTTATTAATAACCGCATACAAGGATTGTACTCAGTATTTGCCTGAGGAGCTATAACTCCAAATAATCTGATCCACATCATCATTCGAGTAAGATCCTCTACAATACTAACTAAATCAGCCCACATATTCATCAGTGACTCAGAAACAGATCTGGTAAAAGATAGCATCAAGGTACTCCCATCCCAGACTTGGCTAATAGGTTTGCCATGTTGTTCACAAATGATGTACAGAGGCCAAAACTGGGTTGCCAAGCTGGAATTGCCAAACCAATGGTCCTCCCAAAACCTCACTTTTCGACCATTACCTACATTCCACATAATACCCATTTGGGCAGCTTTTAGAGCCCAGGTGACACCCTTCCAGAAAGGTGACAGATGGTTGCCCAAGTGGCTACAGATATTAGGACTGTTAGTATTATACTTGTGATCAGAGATTTGTGCCCAAATGGCACTCTTGTTTAGTTCATATCTAGAGATCCAAGAGCTAAGAAGAGCTATGTTAAGGTTCCTGAGATCAGGGATCCCTAAGCCACCTTGATCTTTTTTCTGGGCAACTAACTGCCAATGTGCAAGGTGATATTTATGATTATCCTCTGTATTGTTCCATAGGAAACGACCCATATGGGAGTTAATCATATCAATGGCCCATCTTGGGAACTTTATAATCGATAGAAGATAAATTGGAATGCTTGCCAGGCAAGCTTGAATCAGAGTGAGCCGGGCAGGATAGGAGAGCAGTCTCCCTTTCCATCCTGCAATTCTTTTAATGATTTTATCCACGATGGGTTGCAAGTCCTCTTTCCTTAGAGCTGAGTGATGCAAAGGCACCCCCAGGTATTTGAAGGGGAAAGCACCCTTTTTACAGCAAAAAATTTTTGAGAACTCATTAACCCTGTCCTCATCCATACCCATAGTCATCAAGTCACTCTTTTCGTAATTTATCTTCATACCAGTCATTTTCTCATAGCAGATCAGAATCCACTTGAGGTTATTGGCCTTGTCCAGATTATCTTCTAAAAAGAGGAGGGTCTCATCTGCTTGGACCAAATTCATATGGAAGAACAAAGCACCACCCCGGGTTCAATTCTTTGCCTGGCTACTCTCGCAGAAAGAATTCTGTGTCGAACCAATCGGATGAAAAAGAGAATTGTGGACGGTCTTGAGTCGCGAGAAGTCCGCCATGCAAAATAAGAGACGGTGGATCATATAATCTTTGGCGGTGCTGCTGCAAAAGAATTCTGGGATGCAGTCCAAATCGAAACCGATCAGACGTGGACTGTGGACATGTTGCTGGATCAGTGCCCCTCCACACATTCCGACGGCGCACTTCAACAATTTCATCATCACTTTGTGCTGTTGGCATGTCTGGAAGAGACGGAACAATACAGTCTTCAGGAGCGATCGAATTATGATCCAAGGGGCACTCATGGCCTGCAAAGCCGAGGCAAGACTTTGGAAATCCCGGCGTGCTCTATATTGTTAAGTGCAATGTTAAAACCTTATGAGATCTGTAAAATTTGTAACTATACTGTTGACGAAGAACTAGGGTTTCACGCCAAACACACCGGGAGGGCTTTGGACGCCACGAAGGTTGCAATAAACCTTGAAGCAGCGAGCACCGCAGCGTGATCGGCCACAAACGATCAAGAGATCACTAGGGCCGATGTAGAGCTCGGTGATGGCTGGAAAACCTCCGAACGCACCTCCGGGAAGACCCGTCGGAAGGACGCACGAGAGGGGTGCCCTAGGATTGGCAAGGCCACCTAGAACGCCGATGATTTTCGCGGAGAACGCCGCCGGACAGCAGGGTAGAGGGGAGGATGACCTACAAACGAGACGGTAGTAGATTGATTTGTCGATTGGATGTAGATGGGATCAAATCGGCCATGAACCTCTTTATTATATAGAGGAGGGTGGTCTTATCCTTTTAGGAAACCGTACTCGGACGTTTCCAAACTCCAAAACCGACCAAAACACGATTTAGGAAACAATCGGTTTGGATCGTGTACGGACACAGCCCGTCGCAGGCCGACCGGACGCTGGACCGGACGCGCCAGTGCTAGCGTCCGGTCGATTCCAGAAAGGTCTGAAATCGCGCCAAAACACCGCGTTGACCGGACGCTGGACTAGTCCGACCGGACGCGCCGATCACTAGCGTCCGGTCGATTCCAGAGAGCTCTGAAATCGCGCCGAGGACGCCTGGCCGACCGGACGCTATGACCGGACGCGCAGGTCGCCAGCGTCCGGTCACTTCCAGAGAAGCCCATTTTGACTAAGTCTGGAAATTTGCTATGCCTTGGACCAAGCCAAATTTGACTAAGTCTGGGATTTTACCATGTCTTAGACCAAGCCATTTTTGGGTGCCAACATATACTTTCAGGCTACCATGAGCCACAGTTTCAATGAAAACCAGGTGGGGGATTCTCTAATTCTCTCCCCACATCTGCTAGTAATCGAATGCCTGCCCTTGGGAGCTTCAGTGTCTTACGTTTACTGGATTTATTAGGAAGTTGTGATAATTCTTTCAAAAACTTACAGCCTCAAGTATCTTGGAAATTTATTCCACTTGAGGTGGGACTATTTAACACAAGCTAGGATTGCTCAGCCCCTAGAGGAAATAGGAAACCTGAAATATCTGTAAACACTGGACATAAGTCTAAATCCCCTTCTTGCGTTGCCAACTACCATTGTTGAGCTAAGACATTTACATGCCTACTTCCTGGCTATCATACAAATACCAAAAGTTGCAGCGGTCTAGGCATTTTCACCGTAGATGTTGAATGCAGCTTGGATGGCTGGGTCGCTCCTCCATCTCTTTCTAAACTGGAACTGTGCTACTGGTTCTCCACACTGCCGGATTGGATAAACCCCTCGCTCTTGCACTCTGGTTTCTACAGATCCACGTGAGGGAGCTGCAGACCAGCCCTCCGCTATCTGCATATGCTGGTGGACCACGAGAACCTCGGGATCACTTGGAAATTCACTGTTGGAGCTTGTTCGTTCCCATGCCTGGTCGAGTGCAAGATTGTGGGGAATTTGGAGAATCCATGGAGTGTTCGGGCGAGGTGCAATGCCGAGGCCCAGAAACCTCACCATGTCGGTCTACCATTATGTGCTAAGAAATGTAGACTAATGCTAATGTAGTACTAATGTACCACGCCTACTCATATTGATACACTTCTATAAATACATTTACATTATAGCAGGGTGGCAGGCAAGAAGCCATAGGGGTTGAGGTCATTGGGGTTGCAGAGGAGAAGTTGCGGGCAGAGTTTTGAGATTTGAAACTAATGGATTTTAGCACCCATGAAGTTTCCTCTCCATGCCTCTGCTAAACATGAAGTTTCTGTCTGGTCAAATTAATTGAATTCCGGATTCAACTTCACGATAATTCCGCAATTCACCCAGTCAGTCGAGTTTGAATTTTTGTGCCCTTTGAATCCCTGGAGTTTTGCCATGGGTCAGGGTCTCAATGGCGGGGCTCTTGGTTGCTAAGCCATGATAGTCATAACATTTTGTAAGCAATGACAATATTGAAGCAGGAGCGTGGTTGGCTTATATTATTTCTCACTGAAAAAACACAACACACAACACAGTATATGTATGTCTTCCAAATATATTCCAACAAAATAAAAAAATAAAAACATTCAACAAAGGGGGCCGATGATCCAGTTTCATAAAGATGGGGCATATTAGCGCTACTATCCACTTGAATGGGGCGGCTTGAAGTAGGAATAGGCAGCAAAGAAGGCCTGCATAATGGTGAGGGCGAGCAGGAACACGGCGGCGGCGAGCGACGTGACCACCCATGGGTTGCTGAAGTAGTTGCGCACCAGCGCCGCACGCCAACGGGGCCACCTTCCCTGCTGGTACTTGTTGACCTCCGCGATCACACTGCTTAAGTAGTTGCGGTCGGCAGCCATGTGGACCCCATGGCAGAGGCGGCTGAAGAACCCCGTCTGGTCCTTGTCCCTCACGCCGTTCATCTGGTTAATGAGCACGCCTCTGAGCTGCAGCAGCCGCATGTCCGCTGAGGAGGCCACGAGGCAGTCCATGAACGCCATGTAGGTGGTGACGTGGCCCGGCGTGAGCGGGTAGGTCTGCTCGAAGGCGATCAGGTTGCGCAGGAGGTGCTCGCTGTAGTCGTACAGCTGCAGCATCGGGATCTCTAGGACGCCGGCGTCGAACCTGATGTCGAGGAAGCTCGATGCACCTTGTCGTGCCCGGAACTTGACGCCAGCCTCCTCCAGCTCCGTCACGCATGGCATCCACTCAGAGAGCTCCGACGGTGGCACACTACTGTACCTGCCGAGGCTGTCAGGTCTGGACGTCTCAGCTGGAAGACCAACAGATTGGTAGAAGAGGTGTAGGAGGTGGTGCACACTGCTGCAGGCGATTTGCGAAGACTGCGGCGACGACTGTGGCCGGAGGGAGCGGAAGAGGCGTAGGGCGCCGGACACGAGGATGTCGCTGCTCTCGTCCGGGTCTGTCCGAAGGTCATGGAACAAGCTTTGCACGACGAAGAAAGGGATCTGGTTCTCCAGCAGCAGCAGGTCGTATGTGACATATCCCCAGACCCAGCACCTGCCGAACACCAGGGTCCAGTCGTCGTCCTCATCTTCCTCCTCGTTCCCAGTTGTGCTTGTGCTGCTTGACTTCACCTCCAATGTCGTTTCTTCTCTTTTGGCGATGCGTGCGTACTTGAGTAAGCGGTGAAGGATGAAGCATCCATCTAGCAACATAATGAGAATCAGGTCCTGGTAACTTGGACGACTGAGGTCCCTTGATGAGTAGGATGCTCTGATCCGTGGCTCTAGGCTCCACAAGGAGTTGAGGCACCGGCGAAGGAGGGCAGGCGTCCTATGTGGCTCCTGGAGAAGATGGTGTCTGCCAATGAGCCTGCGAACACAGCACCATTTGTAGTCTTGTAGGCGCTTGTACTCGTACCCGCCGTATCGCATAAATGGCCCAATCTCGACGGCAAATGGGATGTAGGCATCCGCATTCCCCACTTTGATCTCTTGGGGAACCCTGTGGATGGTTGGCGGTTTTTCCAACTCCTTAGTGCCATATTTTGGAAGGAACACGCTCTTCATCCTCTCCTCCACGTGCTTCAAGTAGTCCTCCGTCACATGCTCGTTATTGTCTAAATGAAGGGAAGATATGCAAGGTTTTACAAAATATAATAGGCGAAATACTTTATAGCCTATCTACTACTCCTATAAAGACAAAAGTCACTACCTATTTATCTTGACATGCAAAGCGTCTACCTCACCAGTCCACTAATATCCCCACTACCTATTTCTCTTGACATGCAAGACGTCCCACGTCAACAGTCCACTATTATTTGCCACTAGCAATTTCTCTTGACATGAAAAGTTTCTACCTCATCAGTCCACTATCATTTGCAATTAAAGTTCACTAGCAAATTCTCTTGATGCAACGTCAGCGAGACACATCATCCACTATGTATACAACCTCCACGATTGTGCTAATAAATCTATACATATATTATTATCATGTTCCTACATTCTAAAACATTTATATTCCTCCTTCGTACTTGCGGCAACGCGGAATTCTCCTAGTATATACACACACACAATTGTAATAAACTTATCAATTACAGATCTAATACTTTTCACCCATATCTATATATTTTTATTGCATGCATGAGACCTCAGACCTCTATATGTATCTGTTGCAGCTCCTTTATTTTGATGTGGTGAATCTAAACTTTGTGTTTTTGTAACTTTTATCTTAATTAGTAATTGCAACATACTTTTTGCACTCAAGTTAAGTGAACTCCTTTTCTTTTCTATCCTTTTATATACTTTTCAAAATTAATGATTTCAAGTCGACTGTACTCTGATGTACTACAATATCATAAATAGTAGTCATTTAAAATTTGTAAAATTTCTCAAGATATATAGATTTTCTTGTCAACAAATAATATTTATAATAATAGTTATACTATTGATATAGATATGTCAAAATTTGATTTGTTGTAGTGTGTAAATATATGTCGCCATTATTCTTAATATAGTTCAATTAATTTGTTTTTATCATTGTTACATGAGTCATTGAGAAAATATTTTCATGACGAAGTTTAAGTAATAATGACAATATTTGCTTAAGGACTCATTTATGCGTGCATATTATTTTAGGTACAACATGTATGTTAAAATTAGCCAAACCTCAAGATATAAAATTAATATGAGTGGGAAATGCAGAAATATAAGATGCTGATAATTTTGATGTAGATTTGAAATGATATCTTATTATTCTACATAAGTGGTAAATTTGGATGCAAATTTAAGGGATTATGTAGATGAGCTATCAAAATAGTAAGTAGTTAATTAGATGTAAAGTTTAGAGGTTATGTAGATTATAGTTATTAATAGCAGGTGGGTAGTTTGATTATATGTGTGGTATGTTTAATATTAATGGCATAGATACAAGTATATATAGATGCATTGGTTCTTCACGTTGTTTTACACAATTATATATAGAGGTGGATAATTGTTCACAAAATATAATAGATCTAGTGGCAAATTAATGGCGATTATAGTGTGCTGAATTGATGATTAGATATTTCTAATTTTTTATGAATTTCGTCAACCTTAACATGGCAGTTCCATTGGAAACATTCCAAGAGAATTTCTTAATAAAGATTCTATGTCAAAGGCTACCACATTAGATCATACAATGGCTTAAACAGTTGTTTCAGATTGCACTGTGATACTCAGGATGTTAAATTTGCTATATCAAAATATTATATTTATAGTAGCTCTGTTTTATAAAACATATAGAACTTAAATTTTATTACTAATACGGATACTTCATAGTGTTCCTGTCAAAATGCATAGAATTATTGAGGATAAATATGTGTTCAATTAAGATTTTTTCCTACGCTAGATAAGATATTATCAAATGTGTACGTGTTTAATGTGCATTAGGAAGAAACAGTAAATGCAAGGCAAGCGTTCACTTCTTCTTGAGTATTCTATTGTTGAAAGGCAACTACAATAAACTAGATCCACTGAAACCAAACTGTAACAACATAAACTCTTGCATCTCCAAGAACCAATTTTACCCCAGAAATATAGAAAAAAACTATATATTTTAATATTTTTTTGTTGTAGTATTTTATTATAGTTCCTAGCTTTGGTTGAAACAAACACAGGAGTGAGGATATATGCCTGCCAATTAAATAAAGAAATGACCTTGGAGTGGGGGGCGGATCCGCAGGATGTTCACCAAATTTCGATTTGGCAGAATCTAGCTCACGATGGTCTTGCGTTATTTCTTTCCTCGCTCTTGCTAGGACCTTGTCTGAGGGAAGTAATTCGCAAAAAAAGCAGTTATAAATATTGGCTGATTTTACAATTCTTAGACATCAGACAGGAAACCTGCAGTATCTCCTGGCTAGTAATAATTTAATGGCATCTCTGGTACATATATAAGGACAGAAAAAGATGCTATATTTGATTTTTTTTTATTTTTGAGACGGATATTCAGTCCTAGCTAACTCAGACTAAGTCCCAGAGCAATGAAGATATGATATGCCTGCAACGAAAGTAAAGAAAATACTTTGGTGTCGAGGAGGAATCGATGGACGAAAAACGGAGGCGGAGGTGGTGGCGGTGGCGGTGGCGATGGCGATACTTGCATCCTCCTCGGTTGTGGTCGTTCTGAAAATCATAGTGAGAACTGCATTAGGTAACGATAAATGCAGGGCAAGCTAGAGTTTCACCTATTCTAGAACGTCGGTGAGATATATTTTTATTGAAAGGCAACTACAATAAACTAGATCAACTATATTTTCTCAAAAAAAAAAAAAAAAATAGATCAACTATAACAAACTGTAACAAATAAAGTTGTATCTACATGAACCAGTTTTACTTTTACCAAAGAAATGTATCTCACCACACACATGAATAAAGATATACCTGCAAAAAAGAAATAAAGAAATGACCTTTCTTTTTTTTTGAAATCACGCATGTCGTGTATTGCTTTAAGGGAAAAAGGAGTTTGATACACGACCAAACGCGAACGAAGGCGAGTTGCCTAGGGACACGAGAGGTAAAGACACGACAAAGATCACCGGCTTTAATGGTGCGGCAAAAGTGGCGTTACTAACTAGGAAACTAATTTTGCGACTAGAGAAGACACGTGCACGCTAAGGCACGAAGGCAAAAAGCGGCGCCCGGCTTGGAGTAGCCCGCCGCAACCCACTCCTCGCCCTCCGCCTTGATGTCGAAAAGGACCCGTGTCATCGTCTACCACCGCGGGTTTAACGTTCCTGCGGTTGCGCTCCTTCCAGACGACCCAGTGACAAGCAGCACCAAGGAGTCGAAGGCCTTATGGAAGGGCCCCAAAACCCGCGCGACGCCCTAAGCCACGGTCGGGAACGAACGCGGCATGCCCGGCGCCAGGTGTTGCAAGCTGACGACCCCGGGGCCGCACCCAAATCTCTTTGGTGAACACGCGGCGCCCAGCAGGTGGCCTTGCGTCTCGCCCCTCTCCGGGTCGCAAAAACACGCGACGCCGCATCCGCCTAGAGGCCATGCCCGCGAAAGGCGGTCCAAAGGCGGTCATGCGAGCTAGCCGGAAGAAGAACTTGACCTTGGGGGGGACAAGACGCGCGCCCACACCTCCCTAGCACCCGGCCACCGAGTAGCGCCGATGAAGAAGGCGCGACGCTAAGGAGCTGAGTATTGCCCGCTTAGGGTCCAGCGCCGATTTAACTGATCCGAGACGCCATCGGCGAAGCTAGACATCGAGGAGGATGTGGAAGAGAGCCACATACTCGAGAAGAACGGCCGCCCGTGTGCGCACCCGTGGCGTCTCGATCCGGCGTCGACCACGCCAGCCGCCCTGACGGAGCGCTTCCGCCGCTGACGACCACCGGAATAGGTTGGGCGCGAAGGGAGCAAATGGCCTCCGCCCGGAAGCCATGCGCCTGTCCCGTAACACAGCACCGCTTGTCATCTCCAATGTGCACCCGAACCGAGGCCGGAACATGGCTTCAACCAAGCGCTCGGCCTTGCTTGGCGAAGTGCCCATGGAGCCAGGGGGTCGGTGTGCTTCAGCCACTCCCAGCGTGAGCGTAGTCTTGCGCAGCCAAGCACGTTGAGGTCAGGGATGCCTAGGCCACCAAGCCCTTTAGACAAGCACGCGACAGGCCATGCCTCCCGACACTTCCCCGCGGCCACCTCATCCGTGCCCGCCCAAAGGAAAGCCCGTCTGCATCCATCGATTTGGCCGACAGCCCAAGGTGACAAGGCACGACAAATCGAGACGTGGACTGGGATAGCCGAGTGTAGACTTCACGAGGGAAGCTCTGCCGATCGTGTTGAGCAACTGCCCCTTCCAGGTAGGGATCCTGGCGGCCACCTTGTCGACAAGGGCCCGCCCTCCGTGCGATGAAGCCCGGCGACGGAGAGGGGCACTCCTAAGTAGGTGACGGGGAACGACTGGACCCGGCACGGGAAGACCTGGAGCACCTCAGTGACCACTTCCTCGGAGCATCGGATGGGCGTCAAGGAACACTTGTCAAGGTTGGTGTGCAGGCCTGAAGCGCCGGCGAAGAGATCCAATGCGCGGCCGCGATCTAGGCGCTAAGTCCCGCTACAAGATGGTGCCGTGAAGATGACGAGGTCGCCACCGTAGAGGGATGCCTGGAACTTGATGGAGTCACCGGGAAGAGGAGTAAGCCGCGACCGACGATCCACCTCGCGGATGAGGGAATTGAGAACCTCCATGACGATGACGAAGAGCAACGGCGAGAGCGGGTCGCCCGGGCGTAGGCCCCTAGAATGGTAGATGCGCTTTCTGGGCGCCCGCTGATAGGGACACGGGTGGTGGCCGAGGACGTGAGCGCCGGGATCCAATCCCGCCAACGAAGAGGAAATCCCGGATGGTCGAGGACCTCCAGCAAGAATGGCCAAGACACGGTGTCAAAGGCCTTTGCGAGGTCCACCTTGAGGAGGATCATGGGAGTCCACCTAGAGTGCACCCAACGACAGGCCAGTTGCACCGTTCGGAAATTGTCATGAATCCTGTAGCCATGGATGAACGCAGACTGGTTGACCTGGACGAGCTCCGTCATCATCGGCGCTAACCTTAGGGCAAGCCCCTTGGCAAAGAACTTGCCAACACAGTGCACAAGGCTAATGGGCCTATAATCCTTGAGCCCCGCTGGCGATTGCTTCTTGTGTAGGAGCACCAGGAGGGCCTCATTGAGGTTGTTGAAGTTCCTAAAGTCCAAGTCCCAGAGCGCCCTAAACATCCACACCACATCCGGGACGACGATTTCCCAGCCGGCCTTGAAGAAGCCTGCACTGAAACCGTCCGGCCCGGGCACGCGGTCGGAGGGGTGGCTTTGACGATCACAGCCACTTCTACGTCGGTGAACGGCAGGATGAGGGAGGAGAGGTCGAGCCGTGGCAGGTCAAGGGTGTCGAGGTTGAGGCGGTGCGTGCACAGGAATGGGGTGCCTAGGATGTCATTGTAGTAGGAGTAGACAAGCCCCGCCTTGGCCTCATAGGCGGAGAAGGTTTGGCCCTGGTGCGAGATGGCAAGGAGGTAGTTCTTCCGTCTCCGGTGGAAAGCCTGCAGGTGGAAGTACCGTGCAAAGCGCCCCTTCCCCGCTAGTGCTCGGTTCGCGCTGCCGCTCGCCATCGTGGCGGGCGCTGAAGCGAGCCAGGGCGTGGCCCCTTCGGCCGTGGCGGTGCAGGTCCAGCTCGGCCGGGGAGAGCGTCCTGGACTCCTGCGCAATGTCAAACCCGTGGATGATAGCCCTCGCTGCGGCAAGTTGGAAGGGAATGTCTCCTACCCAGGGCGCACGCCAGCTCCTCAAAGGCGCAAGCCGTGGCATGCAGCTTGATGTCTAGACACTTGCATGCATCAACGTCCGGGTTCAATGCCCCCGTGCCTCGGCGACGGTTTCTAGAAAACCATCCAAAATTTAGCCCAACACAGCTCGAAATGAAATCTTGGCACCGCCCATGGTCGGCAATTAAGGACAAGTAGGAGCGGGCGCATGGTCGGAGGAGTCGGAGGACAGGCTGCGAAGGTGGTGGTTCGTGAACGGGACAGCAATCTGTGGACATGAACGCGCGTCGAGCCTCTCAAGCATCGGCACATCCCCCGCCATTGGACCAAGTGTAGAGGCGGCCGAGAGATGCAGCCCTCGAAGGAAGAGATCATCGAGCACGCACGAGAAGGCGGCGCGATGGAGCCATGATGCAAGCGCCCGTTGTTCTTGTCCGTAGCCGTAGATGAGATTGAAGTCTCCGCGAAACCGGCCATGGCCCATGGCAGGCAGCCCGCATGTCCCGCAGCTCACGGAGGAAGGCCGCGTTGCCGGCATGAGCTAGCGGGCCATAGACGTTGGAAAAGAACCAGGTCATCCCGAGCCCCCACGGAAGCGAGCTCAATGGTGATCGAGAACCGGTGCACGGAGGTGGAGTGGACGTCCCACAAGTAAAGGCGCCACGAAGAAACAGCGCCACCAGAAGCACCCACACACGAGCGGCAACACAGCATAGGCGAAGTCAGTCCTTGTTAATTCGATGTTTTTTGCTACAGAGAGATTCGCAATCTTGGACTCCTGAAGGCAGACGATGGAAGCCCGATGCTGGGAGACGATTCCACGCACGACGCTACGCCGCGCGTGGCTGTTAAGGCCACGTGCGTTCCAGAACAAGATGTGGTTGTCACACATTGGCGGACACGGTTTGCGACGGGGGCGGTGCACTCACGCTGCCCGGCGCGGAGGCTTGTCTTGCTGAGAGCGGCGTTTTAGCTAGGGAAGATCTCGAGCATGGATTCCCGGCGGGAGGAGGGGGCCTCATCCCCGAACGCCTCCTAGAATCTGACGACGATGGAGGGGTCCAGCGTGTTGGAGACGTCATTGTCCGACCTTCCGCTCCACCTGTTGAGGAGCACCCTTTGAGCTGCATCTACGGTCGTGGATCACGGAACGCCAATTTCGCGGCAAGGCGATCGGCTGCGGCGGATCCGCCGATCGTCAACCACAAGGGAGGAGCAAAGCGGGAGGCCCAGCGCAAGCGCCGCCGAGCGGTAGAGTCAAGTTGTCAAAGAATTCATCCATGGACGGCAGCCTAGGAGTGGACGTGGCGCGGCGGCGTGAGGGCAGCCACGGCGCCGTCGTCCATGTCCGTGGCAGCGGGGGTAGGTGCCGCGCCCGTCGTAGAACCCACCCGCGAAGCCGTGGACGCCTCCCGCACCGGCGTGTGGTCCCCGGATGACCTCGAAGGTGATCGAAGACTGGTCTACTAGGTTAGCGGCGAGGTCCAAAGACAGGCCACACGAGCTCATCACGTCGACCATGTCGAACCACCTTCTCCAAAAAAAAAAAAAAAAAAAAAAAAGACCATGTCGAACCACCAATCTCGCTCACACGGCCGCGGCCGCCTAACCGCAAGCAATTACGGGTGTCCGCGTACTCGGCTTGAACAAGAGCCCCCACCAATCCACCGGGCCCGCACCGGGAGCACGGACCGTCAGCGCGAGCATCCCGCAAAAGCTGAGGGTGCGGTGGCAAGGAACCGCCCACCACACCGAGCCCGGCCTCCACGGTGACGGTTGGGGAGCGGGAGGGAGATGCCGCATCGTGTTCCTAGGGTAGAGAGTGGTGACCGGCGAGCAAACGGTGATGCGGGGCGAACGCGGGGGCGATCGCAGCAACCGGCGCACCGTAGATGTCGCCGCCTTTGGTCGGCGTGGTGATAGGCGCATGCCTCAGCACCCAGCGCTCCGGCCGCACCCTTCGACTCCAGCCCCGTGGGGCGAAGTCAAGGACGGTGGGCAATCGACGGAGCCGGGCGACGGGGGCTCGATCCATCCGCAGCCCGGCGGAGGCGCGGCGAGGATGGAGCAGGGAGCGCTGCTCGATGGCACACGGGAGGGTGCGGCCGACCGGGCGGGGGGGCACGCTACCGCGCCCACCACCACGCAGGAGAAACGACGATGTCGCCCTGGGTGGCCCCACGGCCTGCCGTCCTCGAGAGAAGCCGCGGGGTCGAAGTCCCGTGGTTGGCAATCGCCGTCCGGTGCTTGTCCCCTCGCCTCATCACCGTAAAACCCCTCCCCGTCATCGTTACTCGGGCCCCGGCCCTCCGGCACCTCTAGCATCACCATCTCGTTCCCCGATCCCCGGCTCCATCCGGGAGATCCAGCGGAGTGGAGAAGTCGTGGACAGCGATGATCTGCACACGGACCATGTATATGGGGCTCGGCGGAACTCGGTTTCGTCTGCTCAATGACAACATCGTTCTCCGGGATGAAGATGACTTTACGAAAGTGTCGATGAAGGTCGGGTGCTTTGCACCGTGCAGCGACAAAAGTACTCTCTATCGTCCTCCTCCGGCACGTCCCCGAGGTCCGTCTCCCCCTCCTCTTGCGCACGCGACGCCCCAAAGACGGTTTGGGCCACCTCGGTGTTGCGGGCGTGGAGAGGGACTCCCTTGAGGGCGAGCGGGGACGTCGAGCGAAGGTGCCCCCGGATTGACCTCACCGTCCTCGTCCCATGGCGCCGTGACAGCTGGACGAGCTGTGAGGAAGGCCTAGCCGCGTAACGCGATCTCAATCGAAATGATGACGAAAGTGGAGAACAAAGTCGCCGCATTGCCGTACACCCCGACGGTGAAGTCGTCCACCGTGATGCCGAGGTCGTTAGCCGAAGGTCGTGGTATCGCCGCGGTGGTTACCGGCCCGGTCGATCCCCGGACGACCGGGCGAGGATGGACAGGCCAAGGCGTTCTCGCCCTCCTGGATACCAGCCCGAGTGGGGGACGACGACGCAGGTTGGGCCGGTTCCATGCAAAGCCTAGAGGCCCATGTCGAGGACACCTCCCCCCGCGCCGGCCGCCGCCGAGGAGTCGCCTCGTGGAGGGTGGTGAAGTTGCCGGTCCCGGTTGAAATCTCATGTTTGGTTTTGAAAATTGATGACACACTTGTGGACTAATCCTTTGCTCTAAGCGTTGACTATGAGATAGGATTAGATGGATGACAAGGAGCATGATGATCATGAACATGGACGATGATGGTGGACTTGATGGATCGTCAAGCTCGGTGATCGGCTTGAGAGGAACCCGGGAGATCAAGGCAAAGGTATCTTGATAGGGTTTTTCCTTTTCGGGTGATCAAGACACGATAGAGCGTGTGATCACATTATAGGATAGATAGCCGACTATCAAGAGGGGATGCCGCGACAATCCTTGCATGAAGTGCTTCTAGGTCCAATTGACTTGCATATTGCATTTAGGACATGAGAGCACTAACCGATCTTGCCTAACATCTCGACGTGCTAACATTGGTGATAACGTGGTCATCTTGACATGTTGGCAACCCTTGGCAAGAGGCAAAAGCAAGATTGAAGCAAAGAGCAAAGAAAAAGATGAAGACTTGTTTGTTTTCGGCGCGGCCGGGGCGCTATTTGGAAAGTGACCGGACGACCGGCCGGTGGCTCCGGTCGGTCGTCTGGCGCGAGCTCTACGCAGCCCGATTTCACCGGACGCGTGGACCGGAAGCTTCCGGTGCCGACCGAAGCGTCGCCCGGACGCTAAGGAGGAAACTGTCGGCCGTGGGCCCGGAGCCTTGTGCCGTTGTGACCGGGAAGCCGTGACCCGGACTCGCGGCCGGGACCGGTGGTGGTTCCGGTCGGTCGCGTCCCTGGTCACCCCGCAGAGAGCAAATTTTTGGAGCAACGGCTCCATTTCGAGAAAGAGCCCTATATATACTTGGTTGGCTAGTTCCTTAGGCTCTCTCTTGCACATTTGAAGCTTCCAACTTGCTAGTGAGCATTTGATACTCCTCTCCACTCATCTCTTCACCACTAACTCGGATTCTTGGTGAGATTGAGAGTGATAGAAGTGCATTGCTTGATTGGTCTTGCATCTAGAGCACTTCATCCTTGGAGAAGCCGCGGGATTCTTGTTTCTCTTGGGAATTTGCCCGGTTCCCTAGCGGCTTGGAGCAAGAGGCGGTGTTGAGCTCAAGTGGAGCTTGTTTGAGGCCACACCGGTGGTGATTGTGAGGGGTCGTTCCTTACCCCGCGGGAGATTCGCGAAAAGGAGCACTAGTGGATTGCTCGTGGCTTGTGGACCCTCTCTTGTGATCGTTTGCTTGAGCCCATAGGGGTTTTGGCACCGCCATTAAGCTTAGCACACGTCAAGTGAGTGTGTCGCCACAACGGGGACTAGCGTCTTGCGGCAAGCACGTGAACCTCGGTGAAAAATCATCGTGTCAATTGTCATTGCTCATTGGAGATTTCTTGTACACGGTGATTGGCTACAACCTCTACTCGACAACGGTGGTATTGTATTCTAGCACTCCTTTGTATTACTTTGGTAGTATATCTTGTTAGGGTGCTTAGTTTGTGTAGTGTGCTAGGTTGCTTAGTCTTGTTAGCTCCTAGTTGGTAAACTAGTTAGACTTGCTTGTTCACCTAGGAGTAAACTAGTGACATAGCCTCTTTGTGTGGATTAGAGACAATAGAATTGACTTGTGGCTTGCTTAGCTAGTTGAAGCATTGCTTACTTGCTATGCCATCTTATTGTCTAACCCGGTGCTTAGTGTTGTTGTGAGAATTTTTAATAGGCTATTCACCCCCCCTAGCCATTAGGACCTTTCACCGGTTCGGGTGGAGGGGCGGTGGCGGGAGGAGGAGGCGGGGGGGGCGAGGACACGCCGCAGCTCGAAAGTCGGTGGATCTACGCGACCGCCGAGGGTAGCATCGCCCCACCCACGATAGTGTCGTCCGAGTACTTGGGAGCCACGCGCCCGGTCGACGCCGGTCGACGCCCCTATGCCGCGAAGCCACCGCGGTTCCGCGGCAAGGGAGGAACCGCCCACCACCGTGTCGCCGGTGGAGCCACGACCATCGAGCCGGAAGCGGAGTCGCTGAGCCAAAGGACCCTGCGGCCGTCCCCGTGGGGGAACGCCGCCTCTTGTCACCCGCTTGGGCATGGGGTAGCGGGCAAGCCGCGAGCTCGATGCCCCCTCACAGAGGCAAGAGAAGCACCTGGGGAAAGGTACATTGCCGGCGAACATGGCCCTCTCTAAGACAGTTGAAACATTTACCTTGGAGTTCGAGGCACAGACGCCGAGGGATCGGTGAACACGACCGGCCCTCCTTCCCCGGCCGCATTGAGGAAGAAGCCATCTCCATCCGGTGGTCTCGCGGCGCCTTTGCTAGGTGGGCCGGCAGGGAGCCCTGACGAGGTGAAGGCCGGGCGCTACGCATAGGCCTGAGCCGTTGGAGGGCCGGGATGCGCTGAAAGGCATGGCGGCGGCGGCCATGAGCCCGCGTACTTCTACGCCCTCCTCTTCTTCTTCTTGGACGGCCCCCGCCAAAGAGCCTCCCTGCCCTTGCTCGATTTAGGTTCCCATTACATTGGCTCGCCGGCATCGGAGTCGAGAAGCCGCCCCCCGATCGAGGTCGACCTTGCCGCCAGCGCTACGGTCAAGAGAGGGAGCCCGTATGACAGACCCTCCCACTCATTGAGTTGAAGCTTGGCGCCTCGATCGCGCTGGGTGGCCCGAGGGTGGCTCGAAGAATGGGCGCAGCCGAGCCGCGCAACGGGCCATGAAAGCCGACGCCCGTGCCACCGCCGCCGTGATCTCAACGCCGGGGCGCCCGCCGCATGGGACTCACGCCCCCCAAGCTTCGGTGAGGTTGAAGGCGGGGAAAGTAGCTGAAGCTCGTCGCTGCCTTGGTCGCCACCGATGGAGAGGTAGGCGGGCGCTAGCAGCCGCAGGCCCCTCAAGGGCTGCCACCGAACACCGCCGCCAACACCTCATCCTCGCAGCGCCCGTCGTCCCGAAAGACCGCCACGGCCGGGCCAACCTCCGGCCGCGGCGGTCCGCAACAGCTCATAGGTCTTCCTCCTCCATCTCGTCCGCCCAGCTTCCGCGGCGCGAGGCAGGGTCTGTCCCCCATGGCGGGAGGCGAGAAAAGCTCCGATCCGGTCCGACCAGATCTAGGAGAAAGTGGAGCCCTACAGAGCCGGGTGGGGCCGCGGGAAGCTGCATATCCGGGCTTTAGGAGGGTGGGGGAGTAGGAGGAGGGGCGGCTTGATCCGGATGTGGGATGGCTAGGGGAGGATGGAGGCCGGCCGGACGGCCAGCGCGGCGGAGGGCGCGTTCGCCAGGGAGTCGCCTCGAGTCGCCTTTACCTTTCCTTCCGTT
The DNA here is from genome assembly GCA_015847255.1 of Hyparrhenia diplandra. Lineage (NCBI taxonomy): Eukaryota > Viridiplantae > Streptophyta > Magnoliopsida > Poales > Poaceae > Hyparrhenia > Hyparrhenia diplandra. Next base: position 127,203 of record JADLZK010000908.1, on the reverse strand, counting down.
GACCTCTGTGTGTGCCAAGACTTGCTCAAGTGAAGGCAAATCGCTCAGATTTAGAAATGACCTTTCAGTCAGGTGGATCCGCAGGATGTTCAGCAAATTTCGACTTGGCTGAATTTAGGTCGCCATGGCCCGAGTCAGAAATATCGGCTGATTTGACAATTCTTAGAATGTATACTACAATAAAATTGCACCACAGAAGAATGCATTTTTTTTGCTTTTCAATACATCGAACAGTTTGAACACAGTGACAAAATTTACTTATATAAAAAATACTAACATTTCTTATACAAAATAAGTACCATAAAGTTAGTTATGGAATATATTTTCATAATAAATTTATTTAGAGATATAAATATTAATATTATTTTATTCATATATGTCCAGTATTAGCTAGTTTAAGCATTGGCAAGCTAGTTTGACTAAATATATTCTTTTATTTGTATAGGAGTACATAGGCAGCAGACATCAAACCTACGGTACCTCCCTAGTATCAGTTTAATGGCATCCGTAAATTGTAAGTAAGGACAACATAAGTGATTTTTTTTTTTTTGGAAATGGAATAGTCAGTCCTAGGTACACACTCAAAGTCCCAGAACAATGAGGATGTGACATGCAAAGAAAATACCTTGAAGTCGCGAAGCATCTACCAGGCCTGCACCGAATTTTGACAACGCTGTATCTAGCTCGGGATTGTCTTTTCTTTGTGAAGATTTCTTCGATGCATCGAGAATGTCTGGGCTCGTTATATCATGTAATGGTGCTGCGGTTCGTTTCCACGGCGTCAGTTCTGAAAATCATAGCGACCATATAATTGCATCACGTCTAGTGCATTAGTTAGGAAGGCATGCATGCTAGTTCACCTGTTTTGGAGTTCTATAAAGTCAAAAAGAAAAGTCAGTTGGATATATATATTCCAGGCAAGTACATACAATAAACTAGAGAGCAACTGCATGCCTAAGAAACTTTACAAAATGAACATGCACATCTCTAGAGGAACCAATTTTAATTTACCTTAGAAATATACAAAAAAAGCAACATTTTATTATTATTATATATAGAGAGAGGTATTATTCTATATATTACCCCGGGTAGCGATTAATAATTCCCACCCGAGCGCCAACCCCAGCCCACCCGCCCGCCCTGTCTGTCCCGACGCCGAGCCAACCCCATCGGAAGGCGCTGGGCTCATCGGTCCGTTTTTTTTTAGGCACCCACCTTCGGTTTATTATTTTTTTTCAATTCCAATTTTTCCGATTCCAATATTGATCATGGGAGACAGCGGTTTCATTTCTTCCGTCACACCGAATCCAGATCACCGCTGCCCCAGCCAAGACCCTCGACCCCGCGACCCTAGCTCTCCGCCGCCCGCCGAACCCGGCTCGCCGTCGCTGGCGGCGGAGGGCACCGGCAGCGTAGCGCAGCCGACCCTTCCCCTACCGGTGGTGCGGCAGCCCTTTCCCGACCAGCGGCAGCTATTGTTTGCCGAGACGGACGACCTCGCTGCACGGCGAACCAGCGGGCGGGTGCGACCTCGCCCATCGGGAACCCGCGGCCGGACCTCCTCCCGAATCGAAGTCCCCTCGGCGGCGCTGCCCTCCTCTAGGCCCCGCCCACGATCCCCGTTCGCGCGCGGTCTCTAGGCCCAGCCGCCCCGAGGAGGCCGCATCGACGCCTGGGAGGATGCCGGCGACAGCGGACGCTTGCGGGGAGCCGAGCCTCCTGGCAGCAGCGGCGCGACATCTGCATCCCCACCTCCGTCCTCAAAGCCTCCTTCAATCATGGTATGCTCCCCTCCTTCTGTGCTTTACAATTTAACACATGTGATGCTTCGAATCTCGCATTTCAGATATATGCATTTTACACACGAGGCTTGAATCTCATTTGAATCTTCGTTGGTATTAATACTCATGTGGACCCTGATGTGTATCCGATTGTGATTATGTTTCTGGTGCCCCTGGTGTGTAGAAAAAAATCGGCTCCAAAATGTATAGCTGATTTTGTAAGCCTTTGACTATCTGCAGCTGCCGTTCGAGCTGAAGAATGGTATCAATTTTGTTAATCTATTTGTACTAATTTTTCTGTCTGTTAATTAACCATGACCATTGCATGGTTGAATACTTATGGTTCTGTTCTATTGCTTTACAGGACGAATTGGGAAGGTAACCATCTGGATTCCTTGGAAAAAGCTTGGGTGGGACCTTATTAGTATTTTCATGCAAGATGTCTTTGTTTGTGCATGCCCAACTGCCCAAGGGAGGATTCTGAGGCAAATCATTGAATTCGGTCATTGTACAGTACTCAATTCACTCTGTCCAAATACATTCTTCATAGTGGAGCTCAGAGAACTAGCTGAAAGTTGGCTAACCTTAATGCCATTGAGCTTGCTAAATGTGCTGTTGTCAAAAATAAGAGCTTGCTAAATGTGCTAGAAGAGTTACAGGTCAGCAGCCTGCATACCCATGTTCCTGTCAGATTTGTTGAGTTAATTGACTATTGATAGGGGGTTAGGACTGGTATATGTCAGTGGCGTAGTTCTAACCAAATTTGCTTATCCTAGCTATACAATTTCATCTCTGTTGGATTTAGCTAGCAGTTCTTATTTTGCACAATTTTGGTTACGACATTTGTGCTTAGATTGGTTGAAATGCCTCTTTGGTTGGAGTTATCTGGGACTATAGATAATAGTGATTCCAAATGTAGCACCTTATTAGTGCGACGATGTCAGTTTGTCTCCTATTAGTGATATCCGAGAACACTATAAAACAAGCACTATGCTCCTGTAATATTATTTTTCATCAATTGAACTTCGTTTCCTGGTTGATCTATTGCTTGCTCATAGCCTGTTTGTTGTAGGCTTCCATTTTTCTTGAAAAAAAAATCAGCGTGTATACTGTAGTTCCTGATCTTGCTAAAGACTTTGTTTGTATAGTTCCTGATCTTGCTAAAGACTTCATTTGTATAGTGTGTGCTGGGTTGTTATGATTGGGACACTGAACTATTCTTTCTTGGAACCACAAGACTTCTTGCTAAAGACTTTCTGGCCTTTTTTTTTTTTTAGTTCCGATCTGCCACGTGGTATGTAAAATAGGATGTTAGCTTTCTGATCTTTATTTGCTTTTTTTTTCTGCATGCTACAATAAATTTGAGCGGTTTGTTTACTCCATGCCATTCCTTGATCAACTTTGTCCATTAGTATCTTATGTTAGTTCCAAATTACTCCATCACTGCTATTTGTAAATCTGAATCTTATTGCTTCAATCATGTCATCTCTGCTTAATCAAGCTACTAATTAGCAGTACCCAATTTTTTTTTTTTTTTTTTTTTTTGCAAAACAGCTAAAGTTTTTGGAGATTGTTGACAATGGTGGAACAAAAATCTCAAATGAAAGTTGGTTCTGTCCGGTTATTGGTTTCACAATGGTAGAATAAAAATCCTAAATGAAAGGTCACTGGTTCTCTCAAGTTATTGTATTGTTAAGTTTGTCTTGTGCCTCTTGGTTAGTACTTTTTGAAAGGTTCTTAGTGCCTTATGCATTGATAAGAATAGACTTTTTTGTGAAACAATAAGAATAGACTATGATGAGGCTTCACTTTTAGAATGTGCTTCGTCAGTTTACAAACATAATGTACTTCGTCAGTTTACAAGCATAATAGGCTTGTGCAAAGCTGAAGAACCTAAGAATGCATTTTCATTCATTTTATTTAATAGATAGCATGCCCTAGATCACCAAACTTTGTACCATTATCTTCACCTGTTTATTCAGAACAGTTGGAATACTGATTCGCTAATCCAAAGTAGTGACCTGCTAATCCAAAGTAATTAGAATGCTGATTCACTAATCCACAATATCAAAGGCTGGTTACTGGACTAAATTGCTTGGTTAACTTAGGTTTCCAACTGTGCAATAATATTCAAGGTTCAACCCGTAGATGAATATGATGTTTCCTTAGAAGGCAAACACTTTAGATTTCCTCTTTTCTGTATCATTCCAGCAAATGCATCGTGTCATGAAGTTTGCAGAAAATATATGATGAATGCAACTAAAGTAAAGATCAACCACTGATTGAAGGGGGGCATCCCTGGCGAAACTGAGGTGCAGGCAGTGCCATATTGGGTGCCCTTTATTTTTGTCACCATGCCAGACAATATATTTGAGGAAGATAGAATGTATCTCACAATTTTCATTCCTCTCGTCTGCTTTGCACTACAGATTTGAGTGTCATGTGAATTACCTAGGAATATGGTTATCTTGCTTCTCGAACACTGTAATCCTAAATCTGTGATTATTTAATTGTTTTGGACTATATATGATTCATGACCATAGAACTCTGAACTGTTCGCTGCTGACAACATACTTCAGTAGGTTCATTCTACCCCCTATTCATCTAAGGCTTTCTTTTCATAAAAATGATTCTGCAGATACTGTGGCCATATTGTTAGCGTTGGCCCTGATATTCATAACGATTACTGTGGGTGGGGATGGCAATGATTGCAGTAGAGGTTGCAAAAGGCACTGGACGAGCAGTTACATGAGGGTGAGTGCTACTTCATCCTCGATAACTTTGACATTTTTGAGCAGTAACGTTTTAAAAAATTTAATATTTTCTACTAATGTCGAATGTCACTCTGTCCTGTTTCAGGCAATTTATTCTGTGTTTCTTTTCGTCACCGGTTGCTGGAGGACATGCTGAAAAAGAGTATGCTAACCAGCTTGGCTGATATTCTCCTAGGTTTGGTGATGCTTGGTGCAGCCTTTTGAGAAGATGCCTGTTCAGTATGTAATCTTTCCTCCACTGCATGTTCCGTACCTATCTTCATACAAACGAGTAGCAATGGACGAAGATGAGATGATCATCAGAGTGAAAATAGTTGACCGAGTCCTGTGTTTTGTCGATGCTGCATTTTCTCTCAGAATATCATTCTGCTACTACACTGCATGTAGCAGCACCACTGATGGGTTTTAGTTAGTGAATTGTTGTTTGTACTAATTTTTTTATTGGATACGCCATGTAATGAGGCAAGTGGAGTTCTAGGTGTAATTCCATATAGTGAATGTGGGCATAGCGGTAGTTAGGTCTTTCAGATTTAAGTTGCTATATCTTAGGTTCTGTTAAAAGTCAGGCACAGTAATCTACACAAACAATGATCACCAAGGATTATGCTATTTACCATGTATGCTGCTGAACACGGACCTGACTCAAGTCTGTATAACTTCCTTGTGTAATTAACTCTTTTATGTACATGATCAGACTGAACTATTTCACCAAAATTTCTGCTTGCACGGAACGGGTGCACGAATGCGCGCCTGATACTTGTGTTATTTTTATTTTTCCAAAAAGGCTATATAGTGGCCATCAACATGCATTTCATCCGGATGAATATCACAGCAACACATCCGGATGAAAACATTAGGAGCTTATCTGTGCAGTCAAGGTGTGCTCTATTGAGTATTGATTTCATTTCTTGTCATCTACTATATTGTGAATAACTTTTTAGTCCTGGAAAGTCTAAACATTCTCTTTGCCATGTTCTTGATTTTTATGTCACTGTCTTCAATTCAGTGTAAGCTTGTAAGGTCAGCTATTTTATTGCAGTAAGAAAAATCTTTGTTGGCTGAATACATTCATATTTTGATCTTGCAGTAATCAGCTGGAGTCCCCAAGCTGCGCTAAACAACCAGTAGCCTTGCAAAACACAAAAAGGTACCAGCACTCAAACTAGATTGGTAGATTAAAACCCTGTAATTCCAATATGTATATTTCTGTTAATCTTTTCTTGATTATTAATAGCAAAAAATATGGCATATGCTACAGTCTAAGTGGATTATATGGTCTAATAGGATTATAGTTGCCGATTCAGTCAACACCATGAGCCTATCTTAAAATTTGTAACTGAACAGGTCAATGATGCTAAGAGTTGTATTTTCTTATATAATAATTGGGCAAATGCATTTCAAATAATCAAATGATTTTTGCAGGTGATTGGTGCATCGTTTCAGATCTAGCCCAGTTCACACCATTAGCTCAGGCTGGAACATGGAATTCCAAGCTGCACATGTTGTGCTGGCCCCTATCGTTCCTATAATACTGGTTCATTTGATTGTGTCAGCGATCCTTTATGGATGGAGATATCTTGTTATCTATTTGCTGTTGACGGAAACTATTAGAGATTGATGAAGTTGTACATTATAGTATTCCAAAAATTAGTTATAGCCCTCCCTACTGTTCCATTGTTCTGCGATTTAATTTCAGATGCCAATGATTTGGACATGTGATTGATACACGAACTACTCCCTTCAATGCTGATTGTAGCTTAACTTTCACAGTGATACAACAGAGATTTAAGGTCTAGTGTTCGACATTTTTATGATCCAATTTAAATAAGTATGTGTTTGGGGGGAAAATTACTAGACAAAAATACCAGGAAAAAGCCGGCTCCTCTAAACATTCAAATACGAGACGCAGATAAAAAAGGAGAAAAAGCTGGCTCACGCTGAGAAACTCGAATTCTGGTAAGAGAGAAGAGTAGAAAAAATAAGAATGGCAAATTTGCAAAGAGAACAAGACAAAATCGAAAAAAAAAACCTGGATTGGGAACCTGGGTCAGTGCCTGTGTCGTGCATGCGGTTTACCGGGGCCAGGATGTGGGCCACTTGGCCCGCTCGGGGTTGCTGCCTCACGCTCGGAGCGCGTGAGAACCGAGCTGCGCTCGGATGGCTAGGTGCGGCAGTGCCCAACCAGCCCGCCCAGGTTCGATGCTTGGCATCGACATTTGGGTGTCTCACCTGGGGATTTTCCCCTGTAGTGCCTAGGGTGTCTAGGTAGACTAAGGGTACACACACGCGTGCGCGTTAAGTGATACTGCCGTCTCCCATGCACTGGAAGCTAGAGGCTTTCCAATCTCTCCTTGCGTGTGTAAGGACGCCGCATGTGGTGTGCGTGTGGTTGTGTGCGCCCCCCGATATTGTACCCTCTCAAAAAAAAAAAAAACCCGCTCGAAGCTCGTAGCGCGTGTGGTCAGCGCACAGGAGCAGACATGTGGGCCGCTTCGACTGTCGCGGGTGGGGCGCGAGGCCGGCGGTCTGACGCTGGGCTCGGGGGACTGATTAATAATCGGTCCCCCAGGGGAGGATTTAGCGTAGTCCTATATATATAATATATATATATATATATGCCAAGTAGTCAGAAGATATCGAAGAGGTGGCAGTTGGTAGGCCGGGATATAGCAATTATATATTAGAGTAATCATGTATTAAGTTGTTTTCCTTACATGTAAAAAAAAATTGCATGTAGCCTTAAAGGCAGTAGGAAATTAAGATAGCAAATATCAATTAATTGGCTCCTTAGGAATTAGGATTAGTTCTCATATATAGGGCCCATATATAGCCAATTTGATAAAATGTGCACCAAACCTACAGTATTTTTGCTTCTTGTAAACCATATAAGTATATTATAAAGAAATGAGCGAGGTAGGCATATATAGATCATATACCTTCATCGTCGTCCATGTGGAAGGGGAAGGCCAAAACTGTTGATTATAAGCACGATAGTATTCACTTTCTTCTCAAACTCTTCCGATTTCTTCTCCTTTTCTTGTTCCCAGTAGTAACGATCGAAATGGCAAATGCATGCGCGAGAGCACGGCGAGCTCTTCCGATATATACCATCGCAGAAACCAGCTCTGTGTATGGACGAGGAGGAGTATATGCTAAGCTCTTCTGCCAAGAAACAGCTGTGCCACGTGAAAAGCAGAATAATATACTTGGCTTGGTCGGTTGAAAAGTAGAACAATATACCCGACTTGGTCGGCTGAAAAGTAGGATATAATAATACTGTACTTAAGCAGGTGGGTTGGCGTATGTGATTATTATAGATGGATGAAGTGATTAAAATAAAAAAACAAGTACAACTGCGCTGAATACTAATTACAGCTAGCTAGGGCCCTGTTGCATATATATTACTCGAAATGTCCAATTAACCACAGAAGGAATGTGACCAAAAACAAACAGATCAGAGCTCTTAAGAGCAAGTACAATAATAGGCTTATAGCAAAGCTAGTCGGTATTTTTGTTGATGTCGAAGAGAGGAGAGGAAAGAGAGGAGAGCTTGATCCTATGCAAGCAGCAAGCTGGGCACAGATGTATAGACAATAGCGGGTTTCAATAGAGATGTATATGGAGAGGAGTAGGAAAGAGAGAATGAAACCATATAATAACAAAAATATTTAAAAACAAATAAAAGATTAACTATTGTATAGCTTAGCTCTTATAACTTGGCTATAAGCCAAGTACTTAACTCTATTATTGATCTTGCTAAAAATCACAGGTAGCACCATAGCTCCACTTTATAATTTAGATGTGTGGACACAGACGTCTTGGCCGACGGTGCCCGCAAGCCTCCAACAATTACTTGCCCTTACTGCATGCAAGGAGGTTTCTAATAACATGTTAGGGTCACTACGGGAAAATCAACCTTCGCTGAGCGTCGGCGTTTTGCCGAGGCCTAAAAAATCATGCGCTTCGGCAAAAGCGGCTCCCTTTGCCGACGGCCGCTCTCACAAAAGCCCCACCCTCGGCAAAGGCAAAGCGTTGAGCTCGGTCCTCGGCAAAGGAGGTCGCTTCGGCAAAGATCACCTTTGCGAGCACACCGGCGTTGGCGTAGCAAAGACCCTCGGCAGACTTCCGTCCCGAACCGACGCCATCCATCACGTGGACTTTGCCGAGGGCCGGACGTGTGGCCCCCCGGCAAAGTATGGGACCTTTGCCGAGGGCCACCACCGGGAGATCTCGGCAAAGATTTGTTTTTTTTTTTTTACGAAAAAACACTACGTGCCACGTGTCCTACCCCTTGCGAGGGCGGCGGATCGAGCTCTCGGCAAAGATTTGTTTTTTCTTTTTTTTAAAAAAAAAAGACAACTCGTGGAACGCCATGTGTCCACTTCTTTCCGAGGGCAGGCCACCGGCTCGGCAAAGGCTTAACCTTGCCGAGAGCCTGCCCGGTGGCTCTCGGCAAAAAAGCTTTGCTTGAGAACCAAACCGGGCTCTTGGCAAAATATTTTTTTTTATTTTTGGCCCAATTTTTTTACGTAGCTTAGCTATAGTTCTTAGAGCTCCATGTCCAAGTTTGATTATTTTTTTTTTTTTGAACCTTTTACTATATTTCATGAATTTTCACCTTTTATTTTAATTTCTTTTCATAACTCAAATTTGAACGCAAGTCATTGAATAATGGATCTAAATGATTGAAAAAATAATATTCATGCTTGTGAGTCTAACTTGAGGCCTCATCCATGGCCACGCCCGGAATTCGAACATCTTGTGCGAAAACATGTCAACTCACTTGCGGGTGAACCGTTTTTTAAATTCTATAAAAAGAAACGAAGTCAAAAATTCATGAGAAATTTGACAAGGTGTTGTGATATCACATGTTAGGCTGTGATAAAAATTTTAGAAAGTTTTAGGTGCGGTTGCATCCGGTGCAAAAACAGAGATCTCCAACATGTGATAATAGAAACTCATGTTGAGATGTCCGGTTTACGCAGTCCCCGCAACCTGCACTAAACTTTCTCAAAATTTTATCACCGCCTAAGCATGTGATATCACGACACCTTGTCAAATTTCATGAATTTTCAACTTCATTTTCTTTTTATAGAAATTAAAAATGGTTCACCCGCTAAACAGTTGACATGTTTCGCGCAGACAAGATGTTCGAAAGGGCGGGCCATGGATGAGGCCTCAAGTTAGACTCACAAGCATGAATATCATTTTTCCAATCATTTATATCCATTATTTGAATGACTTGCGTCAAATTTGAGTTATGAAAAGAAATTCGAATAAAAGGTGAAATTTCATGAAATATAGTAAAAGGTTTGAAAAAATAACCAAACTTGGACATGGAGTTTCTATGTACTGTAGCTAAGCTACAAAAAAAATTGTGAAGCCAAAATCAAATAAAAATTTATTTTGCCGAGAGCCCTGGTTTGGCCTCGGTAAAAAAGCTTTTTGCCGAGCCACCACACGCGGTGCCCCTCGGCAAAGAAGTGGACACGTGGCATTCCACGAGTTGTCTTTTGTAAAAAAAGGAAAACAAATCTTTGCCGAGAGCTCGATCCGTCGCCCGCGGCAAAGGGTAGGACACGTGGCACATGTAGTGTTTTTCATAAAAAAATCAAAAACAAATCTTTGCCGAGAGCTTCCCGATGGTGGACTAGAGGACTTGATGGTACATTTGATGCACTGTGTTGGTGATGTGGTGACACTCGTGGACTTGTTTGGATGAGTTTGATGCACTTGTGGTATATTTGATGCACTTGTGAACTTGTCGATGTGTTATATGCGCGGCGGGCGTCAAATATGTGATATATATGCGTTCTGTATTTGAATGGAAGTGATATATGTGTTGTATGTGATATATTTTTCTCTGTTTATCAAGATGGAAAGCAAAAATAAAAAAAAAATAGCAAATTTAGCTTCCTTTGCCGAAGCGCAACTCTCGGCAAAGAGGTCTTTGCCGATGGCAATAGAAAGCTGCGCCGGCAAAGCCGGGAAAATTGATGCCGAAAAAATCCACTTTCCCAGCTTTGCCCGGCGTTCAAGCAAATGCGCTTGGCAAAGATCGGGTCTTTTGCCGAAGCCTTCCGATCGGCGCTTTCAAAAAGGAGTTTCAAAAAAAAAAATCTTCGCCGAGAGCTCCCGGCGCGGCTCTCGCGAAGTATTTTTCAAAAAAAAAAAAAAATCTTCGCCGAGAGCTCCCGTAGGCGTGGCTCTGGCGAAGTTTTTGCAAAAAAGGCAAAATCTTCGCCGAGAGCTCTCGGCCGTGGCTCTCGGGCCGAAGTATTTTGCAAAAAAAAAAAAAAGGGGAAAATTTCGCCGAGAGCTCGACGTTGTGGGTCTCGGCGGAAGTATTTTGCAAAAAAAAAATGAAAAATCTTTGCCGAGCACCGGCCGTGGCCCTCGGCAAAGAGCCGTCGATTATAATCGCCGTTAACGGCTACTTTTCTTTGCCGAGCCACAAAGGCTTTGCCGAGCATAAGTGATCCTAGCCCTCGGCAAAGGCTCTATGCCTACGAAAATTTCCCGGCGGCTCTTTGAAAGAGCACCACGCTCGGCAAGGCTTCGCCAGCGGCTGCCGCCTTCGCCGGCGCCCGTGGCGCTCAGCAAAGGACCTGTTTCCATTAGTGGGTAGCGGCAAGCTCTTCAGTTGTCCCCGAGACCACGGCGGCAATAAGGGAAAATATATGGTGGAAACCACATAGTAGGTGGAAACATGGAAACCAATTCAAAAAGTCATGTTTCTTATTTGTTTCAAAAATCTAAAACTTGGCACCGCGCATAGTACATACATATGTACTCATATGGAAAAGTTGACATGCACACTCACCTTTGAAAAATTCATACAAAAATGACAAATTTCGGTGCAGTGCACTAAAAGACAAAATGTGAAGGATTTTTGTCTTTTTAGTGCCCAGTACCCGAAATTTGTCATTTTTGTATGAATTTTTCTAGTTTGAGTTTACATCCTAACTTTTGCATGTGAGTACATATGTGTATACACTATGCGTGTGCCAAGTTTTAGAATTTTTGAAACAAATAAGCAGATATAACTTTTTGAATTGGTTTCCATGTTTCCACCTACTATGTGGTTTCCACCATATATTTTCCCCGACAATAATGCGTGCACAGTTCTTTCCAACTCGATCTGTCCTCTTTCTGTTGGTGTATACTCTGCTACTATTGTTTGGGAACTGAGGCGTACTACGTGTATGAACTAGAGGTCATTTTCTACCACCCCTATTGTGAATTACTAAATTTCTACTAGGTGATTTTCTATCACCGTCTATCCCTTTTTTGTCACTGCTGTTGGGAATTACTAGGTGATTTTCCATTGACGACATGCATTTACTCTTATATATAGCCATGTCATCATGACCATGAATATCTCATATTGGACTATCATGTGTCTGCCAAGAGCAACAATTGGAGAGTATCACTGTTCTGATAAATGCTAGCTAGTTATCCCTCCACATCAATACCAGGGATACAGAGCACCATCTTTGTCAATACAAAGGGCCAATCAATAAGTGCTAATCATAAGAGTGGCAATTTGCATTGATTAATATGAGATAACAATTGAACGAGAACATACTAGAATCTATCGACAGTGGTGCAAAACTATTCCTTTTTTTATTTAGTTTTGAGCATGACAAGAGGAAGACGCGCGTAGCATTTGAGGGACATGGGCATACTATTCTGCCGCTTTGCTAGTTTGTGCCGCTAGCACTGAACATGTGAGACAATACTAGATGTAGCGGCAAGAGCAAAATGAAAAGAGAAATTAGACTGGTTGCCCCCATCCATTGAATTGAAATATATGTTCGAGGCATAATAGCCATTTTAGTCCTTGAACTATTATTGAAGGCTCAATTTCATCCCCCGAACTTTTAAAACGACCGTTTAGTCCTCAAACTCTATTTTTAGGCTCACTTTCATCCCTAAACCTTCTGCCTTGGCAGTGGAATGAAGGAGAAGAGAGGAAGGAAGGGAGGGAAGAGACAAGGCAGATTACCTTGGAGCCTTGGACGAAGGCGGTGGGAATTCAGTCTCTTGGAGAATATAGTGCGTTCAGGACCGATGAAATGGACCTGTTGGGCTGGGCTGGGCCATGCATGCGTGTGTATGTGTGTGTGTGTGTGTGTGTGTGTGTGTGTGTTTTGTGGATTTTTGCATTTCACCTTTTAACAGCATCAAAAATTATTTAACAAAAAATTATACCGCTCTCACCAAAATAGATAATACAGTATACCTGAATATAGCCCGCGATACAATGAACTATACGCAAATGGTCTGTCACCAAATTAACTATTCGCATCTTTTTGTTCCTCTGGTGAACACCACATTGTCTAGCACTAGAAGCAGCAGTATCTTTCTGAACAAATAGCCTTATTAGTTATTAACTACATCACTCGGTAGTGGCAGAAGACCGGCCACCTCGTGCTAGGCTGCTAGCCTAGCCAAGAACGCAACTGGTTCCATCACCAGCAGCTTCGGCAACTTTTCACAAACTCAATTACTGTACACCTTCAACGGTTTACACAAACGCATATATAGCCAGTTGAGGTAACCTACAGATCCAACTGAATTTCTTTCCACCAGTCCCTCACAGACAGAGACCCAAAACCACAAGGAAAACAGCGGGGCAATATCAATGCCAACTCGGCAACATCATCGTCTTAAACAGATTATGCAGCAACCTCCTCCAAAGTCTGAATGAAGAGCATAAATCAAACCACGGCAGGGATTCAGAAACTGACACAAACCAAGAAGCGTTATTATTAAACCACTGCTCAGGCAGTCACTCATTCATACCCAACAAATTAAAGACAGCACTCCTAGCTAATTGGAACAGGTGTTTGGACTTCGAAGCAACACCATGTGCACATACCAAAAAGAAAGCACCGTACCAGGCAACAGGCCAGTTACTGATCACATGCAGGTGCTATAGCTAGGGACATCCAAATTAACACATGTGAATAGCATCAAAGCGATCCGTCCATGTGTATGAAGACAGGACCACGTGAAGATTTCTTCACCCTTTTTTAGCAGCTCCGCTCAGCAAAGTAGATGCATCAGCAGAGCAAGTCCATCCACACATAAGTTTCAGAGGATCCTCCCCAGGTTCCAGTCTCCTGCGAACCCTGTCCTTCTGTTTGCAACTTATTATCTGTCTGACCTGCATTTGGAGAAACCATCAGACAGAAACACAGGGTGTAGCTCCAACAATCAAGATGTTTTTCTAAAGGGTCAAGTCCACTTTAGGACCTCCAACTATCGCAAAAGTCCAGATTTCAACCTCCAACTTTAAAACCGGATAACATTGGCCCTCCAACTCTCGAAAAAGTTCAGTTGCCAACCCTGGCCGGTTTTCCATGCGGTTTTGCATGGCACTGTAGCAATACTTACGTCAGCGATGACATCAAGACTCCTTTTTAATTTACTTAAATTGATATCTTTTTTATTCGAGCTCCAAATATAGCAAATAGTATATCAATTTTGATCGCCTCGACGAGCTCTTTGCAATGGTGTACTCCGTTTTGTTATTTGAGATAGTTTTATTTCATGTAAAATTAAATATTTCTATAAAACAAGTGAGAATAACAAAACTCGTGGAATTTGTTAGATAAATAATATTTTGTTATTATGTAACATGGAATGTTGTCTTTTTAGGTTCATTTGGCCATAGAATATATAAGTTTGACCAATTTTTAAATGCAATAATTCAAATTTTACTTAACAAGATTAAATATTTCTACATTCCAAGAATGGCTTTATGGAAATATTTACTTAACAAGATTAAATATTTACTAAAAAGACAACATTCCATGTTACATAATAACAAAAATATTATTTATCTAACAAATTCCATAAGTTTTGTTATTCTCACTTGTTTTATAGAAATATTCTCCCTTGGAAGAAGACCATACTTGAGAGCAACATGCACCTCGTATGTGCACTCGCTGACCATGCAGCAGCCCCTGGTCGGCATAGAGCAAATGTAAGGAGATCCCCAACAGCAAGTATGGCAGCGACGAGGCGCGTGGAGCGCCCAACCAGTGAGAGTACAGATATCTTGCCTGTGTCCATGTTGTCCATCCAGGTGTCCGCCTCCTCAAGGTCCATGTCTTCACCAACCTCCACAGGCTCTTGGTAGTAGCTATACGAAGACAGGTTGGGAAGCGGTATGGTGGCCTTGGTGAAGTGGTCCATCAGGAAGCCGCTGCCATCACGGCGCGACAGGAAAAAGCCACTCGCCACAGGAGGTGTGGTGGCGCACTCCTTCTGGCAACTGGAAGGTCTCGCCATGTGGGAAGCTGGTGGCGCTGCCATCAGGAAGCACGAGCCAAGGCACCGGCGACGGCGGGGGGCAGGCGGCACTGCCGCGCCGCAGAGCACCATGTGCGGCAGACGGCAGTGAAGAAGGCTCGGTCGACACGTTTGGGGAGGCGGAGGAACACTAGCTCGAGGAGCTCCGGTGGGAGGTCCGACCACGGTGGGAAGCCCTGGACTTGCCATCCTACAAAGCAAACAGGAGCAAAGGCGTGGTCAGGTCAGGCGGGTCGGCATAGGATCGAACGCCTGGTGGGCACAGAGAATCATCTCCGATGCGTACAAATCACATGGGTTCAAAAAGAATCCTCTTGTTCACAGATCGCATTGGTACAGAGGAACGACATAAATAGAGAATGGATTCAAGAAGACAATTATAGGATGCGTGCGTGATAGCGCGTGCGGAAACCTGAATGAATCGACGTCGACCATTCACCATTGAAGCAGCAGAGGCATTGGCGCATTGCGGCCTTGCGCAGCGTCGGCCTTGGAGGTGGAGGCAGGGAGCGGAGTAGACTAGAGGAAGGGGGGAGGGGCTGAGGCAAATACCTTGGAGAATTGGAGGCGTCGGCGGCCGCCGGGGGCCGTGCTGGACGGAGGGCGCAGCGTAGGGGAAGCGAAAGAGTCAAGGACGTCACGATGGGGACCGAGTCCGTGTGTTTGGGCTGCGGATGGGCTATGGAAGCCCAGGTCTTCCTCATTCAATCAAGCCCAAAGGATACTCATGCTCACTCATCACCATTTTTTATTCTGCTAAAAGAAAACCATTTTTATTCTAAAAAATCACCATTTCTACACGAAAGTAATTTTTATCCTGGTTGCATAATAAGACCCTATAATATAGTACATTTTCTGAATAAAAAAAATATAGTGCATTTTCACGACTAAAATAGCCTACTGCCTTTTTACTATACCAATTTAGCAGCAGCAGGCACATCCTTTTTTTTTTTTTTGTGAAACTCATCAATACGCATAAACAATTCTCACGTGAGACCAGTCATTTTTTTTCCTGAACAGGCAGATACAAACCCAAAGGGAAAACAGCGATGCAATATCAGTGCCCAATTCACATCATAATCCTCCTACTACTCAGATCGTGCAACTGCCTCCCCCACAGCCTCAGTAAAGCACGCACATGGAACCACAACAGGACAACCGGGATTCAGAAACTGATAGTTATTCATACCCAACAAAAGATAGCATTCCAAGCTGATGTAGAACGGTGTTTTAACTCTGAAGCAACACCATGTGCACATACACACACAAAAAGCACCATACCAGGCAACTTTCATGCAGGTACTACAGCTAGGAATATCAAAATTAGCACGTGTAAGTAACATCAAAACCATTCATTCTGCATGTGCAGGAACAGAGGACCAACTGAAGATTTCTTTTCACCCTTTTTTGGCAGCTCCGTTCAGCAAAGTAGAGTAGATGCAGCATCAGATGATCCTCCTGGTAATACTCTATTTCCGTTCACATTATCTGCATCACCTGCATTTGGACAAACCATCATAGACAGAAGCACATGATTACATCAGTGACCCATCCTCCCGCATGGTATTAGAGAGATCTTGAAGACAAAACACACATTTTCACTGCCATATACTGTCACATTCATCTAGAAAATGAAAATTCACTTCATTTTTTTCACATGATTATGGACAAATAATAATATAACCCTCATATAACAAAACCCTCAATATGATTATATGAGGTAAGTTGCACCATCTTTTAGCTTCCATGTAACAAAAGTTTTGTATATGAGTATGACGCCTGTGTTTTATTACACACCTACGCTAGCTCATTGGATTCCAATACAAGCATATTTTTACCCTGTTTATAATGTATGATTATATTATTTTAGTGATCCACATGATTTAGGACTCAAGTTATCTACTGAACATTTAAAAATGTGAGTAAGAAATTACAACTATAGGTGGTCTAGTTGAAATAGTTTGATTCTTCTTCTGAGAAAACATCATAGTATTATTATTTCAATATTTTTTTGTAACACCTGCAAAAAAAAAAACAGAAGTACAAACACACTTACCCTGTGAGAAAATCCAGGTTGCTGGGAATTCCCCACTCTTCCATGACACCGTAGGTAAGGGGTGAATAGACCTTCTCATCTTTCATGTCATATACTCCACAAGATTCAGTTGTTTTCATCACAAGCCACTTGGGACATTCATTCAGGAAGAAGACACAGTCCCTTGAAACATCATACGGAGACACATGAACAGCTCTACAGTACCGTTGCCCAAGAAACAATGCTTGGTTGTTCCCCAAAGTCCTCACCTCAGCCCACAGGCGCTGCTCAAAATTGAGCTCAAACACTTCAAAGTCGCTGGTAAGAACCACAGCAGAGCCATGTTTCCTTTTCAAGGAAAATTTTCTGCGGATCATTAGCAGTGTGCCATGGGATTCAACAAGGTAGCGCATGTAGCAAGAATCAATTAGTGGTGGCAAGTAAGCTCCAACAATTAGGTGCTCCATCCGGGACACCCTTGGCTCATCAGTGTCATTCTCATCCACAATGTCAATGGCAATAAGATCCTCAGCGCTACCGATGGCCTTGTCAACAGCGTAAAGCTTCCCTTGGAAGAAGACCATATGTGAGAGCCACAAGCACCCATTATGTGCACTCACTGACCATGCAGCAGCCCCTGGTCGGCATAGAGCAATTGTACCAAGATCCCCAACAGCAAGTATGGCAGCGATAAAAGCGTGTGGAGCACACAACCAACGAGAGTACAGATATCCGGCCTGTGTCCTTGTAGCGCATCCAGGTGTTCGCCATCTCATGTACCATGTCTTCACCAACTTCCACAGGCTCTTGGTAGTAGCTACACGAAGACAGGTTGGGAAGCGGTACGGTGGCCTTGGTGAAGTGGTTCATCAGGAAGCAGCTGCCGTCATGGCGTGGCAGGAAAAAGCCACTCGCCACGGGAGGTGTGGTGGCGCACTCCTTCCGGCAACCGGAAGGTCTCGCCGTGTGGGAAACTGATGGCGCCGCCATCAGGAAGCACGAGCCAAGGCACCGGCGGCGGCGGCGGCGGGCGGCACCGCCGCGCCGCAGAGCACCATGTGCGGCAGACGGCAAAGAAGAAGGCTCGGTCGACACGTTTGGGGAGGCGGAGGAACACTAGCTCGAGGAGCTCCGGTGGGAGGCCCGACCACGGCGGGGAAGCCCTGGACTTGTGCCATCCTGCAAAGCAAAGAGGAGCAAAGGCATGGTCAGGTCAGATAGAGGAGAAAGAGGCGCGCCGGCATTGAATCGAACACCTGGTGGGCACAAAGAATCACCCTTGATGCCTATGAACCACAAAGGGTTCGAAACAATCGCCTTGTTCACAGATCGCATGGGCCTTGGTGCAGAATCACGACATAATCAGCAAACGGATTCAAGAAGATAACTATGGGAGATGGAAGGGGACTGGAAGAATCGACCACTGAACAGGAGCAGAGGCATTGCAGACTCGGGCGCCGACGGCCTGGCTTAGCAGGTGGAGGCTGGGAGATGGAGACTAGAGGAAGAAAGGGGGAGGGGCGGAGGCAAATACCTTCCTTGGAGGCCTCAGCGACGGCGTCGGCGTCGGTTGCCACCGGGGACTGTGGTGCAGGCGTGGCGGCGTGCAGCACAGGGGAAGCCAAGGGGATTCTGTCTCTGGGAGCAGATCATGCCTTCAGAACTGATGGATTGGATTGTGTCGAAAAAAACTGATATAATGGACCTGTTGGGCTGGGCCATGTGTGCGTTGTTTTTTTCCCTTTCGAATAAACCAGACGGCTTTGGCAAGTAGGAAATAAGCTTTGGCGTGTACCATCCTTTGAAGCTTGAAGCGATTCTTCTTTTGTTCAGCTCATCAAGGAAGCCATTTTGGGTCTTTTCCAATTCGTTCCATTTTTTTTCCCTTTCGCATAAACCAGACGGTGAACAAGTGGCGTGGAGTACACTATAGACTAGCAATAAAAGGACAAACCAAAATTGCCATCATCCTGGTTAAATAATCAGTCGAGACCCTTTATACGAACATAAGTTTATCGACTAAAACCCTCTTTAAAATTTAGCAGTGGCAGCATATGAAGCCCATAAGCGCATAGTTTTATGGTTTTTTTACTTCACCTTCTTACTAATTGGTCCGCAACATAATTTATATGTGAATATAGCCCCGTCGTTAAATGTAAATGGCCTCAAAACACTATTACACAACTGATTTTGCACGATGTTTGGAAAACATTTTCCGTGACGGTTTTTTGGGAAACTGCCACGGTTAATTGATTTACCGTGACGGTTATTAAAACCGTCATGGTTAATAAAAAAATAACCGCCACGACAACATCTGCCTGCTTCTCAAACTTCTGCATAGACTCTTTTCAACTGACTCTTCGGCATGGGCCCTTTGGGTTCAGGGTCGAGCTTCAATTTGCACACTGAAAGGAGATATTCATGGAGAACACTGGGATGCCCTCCGATCCCTACTACCTCTATACCAGGCCATCACCTCGGTGTACCTAGGCAACGGCAAACACTGCTCCTCCTTCTGGCTGGATGTTTGGAGTCGGGACGAGTCCCTGGCCGAACTATACCCAGCTCTTTACTGCCACTCCACTTTCAAAGATGCATCAGTCTGGGAGATGGTTCAGTCTGGGGATACGTCACTGCATGGTGCCAAGACTTTCAGTAGCCGCGGCTCAACAGCTCGAGATTGTAGACAGCCTCTACCACTCTGTCTGTGCCTTCTTCCATTAGGCCCCAACAAGAAAGGACACTCGCGGTCACTTATGACCATTTTTTTCTTCGCCTAAAAAAATTATGACCATTTCTTCCCT
Source organism: Hyparrhenia diplandra (assembly GCA_015847255.1). Classification (NCBI taxonomy): domain Eukaryota; kingdom Viridiplantae; phylum Streptophyta; class Magnoliopsida; order Poales; family Poaceae; genus Hyparrhenia; species Hyparrhenia diplandra. The sequence goes on along the minus strand of JADLZK010000908.1, from coordinate 107,486 downwards.
ACAAAAAACCTTATGACCATTTCTTCTACACAAAAGTGATTGTTTTCCTGATTATATAATCAATCAAGACCCAATATACAACTGCATATAGTGCAGTTTCTCAACTTTATTTAATTATAGAGTTCAGTACGCAATATCTTTTTTTTTTCCTAGTGCAAGTCGACCAAGCCTGAACAGGCAGACGCAAACCCAAGATGGAAACAGCGATGCAACATCAGTGATTACTTCAGACCATGCATGATGATCCTCCTGCACAGATCGTGCAGATTATGCCGCAAACTTCACCAAAATATGAATGAAGCGCACAAATGGAACCACAGGCCGCAGTAGGACAATAGGGATTCAGAAACTGACACAAACCAAGAAGCGTTACATTACACTAATAAAACCAACAGCACAAGCAGTCACTCGTTCATACTAATAGAAAACAACATTCCTAGCTAATTAGAAAGGTGTTTCAAGTACAATGCAACACAAGAGCACATACTAAAAACATACAAAAGCAAACACCCTACCAGGCAACATGATAGTAGTCACTGTTTTCATGCAGGTACTACTATAGCTAGGGAATTAGCACATGTGAGCAGGTACATGATAGTAGTCACTGTTTTCAAAGCCATTGTGCATGTGCAGGAACACAGGGCCAACTGAAGATTTCTTTCACCCTTTTTTGGGAGCTCTGTTCAGCAAACTAGAGTAGATGCAGCATCAGAGGATCCTCCCCAGGTTCCACAATCTCCTGCTAAGTACTAATACTCCACTTCCGTTTGCAACTTATCTGTCTCACCTGCATTTGGAAAAAAAACATCAGAGACAGAAGCTCATGATGTGGTATAAACGACCAAAACGTTTTGTTTTAATGGAAACCTATGCAAATCAATTTCATCTAAGCAGCCTCTAATGCTGTTTATTAAAGATATCTTGAAGACAAAAGACACATTTTAATTAGCATATCCTGTCACATTCATTTAGAAAACAAAAAATCACTTCATTTTTCATATGATTATGGGAACCTAATAATATAACCCTCATATAAGAACTCCCTCAATATGACTATTTGAGGTAAGTTGCAGTGTCTTTTAGCTTCCATTTAACAAAAGTTTCAGTATGAGTATGGTTCTTGTGACCTGTGTTTTATACTTTTATTGCACACCTATGCTAGCTAATTGGATTCCAATATAAGCATATTTTTTTTACCCAGTTCATACTGCATGATTGTATTGTTTTTGTGATCTGCATGATTTAGTACTTGAGTTATCTACTCACCATTTAAACATGTGTTCAAGAGATTACAACTATAAGTGGTCTAGGAGAAATAATTTGATACTTCTTCTCATAATAAAGCATTGTAGTATTTTTATTTTTATCTTTTTGTAAAGCTTACCAAAACCAAAAGAACCAAAGCACTTACCCTGTGAGAAAATCCAGGTTGCTGGGACTTTCCCACTCTCCCATGACACCAAAGGCAATGGTGAATAGACCTTCTCATCTTTCATGTCATATACACCGCAAGATTCAGTTCTTTTGCTTCACAGCCCAGCTGGGACAATCATCCACGAAAGAAGACACAGTCCCTTGAAACATCGTGCGGTGACACATGAACAACTTTAGAGTACTGTTGCCCAACGAATAACGCTTGGCTGTTCCCCAAAGTCCTTACCTCAGCCCACAAGCGCTGCTCAAAATCGGCCTCAAACACTTGACATTTGTTGCTACCAGCCACAACAATGTTATCTTGCGTTATATCGAATGTTCTCTGCGGATCATTAGCAGTTTGCCATGGGATTCAACAAGGTAGTGCATGCACCGTGAATGTTTTCCAATTGGCAAGTAAGCTCCCCTAATTTTTAGGTACCCAATCCGAGATACCCTTGGCTCATCACTGTCATTCTCATCCACAATGTCAATGGCAATAAGATGCTCAGCGATAATCATAGTGATGTCAATTGCATAGAGCTTCCTTTGAAAGAAGACCAATGTACTTGGGAGCAACATGCACCCCGTATGTGCACTCACTGACCATGAAGCAGCCCCTGGTCGGCATAGAGCAATTGTACAAAGATTCCTAACAAGTATGGCAGCGACGAGGCGCGCGGAGCACACAACCAGCGAGAGTACAGATATCTCGCCTCGGTCCATGTTGTTCATCCAGATGCCCGCCCGCTCAAGTTCCATGTCTTCACCAACCTCCACAGGCTCTTGGTAGTAGCTATACGAAGACAAGTTGGGAAGCGGTATGGTGGCCTTGGTGAAGTGGTTCATCAGGAAGCAGCTGCCATCACTACGCGACAGGAAAAAGCCACTCGCCACAGGAGGTGTGGTAGCGCACGCCATCCAGCAGCTGGAAGGTCTCACCACGTGGGAAGCTGGTGGGCGCTGCCGTCAGGAAGCACGAGCCACGGCACCGGCGACGGCGGGGGCAGGCGGCACTGCCGCGCCGCAGAGCGCCACGCACGGCAGACAGCATTGAAGAAGGCACGGTCGGCGCGCTTAGGGAGGCGGAGGAACACTAGCCCGAGGAGCTCCAGTGGGAGGTTCGACCATGGCGGCGAGCCCCGGACTTGCGCCATCCTGCAAAACAAACAGAGCAAAGGCGTGGGCACAAAGAATCGAACACCAGTAAACGGATTCAAGAAGATGACCATGGGATGCGTCGTGCGGGAGCTGGAAGGGATCTGAAATCGATCTCTGAAACAGCAGCAGAGGCATTGCGGGCACGCGCGGTGATAAGCCTAAGAGGTGGAGGCTGAGAGATGGAGGAGACTGGAGGAAGAAGCGGGGGCAGCAGAGGCAAATACCTTGGAGGCGTGAGCGTCGGCGTCGGCGAGCGTCGGCGTCGGCGGCCGCCGGGGGCTGTGGTTTAGGGGAAGCGCCGTCGAGGATGTGAGTGACGATGGGGATTTGTTCCGGTGCGTTCAGGTCTGATGGAGCTGATGAGATGGGCTGGGCCATAATTGAGCAACGGAGAACACAGAATTGATGAAGCCCACACCACGCCTTCTTTTTGGGATTTTTTATTTTACCTTTTTCCAAATTATTAGTTGTCCGCATCAAAATTTCACTTTTTAAAAAAAAAACACCTCTCACGGTCTCAGCAAATGAGATGGAAATATAAGAACGCTATGTTATTAAATTTAGAACAGGTGTTTCAAGCAACATCAAGCACATAAAAAAAAGCACCATATCAGGCAACAGGACAACCATTGTTTCCGTGCATGAACTAGCTAGAGACGTCCAAATCAACACATCCCAATACATAGGAGCTATTTGTGCATTCGTAGGACCAGATGGCTAGGTCACAGAACTCTTCCACCCTTTTTTATTAGCTCTACTCAGTGTAAAGTAGCAGAGACATCAGCAGAACAAGTCCCTCCACACATAAGCATCAGAGGTTCCACCACAGGTTCCAGAATTTTTTGCGAATCTGTCTCGCCTGCATTTGGAGAAAAAAAACATCATAGAAGCACAAGGTTTGGCTCAAACGACCAAGAGGATTTTCATGAATGAAACCAATGTGAATCAATATGATCTAAGCCAGCCACCTCTAACAAAGTTGGTTAAAATTATTTTCCTAGTCATAATTTGTTAGGACGTCATATGTAATCCATCCTCCTACTGCATAAAGAGATGTCTCAAAGACGAAACACATTTTCACTAGCATATCCTATCACAGTCATCTAGATAACTAAAAAGTACCTTGCTTTTCACATGACTGTACAAAACCTCAAAATATATCTCAAACAAGAATCCCTTGAGAGGTAAGCTGCACTTTCTATTTAAATAGTTTACATGTAACAAAATCTTTGAATATGAGTATATATGGTGCCTATGTTTCATAAACATCTATGCCAGCTCATGGGATTCTGATATAAGGACAATTTTACCCTGTTCAAAACTGTATGATAGCATCATTTTGGCACTCTACATGATTTAGCACTCAAGCTATCTACTGAACATTGAAACGTGTGGGTAAGCAAGTGCAGATATTGACAGTTGAGGAGAAATAATATGATTTTGCTAAAAGTATTTAATTTTCTTATCTATTTCTAAAGCCCACAGAAAAAGAAGTGCAAGCACACTTACCCTGTGAGAATATCCAGGCTGCGGGGACTTTTCTACTCTCCCATGATACCGGAGGCAAAGGCGAATAGAACTTCCCATCTTTCATGTCATACAATTCACAAGATCTAACTGCTTTTCTCAAATTCCCAGAGCAGTTGATGGAATCATGTAGGTAGAAGATACAGTCTCGTGAAAGATCATAGGGAGACACACGGACAGCTCTGGAGCACCCTCGCCCAAGGAACAACGCTTGATCATTTCCCAAAGTTCTCATCTCAGCCCACAAGTGCCGCTCAAGATCAGCCTTGAACACTACAAACTTACTACTATCAGTCGCAGGAATTCCAGGTCCACGCTCTATTTTGTAGGATTCTTTTCTGTAGGCCATTAGCAGTGTGCCATGAGATTCGAGGAGGTAAGGCATGTATCCTTGGCATGCATATGGGATTCCCTTAATGAGGCGCTTAATCTGAGACACCCTTGGCTCATTGTCATACTCATCCACAATGTCTATAGCTATAAGATCCACAGTGCCAGTGGTGCAATCAAGAGCATAGATCTTCCCTTGCAAGAAGACCATATCTGAGAGCTGACTACACTCCACATCTTTGACCACTGACCATGCACCAGCCCCTGGTCGACACAAAGACATTGTACGGAAAGAGCTAGCAGCGACTATGGCAACAATGAGGCGTGTGGAGCACACAACCAGGGAGAGTACACACATCCCACCTATGACAATATTGCTGTACCATCTGGCATTCAGCCTCTCACGATAGTGTTGGACCATATAATCTTCGATGACTTCCACGGGGCAGTAGTTGCGCGAAAACATGTTAGGAAGGGGCATAGTGGCCTTGGTGAAGAGGTTCATCAGGAAGTAGCTGCCATCATTGCGCGATAGGAGAAGCCATTCACCACAAGATTTTTGGTAGTGCATGTCATCTGGCAGCTGCAAGGTCTCACCATGTGGGAAGCTGGTGGCGCTGCCGTCAGGAAGCAAAATCCACGGCACTGGCGATGGTGGAGGCAGGCGGCACTGGCGTGCCACGGAGCACCACATGCGACAAACGGCAGGAAAGAAGGCCCGACTGGCACGCGTGGAGAGGCGGAGGAACACCAGGCCGAGGAGCTCTCGCGGGAGGTCCGACCATGGTGGTGCCCGTGAGCCTTGAACCTGTGGCATCCTGCAATGCAAATGGATGAGGCACGGCATGATCAGACGGTGCTAGAAAACAGAGAGAGGCTCATCCGCATAGAAACAAACACTTGGTGGGCATAGAATGGCAGTGGATCAATTTTTAATTAAACCAAACCATTCATAATAGTATAATCCACCACTTTTGATTCTTTTCAAGAACACCGGATGCTTCTCCTCCACAAATCTCAAGCCCACGAGCAGGACACAATCGATAAAGGAATCAAATTAAGAACATGCCGAACGGACAAACGTACGGAAATATTAGATCCGTTGCGACATCGCATTGCAGCAGGTAAGGTGAGGAAATTAGTGAAGAAACAAGAAGAAGGTACCTTAGACTCGTCGTCGACCGCCGACCGCCGGTGGCCGCTGCTGCGGGTAGGAAGGAATCGACGATGGCGATGGGAGCGACGGCGTGCATTTGTTCTCGTGCGTTCAGGTCTGAGGGACCTGTTGGGCTGGACTGGGCCAAAATTGAGCAACGGAGCCTATAGAACTAATGAAGCCCATACGTACCTTGTTTTTATGTACTTTTTGTATTTTCCCTGTTTACAAAATTATTTATTGTCTGCATCAAAATTTTGCCCAAAAAAAAAAAAAAAAAAAAAATCTCACGGTCTCACCAAATTCGATGGAAAGATATAAATATAGACCGCTATATTATAAAACTTAAACTTAAGAATGGCAAAACTGCATTGGAGATGCTTTCTTAGACAACGAGACCGCGGTAAGCCCCATCTTTACATGCAAATGGCCTCATAATTTTGAGAAAAGTAAAATTCACTGTAGGTCCTTGAACTTGTCATGAGGTCTCATCTAGGTCCATGTACTTAGGAAACTAGATAAACAGGTCCCCTGAACTTGTCACGAGGTCTCATCTAGGTCCAAAAACCCAAGGTTTGGTAGCCGGTTTTGCTATAGTAAGTAGTTTTTGTCTTTGTCTTTTTCTTTTTTCTTTTTCAATTTAGATTGAATCTTTGAAAAATCATAGTAAATTATAGAAAAATCATAAAATGAAAAGTCTAATTCTTTTTTTTTTGACTTCGTGTGAGTAGATCTACAAGTGAACATATAATGTAGTATACTTTAGTACAAAATTTTACATGAGTAGATCTACAAGTGAATATATAATATTGTATAGTTTAGTACAAAATTTTTTCTACTTTTTTTTATTTTTTTTTTTTTGTTATTTATTTGGCTTTGAATCTTTAAAAATCATAGTAAATCAAAAAAAATTATAAATAGAAATCTAATTTTGTTTGACTCCACATGCGCATGTCTACGCAGTGAGTATATAATATGATATGCTTTAGTCCAATAAAATAATTAGAAGTGCAGCTATGAATTATTTTAATTAATTACATAAAAGCATAGATGTAAAGCTACAATAAAAATTTTGTACTAAAGTATACTATATTATATGTTCACTTGTAGATCTACTCACGTGAAGTCCAAAAGAATTAGATTTTTCATTTTATGATTTTTTTATAATTTACTATGATTTTTCAAAGATTCAATCTAAATTGAAAAAAAAAAGAACAAGACAAAAACCACTTACTGTAGCAAAAACCGTCCACCAAACCCGGTTTTGGACCTGAATGAGATCTCGTGACAAGTTCAAGGAGCTATTTACCTAGTTTTTCTAAGTACATGGACCTAGATGAGACCTCATGACAAGTTCAAGGACCCTCACGTTTTTACTCTTTTGAGAAACTATAGATATAGAAGATCATCATCTATTCATCCTATAAAGATCATGCAACAATCTCCGAGAAATTGAGACAAACACAGAACCAAAAGCATCATATCATATTAGTAGAAACCACGGTTCAAACAGTCACTCATACCCAACAGAGACAACATTTCTAATCAGTACACAGAAAACAAACACCCTATCAGGCAACAGGCCAATCATTATTTTTAATGCAGTTAATAGCTAGTGACATCCAAATCAATACACGTGAATGACAACAGATCCATTTGGCCACGTGAAGATTTCTATCATCCTTTTCAAGTAGCTCTTCTCAGCAGTGCATAGTGCAGGTCCCTCCACATCAAGCATCAGAGGTTCCACTTCCTCAGGTTCCACAATTTCCTGCGGATCCTACAGCTTCATCTGTCTCACCTGCATTGGAAAAACCATCATAGAAGCGTAAGGTGTGGCTCAAACGACCAAGTGGCTTTTCATGAATGAAACCTATACCTATGTCAACCAATATGATCTAAGCCACTTCTAACAAAGTTGTTTAATGTTATTTTCGACACATAATTTGTTAGGATTGCATCTGTGATCTATCCTCGTGCAACGTGACAGAGATGTGTCGAAGAAGAAACACATTTCACTAGCATCTCCTTTCACATTCATCTAGAAAACAAAAGAGCACTTTGTTTTTCACATGATTGTTGGAACCTCAGAATATGTCTGATATAAGAATCCCTCGAGAGGTAGGTTCCACCCTTTTATTGCTTCCATGTAAAAAAAAAAAAAAACTTTGGACATGAGTATTGTGCTTGTGTTTTATTGCACATCTATGCCAGCTCATTGGATTCCCAATAAAAGGATATTATACCCTGTTCGTAAATGTATGATGACATCATTTTGGCACTCTACATGATTTAGAACTCAAGTTATCTACTAAACATTGAAACATGTGGGTAAGCAAGTGCAGCTATTGACAGTTGAGGAGAAATAATATGATTTTACTGACAGTATTTAATTTTTTTATCTATTTCTAAAGCCCGCAGAAAAAGAGGTGCAAGCACACTTACCCTGTGAGAATATCCAGGTTGCGGGGGCTTTTCTACTCTCCCATGATACCAGAGGCAAGGGCGAATAGATCTTCCCATCTTTCATGTCATACAATTCACAAGTTCTAACTGCTTTTCTCAAACTCCCAAACCAGCTGATGGAATCAGGTAGGTAGAAGATACAGTCCCTTGAAAGATGATCAAAGGGAGACACACGGACAGCTCTGGAGCACCCTCGTCCAAGGAACAACGCTTGATCATTTCCCAAAGTCCACATCTCAGCCCACAAGTGCCGCTCAAGATCAGCCCTTTGTGAGATGTCCTCCTTTGCTCTAAGCGCGACCGAAGCGGCGTCTCCATGGAGTTGGAGAAGATTCTCATGTTTCTCTCTTTTCCAAACATTCCAAATGGTGTAGATGACCATACCATTGAAGCGTCTTCTTTCCCCCTTGCTAATTTTCGTTTGCACCTCTTCCCACCACGACATGAAGTGAGCTGGTTCTTGGGCTGGTAGTACAATACTTGCATCCAAGTGCTCCCAATGAAGAATATGATCCCAAACTGCTCTGGTGAACGGGCATGACAGGGCCAGGTGTAGGCATGTTTCCAAAGGTCCATTGCACAGGGCACAGTGCTCCTGGTGAGGCCAGCCTCTCTTTTGAAGATTGTCCGCCGTGAGGATTTTTTCTCGTGCCATAATCCAAGCGAATACTTTGCACTTGTTTTCAGTGTGCGCTTTCCAAATGAGATCGCCCTTGAAGGCTCCCCATCTGTTGAAATTGTGCAGAGTGCAAGACTCTCCTCTTCAGATGGTGGAGGGACTGAAATTCGCTTCTTCCTATAGTACTAGTATTATATTGCTGAAACTTAGGCAAAACTTTAAACAAGATGAGCCTATTATATGTTATATTTATATATTATCGAGGAGGATGAAACAGGCTCTCCTAGAGTTTCAAACACACCGCACAAAAACATCAGGAAGCAGAAGTCATTAGCATTGCCTAACAAATCACTTGGCTAATATCAGAAGTCCTTATCAACTTCAGAAAGAGCACCATTACAGCATCTTGCTTATGCAGCCAGCACAAATGTGCAGTTGGGCAATACAGACTAGCAAAATTAGCAAAATAAGCTACAGGTCCAAGTAGTGATATTGTATCCGAGCACATCTGGTTGAGGTGAATGTGATGGACTGAAATTCTCTTCTTCCTATAGCACTAGTATTACATGCAGTTTCTTATACACAAACAATTCTCACGTGAGACCAGTCAGTTCTTTTTTTTCCTTGAGCAAGTCGACCAAGCCTGAACAGGCAGATGCAATCCCAAAACAGAGGCAATATCAGTGCTTACTTCAGACCATGCACGATGATCCTCCTGCACAGATCGTGCAGACCATGCAACAACTTCCCTAAAATCTGAATGAAGCATGCAAATCCATCCACAGGCCACAGCAGGAAAGCCTGGATTCAGAAACTGGCACAATAATAAAACCACTGCTCAACAGCTCATGTAGTCATTCGTTCATACACACAGCAAAAGACAGCATTCCTAATCCTAGCTGAATAGAACGGTCATTCAACTAAGAGGCAACACATGCAAATGGTCTCAGAATTCGGAGAAACAATATAGATAGATCATCATCCATCCATCTTATAAAGATCATGTAGCAACCTCCGAGAAACTGAGACAAACACAGAACCAAAAGCATCATATCAAATTAGTAAAAACCACGATTCAAGCAGTCACTCATACCCAACAGAGACAACATTTCTAATCAGTACAGGTGTTTGAAGAAACACAGAAAACAAGCAACCTATCAGGCAACAGTCCAGTCATTATTTTTAATGCAGTTAATAGCTAGTGACATCCAAATCAACACACGTGAATGACAACGGATCCATTTGGCCACGTGAAGATTTCTATCACCCTTTTGAAGTAGCTCTTCTCAGCAGTGCAGACTGGTACAGGTATCAGCAGTATCAGCAGAACAGGTCCCTCAACATCAAGCATCAGAGGTTCCACTTCCTCTGGTTCCACAATTTCCTGCAGATCCTGTAGCTTCATCTGTCTCACCTGCATTTGGAAAACCATCACCGAAGCTGTAAGGTGTGGCTCAAACAACCAAGTGGCTTTAAATGAACGGAACCTATGTCAATCAATATGTGCTAAGCCACTTCTAACAAAGTTGTTTAATGTTATTTTCGACACATAATTTGTTAGGATTGCATCTGCGATCTATCCTCATGCAACGTGATAGAGATGTGTCGAAGAAGAAACACATTTCACTAGCATCTCCTTTCACATTCATCCAGAAAGCAAAACAACACTTTACTTTCACGTGATTGTTGGAACCTCAGAATATAAGTCTCATATAAGAATCCCTCGAGAGGTAGGTTCTGCCTTTTTTTAGCTTTCTTGTAAAAAAAACTTTGGACATCAGTATCGTGCTTGTGTTTTATGGCACATCTAAGGCAGCTCATTAGATTCCGAATAAAAGGATATTATACCGTGTTTGTAACTGTATGACGACATCATTTTGGCACTCTACATGATTTATAACTCAGGTTATCTAGTCGTTGTCAAAAAAAAAAAAAAAAAAAAAAAAAAAAAAACTCAGGTTATCTATTGAACATTGAAACATGTGGGAAAGTATACACCTCTTGACATTGACAGTTGAGGAGAAATAATTTGATTTTGCTGGGAGAACATCAAAGTAGGATTTTTTTTTACTTATTTTAGAACCCAGAGAAAAAAAATAAGTGCAATCACACTTACCCTGTGAGAATATCCAGATTGCGGGAACTTTTCCAGTCTTTCGTGATACCATAGGCAAGGGTGAATAGATCTTCTCATCTTTCATGTCATACAATTCACAAGCTGTAGCTGTCTTCTTCCAATACCTAGTGAAACCATCCAGGAAAAAGATACAGTCCCGTGAAAGGTCATAGGGAGACACATGGACAGCTCTGGAGCACCCTCGCCCAATGAACAATGCTTGGTCATTCCCCAAAGTATTCATCTCAGCCCACAAGTGCTGCTCAAGATTAGCCTCAAACACTACAACCCCACTACCACCAGCCATAAAACCATAGAGAAATTTCCAGATTCATGCACTATTCTATAGGAAAGTTTTTACAGACCATTAGGAGTGTGCCATGGGATTCAAGGAGATAAGGCACCCAGAAGAAATCTTCTTGGTGTGGAAACGAGAATCCCTCAATGAGGCGTCAATCCGAGACACCCTTGGCTCACTGTCATACTCATCCACTATGTCTATAGCAATAAGAGTCCCAGGCATGGAGCTGCGGTTAAGAGCGTAGATCTTGCCTTGTAAGAAGACCATATCTGAGACCAACCAGCACACCTCATCCACTCTCACTGACCATGCAGCAGCCCCTGGTCGGCACAGAGCAATTGTACTGAAAGACCCCATAGCAACTGTGGCAGCGATGAGGCGTGCGGAGCACACAACCAGAGAGGTTATTAATATCGCATCTTTGTCTTTTTTGTCCAACCAGGTCATCTCAGGGACTATATAATCTATATAATCTCCGTTGGCTGCCAGAGCCTCTTGGTAGTAGCTGTGCGAAGACAAGCTAGGAAGGGGCATAGTGGCCTTGGTGAACTGGTTCATCAGCAAGCAGCTGTCATCATTGCCCGACAGGAGAAGCCACTCGCCAAAAGAGTTGTGGTAGCGCATGCCGGTCGGCAGCTGGAAGGTCTCGCCTTGAGGGAAGCTGGTGGCGCTGCCGTCAGGAAGCACAAGCCACGGCACCGGCGACGGCTTGGGCAGGTGACAGTGTCGTGCTGCGTAGCACCACGCGCGGCAAACGGCATGAAAGAAGGCCCGGTCGGCACGCGTGGGGAGGCGGAGGAACACCAGACCGAGGAGCTCAGAAGGGAGGTCCGACCATGGCGGTGCCGGCGGTGAGCCTTGCACTTCCCCCATCCTGCAAATAGGAGAAAGGTGTGATCAGACGGAGCAGAAAACAAGGAGAGAGGCACGTTGGCATAGAAACAAACACCTGGTGGACATAGAATGTGAGTGTCAATATTTATCAAAAAATCTAATAACAATGATACTGATCCATCACATTTGATTCTTAACAAGCACAGTGGATGTTTCTCTTCACAAATCTCAAGCCAGCAAGTACGAAAGAATCGGCAAAGGAATCAAGAACATGTGGAAGGGACAGAGGTACGGGAACATCAGATCCGTTGCGACTTCGCACCTCGACAGGCGCGGAAGCGTAGGCAGAGTGACGAAGGAGAAGAGAGGTAGCAGGGAGAAAAGATACACGGGAGAATACCTTTGAACGCGTCGTCGGCCGCCGCTCGCCGCTGCTGTGGAGTGTGGACGGGAGGAATCGACGAAGGCGATGGGGAGATTCGGTCTCTCACTCGGATCCTATCCTGCTTTCAGAACTGATGATGAAATGGACCTGCTGGGCTGGGCTGGGTTGGTCTGGGCCATAATTGAGCAACGGAGCCTACAGAACAGATGAGGCCCATACGTGCCTTTGTGTTTTGTGGACTGTTCTATCTCGCCCTTTTTCCAAAAAAATTATCCACATTAAAATTTAGCAAAAATATACCGATGTCACCAAATGAGAAGGAAAGATCTCAATATCCCATCATATTATCAATGAAAATTTAAACATTATAGATTATTATATATATATTGTGTTCTGCTCAAAAGATAAAAAAAAAAACCCCTAGCTACAAGCCTGATGGCCTTGCTCACCATCTGCAGTTTGCTATGTGATGCAGAGTCTCTGGGGCCACAACCGGAGAGGGTACAGATGAGTGATGCCTAGCTGAAGCCAAACAGGATCTGGAGGACATGACATGAAGATCAACCTGTGACCAACAACTGCAATCTATGGCTAGTGGGCATGCACAAAGCCATCGATATCAATCTGACATGGTATAGTAGTAATAGATAGATTTAGTTACTTCTTCTGAGCAATGGTACTCCTTACAGGTTGAAGCCAACCTCTGTTGGCAAAGAAATTTGGGAACTGTAAAAGATATGTCCATTTGGTCATCGCAATCTATTGGACATGCAAATGCAATGAAGAAATTGCCTTTTGGAGGCAGCCACTCTCCTCTTCAGAAATCAGAACCCAACCTCCTCTTCAGAACCCCATCTGTTGAAATTGTGCAGAGTGCAAGACTCTCCTCTTCAGATGGTGGAGGGACTCAAAATTCTCTTCTTCCTATAGCACTAGTATTACATTGCTGAAACTTAAGAAAAACTTTAAACAAGATGAACCTATCCAGATTGCGGGAACTTTTCCACTCTTCCGTGATACCATAGGCATGCAGTTTCTTATATACACAAACAATTCTCACGTGAGACCAGTCAGTTCTTTTTTTCCTTGAGCAAGTCGACCAAGCCTGAACAGGCAGAAGCAATCCCAAAACGGAAACAGCGAGGCAATATCAGTGCTTACTTCAGACCATGCACGATGATCCTCCTGCACAGATCGTGCAGACCATGCAACAACTTCCCTAAAATCTGAATGACGCACGCAAATCCATCCACAGGCCACACCAGGAAAGCCTGGATTCAGAAACTGACACAATAATAAAACCACTGCTCAACAGCTCATGCACTCCCTCGTTCATACACACAGCAAAAGACAACATTCCTAGCTGAATAGAAAAGTCATTCAACTAAGAGGCAACACATGCAAATGGCCTCAGAATTCGGAGAAACAATGTAGATAGATCATATCATCCATTCAACCTATAAAGATCATGTACCAACCTCCGAGAAACTGAGACAAACACAGAACCAAAAGCATCATATCAAATTAGTAAAAACCACGATTCAAGCAGTCACTCATACCCAATAGAGACAACATTTCTAATCAGTACAGGTGTTTGAAGAAACACAGGAAACAAGCACCCTATCAGGCAACAGTCCAGTCATTATTTTTAATGCAGTTAATAGCTAGTGACATCCAAATCAACACACGTGAATGACAACGGATACATTTGGCCACGTGAAGATTTCTATCACCCTTTTGAAGTAGCTCTTCTCAGTAGTGCAGACCGGTACAGGTATCAGCAGTATCAGCAGAACAGGTCCCTCAACATCAAGCATCAGAGGTTTCACTTCCTCAGGTTCCACAATTTCCTGCGGATCCTGTAGCTTCATCTGTCTCACCTGCATTGGAAAAACCATCACCGAGCGTAAGGTGTGGCTCAAACGACCAAGTGGCTTTTCATGAATGGAACCTATGTCAATCAATATGATTTAAGCCACTTCTAACAAAGTTGTTTAATGTTATTTTCGACACATGATTTGTTAGGATTGCATCTGTGATCTATCCTCGTGCAACGTGACAGAGATGTGTCGAAGAAGAACACATTTCACTAGCATCTCCTTTCACAATCATCTAGAAAACAAAACAGCACTGTGTTTTTCACGTGATTGTTGGAATCTCAGAATATAAGTCTCATATAAGAATCCCTCGAGAGGTAGGTTCCACCTTTTTTTAGCTTTCATGTAAAAACCTTTGGACATGAGTATTGTGCTTGTGTTTTATTGCCAGCTCAATGGATTCCGAATAAAAGTATATTATACCTTGTTTGTAACTGTATGATGGCATCATTTTGGCACTCTACATGATTTATAACTCAGGTTATCTAGTTGTTGTCAAAAAGAAAAAAGGACTCAGGTTATCTAGTGAACATTGATAGGAAAGCAAATTTTTCAAAAAAAAAAAAAAATGTAGGAAAGTATACAGCTCTTGACATTGACACTTGAGGAGAAATAATTTGATTTTGCTGGAAAAACATCGTAGTTTTTTACCTATTTTTAGAAACCACAGAAAAAGAAGTGCAATCACACTTACCCTGTGAGAATATCCAGATTGCAGGACCTTTTCCACTCTTCTGTGAAACCATAGGCAAGGGTGAATAGATCTTCTCATCTTTCATGTCATACAGTTCACAAGCTGTAGTTGTTTCCTTCCAATACCCAGTGAAATCATCAAGGAAAAGGATACAGTCCCGTAAAAGATCGTAGGGAGACACATGAACAGCTCTGGAGCACCCTTGCCCAATGAACAATGCTTGGTCATTCCCTAAAGTCTTCATCTCAGCCCACAAGTGCTGCTCAAGATTAGCCTCAAAGACTACAAACCCACTACCATCAGCCATAAAAAACATAGATAAACATCCAGATTCGTGCTCTATTCCATAGGAAAGTTTTTTGCAGACCATTAGAAGTGTGCCATGGAATTCAAGGAGATAAGGCACCCACTTGAAATCTTCTAGGTGTGGAAACAAGAATCCCTCAATGAGGCATCCAATCTGAGACACCCTTGGCTCACTGTCATACTCATCCACTATGTCTATAGCAATAAGAGTCCCAGGCATTGCACTGCAGCTAAGAGCGTAGATCTTCCCATGAAAGAAGACCATATCTGAGAACACCGAGCACACCTCCCCCACTCTCACTGACCATGCAGCAGCCCCTGGTCGGCACATAGCAATTGTACTGAAAGACCCAATATCAACTATAGCAGCAATGAGGCGTGCAGAGCACACAACCAGGGAGGTTACTAATGTCTCATCTTTGTCTTTGTTGTCCAACCAGGTGCCCCGGATATCAGGGACCATATAATCTTCGTTGCCTGCTACGGGCTCTCGGTAGTAACTGTGCGAAGACAGGCTAGGAAGGGGCATAGTGGCCTTGGTGAACTGGTTCATCAGCAAGCAGCTGCCATCATTGCCCGACAGGAGAAGCCACTCTCCACAAGAGTTGTGGTAGCGCATGCCAGCGGGCAGCTGGAAGGTCTCGCCGCTAGGGAAGCTGGTGGCGATGCCGTCAGGAAGCACGAGCCACGGCACCGGCGACGGCGGGGGCAGGGGACAGTGTCGTGCAGCGTAGCACCACGCACGGCAAACGGCATGAAAGAAGGCCCGGTCGGCGCGCGTGGGGAGGCGGAGGAACACCAGGCCGAGGAGCTCAGAAGGGAGGTCCGACCATGGCGGTGCCGGCGGTGAGCCTTGCACTTCCCCCATCCTGCAAATAGGAGAAACGTGTAATCAGACGGAGCAGAAAACAAGGAGAGAGGCACGTTGGCATAGAAACAAACACCTGGTGGACATAGAATGTGAGTGTCAATATTTATCAAAAACTCTTATAATAATGATACTGATCCATCACATTTGATTCTTAACAAGCACAGCGGATGCTTCTTCTTCACAAATCTAAAGCCGCAAGTACGAAACAATCGACAAAGGAACCAAGAACATGCGGAAGGGACAAAGGTACGGGAACATGAGATCCATTGCAACCTCGCACGTCGACAGGCGCGGAGGCGAAGGAGAAGAGAGGAAGGGAGGGAGAGAAGACACACAGAGAATACCTTGGACGCGTCGTCGGCCGCCGCCCGCTGCTGCTGCGGAGTGTGGACGGTGGGGTGGTGGGATGGGAAGGAATCGACGAAGGCGATGGGGATTTCGGTCGGTCTCTCACTCTCTCGGAGACTGATGAAATGGACCTTCTGGGCTGGGCTGGGCCATAATTGAGCGAAGGAGAGTAGAGAACTGATGAGGCCCATACGTGTCTTTGTGTTTTGTGGACTATTTCACCTTTTCCCCAAAAAAAATTATCCATATTAGATTTAGTAAAAATATACCGATGTCACCAAATGAGAAGGAAAGATCTGAATATCCCGTTGTATTGTCAGTAAAACTTTACATTATAGGGTCTCTATATATTTTTGTGTTCTGCTCCAGGGCCAAAAAAAAAAAAAAAACCTAGGTACGAGCCTGATGGCTGCAATGTCCTACTCACCATCTGCAGTTTGCTATGTGATGCAGAGTCTCTGGGGGCACAACCGGAGAGGGCACAGATGAGTGATGCCTAGCAGAACAGGGTCTGGAGGACATGACATGCAGATCAACCTGTGACCAACAATGGCAACCTATGGCTGGACATGCACAAAGCCTATCGGTATCTATCTGACATAGTATAGTAGTAGTATATTTAGTTACTTCTTCTGAGCAATGTTGCTCCTTACAGGTTGATTGAAGCCAACCTCTATTGGCAAAGAAATTTGAGAACTGCAAAAGTTATGTCCATTTGGTCCTGGCAAGACATACACATGGAATGCAGAAATTGCTTCTGCTTCTGCTTCCGGCTAGCACCTAGCAGGAGTATTTCAGATTTTCAGGCAGCGACTCTCCTCTTCAGAAATCAGAACCCATCTCCTCTTCAGAACCCCATCTGTTGAAATTGTGCAGAGTGCAAGACTCTCTTCTTCAGATGGTAGAGGGACTGAAATTCGCTTCTTTCTATAATATACTAGTATTATATTGCTGAAACTTAGGCAAATCTGTAAACAAGATGAACCATTTTTTTTTTACGAGAATAAACAAGATGAACCTATTATATATTATATTATATATTATCGAGGCGGATAAAACAGGCTCTACCAGAGTTTCAAACACACCGCACAAAAAACATCAGGAATCAGAAGTCATCAGGATGCAGAAGTCATAAGCATTGCCTAGCAAATCACTTGGCTAATCAATACCAGAGGTCCTTATCAACTTCAGAAAGAGCACCGTTACAGCATCTGGCTTTTGCAGCCAGCACAAATTAGTGATATTGTATCCAAGCAACACAGACTAGCAAAATAAGCAACATCTGATTGAGGTCCAAGTAGTGATACAGACTAGCAAAATAAGCAACAGGTCCAAGTAGTGATATTGTATCCAAGCACATCTGATTGAGGTGAATGTGATGGAGTGACGATAGACCTTTTTCCTACGAAGAACATATCAGTCAATGAAGAATCTTCTTAACCCTATTTATTTATTATTTCTTCTATGCTCAGCATGAAGTTGTGGAAGCAGCAGATGAACCAGTTGTCCCTCCATGAAGAAGCGTCCCAGGATCCTATTTGTCAGTCTCCACAGGCTCCTGTAGCTGCTCCCCCGTTAATTGCAACCTATTTGTCATGCTCTCTGCATTATAAAACACCAAAATGATTGAGCTGTGAATCCAATGAGAGTTTCATTTTGAAAAATAAAATAAAAAATCTCAGTTCCTTCTGTCCCAAGCTGTATCCTACAATTTCTTGTTTAGAACTACTTCCATTACAAATAATACAACCCTCAAAACAAAGGCTGTACTTAATGAATACCTGCACCCTACAGTCCCTGCTGAAGTTAAAAAATAAAAAAGAGCAAAATGAGGTGCAGTTTCATCAATGTCTTAATGTATGTGTGTGATTCCTCTGTTTGACACCCCCCCCCCCCCCACCCACACACACACTAAAAAAAAAAAACACCCACCAAAAAAAGGGAAAAATTGAAATTTTAGGCTTGTTTCATCTACAACAGACTATTTTAGTGCAAGAACCCAAAAAAAAAAAAAAAACTCAATACCTGGACAGAAAAGCCAAGTTGCTGGGAGTTCTCCACTCATCCATGATACCATAGGTAAGGTTGAATAGACCTTCCTGTCTTTCATGTCATAAACACCGCAATTTGTAGTTGTTTTTTTCCAATATCGGGTAGGGTAAGGGTCATCATCCACAAAGACAATGGAATCACGTGATAGATCATATGGAGACACATAGACAGCTCTCGAGCACCCTCGCCCCACGAATAATGCTAGGTCATCTCCCAAACTCCTCACCACAGTCCACAACATACGCCGAAAGTCTGCCACGAGCACTTGAAACTTGCTGCTGCCTGCCACAAGAATGATTCTATTTCCTGCCAAACAGTACTCTTCTCTACAGTTGATGAATTCCCTGCAGATCATCAACAATCTGCCATCGAATTCAATAAGGTAGGAACGGTGGGATTTTACAGGGACTCCAACGAATATGCGCTCAATTCGAGACACCCTCGGCCCACTGTTGCCATTCTCATCCACAATTTCAATGGCCCGAAGACCCGGCCACCCAACATAGGTGTCAATAGCGTAAAGCTTCTCCCTGAAGAAAACTATGTCTGAGAGCAACTGGCAGGCTTTGTTTGCTCCCACTGACCATGCAGCATCTCCCGGTCGGCACAGTGCTAGTGTACTTGTACTTGTACGTGGTCCACCAAGGACCTTAGTAGTAACTATCGCAGCAATGAGGCGTTTCGAGCACACCACTAGACTCGAAACAGATATCTCAGATATGTCCTTGAGCTTAGTCCACATCCTCTCAAAGTCTCTATGATCATGGATGGTCACCGAAGGGTCAAAGTAGGTTGTGTAAGAGCACAGACTAGGAAGTAGCATGGTGGCCTTGGTGAAGGGGTTCATCAGGAAGCAGCTGCCATCATCCTGTGACAAGAGAAGCCACTCACCACAAGAGTTCTGGTAGCTAACGCCGTCTGGCAGGTGGAAGGTCTCGCGGCCGCTAGAGAAGCAGGTGGCGCTGCCATCAGGACATACGAGCCACGGCACTGGTGACGGCGGTAGGCAGCACTGCTGCACCGCAGTGCGCCATGTGCGACAGACGGCAGTAAAGGAGGCACGGTCTGCACGCCTAGGGAGGCGGAGGAACACCAGGGCGAGGAGCTCTGGAGTAAGGTCAGACCATGGTGGTGATCTTTTTCTTCTTCTTCAACCTTTGCTTCTTCTTCGACATCCTGCACAAATAAAAGGATAGAATGAACAATCAGGTGGCGACCAGAACAGGTAAAAAGGTGTGCCCGCATATAAACAAGCACTTGGTGGGCATGCAAATCAACCTATGACCTGCAACTGCAATATATGGCTGATGGACATGCACAAAACCTATCGATTATGTATCTGGCTTCTGGCATATTAATAGTAGATCGATTAAGCTACTTCTTTTAAACCCTATAACATATGGATCACCTTCGGTGCTTATCGGTCTCATATGGGTGCATCTTGTTCACAAATCGCGAGCGCACAATCACGGACATGATCCGCAAACGAGACCTAGGAAGTGAACACGGGGATATGGACTATGGAGGATACGAGGCAAATACCTTGGACTCGCGTGAATCGTCGGCGTCGCCGGCCGCCGCTCACCGGTGCTGGCCTGCTGCTACGGACGGGGATATGGACTGTGGGGAGGACTCCAGTTCCTTGTGTTTGGGCTAATGAAACAGGCATGTTGGGCTGTAAATGAGCTACAGAAGCCCAGGCACTTTTATGTTTTTATCCAGATAGGGCCCAATTATAAATGATAATAAATGGGCTGCAAGCCCAATAAATTACCATTCAGCTCGTCCTTTCCCAGCCCGTGCTGTCCAAACGCAATGCAGAAAACGAATTTTCCTTTCGCTTTTGCTTCCGGGTTCCGGCTAGTAGAGAGAGTATTTCAGGCCAAGTTATTGGGACCGGACCGGAAATCGAACCGGCGAGGCCTTCGGTTCAATGGTTCACTTGGTCCAACCGTTGGGAACCGGTTGAACCGCCCGGTTCAATTGTTTTGGACGGATGATCGAACCGGCCACAAAAACATTGAACCGGTGTATATATAAATAAATAAATAATATATTAATATATGGTAAACAAGAAAAATTTACATATGGAATGATATGTTCTTAATTGGTAAGATCAAGCGACTTATAACAATAAGTTCCCTTCAATTCATATAGTTCATAAATATAGAGTCATGGCTTGCAACAACACAACCTCGGAGGTTGTTTAATACAAAAATATGAAGTGTAGGATAACGGATGGCTTAGTAATTGTTTTACAAGATAGGTAGAAAATAGGAATGAAAAAAATATGGAGAGCTCAGAAATTGGCGCAAAATGGAGCTCATTCATCGTTATAATAGAATCTTGCTGAAATAGATTGCACTCTTGTGAGGTGCCCGTTGAAATAACTAAGATGAATATATTATTTATCTCATTTAAACTTTAAAGCTCATAAGTCATATGTAATAAGTTTTAAATTTTTGAAATTTAAAAAGAAAGCAATGACGTTCTGTTAGCTGGTATATAAGGAAAAAAAAAGTTGAGTACACATGCATGCAATGTCCAGTAATCAATCGCGAATCACAGAGACTAGTCAAAAAAAAAAAATCGCAAATCGCAGAGGGCACGCGGCAATCGCAACAGGTCCAGCAGCTAGGTGGGGCCTTGCTGCATGGTCCACCACGGCTGCATGCAGGCGCAAGCACACCACCGCCCACCAGCCAGAGCTCAGATCTTGCTGCGCACACGCATTTTCAAAAGCTGCCCGGTTCATAAGGAACCGGCCGGTTCACTCAGTTCAGCAAAAAACCGAGCGGTTCATCCGGTTTTTCCGGTTCGATTGCATTCCGGTCTTCTAAGCTGAACCGGACCGCCTAAGGCTCTGGTTCGGTCTTTTACCGGTCGAACCGGCGGTCCGGTCCGGTCCAAATAACAGGGATTTCAGGGAACAACTCTCCTCTTCAGAAATTGTGCAGAGATGGTCAGGTCAGATGGACTGAATTTGGCTTCTTACTCTAGTGCCAGTACAGCTGAATCTTAGGCTAGTACTTCAAACAAGATGGTCCTACATAGGAGTTTATCTCTTACTATCGAATCCAGAGCTTAAGCTCGGGCAGGAGAGCATGCCCACGTCGCCTCCAATTCGCGGCCGTCGGATCGGGCGCATTGACGGTCCAGATGATGCGAGTATCGGCAATTTTACAAAAACGCCCTTATATTTACCAGAATTCAGATTTGCGCCATCGCTGCTGCCACATGTCCTCCGCCTCTACGCATGGCTTGCCTTCGCGCAGCTCTCTAGAAGCATCGGCACGCACGCGTGACTTCCGCAGCGACGCCGGCTGCGACCTCTGCCCCGCCCGCTTCGCCACCACGCCCGCGACCTCCCTCGTCAGCCAGCAGCGGGCACGAGGCGGCGGCGGCCGCACCCTGCGAGCGCAGCTGTCGATCCCGGCCGTCAGCGCTCCCCGGCACGGCAACACACGCGGCCGCCACCCCGTGACGGCAGGTGAGACGCGCCGGCGCAAACAAAAGCCCTGCTCGCGCAGGGCACCGATGCAGGAAGCGATGAGCGCGGCCCCGACAGCCGCGCGGCGGTGCCGGCCATTCGGCGCAGGTCCGTCGCAGCTCGCCGGCAAGCCAACCGCCCCCACCATGGTCGTCCCGGCCAGTTCCCGACGACGCGGACACCGCCCCGACTGCTCGCCCACGATGGGTCGGCCGAGGCCACCACGCCCGGGCGCGACGGCATCGCCGGGGTCTCCGCTCGCGCCAAAACGGCCGAGGACGCCACAGTCATGCGCCCCCGTGGCGCCATCAACGCGGCAGGCGTGGGCGTGGTCGAGGGCACCACGCCCGTGGCCCCACACGCGCTAGAGCGGCCGGGCCCCCAGCGCAGGGGCCGTCGCCCGCGCGGCCGCATCTGCGACGACGTCGCTGGCCTAGCCCGAACGCCATGCCGCGCGACCGTCCCGGGCGCTGCAGTCCGTCTCCGGCGCGTTCGGCGCCGAGCACGCGTGCACGGCGCTACTCATTCTGATGGCAGCGTTGCGGGACACGTCGCCAGCCGTGCTCGCGCGTGCCCGCCGAGCACACGCGCTACTCCTGCTGACGGCGACGTTGCGGGATACGTCGGCGGCCATGGCCGTGCATGGCCGAATCGACGCCGGCGTCCGCACCTGCGTGCGCGCTCTGCTCCGCGATGCTCGGTGTCGCCGCGCTCACCGCCACTAGCACTGCCGCCGGTTCTCTGCTCTGGCCTTTCCCTCCCGCTCCGCCCTCTCTCGATCTCTCTTTTTGCGACAACTAGCAACGAAAAATTGGTCTCCATCTGATGTACTTGTATTTTATTTTCAATTTCAGAAACTATGTGCTAACAATTACTGAACCCCTCATGTGCATATTTTAATCTGAAAATAGGTTCTCAGAACATATATTATTCTTCATAATATATTATTATACAATTCAAAACTCCTATTTTTCTATATTTAATTAATTACATCAAAGTAACAAATGTATACAACATAGAATCTCAAGCATATATTACAGCTACAAACTTTTGATTAACAAGATGATAACTCTACATTTTCTTTTGACCTGATAACTCCACAATTTAAAACAATTGATCCTCACACAAAACAAATCACGGAGGAAAAACACCTCCTGCTCCTTCCCAATACTCTGTGTCACTCATTTTTTCCCCAAAGACCATCGGCCCGCTACAATCTGTTGCCGCGCAGTTTTCTAGTAGAGAAGAATCAAGCAAGCAGGAATGACAAGATGTGGAGAACGCCTCGTCCGCTCGCGTCGCCCCCCGTGCGGGCGGCACGAAGCGCCCAAAAACCTAGCCGCCGCCCTCTCTTGCCGCCCTCCCCGCCCGCCGCCGCGCCGAGTAGGCTGCCGGGAGCCCGTGTGGCTGCGAGGAAGGCGGCGGCGAGGCTCCTTTCCCTCGCTCCCGGGTGGATCGGGCGGGCGCGGCCGCCGGACACTCCCGCGGGCGCTTCGCCGCGCCTGACGTCTTCCCGCGGCGGTGGAGCTCGCGCGACCCGGATCCGGCATGGCGGCCGCGATCTAGTGGACGCGCGCCACGGGGAGCGATTGTGGTGTCGGGGTGGTGCGTCGAGGCCCGGCAAACGGACGGCGCGGAGTCGGCGTCGGCGGCTCGCGGATGCTGCGCGTGGGCGGTATGGCTCGCGCCCGCGCGTGTTTGGCGGCGGCGGCGTTTGCGGGTGGTGCCGGCGGTGGATGCGGTCGGCGGGACGGTGCCGGTGAACAATCGGTGCGGGATGCGACAGCGGCGACGCGGCGCCTCGGCTCCTACCGCTATGGGCCATGGCGATCTGTTGGTGGGGCGGGGCGTCCTGGCGTGCGGCGATGGGCTGGTGGTACGGAGGTTGGTACTCTCCCTCTCCTCTCGACGGCGATGTTGTTCGGTGCCACCTTGGTGGTGGGGCTTTGCTTTGTTCGGTGCTTGCCGGTGGCTCCGTGGTGGTGGCGCCGGCCTTGCGGGGCCTCTCTCGGCGGAGTGTTGTGGAGGAGACGGGGAGCGGACTATTGCCTTGGCCATGAGCGTCGCGGCGGACATGGTCTTGTGCGGGCGAAAGCCTTCACCGACGCTTGTTGGTGGCGATGGTGGCGGCGCCCTTGGGGCGTCGTTTTCCCCGTTGGGGGCATCATTGCGGGACATCATGTTCTTTTACGCATGGGGCTCTACGGTGAAAACCCCGTCCATCTTTGGATGTGTGGCGACAACGACATTGGCGTTGTGCCCTCCTTGAGGCGTCGCATTTGGAGACCCGGCTCGGCTTGTGGCGATGGTGTTCTTGGTTCGTTGGTGGTGTTGCACGCTTGCTTGCGGCACAGGAGGTGCGATTGGTCCGTGTTGGCGGGGCGGTCGCGGAGAGGGCCCATGGGTGATGGCAGCCTTGGGCTGGCGCGCATGGTGCGGTGGTGAACCTGGTGACGGCGTGGCTTTGGTAATGCTTCCAATGTGGTTTCGGTGGCAAGGATCCTTGGAGCAGCGAGTGGGTGCACTTTAAGGAGTATGAGGCGTTGGGGAGGAGTGGCCCGTGTTGATGTCCCAATCCAACCGAGGTCCCCCACGCATTGAGCGTTATGGTTGGATGCATTGTTGCTTGCGGCGGGAGTGTTCTACTGAAGCAAGGCGGGGCCCTGGGTGATCGGCGGTGATGTGTGTGTGCGGCTTGAGGATGACAATCCGTGGTGGAGGAGTTTCGAGTTATCGCTCTGGTTTGCAGCCAGGCTGCGACTTTTGGCGTGGCACATCGTTGGTGACGACGGCGCAGTTCCGCGGTGGCTACTTTCGGCTCCTCTCCCGGTTGTGGTGGTGTAGTTTTTTTTTTTAGTGTGTGTTGTTTTGCGTGTGTTGTAGTTGGAGGCTCATGTTGATGTCCCAATCCAACCGAGCAGAGTTTCATGTTTATCTTCTCTCCTCCGAGTTGGTGTTAGTTGAGTGGAAGTTAGTAGTGGGTAAGTAGCAAGTGGTAGGTGGAGTGGTTCACTCCCCTAAGTTGAGTGGGCGCCAGTTGTGGCGCGAGTCGAGTTGTTTTGGTACCTAGATGTGCAGGTGGAGTAGGGTACCCTCCACAACTGTATGGTTTTTCCTCCGCCCGGTTTCAGGTCAAAAAACTGGGGCTGGCACTTGCCTTTTTTTTTTTTTAGTCTAATAGAAATCGCGGCAAAGCTTTTGCCGTCCTTTCTAAAAAAGAATCAAGCAAGCTCTCCCACAGTATAAAACACATAGCACTAGCACACAACAGTACAACACGCATCAGGAATTCAGGATGCACAAACAGCGGTATGGGAGTGGGCATAAGCATTGCCTAACAAATCATTTGGACAATCATTAATTATCAGGAGCTCGGTCCTCATCAACTTCAGAAAGAAAGACCAAATGTGAAGAGCACCATTACAGCATCTGTTTTGTGCAGCCAGCACAATTGAACAGTTTTTTCTTTAAAAAAAAAAGTTTCGATTGAACAGTTTAGGCAATACAGCTAGCAAAACAAGAAATAGGTCCAAGCAAGCTCTCCCAGAGTTTAAAACACACAGAACACACACACATCAGGAATCAGAAGCCATCAGGAATTCAGAATGCACAAACAGAGTTATGGGAGGGAGTGGGCATAAGCATTGCCTAACAGATCACTTGGACAATCATTATCAGTAGCTCAGTCCTCATCAACTTCAGACCTAGTGTGAAGAGCACCATTACAGCATCTATTTTGTGCAGCCAGCACAATTGAACAGTTTTTTTTTTTTTTTTTTTTTTTTTTTTTTTTTTTTTGAGTTTCGATTGAACAGTCTGGGCGATACAAACTACCAAAACAAGCACAGGTCCAAGCAGTGACATTGTATATCCAAGCACATCTAAGCGAGGTGAATGTGATAAACTGACGATAGACCTTTTTGCATACGAAGAACACATCAGTCAATGAAGAATCTTCTTAACCCTATTTATTATTTCTTCTAAGCTCAGCACTTAGTTGTGGAAGAAGCAGATGAACCAGCTGTACTGCCAGGAAGAAGCATCCCATAATCCTCTTTGTCAGTCTCCACAGGCTCCTGCAGGTGCTCTGCAGTTAACTGCAACCCATTTGTCGTGCTCTCTGCATTATAAAAACAACAAAATGATTGAGTTGTGGATCCAATGAGATTTTTGTTTTCATTTTATTTTTTAAAATAAAAATAACAATTACTCTGTCTATACTGTCTCCTAATGTCATTTTTTACAAATATTTTACCAAATCGCTCTCCAAATTGAATCTGAGATCCATCCTCTCCTCCAAGGTGTGAAACATGTCACTTGGCATCGTATATGAAATCACAAGAACAAATCCATCTTGATAAAACTACTTCCATTTCACAAGGTTGTACACATAATACAAACCTCAAAACCAGAAGCCCCACCTAATGAATGCAAAAGCCCTCCTGATTTTTTTTAAAAGGAAAGAGCAAAAGAAGGTGATGTTTCACCAACGTTTTGCTTTCATGTATTTATGTATGATTCTATGTTCGATGGCACCACCAAAGCAAGGAAAGTTTAGGTCTGCTTCCTCTACAACAAACTACTTAGTGCAAGAGAGAGAAAAAAAAAAAGAATACCCTTGACAGAAAAGCCAGGTTGCTGCGACGTCTCCACTCGTCCATGATACCATAGGCAAGGTTGAATAGATCTTCCTGTCTTTCATGTCATACATACCGCAAGATGTAGTTGTTTTCGACCAAACTGAGCTAATATAGTCATCTATAAAGAAAATGGAATCGCGAGATAGATCATAAGGAGACACACAGACAGCTCTCGAGCACCCTTGCCCCCACGAACAATGCTTGGTCATCTCCCAAACTCCTCAGCTCGGTCCACAGCCTACGCCCGAAGTCTGCCTCGAAAACTTCGAACTCGCTCCTGCCTGCCACAAGAATGGAACTTTTTTCTCCCCGACCATACACTATCTCTTCTTTCCAGTAGACTTTCCTGCGGATCATCAACAGTCTGCCACGAGATTCGACAAGGTAGGAACATTGGGGTGCTAAGGGAACTCCAAAGAATACGCGCTCAATTCGAGACACCCTTGGCACATCATTGCCATTCTCATCCACAATGTCAATGGCAAGAAGATCCTGCCACCCATTGTCGTTGTTAATAGCGTAGAGCTTCCCCCTGAAGAAGACTATGTCTGAGAGCCACCTGTAGCATTCAGTTGTTCTCACAGACCATGCACCATGCCCTGGTCGGCACAATGCTAGTGTACCCATACGTCCAACAGCTGCGCCCATAGTACAAACTGTCACAGCGATGAGGCGTTTTGAGCATACCACTAGACTAGAAACAAATATCTTAGATATGTCCTTGAGGTTAGTCCACATCCTCTCAAAGTTCCTATGCTCACCGATGGTTTCCGAGGAGTCAGAGTAGGTGATGTAAGAACACAGACTAGGAAGTACCATTGTGGCCTTGGTGAAGGGGTTCATCAGAAAGCAGCAGCCAGGGCCATCATCCCACGACAAGAGAAGCCACTCGCCACAAGAGTTGTGGTAACGAACGCCATCCGGCAGGTGGAAAGTCTCGCTGCCACAGGGGAAGCGGGTGGCGCTACCGTCAGGAAGTAGGAGCCATGGCATTGGCGACGGCGGTCGTAGACGGCACTGCTGCACCGTTGTGCGCCATGCGCGGCAGACAGCAGTAAAGAAGACGCGATCTGCACGACTAGGGAGGCAGAGGAACACCATGCCGAGGAGCTCTGGGTGAGGTCGGACCATGGCGGTGATCTTGGGTTCTTCTCCGACATCCTGCGCGAATGAGAGGATCTAAATACGTACACCATCAGGTGGAGATCAAAACAGGAAAAACGTGTGCCCGCATATAAACAAACACTTGGTGGGCATGTGTAGAAAATATCGAACCTTTCCGATCTATCTTCGCGGAGTGGATGTCCGCGAGACGACGACAGCGATCAAGAAACTTTGGTGCGGTGTGAGTCGGCCGTGCCCGTGGCCCTGCGTCCCTAATCACAGGAGACCAGCCGCACGCCGATCCGCAAGGCGCTAGGATTTGAGGAGAACGGGAGAGAAAAGAGTGCGCCCAAGTTGTTAACGCCTCGTGCGGTGCGGTCGTGTTTATACTCTGCTCGGAGAAGAGTTGGACGCAGGGCCGGCCCCGGCCTTGTTGAGCCGTCGGGTGGGTTCAGGAGAAAAAAGCAGTGTAAAGTTTGGTCTGAATTCTTGACCGTATAAAGTTTTTTTAATTACACCATACAACGCAGACGCTACACATACGCACATTAACACCTATGAACACACGTAGCAAACCTTAACCCTATGAGCACCTTCGAAGTACTTACTGAGCCGGCATATCTTGAAATTCACAAAGTCATCACAGGCGTCTCGCTGTCAACGGGGATGTCGCCTACTACTTAATGCGTAGCGCCGGAAATCCTAGAATAAATTTAGGAAATGCAATCACCGGTATCAAGTCGAGGACTTAAACCCCCGGTTATCGAGGTTCCACCACAAGAAACCAAATGACCTTGGTTTCCCATAGTAATTTTCTTGGCTTAGGCCTTCTTTGGTTAGGTAGCATTAGGATTTTTTTAATCCTACTAACTTTTAGAAAAAACTCTCAAGAGGAGCTTCTAGGGACTTTTAGTAAAAAATTCTACAAAAATCTCTCCCGTTTGTTTTTATAGAAACTAAAAGAGACTTTTTTAGTCTCAACTTCAGAAAGTCACTTTAACCGAGTCTTACTTTGCCCTTTTTTATGGCAAAAACTGTGGGATGGGTCTTCACCCTTTTTTCAAAACTTATCTTTACTAGAAATCATGCTTTCTCTAAGCTGATTGCCCAAATAATAAGGCTTAGAGCAAGCTTCCTGATAACCGCATCCAGTCCATTCGGATGGATAATGCTGGTGAGTTCAGGTCAAAAGCTTTTGATGATTATTGCTTAGCCATGGGCATCAAGGTAGAGCACTCAGTACCACATGTCCACACACAAAATGGTCTAGATGAATCCTTGATCAAGAGAATCAAGTGGATTGCCGCACCGATGTTGCAGAATTGTAAGCCGTCAACCGCTTGTTGGGGCCATGCGGTGTTGCATGCCGCAGCACTAATCCAACTTCGTGCCAATCGCATATCATGACACATCCCCCATACGGCCGGTGCGTGGGAAGGAACCAAGTATTTCCCATCTGCGTGTATTTGGCATGCGGTATACGTGCCCTTACCACCACCTCAGCGTACCTCAATGGGGCCCCACCGGAAGTTGGGGATATATGTTGGTTATGAAACTCCGTCCATAATCAAATATTTGGAGCCTATGACTGGGGATCTTCATACGGCTCGACGCTGATTGTGTCTTCGGCGAAGACCATTTCCCAAAGATTAGGGGAGATCGGCATCCGTAAGAATGCCGGGAAATTGAATGGAATGCAACTGGGTTGCAATCTTTGGACCCACGCACCAGTAAAACCGAACTGGAAGTTCGGAGGATCATACATTTGC
The DNA here is from genome assembly GCA_015847255.1 of Hyparrhenia diplandra. Classification (NCBI taxonomy): domain Eukaryota; kingdom Viridiplantae; phylum Streptophyta; class Magnoliopsida; order Poales; family Poaceae; genus Hyparrhenia; species Hyparrhenia diplandra. The sequence continues at coordinate 78,027 of JADLZK010000908.1, read as the reverse complement.
AAAGTCTTGCAAATGAGCTGCCAGATGCCTTCACTGATCATAAAAGAGTGACAAGGTCGCATATACCGCGATAAATACGCCGGGAGAGAGTTCGGTACCCCCTGAAGGATACCAACTCTACGGTCTCCACCAATCCTAGGAAAAGGGGAGACCTCCCGGGTGCTCGTGACAAGGCCCCGCCGAGACGTCCGCAAAAGGCGAAGTCACCGAGCCACCTGTCTCACTTAAAGTATCGATGAAGAAGCTCAACCTGAAGTTGAGGACACCCCTCAAGCGGTGGCTCGACCTGAAGTCGAGTTGGTCCCCTGAAGGACCCCATCCTGAAGATGGAAACCACCATGCGGCGCCAATCAATATCGCATTGGTGGATCGAGCGACGCCTAGCTCAATCGTTATGGGAAATCACGATGAGCTAGATGATGAGATTGCAACTAATTATGTGGAAACGGGAGAATCATATCATAGAAAGACCACTTTGTTGTCGACATATATTTTGCCTCAAAATTGCCGATTCTTTGGATCCGGATCCGAACCAAAGTCGTTGGCGAGTGCCTAAGCGCCTCGATTGGGATAAATGGAAAGCATCAATTGAGGCGAGTTGCACTCGCTTTACAAAAGAGAGATTTTGGGCCTGCAGGTCCCAACACCTCCAAAGGTCATCCCCGTAGGATGCAAGTGGGTCTTCCTCCCAAAGAGGAATGAACATGGCCGTGGGTAAGGTATAAAGCGAGGTTGGTGGCACAAGGGTTCACGTAGAGACCCGCATTGATTATGATGAAACTTACTCTCCCGTCATGAGTGGCATAACGTTCCGATATCTAATATCCATGGCGACTAACTTGAATTTAAAAATGCGGTTGATGGATGTTGTGACCGCATACCGTATGGGTCACTTGATTCGAAATTTATATGAGAGTCCCTAAGGACTCAAGATCCTTGGACCGAATCAAAACCGCAACTTGTTCGGCGTCCGCTGCGGCCCGTCGTTATACGGTTTGAAACAATCCCAAGGATGTGGTTCAACCGGGTTGAGTAACTTCCTCTCGAAGAGGGGTTACACAAACAATGATGATTGTCCTGTGTGTTAATCAAGAAATCCCCGAAGGGTTTCTGCATCATCTCGGTTTATGTTGATGATTTGAATATCATCGGAACCACAGAGGACATTGAGGAAGCAATGGCTTACCTCAAGACGGAGTTCGAGATGAAAGACTTGGGTAGAACCATGTTTTGTTTGGGCCTGCAGCTCGAACCAATGTACTCTTTTCTCCTACCCTTTTTTCCCACTGGGTTTTTGGGGGGAGTTTTTAACGAGGCATGGACACATGCGCGATTCACCCAAGGGGGAGTGTTGTGAAACCATGTGTGTGTGGGTGAATCTCAAAGCAAGGGGGAAAATATCTAGCACTCTAGGGAGCATGGGAAGAGTCTAGAGTATGGTGGACTCTAGTGTATGAGAGAAGGCTCTAGAGTGTAGTGGACATATCTATGGAGGAAATATCTAGAGGAGATATTTGGAGAGTGCTACCCATGGCCTCTCCCTATAAATAGGGATAGCTCCCATTGTAAAGGCATCCATGAAAGTGACTCAATAATAGAGAACTCCTCATTCCTCCCAACATCCTCTTGTGTGCTCATATTGTGTGCTCGGTGGTTTCCGGTTCTACGGCGGATTCTTAACACGCCCCACCCCACAACGATCACATCACAGCCATGCCCGCGGCTTCTATTTCCTCTTGGTCCCGTCATTACGTTTGCTGGAAGTAGGAAGCAATCGTTGCAAGGAAATTTCAAAACAAAAAAAGTGCACACACGTGAAGGCTGGTGGAACAAAATAATTTTCAAAAAAGTGGGCTGGCACCACTTTTTTTTCTTCTTTTCCTTAGCTCTTGATATGGACCAGCAATCCTCCTACACACTACTCATGGGCCGAGACAAAGTTTTTTACGTTTTCACTCGGTTGCACTCGCAATTTGCCGCACGGCAGCCAAGCCGAGCAGTAGGAATCGAATACGGGTACAGAAGGCAGATAGGAACACGTGGAGGGTGAAAGGAAAAGGGGTGAATTTTCTTTTATGAAATTTCCTTGCTTTATTTGGAAGCTTGTTGTTTTTTTTAAAAAGCAAGGCCACGGCTTGGCCCAATTCACCGATGCAGAATGCCAATGAGACATATTCTAGCCCAATAGGTGGCCTAACTTGGGTTGGATTTTAAATCAGGAATCTTCAAGTTTCTCAAATTCAATATATATCCTTTCACCTTTTCTTTCTCTCAAGCACTTTTTTGCACCTGGAACCCTAAGTTCTCTTCTATTTCTTTTTTTTTCATCCCCTTTCCAAAAGGGCCAGGAGTAGATTGGTGCACCGGTAATCCGGTATTAGTATCGTACACGGAGGGAAGGACGGGAGAAAAAAGTGACGGAAAATTTTTTTGGCAGAAATTCTCTCTTTATTAGTAGGTAGGTATAGATCTATTTGGTCCCAAAGCTATGCCCTTCCATTAGTTTTAGGACATAATGGTGTTCAGTCAAGAGTGAAATGACGATTTTGCCTCTATGTGCAAATGAATTAGTTTGTCTGTGTTTAATTTTAAGAATATTTCACATGATTTAAGCTTGTGAAAAATCATTTGAAATAAAGAATATATCAATTTTATGTAATTGTAACAACCTTAAAACCATTTGAATTATTTGTCAAAATTAAATACTGACAAATTGAACTGTACATAGATTGAGTTTTTGTCAGGTGAAAATCGTCATTTCACACTTGACTTAACACTGTTAAGTCTCAAAACAAACAACTGTTAAGTCTCAAAACAAACAAAAGGGCCGCATAAGGAAATAAAGATAGTTTTCAAGAAAAAAATGGTAAGTTCAAAAATAAAAAGTGCCAAGAAAGTAAGCCAAAGTTTTTTTCAGGGTAAGAAAACAAAATTCTCTCTATGGTTTTACTAATCCTTGTCCGTCCTAAGGACATAAATGGAATTTTCCCATAGGATCACAATCCTCGAAAATAATTGTGGCCCCGTTTTGGTCCTTGGAATTGAAATCCATATTAAATCACAATTTAGGCACATGTCAATTAAAGTTCATATGGCTGCATGCAGAATATTACTTGTATGTTGTTGTTGGCCATATAGAGGAAATACTTATATTCTCACTTGCTGCAAGTGATTGAGCCAAAGGGAGTTTAGAAATTGCAGAACATAAACATAGAATGGGGATAGTGGAATCTATTTTTATCTCTCACCCCCATAAATTTAAGACTAATTTAAGACAGGCTTATATCTAAACTTTGAAAAGTCCCGAAGTGCCAAAATCCAAGTACAAATTACACCATTAGTTTTATGCAATAAAGACTAGCAAAAGAAGCAACAGGTACTAGTAGTGATATTGTATCCAAGTGCATCTGAGCGAGGTGAATGTGATGAGCTGATCATGATAAGCCTTTTTTTGTGTGTTGGAACACATAAGCCAATGAACTCCCTTAAGTATTAAACCGTAGTCTTTATTAGTTCTTCTATTTTCAGCACAAAGTTGTGGAAGCAGCAGATGAACCAGCAGCCCCGCCAGGAAGAAACTTCCCAGGATCCTCTTTGTCAGTCTCCACAGGCTCCTGCTGCAGGTGCTCCCCACTTAATTGGGGCCCATTTTTCATGCTCTCTGCATTATTAAAAAAACAAATGATTTAAGTGTAGTGGGTTACATAAGAGTTTCTTTTTTATTTCATTTAATTAGAAAAACACAATTCCTTCTGTTGCATTGTTGTTTCCAAATTTCATTGTTTACAAAGACTATGTATCAAATAATTTTCCAGATTGAATCTTAATTAAGTGTAGTGGGTTACATGAGAGTTTCTTTTTTATTTCATTTAGAAAAACACAATTCCTTCTGTTGCATTGTTGTTTCCAAATTTCATTGTTTACAAAGACTTTTTATCAAATAATTTTCCAGATTGAATCTTAAATCCATCCTTCTCCTCCAAGGTGTGAAAGTGTGAAACATGTCTCTATGAAATAAGAACACACACTTGGCACCCCCAGAATAATCAAATGTTAGGTCTGTTTCATCTACAGCAGACTATTTTCGTGCAAGAAAAAAAGAAGCATGAACTCAATACCTTGACAGAAAAGCCAGGTTGCTGGGACGTCACCATTCATCCATGATACCATAGGCAATGTTGAATAGACCTTCCGTTGTTCATGTCATACACACCACAAGATGTAGTTGTTTTCTTCCAACCTGAGCCAGGGTAATCATCCACAAATAAAATGGAATCATGTGATAGATCATATGGAGAGACACAGACAGCTCTCGAGCACCCTTGCCCTACGAACAATGCTAGGTCATCTCCCAAACTCCTCACCACAGTCCACAACCTACGCCCAAAGTCTGCCTCACGCACTTCAAACTTGTTGCTGCCTGCCACGAGAACAAAACTATTTCGTCCCTGATGGCACACAGTCTCTTGTCTGCAGTTGATTTTCCTGAGGACCATTAGCAGTCTGCCACGCGATTCAACAAGGTAGCAACGGTTGAATGTTGTGGAGACTCCATAGAATATGCGCTCAATTCGAGACACCCTCGGCTCATCGTTGCCATTCTCATCCACAATTTCAATGGCACAAAGATCATGCTGCCCAATGTTGAAGCCCCCAATAGCGTAGAGCTTCCCCTGAAGAAGATTATGTCTGAGAGACACCGGCAAAGTTTGTTTATTGCTCCCACGGACCATGTAGCATCTCCTGGTCGGCACAATGCTAGTGTACCACTACCGCCAATGCCCGTAGTACTAACTATCACAGCGATCAGGCGTTTTGAGCATAACACTAGACTCAAAACAAATATCTTAGATATGTCCTTGAGGTTAGTTCTCCACACCCTCTCAAAGTTCCTATGGTCACGGATGGTTTCCGAAGAGTCAAAGTAGGTGGTGTAAGAACACAGACTAGGAAGTACCATTGTAGCCTTAGTGAAGGGGTTCATCAGGAAGCAGCTGCCATCATCCCGCGACAATAGAAGCCACTCGCCACAAGAGTTGTGGTAGCGAACGCCATGCGGCAGGTGGAAGGTCTCGCCGCCGCAAGGAAAGCGGGTGGCGCTGCCATCGGGAAGTACAAGCCACGGCACTGGTGTCGGTTGCTGCACGCGGCGCTGCTGCACCGCGGTGCGCCATGCGCGGCAGACAGCAGTAAAGATGACACGATCTGCACGCCTTGGGAGGCGGAGGAACACCATGTCAAGGAGATCTGGAATGAGGTCGGACCTTGCGCGGTGCGCCATGCGCGGTGGCTTTTGGTTCTTCTCCGTCATACTGCACGAATGAGAGGATCGAAATACACCATATATCAGGTGGCGATTAGAATAGGTAAAAACGTGCCCGGATATAAACAAACACTTAAATATCGAACCTTGCCGATTATTTATCTTCGCGGAGTGGATGTCCGCGAGACGAGGACAGCGATCAAGAAACTTTGCTGCGGTGTGATGCCGTCGTGCACAGGAGTCCAGCCGCACAGCGCACGCCGGTCCGCTGGCACCAGTCCCCGCGGTGTCTCGCGCTGACGCTCCCTCACCGGCTCGTTGGAGTTCACCGTCCTCCAACAGGCCGCAAGGCGCTAGGGTTTGGAGAGCACGGGAGAGAGAAGGAGCGCGCCGTGCGCCCGTCGTGCGGTCGTGCCAGCTCTACATCTACTGGGAGAAAAGTTGGGCCATCACCACACCCCTCACCACACCACACCAGGCTGCTGGGCCACACCACCATCCTGGATAACGTAGTTCTGGCCTACATTCGTGACATGGTATTTATTTATTTATTTAGAAAAGGACATGGTATTTATTTTGGTTTCCCATAGTAAATTCAAAGGAATTTCTAGGGTTTATTTAATCCCAGGATCATAATCCTCCAAAATTTCAGCCCACGTTTGCATCTTTGGAATTGAAACTCATTTCAATAATCACAATATATAAGCACATTATAAAAATTGCATAGCTGCTGGGTCGTACGCCGAAGGCCCACGGTCGACGCCGGGCCACACGTTGTCGACGACGGCGGCGACGGGGCAAGCGGCCACAGGACAACACCGCCGCATCCCCCAACCGCCACCATCCCCGACCCGCTGCTTTTGCTGTCGCGAGGGTGAGGGGCCTCAAGTCTAGGTTGACCCAATGCTTGATGAGCTGGCTGCCTCCCTCGCCGCGTGCCTGTCTTCTCCTCGGGCCGCTACCCCACGGCGCAGACCCGACCGGGCGCTTATCGTAACCGCTGTCACCATCACGGATGACCCGGCTCTGCTTCAAGGATGGGGAGGGGTCCGAGGGGGCTACGAGTGTAAGGATGGGAGCGGATCGGGTTTGGGCGGGTAATCCACGGGTTTCGGGTCCCGCGGGTTCGGGTTCGGGTACGATATTTCACCCATACTTTTCGGGTTTGGGTTCGGGTTTGGTTTCGGGTTTAGTATTCCACCCGGGGATATCCAATGGATATCGGAAATAAATCATTTGGAATTAAAAATTATGTTTTATAATATGTTCATAATAATTTGTTCACTTAAATTATTAAATTTATTCAAAGTTGACTTATGAAAATATTTATTATTTGTTGTCTCTTGTTTATACATGTGAATATGTGTATATATTTCCGTGGGTAATCCGCTGGTTTCGGTATCCCTTCGGGTTTCGGGTATCCGCTCGGGTTTCGAAAGTACCCGCGGTTTGGGTTTGGTGATGGATTTCCACCGAATCGGTTTTGGGTTCGGGTTCGGGTTTCGATTTCGGGTTTTTCGGGTTTGGGTGCACGGAGACTCCACCCGATCCGAACCGACCCGTTGCCATCCTTAGTCGAGTGCTCCCCACGACCGCCGCCTCCGGCCGCCGACGCTACCGGAGAAGGATGTCGGGAAGCGGCGCACCACGCCGACCCCCGCTGCTCCCACCCCCCGCCATAACACCCGCACCTGCCGCGGTTGGTGAGGCTACCGTCGCCGGCGTGCGCACAATAACCTCGGTGGATCAGCTTCGCCGACTCCCTTCATGCTGCCATTGGAGGAACCTCTGATCAAGGATCCACTTCGCACGCGAAGGCCGAAGGTTGTCAACGATGACTGGATCCCACGTCGCAGCGATCGGGTTGGCCGCCAAATATGTCTTCCACGATCCTAAGCCGAGAGGCGTGCACGGCGTGCCTTACTAAACAAGTGGGTTGGGCGACCCGAGTACATGCCTAATACCCGGACAGCTCAATCGCCGTCATGTTCAACAAAGCTTTCCGTGATGCAGTCCCATCCTCCAAAGCGAGAGAAGGTGCGCAAGGTCCTACCCCTTGCTCAACGCCCGCTTGCCCTTATGAAAGGGGACGGAGGGCTTGTGACGAGCCTTACACCTACTTTTGCAGGTTGCTTTAGTCGCACATTAGTTACCTTACCTAGTACAAACCCATAAGCTCCACCATCTAGCCGGTGATCTTTGTATGTGTTCCCTACCTTGAACGGGCAACTCGCCATGTTCAAGGCCGTGGTCTTGTACTCTATTTGGATTTGGATTTTAGCCCACTTCTCTTAATGCAGCACGAGCTAAGCTCAGTTTCGAAAAAAAACATTGCCTAGCAAATCACTTGGCCAATCATTATCAGAGGACAGTCTTCATCAACTTCAGAAAGGAACATCCAGTGTGACTGTGAAGTGCACCATTACAGCATCTATTTTGTGCAGCCAGCACAATAATTGAACAGAAGGTTTGGCAAAACATACTAGCTAGCAAAAAAGGTCCAAGCAGTGATATTGTAACCAAGCACATCTGAGCGAGGTGAATGCGCTGAACTGATGATAGACCTTTTGCCTAGGAAGAACACATCAGCCAATGAAGAATCTTCTTAACCCTATTTATTAGTTCTTCTGTGCTCAGCACGTAGTTGTGGAAGCAGCAGATAAACCAGCTGCTCCACCAGGAAGAAACCTCCGTCGATCCTCTTTGTCACTCTCCAAAGGCTCCTGCAGGTGCTCCCCAGTTAACTGCAACAACCCATTTGTTATGCTCTCTGCATTATAAAAAAAATGGAAAAATGGTAATGAGTTGTGGATCCAATGTAAGTTTCATTTTAATTTCAGTTTTTTTTTTTTTAAAAAATCACAGTTCCTTCTGTCCCGTGTTGTCTCCTAATTTCATTGTTTACAAATATTTTCCCAAATGGTGTTCCTGATTGAATCTAAGATCCATTTCTCCTCCAAGGTGTGAAATATATCTCTAAGAAATAAAAACACAAAGTTGGCTTCGTAGATGAAATCGAACACATCCATCTTGATAAAACTTCTTCCATTTCACAAGGTTAAGACAACGCTCAAACCAGAAGCTAGCCCTACTTAACAAATATCTACACCCTGCTGAAGTTTTTTTTAAAAAAAGAGCAAAAGGATGTGATGTTTCACCAACGTTTTTCTTTCATGTATTTGTGTGCAGGTCCTATGTTTGATGGCACCCCCAAAATAAGGAAATGTTAGTAGGTCCGTTTTGTCTACAGCAGACTATTTTAGCGCAAAAAAATAAAAAAAAAAGCACGAACTCAATACCTTCACAGAAAAGCCAGGTTGCAGGGACATCTCCACTCGTCCATGACACCATAGGCAAGGTTGAATAGACCTTCCTGTCGTTCATGTCATACACACCACAAGATGTAGTTGTTTTCATCCAACCTGGGCTAGTGTAATCATCCACAAAGAAAATGGAATCACGTGATAGATCATATGGAGAGACATAAACAGCTCTCGAACACCCTCGCCCCACGAACAATGCCAGGTCATCTCCCAAACTCCTCAACTCGGTCCACGACATGCGCCCAAAGTCTGCCTCAAACACTTCAAACTTGCTGCTGTGTGCCACAGCAACGATACCGGTACTATTTCTTCGCCAGCTGCAGTTGATTTTCCTGCGGATCATCAGCAGTCTACCACGCGATTCAACAAGGTAGCAATAGTGGGATGTTGTGGGGACTCCAATGAATATGCGCTCGATTCGAGACACCCTCAACTCATTGTTGCCATTCTCATCCACAATTTCAATTGCAAGAAGATTATGCCGTCCACTTTTATTGTCGCCAATAGCGTAGAGCTTCCCTCTGGAGAAGACTATGTCTGAGAGCCACCAGCCTTCGTTTGTTATTATGACAGACCATGCACCATCCCCTGGTCGGCACAGTGCTAGTGCACCCACAGTTACACCATACATCTTTTTAGTAACTATCGCAGCAATGATGCATTTCGAGCACACCACCAGACTCAAAACAGATGCCTCAGATAGGTCATGGATGATTTCCCAAGGATCAGGGTAGGTGGTGTAAGAACACAGATTAGGAAGCAGCATGGTGGCCTTGGTGAAGGGATTCGTAAGGAAACACCTGCCATCATCCTGCAACAAGAGAAGCCACTGTCCAAAAGAGTTGAGGTAGCGAACGCCATCCGGCAGGTGGAAAGTCTCGCTGCCACAAGTAAAGCGGTGGCGCTGCCATCATGAAGTATGAGCCAAGGCACTGGCGACAACAGCGGCTGCACACGGTGCTGCAGCACCGCAGTGCGCCATGCGCGGCAGACGGCAGTAAAGAAGATGCGATCTGCACGCCTATGGAGACAGAGGAACACCATGCCGAGGAGCTCTGGAGTGAGGTCGGACCATGGCGGTGATCTTGGGTTCTTCTCCGACATCCTGCGCGAACGAGAGGATCAAGAAACTTTGCTGCGGTGTGTGTGATGCTGCCTTGCCCGTGGCCCCGCGCGACTCGCGTCTCAAGGCGCTAGGGTTTGAGGAGAACGGGAGAGAAAAGAGCGCGCCGAAGTGCACCTGTCGTGCACACACACCTCGTGCGGTCGTGTCTGTACTCTATTATACTCTGCTCGGAGAAGAGTTGGACACAGGGCCGGGCCCGGCCTAGTTGAGCCGTCGGGTGGGTTCAGGAGAGAAAGCAGTGGGATAACACAGCTTTGGTCTGAAATCTTGACCGTGTAAAGGGTATTTATATTTTCGTTTTCATAGTAATTTTCTTGGCTTTGAAAAAAAGTTTGGCTTACTTTGCCCTTTTATTTTTGAACTTACCTTTATCTATTTGATCCCAAAGCTATTTTTAGTTAGTATAAAAAGGTATTTTAAATTTTTATATACCCTTCCATTAGTTTTAGGACTTAATGGTGTTAAGTCGAGCGTGAAATGACGATTTAGTGCAAATGAATTATTTATATATGTTTAATTTTGAAAAATATTTCACATGATTTTTTTTTGGGAATATTTCACATGGTTTAAGATTGTGAAAAATTGCATAAATAAGGAATATATTAATTTTATGGAATCATAAAACCTTAAAACCATTTGAAATTTGGTTAAAAAAATAAATACAAACAAATTGAACTCTACATAGAGTCATTTTTCGCCCAGGAAGATCATCATTCCACGCTTGACTTAACACTGTTATTAAGTCCCAAAACAAACAAAAAGGGCCTCATAAGGGAGAAAAAAAAAGATAGTTTTCAAGAAAAATTGATAAGTTCGAAAATAAAAGGGCCAAGAAAGTAAGCCGAAGTTTTTTAGGGTAAAAGAAAACATAATTCTTTCTAGTCCAAAGGAAACTCTATGGTTTTACTTATCCTTTGTCCGTTCTAGACATAAATGGAATTTTCTCATAGGATCACAATCCTCGAAAATAACTATGGCCCCATTTTGGTCCTTGAATTGAAATCGATTTTAAATCACAATTTAGGCACATACTCCCTCCGTATTGGTAAAGGAAGTCGTTTTTTACAAGGTTTGGGTCAAACATTGGGAGTATAAATCATCAATAACTTTTAAGTTGTTGAGTTTGTAAAAGTGAAAATTATATGAATAGATTTGTCTTAAAAAATATTTTCATAAAAGTATACATATATCACATTTTCATAAAGTTTTTTTTATAATAACAAAGGATAAAGATGTGTTTTGAAGAACATGTCGTGGAAACGAAACCAAAGCACTCTTACTATTGATTTCACTCTTGTGTTTTTACAACGCCCCACACGGGTTTATTTATAGTCCGTGAGACTCTTACAATTCCAAATATGCCCTCCTACCAACCCTGGACTCCCTCGAGCTCCTCGCCCGATGGCCAGGGGCAGAACGGTCTTTTCTTGTCTCGTGATCCCACCTACCCTCGGGGTCCATTCGTTTGGGATCATGAATACCGCAAGACGTAATCAGGCAACATCCCGGAGGAAAATCTCATCCGACCTTGCTGCCGAAAGCATCCGCTTTACGGCCGCGAGGGCCGAACCCTATCCGCACCGGGAGGTCAAAACATAGATCAGGCGTCGAGAACGAAAGCACGAGCATTCGGTATGGTATGCGGATGTCGTTGCCTTCGCCACCTCCGCAAGGTGCCCCTCGAGGGTCTCACACTCCCGACCGGCGGTCCCCGCGCATGGGTTTAGCCGGGCTTCGTCTTTGGCGAAGCGAAACTTGGCGGCTAGGGCGTCCCCACGCCGGTCGTAGCCGGAAGTCTCGCTTTCGTCCGTGGGGTGACGAAAAACATCGGGGCTCCGCTCCCCTTGACTTGCGTCTCGAAGTTCTCGTGGACACGATGGGTCCGAATCCCGAGCTTCGGCCCTCGGTGCGGATCCCAGCCCTTTTAGGCCATCTCTCGCCTCAGTCCTCCCGCTCTTTCTTCAGGGCCAACAGCAGGGGGTGACCAGGTTCTGGCCTCCCCCCAACACTCTTGAACTAAGCTTTGTAGGCTGTATGTATGTCGATAGCAAGATCAGTTCAGCTGAGCCTTGTGTGACAGCTGCTTGACAATTACTGCTTAGACAACTCAAATCTGCATAACTGCTCTATTAGTCATGTTTTTGACTTGTTTTAGAAGGCAGGGGCGGAGGCAGGACGAGACTCCGGGGGTGCTATTTAGTGGAGATTCAATGAAAATCAAGAAACTTAATGGTGGTTTAATGGCTAACTACAGTAATTAGCATGGGAACTTTGCCTGCCAGGGGGCTACAGCCTGGGCAGCCCACCCCGTCAATCCGCCCCTGTTAGAAGGGGACCTTTTTTCGTGTCCTGATACTGCATCCTCTCCTTACATGAATATGACTATTAGCTAGAGATTCCACTCATAATATAGAGGAATAGTGAGTAACATTTAGTTTTGATCCTCAGTTACTTATGTCGTCTGTGACTGAATTGGTTCAACATGTCTTTTTTCCCAACGAGTGCATGCTTCATATAAAGCTTTTCTATGAGCGCTAATTGAGTTAATGACTTAATAATAATGATGTGAGTTTCCTTTCTTTGTTTCAGTACTAAAATAAAAGCAGTTCTCACAGGATAGGCTGGATTGCTACCCAAGCCACCATACCCTTTGTCCGACGCCAAGGTTCACTGTCGGATCTCCTTTTCTCTCCTTCCTTACTCCACTTCTTTCTTAACATTATTGTTTGTTTGCATCTGTACAATTGTAGCTAGCCTTCAGAAAAAAAAATAGCCATATGTAGTATTTTAGTTATTAGCTAGGCATCCAACAACTAGCATTTCAATGATCATAGCTGTAATGACATGGGTTGATACTCTAAGAAAAGAATACCATATTCAACTCTGTGATTAGGGGTCTTTTTTTCTGTTTTTTTTTTACTCTGACATAACTACACTTTACATAGTTCTGTAATGATGTTTTACATATCTATGCTGTCCTAAAGTTTCATGATTTTAGCCAACCAGATTTGGGAGTTATTATTGTTTGAAGTTCCCTATTAGCTTGCTTGTTTCGTTGTGAATTTTAGCTGCTGTGGCTAGTAGTATATCATTTGCACATCTTTTATAATTTGTATAATGTATAATTTTCATTTGCAGCCTGATACTTGGCTTGTAGCACTTTTCCTTTTTTTTCTGTAGCAAACAAATTGCCTGTTTTCTATTTCTATAATCCAAGGTATGAACATACAACATCATCTTAAAAAGACAACTAGATCTAATTTGCATGTCCCTGTATTGCAGCATTAGATTAAGTATCACAAGTGTTAATTGACTAGTTAGCTTTTTAAGATGGGAGAGGCCCCGATTCTGGTAGTGCATCTCTTCTCATCAGCCAATCTTGCAGATGGGAGGCAAAGCTTTGCAACGATCTGTAGGTAAAAAGAATATCAGATATTGCGGGGTATCTGATCATGCTGGTCGTCCCTCCGCCCCGTCGACGAGAGCCTTTTGCGGCGGCAACGCCATGAAGCTAGGGTTAATAAGGGTGCTCTGTTCCACTCGAGTGCGTCATTGGAGATTGATTATTATACGACTATTACTAATTAATTGCTGGATCCGTGAAGGTCAAGAAGCTAGCTAATTATTAATTAACAGTGCAGTGCAGCTATAAATAGTGTATATATATGCATGATGTATGCTACGTTGATATAAAAACCCGTCAGTATAGTAACAGAGAGTTTGCTTACCCTACGTACAGTAGGAATTGAATAGCTAACCCGGGCCCAGGTAGAAGTGCTTTTAGTACTCATTGATTACTGTACGAAGGTGTAATTAGCTCAGCTTTTTTAGTAATATCGCTGAAAAGATGGACGCAGCTCGTTTTTCTTCTTTTTTGACTCTGGCTGTGAGCGCCAGAGATACTATGACTAAAAACTGCCGGGTTGGAAGTACGTACGAGCGGGGCCGGGTCGTGTGACGCAGCTGATGAATTTCCGGCTGACCGCGTAATGCCCTGCTGGCTAGCATTCGCACGCGCGTCTGGGGATATATCCGGGGCCACACGCTCGCTCACAGGCAGTCACACGGCACACCGCACACTAGAGTACGTAGTCTTCTGTCCATAATCAGCGATCGATAACGACGACCTATGTTGCTCAGATACGGATACGAGCATCGGATGCGATACACATCGGATACGCGGATACACTATTCTCTAAAAAAAACAGTGACACGAGGATACGCCTAAAGATATATTTTTTATATTCATAACTGCACATGATTAATATAAAATAACTTAATTCTAGTAAATAAATGATTTTTAACAAATTATTAGTAAAACCATAGGCGCCTGTACGTAGAATAATTTAATGTTTTAAGTGTATGGTGGCATATACTTGTACTGACAAAGAATAGTGGAATATAGGCGTCATTATATCATATCGGAATACATGATGATGATTAATACTATAGTGTGTATGTCAGCATGAGAGAAAACAACAGTGGGGGGCTTCTAGTGCTAGTTCATGCTTACCATAAAAAAAAAAAGTGCTAGTTCATGCTACTTCGGGTGGTTGGATGGACCTATTTGCCTTGTTGGGCCGTATCCAAACCAGCACCAACATATCGGATACCAGTATCCATGTTAATACGTATCCACAATTTCTAGTATGGCCTAGATACGTATCCAACGCCAGTATCCACGGTGTATCCTTATCCACGGAGTGTCGGATACGGGATACGGATCCCCCTAAAAGTATCTGCGCATCATAGACGACGACGCAATTATTACTACATCCATCACGCACATAAAGCGCTCGTCGGTATCTGTTAAGTGGCTGTGTACGCTAGCGATTCATGCAATTAATTAGGTGCTTATGTGCCAGACACAAAGCGCGATGGAGCAGGTGAAGGAACGGTGGCCGGTCGCCGGTCGGTCTGCGTGGGAGACCTGCTTAATTTGCCTGCGGCGCAGCAGCGGCCAGGTCAGACACGCGGAAGCGGGCGCGCGTCATGACGAATTTGCGGGTCCATTTCCACAAGAGTCTGTGCAAAAGCTGTGGCCGGATCCGCGGCTTGCGGAAGGAGGAAAAGAAATTAGGGTTTAGGGTTTTCTTTTTTTTTTTGTGACTTGCCTTTAGCGAACGCGATTCAGGCGCTCGGCTGCCAAACATGTGTGCTGTGCTGTCATAGATCATCACAAAAGATGTGTTCATGTTCATGTGATGCCAAAAGATGGCAGGAAAAAGTTGTGTTCATGTGATGCCATATAGATCATGGAAACATGAACACATTCACCAGCTTGGTGTGGGTAGTAACATAATGCTAGTCCCGTTAGAGCAGAATAAATGCCAATCATCATATCAATGCAACTGAAACGAAGATTGTAATCTCGCTCAAAAGATGGATGCAACTGAAACAAAGCATCGATTATGTATCCCTGCTTTCCGCTACCAAAACGACAAAGGCAACTGAAACAAGCATCGATCGAGGCCAGCAGCTGACCATGTCCGGCCGTATTCGTTGCGCGTACGTTCCCCCCGCGTAGCTCAGCTCGTTTTTCTTTGACTGTGGCTGTGAGCGCCAGAGATGTGGCTACAAACCGGTTGCAAATACTGTCTGGTACGAGCGGGGGTCGTGCCGAGTGGTGCACGTAGCTGATGTGATGACGCGCGCAGCTGACCGAGTAGGGGTGCGCTGCACCGGTAATCACGCCCGCGCAAGCTACCCTGCTAGCTGACCACAGCGCACACACTATAGTACTCGTACGGTTGATTGATTCATGTATACTTGTTTTTTTTTTTGGAGCAAAATTCATGTATAGTAGCGCGTATCTATCATCAATTAAGAAATCATGGGCCGGACAGCCAACTTCCGAGCGTAATGCCACCGGCGGGAGTACGTGCGGGGACACTGCAGAACGTACTACTGTGGCCGGTGGGCCCCGCAGCACTACCCTGCTTTAAAAAAAACAGATGGAATTGCGGCCTGCTCCTCCTCGATCTGCATGCTTTGCAGCATCGATCATGTCTCAGTAGATCAGACCTAAATTTTTCTTTGCACGACAAACCATGCCCTACCATCCTCTGCTTTTCGCTGGAGTTCCCAAAATTGTCTATCAAGTGGGAAGCCTTCTTCTTTCTTTCAATCTGCTGCTCTATCTCAGGGCAAGCACTGTGGAGACTATAAGTGGTAGTGGTTCTAGTACAAATAAAGTGATCCACATAGATGAGGAAACATTGAGACTACTATTTACACAATGCAAAAAATTATTGCTTGTGGCTTGCACATAAACTTTTTGCTTTCATCATGCCACACCTTTATTTCCTCTCCCTCTTCTTTTTCAGCATGGACCACCTTCTCTCTTCTTCTTAGCACACATAGCCTCTGTAAGAGCAACTCCAACCCACACCCTATTTGAGCCCCTACCCTAAATTTTAGAGGGTTTGATAAAAAAACAACTTCAATGGAGCCCCTTAATGAGCCCTCAAATTTTAAAAAACCCTAAATTTTAGTTTCAACCTCCTAGAGCTGGATTCCCCCTATTTAGTGGGCCCCACCCACCTTCTCCCCTTCCTGCCCCGCGCACGCCGCGCGCCACCCGCCGCCCGCCGAGCTTCGCTATTGCGACGGCCGGAGCTTTTCTTCTGGGTCCGCCAGGTCGTGGATCTCGTCGCCCGCAATCTCGCCGCGGCAAGCCCATCGGCGAAGTTCGTTCCACACCTTGGCCGACACCGCTTTGCTGAGAAGCACGAGACACCGGGCGATGTCGGCCATGGACGGGCGCCCCTCGCACGGCGCATGCGCTAACGGCGAGCGCGGCAAGGTCCTTTGCGGATGGCCGGGTCGCGAGCGCGCCCACAAAGCGGTCGGCGAGCGAGGCCACCTTGCCCTTCCGCGCAGAGCAGGACGGCCCACTCGACGACGGACGGCGGGCGAAGCTGGACGCCGATGGCCCTCGCGGACGCTGATGATCTCGGCAGCAGGATCCCGGAAGCTGAAGGCATCCGCCTTGCGCCGAAGCTCGGGCGTGACGAGGCCGGGTCGAGGTAGCCGGCGCGATGCCCGCTGGCGCGGGCGTGTTGGCGGCAAAGCAAAGATTCGCCTTTGGGCACGCAGAGGGCGAGGCCAAAGTCGCCGAAGCCGCGCGTCGAGGTTTGCGCCGAAAGCAGATCGCCGGGTCCCGCCGCCTCCTCCTTCGTCGTCGCCGCCGCGAGAGCAATCCCAAGCCGCCGTCGCCGCGGTGCTTGCGGCGGCAAGGCCCGGCGCGTGATGGGGGAGCAGCCGCGCGCCGGGAGCGCCTTGAAGTCGGGCGGGCGCGAGGAGGAGGCAGTAGAGCGGTGTGGCGGCCGGGCCGACCGCAGCAGAGCCCGACGACGTGAGCAACGACGGCGACGAGGACGGGAGACTGAGGTTTTCGGGAGCCCGGGCGGCGCCGAGCGGCCGCGGGTGGCGCTGGTGGTCCCGGGCCGAACTTGTTCATGGCGAGGTCCCGCGACACCTGCTCCCCGGCCACCGCGGGTCGATGCCGATGATGGCCTTGTCCCCGAGCAGGCCGCTGCGAGACGCCGATGGCGGGCGCCTCGCGGGTGTCCCCGGTGTCCTTCTTGAACGTGAATCCCAGCACGGCAATCTTCTTGCCGGCGACGGTGTTGAACATGGAGGACACGACGCGGTCGACGGCGGCTCTTCCGGTAGTCGTTGATCCGATCACCTCCCTCCAGCAGGCGGCCACCTCGGGACGCCGTAGCACTCGCAGATGTAGACGAGGTTGAGGATGTCCTTCGGGAAGCAGGAGCCACCGGCCGACGCCGGGCGGAGAGGAACCGCAGGCCGACGCGCGCGCCCTCGGTGTCGCCGGGCGCCCGTGGCCTCGTGAGCGCCGAGATGGCGAGGGACGAGCACGGCGCTGGCGACAATGGCGGGTGCTGGGTCAAGAACGGGAACGCGAGAGATGGCGTGAGGTAGGAGAAAGAAGGATGAGATATTGACGTCACGGGTCCCATTTGTCACCTCTGCAGTGGAATCGATTTAGGGGCTCACATTTGGAGGTTTCCATTGGAGTAAATCATTAAACTGAGCCCACAAAAATAGAAAGTAGCACCCAAATTAAATTTAGAGGCCTTGATTTGGGTGCTTTTGACTGGAGTTGCTCTAAGCCACTATGATAAGAATAGAGCTTCTACTTTTTTCTATCCGATCCTACATAACACTTGAGGCTACAAGTAAAAAGTATGCAATGGGAAAGCCCTCATGGGACAAACTTCAAAGTAGATATGTTAAACTGACTCTCTACCTTTTTTCCTCTGGAGGGAGGCTATGTTAAACAAGTGTTGCCTGACTCACCTTTTTTTCTCCGGAGGGAGGCTATGTTAAACAAGTGTTGCCTGACTCTCTTACCTTTTTTTTTTCCTCTGGAGGGAGGCTCTAAAGAGTGGGTACAAAAGAAAGTGTCTAAAAGTTGGACCCTTTTGTTTGCCTGCGCGCGTTCATTTATTTTGCCAAGATTTTTCTTCCTTTTTTTTTTTTAATTTTTGTGCATGAAAGCGGCTGCCCGTCGTGTCGTCCCTCCGACCCTTAGAGGCACCATCGAACCAACCGCGGCGCGGGCGATCGTCCTCCGCCATTCTGCCGTGCAGGACAGCCGCGGCGGATCTCGTTCAATCCAGTTCGCAATCATGGACAGGACTACAGGAGCGAGAGAAGAGGACGGCGTTGCCAATTTGAGGACAGCTCCTCTCGGCCTCTCGCCGACTTCCCCTGTCAGGGCAAGGCGGCACGGACATGGCAATGGCAATCAATGGATCGATCGGAATCGATCAGAGCAGATGGATCATGTGTGAGCTGAGCCTGAGTTAGAGGGCCCTGTGAGTGCACGGCGGTTCCAGTGAGGTCAGGCCCATGATGTGGCATGGCTTTTCTTTCACTTTTGTGATTTTCCTCACCGGAAAAGAGGTCTGTCAGAGGACGAGGAATCTCTGACGTGGAAAACAATTGAAAAGCCTGCCCGCCGTCAGCTTTCAGGATCACACTCGCAGTCACAGTAGTACCTGTACAGTACTGATAGTAAAGAGTTCATACAATACTACCATTATATTATATTACAGCATGATTCTTTCAACCACTACACGACTTTTTATTACCTGGTACTTACAGTGTTATTAGTATATAATACACCGGCACTTTACAAGGTCATTCGGGAAGATTTTTCTTCCTGGTACTTACAAGTTTGAGAGTTGCAACAATTTACATTGACACTACTACGGGGTCTCAGTATTTAACCGGAGAAATAAAACACGAAAGAGAAAGAATATATAGCATCATGCAGTTTTTGAGGTTTACATGAACATTTCCTTGTGCCATATCATATAGCAAGATGTCTTGCTTGCTACCTGTGCCGGTGGGTTTGCGATTTGTAATCGAAACTCATACGCTCCGAGGTCTGTCCAATCACGCAAAAGCAGACACTCCTGCAATCTTTTATTTGTCTTTTACATATGCATGCACAGTACACGCATCGCCTAATAATAGTCCAAGCTGATGTGTGGGACCACCCTTTGTTTACTATGAGTAGTATGATGAGACAAAGGAAAAAGCTAGGGTAGGTCCCACACAAAACCCTTTGATTCTCTCTTGACTTTCCGACTTTGTTGCTTGCATGGCTGTGGGTACGGTAGTCCCTGAGTACCTCTTGGGGACAGTACGTATATGGAGTATATACTCCGTATATGACTGGACATGATACACGTCCGGCCTGTAGGCTATAGAGCCAATAATGTTGGTACATAATCAGCTCTTTGACGTACGTACAGTGCCCGCACGCATTACATATATACGATGATCATGCCTGCCTGGATTGCTCAGATTGTCCAGAGCATGCTTTCAGCAGCAGGTGGTCAGTACCAAATTTAGCAGCGCGCGCAACGACGACCAGGCGTCGCCAATGTGGTATGTAATGTACGAGAACGAGAGAGACGCTGTGCTGAGCTTGCATGCAAACACGACAAGGTGCTACACTACGCATATCACATGCTGCATATATCTATCTATCTATCTATCGTACGTCCAGCATCGCATTAGGCCAGTCTTAATAGGAGTTTCATGAGTGTTTCATGCACATTAAATACAGCGCCACATCAGCAAAATTTTACTTTTTGCATGAAACCCCCTAGGAGAGAGAAGGAAAGAGTTTCACCGTGGTGAAACCTTTGACACTTGTTTCACATGCGTTGAAACCGTGTGAAACCCCATTGAGACACAAATAGAGTTTCACCATGCAACTATGCAATTAAACCAAGCAATAAGATAGAGGTTGTAGGACCCTTAAACCTATGAAACTCGTGCAATGAAATCAACTGCATTGAGGGAGACGTCTATTTCATGTCAAAGTTTCACGTTTTGGAAACCGGGAGGTGAAACTCTTCATTGAGACTGGCCTTATATCGAACTTTGATCTCTGGGCAATACACAACAAGGTCCCCACACGCCGCACGCACTCCAGATCTCTCCCCGTCCGCTCCATCCCAAATACCAGCATCACATGCTGCATATATGATGCTTTCTGCTCAATGTGGAAGTATTTTGGGAATTAATTGTGGCATGTTAGTCGTATAATATATCTACTATTTTCCCAACATCATGTCAATTAGATATTGTTCAGCGGTTATTTTTCCATCACTATGTTAATTGCCCCCGCTCAATTCAACCGAAAGAGTTTCCTTACAGCATTGTTTCTTCTGTATTTCTGGAAGAGATGATTTACCTATGTGTAGGGCAGGCTTGTTGTACCTTGATGAGGCTCACAGATCTCAAATAGTGATGCGGGCAGGTAATTAGCTTTGTGCTTTTTTTTTTAACAGTCAAGAGGGGAATCCCTACCTTTTTATTTTCAATTGAATAAAAGAATGGTATGTACACGTAAAACAAAGAAAATTGCTGACGGGTAATTAGCATTACTTTGTTTTTGCTGCCAGCTTCTCCATTGCTGCTATTAGCATATGCCATCTTCTTTTGTTCAACCTTCTTCTATATTGCGGGTAAGAATTAATGGAAGAAAAGCCTCACAGGTCCCAAAGAGTGATGTTGCCCTGCTGCTTCAATTGCATTGACTAATTGTCAATTAGTTGGTTATAGACTCCATCTCACCATTCATAGGATGGAAAATACATTATGATTTCTAATCTAATTGTGCATTCCTTGTGACCATTTGTGGGATACAAAGCTTTTATCGACCAAGATCCTTTGACAAACCAAGATCTCTCGGATCGTTAACCATGATCAGTCATGACACCTGCAGCAGTTACGAGAGATCTATGATTACTGTATCCTACCATTGTGCTAATCTTCTTTCCTTTCCTATTAAAGTTCAACACACTTCTTAATCTGTGTTTTTATGTTTTGTCATTGTGCTAATCATACTTGGAAACCCTCCGTTCAAAAAGGTATTCAAGAATTTGACCAGGTTACAAGGATTCCACAAAATTAACGAGTATAACTGACATTTAAAAGTAATATTGACTGTGGAGTAAATCGTCGACCACAGCGTCCACGGTAGCAAAATTATTTTTTGATCGTTCGATCTCGGCTTCGACGGTTGGATCTCTCTCACTCTACTGTAGCGCCCCAGGTATATATACGCTCCCTCACGGTAAAAAAAAAAAAAAAAAAAAAAGCCGAACCTCTCGTTCTCTCCCCGCCTCGTCGCGGTAAAAAACAACAACGAGCTCTCCCGTGCGGCGACGTCGCTGGAGGCCGCGGCCAGCGCCGGCCCTCCGCCTCCGCCTCCGCCGCTCCCGCCCCCCCCCCTCCTCCGCCTCCGGTCTACTTCCTCCTCCTCCAGCGGCGTCGGGCGCCTGGCGTCGCGACGCGGTGGCAGCATCGGCGCTGGCGGGCTGCGCTGGGGGGGGCAGCGCGCGTCTGGCGGTGCCGCCCGCCTCCCCCCCCTCTCTCTCGTCTCGATGGCTCCTTCCCGTACAGACTCCTCGCGAGGTAACCCTCACGATTTTCCCTAGGTTAGGGTTAGGGTTAGGGTTCAAAGACTGGTTTTGTGCTTGATTTTGTGCTTGACTTCTCAGTTTGTGAAAGTATAGAATCGTTTGTTATCAACTAATATCATATTTTTGGGTGGTATGGTATGGTAACCTCCATTTCTTGAGCCCCTCTATGTCGCATTCCGTGATGAAGAATGGGGAGTTCCCGTTCATGATGACCAAATGCTATTCGAGCTGCTCACACTTTCGCAAGCCTTAGGTGAACTCACCTGGCCTTGTATCTTGAGCAAGAGGGAGCAATTCAGGTGTGCTGCTCAAAACTGAAACTCTGTTCATAGAAGAGGATGTTACGATGTGCACCGATAGATTCAATCTTTGTACCGGGGAGATTTTTATGGCTTCAACTTTGCATTGGTATCTGAATTAACGGAAAAGAAGATAAACTTATTGAGATCAAATGGAATCATGCTTTCAGTCGAGCCAAAGATTCGCGCGATTGTAACAAATGCCAAGCAAATGCGTATGTACAGTAGTCTTGTATTCTTTACTCGCTTATTTGCATTTGCATCGAATCTTTTTGTTGAGTTTATCTCTCGATGGACGAGGACACAATGTGTTATTCTTCTTATCGCTCTTGTGATAAGGCCCAATGCTAATATTTTGCTTTTTACCTATTTGGCATTTAACAATAAAAGTGGAAATAGTTTGAAAAATTTGGCCACATTAGAAATTTTGAGCATTTGTTCAATGCATATAAAAGATAATTGTGAGATCACACTCGAGCTTACTTTTTAAGCTTTTGCAACACAGCGATAAGCTGGCTAGCACAAAGACTAAAACAACCATTTTCTCGTCCATAATAATAAGCAAACAAAATCCCAAGAGGCGAGACCTCGTTTCATACATGGGCCACATCATGTACCCTCCGAGAATCTGGATAATGTGATACATGGGCTTCTTCTATACATGATTTGAAGTTCACAGTGGGTTTGATCAAACATCTTATGTGTAGATGTAGAACGGTAGTACCATACGTTTCATAAATTCAGCATTCCATATGTTAAAACTTTTGAAATGCATACCGTAGGTGGTTAATGAATTTGGATCATTCAAAGCAACTCACTGCTGGAGCTCTGTGAACCACGGGGCCCATAAAAACGGCTTCCGCTATGCTCGCCAAGTACCTACAAAGACGCCGAAAAGTGAAGCCATAAGCAAGGACTTGATGCGCCGAGGGTTCCAAAGGCGTTGGCCCAACAACGATCTACTCCTTCATGCGGTCGCCGGGATGGTTAACGACCATCGTCATGTTGCTTCCGGTTTCCGGCTTGCAACCAAAGACAAAATAATGAAAAACGATGTGAGCGCAGAGCCAGCATTGCCCGATAGAAGGTTGGGCTCGCCATCTTCGGAAGATTCAGGTAACAGGGAGGTGTAGCAAGTCACTGAAGTCAGCCTGGATTTTTTTTTGTTGTATGCACTAATTTCTATTGATGTATCATTGCTTCTGCACTGAAATGGAAAATTTAGTTCTACACATCAGATTCGAGAGACCGTCCAAAAGAAGACGGTTAATCTAAAATGAAATGAAATATGGATACTTTCTAGCTTATTCTAAATATCAATACAAAGAAAAAAGGTCGACTTTGTGTCTATAGACGGATTATGGCTAACATTCAAATGTATTACGGTTTTATAAATGAAGATGGTGGGATAGCTTATATCTTAGACTAGACAGGGCCCCAACGGTGTAGTGTGGTATTCTTCGGTTGGAAAGAATGTCATGAACTAATCCAAGCAAGAAGAATTTTCTGCTTTTCATGGTGATGCTTCTGAATGACATGTCAGCTTAGATGACCACATCAAGGGCCGAGAAAATATCCTCCTTCCCATATTTTCTAGGTTGGGCTCGGCAACACTTTGTCAAACACAGGGGCACCTTCTCAAGTTCAGGTGAGTTATACTCTCCCTCTGCCCTTGTTAGATGTTAGATTAGATTATTTCACAATACAACTGAATGTTGGGTACTGATGTACCCATATATGTGTCCTTTCCTTTGTGCCCATTTCCTCTAAACTGTATAACTACCACTTGAATTATGAGGCACTCGGCCAAACCATGGTCCAATTGTGGGATAATTCTACAAAAACAGAGTTTGCTTGGATATTTTTTTTGGGCTTCATTTGTCTCGTATATTCAATTAGCTTCTGGCTGTTATAAATTTAGATGCACAACATCGGGGTCGGCTTACTTATAAATCTACATTATATGTCCGACAATTGGTTACTTGCTGTTGTTTCCAATTTTCTCCTCTTGCTTATTGCTTCAATAGGCTTAAACATTTTACATGGATGTAATTTTATTGTTTGCTTATTGTGCCGATAGATCTCTTTTCTCAATTGACCCTTGATTACAACTAACACTTCTATAGAGCCCTTGGTGCTGAATAGATTTGGCATTATCATGATGTATGAATAACTTCAATTAATTATTATACCCTTGTAGGTTTTGGTTCCCGGGCGGCCGAGAAAAGGAGAGGGGTCTGCAATTTCAGAGATAGCAATTTTGGTCTGTTTTTTTAACTCCTATGCTTGCTTACCGGTTTCGATTTTCCATTCTCATTTGTCGTTTGCTTCGATTGACCAAGCTTTTGTGCTACCTAGAGCCACAACGGTGTAAATGTCTGCTATGTTTTTGGATATAGCAATATAGCATAAATCCCTTCTATGGTATGTAAATTCAGTTAAAATGAACAATTGTTAGCTATCCATAATTTGTTTTAGATTTAATTTACACCGATCGTTCTATAAAGAAAAAAAGAATGAATAAGGCTTTTGTACCCAGTCGCAGTGAGTTCTTTGTAAAATAACATTCCTCTTTTCTTCTTATTGCTTCTCTATAGCTAATAACCTAGAAGCAACCGAGTTTTGTATTATGATCTGTCATTTACATTTTGCCTCGCCAATGATTCATCCTTGATCATCCTCGGTGGATGCTCGAAAAACAGATCGATCCTCTTTATAACCTGCATGCTTTGGTCCAATGAAATTGTTATGGCTGGTCACTAACCATGTTGATTTTTTGGAATCTATTTGGTATTTCAGAACCAGATATATGTGCAGGCTAGCAGGACAAAAAGGCAAAATAGTGGTTGCTTTCAGTTACAGTCGCTATGCTTGAAGTTATAATTGTTCGAGTCTACGTGTCATTATCTATGCTGCCAATCATCAAGCATGAGCACAAGAGAACAAATCATTAACCTGCCACTGTGACTTTTGCTATGTGTGGTATGCCGTGTTTCCTCAGTAGGCTGTCTCCTTTTTGTTCTGTCTGTTTCATGAAAAATTATGTACTTCCTCCACAAAAATGTAAAATTATGTACTATCTAGACCGTCTCGTGTAAAATATAGGTGCTATTCGGACAATCTCCATGTCCCATGTGTAATATATTTAGTGTTTAAAAACATCTTGCAACTGTTTTTAAAATCAGGCCTCAATATATATTTAGTGTTCGAACATCAAGTAACTGTTTTTAAAATCAAGATATTTTGGCACCCGTTGCCTTATTTGTTTTCATATGTAGTGTTTGAACATTAACCATGGCCATGACTCGCGCGCATGGGCGCGCGCAAATAACTAGTTGTTACTACATGCATTTAGGGCTCTGGCAATGGTGAAGGCAATGATATCAATCTTGAAAAAAGCGCTGTCCACGGTCTAAACTTTAGAGTGAACAATGCATGCATCTTGCCCCGGTGAATCACCTGTATTGATTAAACCTGTGGTTTTGCAGAATACAAGAGGTGTACTTTACTGTATTGCTATGTCATGCATCTGATGCTGTTTGTAATTTGAGGTCATATTTTAGTTTAATGTCAACTAATGGCAGTTCTGCTACTATTAACATGATGATTGAGGTGTATTCTATTCGCTGGTTTAATTCTTGCCAAGGCAGGCGCAGCGAAGCGCGCCCACCATCCTAGTTGTCATACAAGAATCAAAGATATCATTGCTGCAGTTTAATTACCCGTCCCGAGGCAAAATTAGGTGGGTAAAAAGGTGGTATCCACTATAGCTAATCCGTGTACATGTGTATATATGCATGCATGAATCACCTCACATGGCACACACTGAACAGTGGGTCGATTGACGTTGCGTGTGCTGCTGCTGCTGCTGCATTGGATGCATTACCTAGCTATATATCTCAAGCCATGACCACGCACGGCACGTCCCTTTCCGGTTTGGCTCCTCTCCATCCATCTTTTTGACCCCAAAAAGCCAGCGATTAGGCTCTTAAAAATGGCTCTAGAGAGACATGAAAGGGATACTTCTCTAGCCTGTTTCCCGTTTAAATATCACTCCTTTCGATAATTCGATTTGTTCGCATTTGAACCCCGCACCGGCACGCACTGCATGCGCACTACCGTACTAATCTAAG
Source organism: Hyparrhenia diplandra (assembly GCA_015847255.1). NCBI lineage: Eukaryota > Viridiplantae > Streptophyta > Magnoliopsida > Poales > Poaceae > Hyparrhenia > Hyparrhenia diplandra. The sequence goes on along the minus strand of JADLZK010000908.1, from coordinate 51,908 downwards.
CTTCCATTTGCGTGCCAATACTTCATATTTTATGAGAGCGATTCAAGTATGTAATTGGTAGGGATAATGATCCTTGTCGTCCATGGATTTATTTGTCTGGCCAGGGGCGTCCTTGGGCCCGTGCAGGCTGTGCGACGGACGGGGCCCCCAAAAATTATGGGCCTCAAAATTTACTAAGTATCCTAGGTATATATAATAATTTCGGTGCGAATTGGCTTGTAGTCCAATGGTAGGGCGGTCCAGGTGGGGCGCTACCCACCAGGGGTTCAAATCCTGGTGCTCGCCCTTTTCTGGGATTTTCCTAGGATTTTCGGCGTTATGCATTAAGTGGTAGCGGCGTTCCGTCGGCGACGAGGCGCCAATGGTGACTTCGAGAATCTCGGTCTGCGGGTGCTTTCGGTCCTTCGGAGGTGCTCATCGGGGTAGGGTTTGCGTATGTGTGTTCATAGGGATGAGTGTGCGTGCGTATTGTGGCGTCTGCGTTGTCTTGTGTCATTCTCAAAAAAAAAAAAAAAAAAAAAAAAATAATAATTTCGGGCTTTGTTTCAATTATTAGAAAATCACTCAAATGTATCTTCTATGCCCCAAAGCGCGGCCTACCTAAAGCAAAGTCACGATTGTGATTTCCTTCCAGACTTCGTGAGGCCGCCGGTCACTCTTCGTCGCCTTCTTTACCTGGAGTCCTTGACGCATCGACTTCCAGCCGCCTCGCCCTCGCCAATCGCTGACGCCGTTTTTCGTTGTTAACTTGTCCCAATCTAGACCCTGATCGGAGATTGCCCGGTAAATTCCATGCCTAGTATGTAATGTACGAGAACGAGAGATACGCTGTGATGAGCTTGAATGCAAACACAACAAGGTGCCACACTATGCATATCACATGCTGCATATATCTATCGTACGTCCAGCATCGCATTATATCAAACTTTGATCTCTGGGCAATACACAACAAGGTCCCCACACGCCGCACGCACTCCAGATCTCTCCCCCGTCGCTCCATCCCAAATACCACGTCCGTTGTCTCCGGCAGCCTGCTCCTCGTCACACGGGCATGGGGGCCTGCCCGGCGCACGCAAAAGCAAGGCGCGGCGCTGGGGGACTCGCATGCCCGCACATGGCGTCCATATCAACACCGGCCGTACCCCTCCCAAAGCCCCAGTTCGATCCCGTCCTTCTTTCACACCTTGTCTTTTGCTTCTCCGTCCCGTCCTCGCAACCAAGCTTGCTAATTCCTCTGCCAGTTGCGCCTCTGCTGTAGCGATCGACGCCGCCGGCGCTGGGCAGTGGGCAGGCACAGGCAGGGGCTTCTCCGAGATCCTTTCGTTCCAACACAGGGTATAATCGTTGGCCGACTGGAGAGGCCGGCCGGCGGACCTCCGTCCCGTGGGCTGCTGATCGAAGCTGCAGGTGAGGTGATGCGTAACTGAACCTAGCTAGTATATATACTAGCAGCTTTAATCTCTTGTTGGTCGCTGTAGTTTATGTTTTTCTTATAATATGCATATATGGGAGATCGTCGCAGTAGTCTTTCTCGTGCCATATAGCTTTCTGGCAGGTGTTAGTTTAACTATGCTGAAGGTGAGGTGATTAATTAGCTTGTGTTAGATCGAGCAGTATAGTCTTTCTTTCTGGCTTTGGATTCTGACATGAATGGTTAAACTAACACCTTCTCCGCCATGTAGCTTAGTTGGATCGGAGGTCTCAATGCAAGTGATCAATCCATTATTTCCCCCTCCCCTCCAAATCCATACATAAGGGCTACTTTGGCAACACGCATGCATTATTGCCGTGCCATTTTGAAGCTCAAGTACGTGATAGGGGTTTTGCGGCCAGCCCAATTTCCTTCACTCCTTTCCAGCTGGCGACCACGCATCCGCTTCTCATCACGATGGCATATCGTGGATCGATGGACGGGACAGGATCCCGCGCAGAGAGCAGCGGCCGCCTCGTCCTCTTCGCCGAGCTCCAGCCCGGCCGGAGCGGCGAACGGCGCCGTGTCACCCATCCACCACCTCAACTGCCACGCCTCGCCGCGCTGATCCCGCCCGGGCGTGGAACGCGCTGGGTCGTTCCGTTCCCGGTGACTAAGCTCCCGACAACGCGACCGCCGCCAACGACGACCATGACAACCGCGTGGCTAGCGGCGCACCGGATCGAGTTGCCGCCGCGGCCGCATCTGCCCGGCCCGACTTCGGACGGCGACCACATCTTTTTTCGCGGCGTTCGAGAACAAGGCGGCGGTGCGGCGCCAAACTGTCCGTCCAGTGGCGACCACGCATCCGCTTCTCATCACGATGGCATGTCGCGCGTGTGGTGGATCGATGGGCGGGACAGGATCCCGCCCTCCACGGCTCCCAGCTCGGCTACTACTCGCGCCTGCGCCGTCGTCTAACTTCGCGCATAGTCACCTGCGCGCCGCGCCTGAGCGGCCGCCCGTCGCGCCCGGCCCCGGCACCCGCCTGACAGCGGTGGCGCCTGCGTCGTTTATGCGAGCTCCAGCCCGGCCGCGACCGCCCGAGCGGCGCCCGTGCCACCATCCACCACACCGAGCCGCCCGCGCTGGTCGCGCGCGCTCCCGGCAACGCGACCGCCCGATCGGCGGCGACGACCACGACTACAGCGTGGCTCGCGGCGCACCGGATCGAGTTCCCAGCGTGCGTCGGTGCCCCGACTAGGACGGCGACCACCTGCTGTTTCTGCGGGCGTTCGAGAACAAGGCGGTGCGGCGCCAAACTAGCCCTAATGGAAGGGAACACATCTCATAGCGTCTCCCCTCTTCTCGATCGGGTTAAACCCCGGCCCGGCCTGTTGTTTAGTTAAAACCCATCTTCTCAATCGGGTGATTTCGGTGTCTTCACTTGCCTCTTGTCTTCCCCTATGTAAAAGATGCGGTTACTTATTTCCATCTGGTTTTCGATCCTGATATACCTAGTGGTGTTTTGCATGACCAGCAGGTTAACATCATGAATCGGGTCGTTGCTACACTCAAGGGAGTTGCTACGCGACGGGGAGAGGCTAATTTGGGAACTCAGATTCGCTTCCATGTGCTCCGACAAGCGACAAACAAATTCCATGACCGAAATGTCATTGGAACTGGAGGGTTTGGGAAGGTTTATCTGGGAGTCTTGAATGGGACCAAGGTGGCTGTGAAACGAAGGGACAAGAACTCTCAACAAGGAGTGAAAGAGTTCCAGGTCGAGATGGAGCTATTGTCAAGGCTGAACCACCCCAATCTGGTTTCTCTGATTGGGTACTGCAATGAAAAGGATGAAATGATCTTGGTTTACGAGTACATGGAACAAGGGAGTCTCAAGAGCCATCTCTATGGCTCCGGTAAACCTTCACTCAGCTGGAAGCAGCGGTTGGAGATTTGTGTGGGAGCAGCAAAGGGACTGCACTATCTCCATACCAGTTCTCCAAACGGCACCATCCACCGTGATGTCAAGACTGACAACATCTTGCTTGATGAAAACCTGTGCGCCAAGATTGGTGACTTGGGGCTATCAAGGACTGGTCCTGAGCTGAACGAAACTCATGTCATCACTCAAGTGAGGGGCACCCCTGGGTATCTTGATCCTGAATATTTTGATATTAACCAGCTGACCCAGAAGTCTGAGGTCTACTCTTTCGGTGTTGTCTTGCTGGAGGTACTATGCGGCAGACGAGTGAATGACTACAGCCTTTCAGCAGAGAAGGTGCACTTGGTACTCTGGGGAAAGAAGATGTTGGAGGAAGAACATGTGATAGAAATCGTGGATAAGAAAATTTTAGGCACGATCCACCCACACTCTCTGACCATGTTCGGCAGCATTGTGTTGAACTGTCTGGCAAAAGAGAGTGCGGAGCGGCCAACGATGGAAGAGGTACTCAGGGACCTGGAGTGTGAGCTGGATCATTGTGTTCGTGCTGAAGAAGAGGTAGCTGCTGGAGACTCGGATGATGACGAGTCTGGTCATGCCATCTCTTCTCATCAGCCAATCTTGCAGATGGGAGGCAAAGCTTTGCAACGATCTGTAGGTAAGAAGAATATCAGATATTCAGGGGTATCTGATCATGCTGGCCCCTCCGCCCCGTCAACGAGAGCCTGGGCGGCAACCCCATGAAGTGGTAATAACTAATAAGGATGCCCGCTGTCGCGCTCAAGTGCATCATTGAAGATAAAAACTCAGCTCATGATTCTGAATCAGACTCGTCGTAGGTGTGTAAAGCATTGACATGCTCTAGAGCAAGGATCCACGAGAAGTGTTTTTTTTTTTCCTTTTATGCCCCTCCTCCTCCTCCTCCTCCTCCTCCTCCTTCTACCTTAATTTTGGACTCATCAATAATTAGATCTACTCAACTATATATGTACGTCGCCGTTGTCAGACTGCAGCTATACTTATTACAATTATATATGTATGCAGTAGATTGAGGAAAAAAATATGTATGCAGTATGCTTGCTTCAATCTGCTGTCTGGCCGTGGCTGGCTAATTTTAATTAATTACTGGATCCGAGAAGGCGAAGAAGCTAATTAGTAATAATAACGCAGTGCAACTATACATATGTATGCTACGTGAATAGCTAACCCATTTGACATCTATATTATGGATCCGTGAAACCGAGCATAGTAACAGAGAATTTGTTTACCCTACGAAGTGAATAGCTAACCCATTTGACATCTATATTATGCTAGTCTAGCAAGAAGACAAGCTTCATGTCAATATCGTGAGCTGGGATTGGTGTGCTTTTTTGCTTGGGTCCCACGTCCCAGATTTGAGTAGATTCCCTCCTTTCGTGGTGGGGTCAATGGTGACTACGATGGCAAGGTGATGATAAAATAAAGGCAGTGGATACTCTGATCACGTCGGTGGCGTGGGAGCAATGGAAGGAGCGAAATGAGAGATGCTTTTGAATTAACCGGCGTTGGCCAAGTACTCTACACTATCAAACGAGTCAACGATCAGTGGATCTTGTAAACTCGGTTGTCCAATACGTGAGTAGTGACCTGTGAAACGAGGGAGTGGGGAGGCTATGCCTTATTGTCACATTTACGAACTCCCGCGCGAGCGCTTTTGCGTATCTAAAAAAAAATACCTCTTCTTCTAAATACAAAGATGCGAAACCTTTTGTGTACGAAGAGGAAAAACTAGAAAACACACACATATCACAACTAGCATTTAGCCTATGCAGAACCTTCTCTCCGCTCCGCTTGGATCATCCCTCCGCTTGGGCTTCACCACCCCTAGCTGTCACGTCACGTCCGTCGGCGATACTGGCCGTGTGCCCGTGTCCTTGGCCCACCCGCCCTTGAACGGATTCAGGCTTCAGCCGGCTCAACGTTCGGGACAAGGACCCCAAGAAGCTCGCCCCGCTCACCTTGCTGTGCTGCTTCATCCCGGACAGGTACGCCCGCATTCGCATACGCGCCTCGTTCTCCCGCTCGAACTTGGAGATGGGCAGCGACGACTCCGCCGCCACTTCATCCACCGTCTTAACCACCTTCTCCAACGCGCCGACGAGCTCGTCTGCTGGTTTTCTTGCCAGCGACGCCCGCCACCCCTCCTGCGTCTGCCGCTGCTGGCGCTAGACGAACGCGGTGACGACGCGGCGCACGGTGTCCGCGTTCCGGACGCGCTCCCCGGCGCAACGTCCAGCAGGTCCTCCGCGGTGGCCTGGTCCAGCACGGCCGCCACGCGACGCTCCATGTCGCGGCACGTCTTGGCGGACGCCACGGCGGTCATCGGAGCGTGGGGAGGTGGCAGAGGAGTGCGGCGGGGAGGGGCGCGAAGGCGACCGGAGGCAGCGCGCGCTGGTCCGCGTCGTCCTCCAGGACGACGTCACGGCGGTCGCGCGCCGCGGGCGCGAGGACGCCAGCCAGGACGCGCTCCGTGTACATGACAGCCGCAGCGGTGGCCACCTCTGGTCCCGCTCAGCACCACCGCAGCGCCGTGACCACCCCTCCGGAACGACGCCCGCGACGCGGAGCTCCTCGACGGCTGGGAGGATCGCGTCGCACTCGCATGACCGCAGCACGGTGGCGGCGCCGGGCAGCGATCAGAGCACGGCCTGCGCTAGGAAGTCCTCGGCGCGGCGTGCCTGGTCGGGGCGTCGAGGAACGCCGCGGCGCAGCGGGCGGCGCTGCGTCGTGCGCCGTGATCTCCAGGCGGCCCCCGTGGCAGTAGCGCGCCAACTGGAAGCACCGAGAGGTCCAGCTCAGGGCGCCGGCCCCTGGGCCTGTGGGTGGCTCGCCGCCGCCGCCGGGCAGGCTAGCTAGTGATCTGATAGGATACGGTCATTGGCTCGCCCAGCAACAACTAAAAATGCACGGTTCACCAGTGGATGTCAAGTTGGTTGCGTACGTCCAGTTCCAGCTAGTCGTCTTCCTTCGTCCATCAGCTGACATTACCTTGAAGACTGAAGACTGGGGCCGTGGGACACTAGTTCTTATGTTTTGGCTGATGAAACAGACATGTTGGGCTGTAAACGAGTAGCAGAAGCCCAGGCACTTTTATCAAGATGGAGCCCAATGATAATAAATGGGCTGCAGGCCCAACAAATATGAAGCCCAGGCAATACTTTTGTCCACAGGCACTTTGGATCACTTTTAGCAGCCGGAGTATTTCAAGCAGCAAACTCTCTTCTTCAGTTCTTCATAACCCATCTGTACAAACTGTGCAGAGTCCAAGACATGATATGGTCAAATGGACTGAATTTTTTTTAGAGTTTTAGGGCATAAGCCCCTGCCTTTAGGATTAACCAAGAGACAAAAGCAGTCGTTTACAGGTCTGGGGTGGGATTCACCCTTCAGTTACTCCAACATAGCTGACTCGCAGGTCAGGGAAACAACTCTTACTGAATAACCAGCACTACTTATTGGAAAACAACTACTAAGTAAAGTGAACGTTCTCCAGACTCATCCAGCTCATCCCCAGGTTTTCTGTCAACACAGCTCCAGAAAGCTTCAGTTTGACCTCTTCCTGGACAGGGCTTCCATCTTCTTCCATTGCTTGCTGATACATGAGAAGATCCCATTTGTTTTTCACTTGGTTTAGCAGTTCAGCCTTGAGGGTCTTGTAGCAATCAACTTGAGCTGGGCTATCTTGTTCCCAAACTCTATCTTCTTGTCTTGTGTAAACAGGATTTCCCATGATTGAGCCATCACTGTAATTTTCATAACTAATTTCTTGACACTTATCCAACATTCTCCTGCATGCATATAGAACATCTCAGTTTCCACAATCCCCACAGGACTGCTGCACATAGGGAGTTCTCTACTGAAAAAATGGACTGAATTTAGCATTCAGTGCTGAAACTTAGGAAATACTTTAAACAAGATGATCATATACTATATATTATAGAGGAGGATGAAACAAGCTCCCCCAGAGTATGAAACACACCGCATATTAACATCAGGAATCTGATGCAGAAACAGAGGGACGACAGTGGGCATAAGCTTTGCCTAACAAATCACTTGGCTAATCATTAACAGAGATCGATCCTCATTAACCTTTAGGAATGAACACCCAATGGGAAGAACACCATTACAGCATCTGTTTAATGTAGCCAGCACAAATGGGCAATCGGGCAACACAGACTACCAAAACAAGCAATAGGTCCTAGTACTGACATGTATATAGTATCCAAGTGCATCTGGGCTAGGTGATTGTGATGAACTGATGATTGGCCTTTTTGTGCAGGAGGAACAACACATCAGTCAATGAAGAATCTTCTTAACCGGCCTTGTTTAGTTGGTAAATTTTTTTGACTCTCTCTCCATCACATCAATCTTTGGACACATGAGCAGTAAATGTAGATAAAAAAGTAACTAATTGCACAATTTGGTTGTAAAATCAGGAGACGAATCTTTTCGAGCCTAGTTAATCTATAATTGGACAATATTTGCCACAAACAAACGAAACGTGCTACAGTATCCAAGTTCTAACTTTGTGACATTTGTCAACGAACTAAACAAGGCCTATCTATTAGATCTTCTATGCTCCACCCGTAGTTGTGGAAGCACCAGATGAATCAGTTGTCCCGCCAGGAAGAAGCATCCCATGATCCTCTTTGCTAGTCTCCGCAAGCTCCTGCAAGTGCTCCCCAGTTAATTGTAACCTATTTGTCGTGCTCTCTGCATTATAGAAACACCAAAAATGATCATGAGTGTAGATCCAATGAGAGTTTTATTTTCATTTTTAAAAAAAAATAAAAGTCACAGATCCTTCTGTTCCATGCTCCTAATTTCATTGTTTACAAATATATTACCAAATGGTTTTTCAGGTTGAATCTAAGATCCATCCTCTCCTCCAAGGTGTGAAACATGTCAGTAGGAAATAAGAATACACACTTGGCTTCGTATATGAAATCACAAGAACACATCCATCTTGATAAAAAAAAATCTTCCAATGCTGTACACATAATACAAACCTCAAACCAAAAGGCCTGCTTAATAGATACCTGCACTCTAATGAAGTTTTTTTAGAAAAAAAAAAAGATGAAAAGAGAAAATGGACGTGATGTTTCACAAATGTTTTGCTTTTATGCTTTTGTGTGCAATTCCTGTGTCTGATAGCACCCCCAAAATAAGCAAATGTTAGGTTTATTTCATCTACAACATACTATTTTTGTGCAAGGAAAAAGAAGAAGCATGAACTCAGTACCTTGACAGAAAAGCCAGGTTGCTGGGACGTCTCGACTCCACTCATCCATGATACCATAGGCAAGGCCGGATAGACCTTCCCATCTTTCATGTCATACACACCGCAAGATGTAGTTGTTTTCTTCCAACCCACGCCAGGGTAATCATCCACAAAGAAAATGGAATCACGTGATAGATCATATGGAGAGACACAGACAGCTCTCGTGCACCCTCGCCCCACGAACAATGCTAGGTCATCTCCCAAACTCCTCACCTCGGTCCACGACCTGCACCCAATGTTTGCCTCAAACACTTCAAACTTGCTGCTGCTGCCTGCCCAAGTAATTAAACTATCAGTTTGCCACCAGTCGATTTTCCTGAGGATCACTAGCAGTCTGCCACGCGATTCAAAAAGGTAGGAACGGTTCCATGATATGGAGACTCCAATCAATATGCACTCAATTCGAGACACCCTCAGCTCATCATTGCCATTCTCATCTGCAATTTCAATGGCACGAAGATCATCCCGCCCAATGTCGAAGCCCCCAATAGCATAGAGCTTCCCCTAAAGAAGACTATGTCTGAGAGATACCGGCAGAGTTCGTTTGTTCCAATGGACCATGCAGCATCTCCTGGTCGGCACAATGCTAGTGTACCCACATGTTCACCCATAGTACTAACTGACACAGCGATGAGCCGGCGTTTTGAGCATACGACTAGACTTAAAACAAATATCTCAGATATGTCCTTGAGGTTAATTAGTCCACATGCTCTCAAACTCCGTATGGTCACTGAAGATGGTTTCCGAAGAGTCAGAGTAGGTGGTGTAAGAACACAGACTAGGAAGTACCATTGTGGCCTTGCTGAAGGGGTTCATCAGGAAGCAGCTGCCGTCATCCCGCGACAATAGAAGCCACTCGCCACAAGAGATGTGGTAGCGAACGCCATCCGGCAGGTGGATAGTCTCGCTGCCACAGGGGAAGCGGGTCGCGCTGCCTTCAGGAAGTAGGAGCCATGGCACGGGCGGTCAAACATGATGTCTTAAAATCAACATGATGAATTATTTTGAGACGGAGGTAGTATTCTATTTCCTACAAAATAAAGGGATCAAACGCGCAATACGTGTTTTCTCGTTGTTTTAAAGAAGGCTAATAATAAAATATGTTTAACACATAAATTGCAAATTCTTTTTTTTTCCTAAAGCATACAACCACACATCATATAGTCCTCATCAACTTCTACAAAAATAGTAGAAGGAACGGAGTAAAAAAAAAAAAAAAAAATTCACCAAGTAAAAATGGTAAGGATAAAAAGACACCAGCGGTTAATGGAATTTTCACGAATAATATTTTATGGAAGAAGTTTTTAAGGCAATAGGCGAGGTAATAGAATATTACTAACACTTACACTATATTATTAATTCAGTTTATATACAAATATTATTTAACTAACGTTATATTTGTTGATATTCTTAAGTACTTCTAAATGGTTTAACAGACTTCTAAACGAGTTTGGGAGACTGCGATATCCGTGATTGATTGTGTTACTTTCCCAATACTTGTTTGGATTAAATGTTACTTTAATATTATTTAATTTCATAGTATTGTTATCTTATCATGTGATCATGCATTTGTATATAAAATTTAATTATCTCGTAGCAACACACGGTCAGTAAAAGTAGTAGATTCTAGGCATGCGTAGAAGTATAATGGCACCTGCCACAAAAAAGTGTAATGGCAGGGTTCAAAATAAGTGAATAGCAACGATGTAACTCTCAATCCGCGTGACACCTATCCAAAGAATACTTTTCTAAAACAGGCTTAAATATGTATCTACTACTTCTATAAGAACTAACCCCACTAGTTCTATAGGAACAATCCACTACTTCTAAAAAGAAAGAATAAGTTTTGCTGGCATCGATCATGTAAAAATATACATCCGATCCATTTGATCCTTAATTAGTCGTCCATGCCGCGCGCAGGTGGTATAGCGAGGATCCAATAATCTCCCGAGACGAAATGGGTCCCAAGAAACGGTGCGGCCTCAGCATACTTGAGTTGTATTGCACTGGGACTAACACCACCGTAGTTCATGAATGCTATATGGAAGTAGGGCGTCAACTCCGTGTTGTAGAGCTCGAACTTGTCCCCATCGACGATGAGAGGAAAAAAAGTCGTTTTGCACGTTGGTGTAGGAGTAGACGATAGGCCAGCCCACCCTTCCCAGGTAGACAAAACTTTCCCCGAGATGTTGCAAGTCATGAAAGAGAAGCCGCCGCCGCCGTCAGCCACCGGCGGCGGCAACTTGGTCAACGGCGGCTTTGCCTCGGGAGGCCGCTGAAGCCATCGCCGAAGGTGGAGACAAGGCTGCAGTCCTCGTAAAAGGACCTAGCATTACCGAATATAAAGTCAACGGTGCCGTTAATTGTGCACGATTTGTAGTAGTGCAGTCCCTTGTGGTCATACAGGGCGCCCTGCCCGCCCTCGACGGCGCATTTGTAGAAGGTGGCCTTGGATCCCACCACCCGCAGCGCCCGGCGCCATGTTGCCTGCACTCAGCGCGATGATCTTCCCAGCTCCTTTATGCTCCCGCTTCTCTTCCGGCGGCGGCGCATCATTCCTGAAACACGATGCGGTGGCAATGAAATAGTCGGATTCGATGGTGACGCTGCTGCTTCCTTTTTGCGCTCCCAAGGGCTTGCCGTCCTTGCCTAGGGTGGCGGCGGTGTCGTTCCAGGCGATGACGACAGGGATCGTGGGGTCGACGGAGGCGAAGGTGACGAACGGCTTGCTCCTGCCCAGGAACACCTTCTCGCGGTACACGGTGCCGAACTGGAGAGTGATGATGTGCCGTTTGGTGTTGCCGTCGGGGATCTTGGCGATGGCCTCGCCGATGGTTTTGACGTAGGCAGAAGCATCTGTGATGCTGGTGTCGACTGCAGGATCCACCTGGAGGATCACCCTGTTAGCCTCGGCAGCCAAGAGTGCAGCGTCCTTCTTGCCGCACGTGCACCGGCCTCCCGCCGGTTGCTTCTTCACCCACTCGTGCAACATGGTATACTGCTGCAGCTTTTCCTGCCGCAGCTCCTGCTCTTGCGCGCATGATGACATCACCAGCACGAGGAGGAGGAGCAAGCTTAAGGACGGCAGCCGTCTCCTCACAATCACACCCATGGCTTCCAATCTATGGCTATGGCTTGGCTTTTCATTCCTCGATCGATCGATAGCGTGCATGCTCCAAGAGTGTGTGTGTGGCTCACATCCATCCATCCAGCGAGAGCAATGCATGCAACGGAATTCAGGGAACGTCGATCGTATGCACTGTGTGGCTGACATATAATTAATCTACCTAGCAAATTCAGGTCAGGTTTTGTCCCAGCTCGACACTACTAGAAATTTGTACATCAACGACGATTGTTTTATGACGCTAGTTCTATGACGAATTTTCTTGTTTCGTTGTTACTGAAACTTGACACAGCCAAGGCGTGAAAAATAATGATAAAAATAAAATTGGCGTCATATAACAACAAAATAATATCGTCATTAATGAGATGGCTCGTGTGGTACACCTTCGTGACGGGAACCAAATTGTCACAGATTGGATTTGGTCAAAGTAATGGCTGGCCCCACATCGACGAAGTGGTCGTGCAGTCCCACTAGCCGGTCCCACTTGATGATGTGTACACCTTCGTGACGGGAACCAAATTGTCACAGATTGGATTTGGTCAAAGTAATGGACCAACCAGCCAGCCCCACATCGACGGCGTGGCGGTGCGGTCCCAGCTACCGGCCCCACTTGATGATGTGGCGTTGCAGATTGTTTTTTTCTGATAGTTTTTTTTGGCAATAAAACGTGCGCGCGGGTCTAGATGTTTTTTATTTGTATACATATCACTGGCAAGGTTGTGGGCTTAACCACCAGACTAGTTGGTGTTTGTTGTGCTAGGTCTAGATGTTTTTTTTATTTGTATACATATTAACACTATAATTGAAATAGCGGGTCCCACAATCGGGCACCACGTCCCTCTGAGCTCGGGCTTCACGTTACGCCACTCATCGACCTCTCCAATAGCTCGAGCACACCGAAGGACAACTTCACCGACCCCTACATACGCATTGCTGACCCCTTGTTCCTGTGCATTGACCTCTCCGCATAGACGATGTCGCTTGAAGGATACAAGGCGCTAGGGCCTAGGAGACTAGGCGTGGGGGAATCCCCCATGGGTACCCACCTGACGGGACATGGGCCGCACCACCGAGGTAGCCCGTACCATGATTTGAAGACATGCAGCACATGGCGTTGTCCGGTGTGCACTCCAATGCTTATAGTTGTACCACATCGGTTACTTGTAACCCTGTCCCTTCAGACTATATAAGCAGGGGCAAGGGTCCCCTAGAGACATCTCACATCGAATCCTACATCTAGGACCTCGCACCTCACATCATACGATAGCCAATACAGAAGCAGACTCACATGACGTAGGTTTTACACCATCCCGGCGTCCAAACCTTTCTAACTCTTGTGTCTCTACCACCTTATTGATCTTGGTCTCGTGCACCCATCAACTAATTGCTACAATTTTGGCCACTTCATCTCCCACAAGAACAACATGTACATATTCATTTTCCATTGAGTTATGTAAACTTCACATCAAACCAAAAAAGCGTCCCCACAGAAAGTTCCCTTTGAGGACAAATTCATTTTTCACAGTTATGTAAAATTCACACCAAACCAAAATAAAAGGACAAAAAATGACAAAGTGATAAAATCATGTAAAGTGTAGGATTTCTGTTCCATTTAACTGAATCACATCACAATATTGGATAGATCACTGATGATATAGCCTTATAAGTAATAGTTGTTGTGTAAACTAAAACCATCGACCACATCATCGCATCCTGCTACTTTTTGCGTCAAGTCTCTAGTGGACCATCCTCAATGTGCTCGGGGCCGATACATCCCAGATTGGAGGCGACTCCCTCCTGTTGTGGTGGGATCAATGGTGACAATGATGACAAGGTGACAAACGAAAGGGAGCGGATAGTCTGTTCGCGTTGGTGGCATGGGAGCTATGGAAGAAGCGAAATGCGAGAAGCTTCCGAAGTACACCATCTAGCGTTGGCCAAGTACTCTACACCATCAAACAAGTCGCCGATCAGTGGATCTTGTAAACTCGGTTGTCTAGTGCGGGAGTAGACGCTTGTGAAACGAGGGAGTGGAGAGTTTGTGACTTATTGTCACATTTACGACCTCCGATCCCACGTGAGCCCTTGTGCGCATTTGTAAAAAAAAACTTCTTTTAATACAAAGATCGCGCAAACTTTTTCTGCATTTGAGAAAAATATAAAGCACACACACGATCATATTATCCATATATCACAACTAGAATTTAGCCTATGGAGAACATTCTCCTCTTGGGCTTCACCACATGCATGGCATTCTGTCACGTCCGTCGGCGATCTTTGGCCGTGTCCTTGGCCCACCCGCCCTTGAGCGGGTTCGGCCATTTCGGCGTCAGGGACACCGACCCCAAAAGCTTCGCCTTCTTCCCGGCGGCCGCCGGCACCACCGACGGCGGCGACCTCGACCCACTCCCCTTGCTTTCTCTTCTTTGCATCCCCGACACGTGCGCCCGCATCCTTGCCGGCTCCGACCTTAGTGCCTCGTTCTCCCTCGCCCGGCGGCGTCGCCCAGCGCTGCTTGCGCGAGCCTTCCCGGGCGGCTGGCTGCGTCTCCCACCCTCCTCCCTCCGCGCCACCGCCGCCGCCATCGTCGGCCTGCGAGCTTGAGCTGATGTCGTGATAGAGCTTGGCCCGAGCCCACGGCTGCGGGCGTCGATCGCTTTGTTCGCGACGCAGCGCGCGGTAGCGTACAATGCGATAGCCGGGCGGGTCCATGGCGTTGCACACCTTCTCTCCATTTCGATCTCGTCCAGCCCGGTGCGTCTTGGTACGCATCCGCGGCGCTGTCTGACGATCGTCGACGGTCCGCGCGTCATGGGCACCGCGCCCGCCCGCGCCGACGAACTTTGAGATCGCCGCGGCTCTCCTGCGACCATCTCGCCGCCACTCGTCCACCGTCTTCGCCACCTTCTCTAGAGCACTAACCTCCGCTTCGCCCTCCGGCCGGGAAGGCCGCCGGCCGCCCCTGCGTCTGCGCCGCCGACGAACGCGGCGACGTCGCGGCGCGCGACGGTGTTCGCGTTCGACGCTGCGCTCCCCGGGCGCCGCCGAGCACAACGCCCAGCGGTCCGGCGCTGTGGCCTGGTCCAGACGGCCGCCACGCTGAGCTCCATGTCGCGACACGTCTTGGCGACGCCTCGGCGGTCACCGCTGCGTCGGCGAAGGCGGCGAAGGAACGCGGCCGGAGCGGCGCTGCGTTGGTGGCGGAGGCGCGCAGCGTCCCACGGCGGCCAAGAGCAGCGTGGCGCTGGTCCGTCGTCGTCATCGCGGCCGGCGCCGCGGCGCTGAGGACCCCGCCGGGGCGGCGCTCGGCGTCGAATGGCGGCCGTTGCGGCTACCACCTCGGTCCCGGCCGGGCGACACCGCAGCGCCGTGACCATCCTCCGGATCGACGGTGGTGACGGCGTGGCGAGCTCGGCCACCCACCACCGGGTCCGCTCCGGTCGGCGTCGTCGGGAACAGCGCCTCGTTCTGCGGACAGCGAGCGGACGGCACCTGTGTATGGAGTTCCTAAATCCTAAGGCCTCGTTTAGTTGGGCAAGTTTTTGACTCCAGCTTCTAAGTTTTCAGATTCTCTCCATCACATCACATTAAATACATCAAAAGACATATGTTCGAGTAGTAAATGTAGGTAAAAAAATTAACTCACTCACTCCACAACAGCTGCAGTGCAAACAACGAAAACACCAACCTTGCCGTAACCGCACGTACGCTGGCCAGGGCAACCGCCGCCGGCACCGGCAGCGCCGCTAAAACGCCGTCACAACAGCTGCTGCTGCCTCCACCGTGCGCGGTTGGCGCCACAGTTCCCGCCGAAGAAAACCGCCCCCGCCTCGTCTTTGTGGCCAGCAACGGCCACCGCTGTTCTCGCCTCCCTGCACCAGCACACCGTCCACGCCGAAGCCATCACTGGGTGTGCCGAGACGCGTCCTCTCGACTGCAAATGCCGCCGCCGGGGGCACCGCTAGGTGAGCCGCCCTGTCCCACCCGCCATTGCTCATGGCAACACTGCCACTATCCGACCGCACCGGACCTCCACAAACCCGTTGCGCGGCCCGATGCCGTATCTTCCGCCGATGTGGCCCGCCACCGCGCGCGGACCCGCCTGCCCCGGCCACCTCCGGCCGAGAGATGGGTGCACACGGCCGCACTCCCTCCGACGAAGAAGCCGGATTCGGCCACCGGCCGTGTCCGCGTCGTGTTCCCCTGTTCTGGGATTGGGGCGAGGAAACTAGTCTGAAACGCGAAACAATGGTCCCCTATATATATAGTGCTTACGTCGCCTTTTGCGAAAAAAACGGTCGGGCGCACTGCGAGCGGTGCCGCGTGGACCGGCCTGGTTTCAGCTGGGCTGCATCTGTTCGCTGTGGCGCTGGGTCGCATCTGCGGTCTGGTCCGAGCCGGGCCCGAGCGCCCCTTTTCCATTTTGGCGCTTTTATCCATTTCATTCAAAGAAAAATAAGTGAACTTGTAAAATACTCCTAGGTATAGAGTCGTAGATGGATCCAAAATTTACAAATAAAATACTGTGAACTTTTCTATACACAATAATAATATTAACTACCCGTCAAAATACCATTTTGTTCATGCGACAAAAGAGTCAAAGTTAACCATCATATACATGACTTTAATTAATCTATAGAATAGAACTCCTGCCCTGTACACCAACAGTGCTCCCCTCTCACAATTTCCCTGTAGATCTACAGTGCAGCGCTTCCGACCGTCCACTCACTTCGCCTGCCCACCCACCGATCCACGCCACGACACCCTGGGTGCTCCACGCGCCTTATCCTCTCCCGACTCCTACTGAAGGCACCAGAAACTCCTCGTTGTGTCCAGTTCTCAACAAACTCCTGGACCCACGCTCCCTCTCCGCCCCTGCCGGCTCCGTCTTTGCTCCGCACGGCCCCATCACGCCGCCGCACGCCCGCACCACGCCCGCCCCCCTCACATCAATGCCTGTGTGCCTCCTCTACCTGGCAGTACAACTGCTAGAGCCCGGTACATCCTCAAACTACTACACCCTCCGTCTCATAAATAAAAGTTCGTTTTTTACTTTTACAATCGCTTGTTTGACCATTCGTCATATCTAAATTTTTTATACAAATAATAAAATAAATATATGATTATAAAAGTATCTCTAACGATAAAATAAATCATAATAAAATAACTAATTTTTTAAATCCTTTTTGAATAAGGCAGATAATTGGCCAAACACGACTTTTATTTGTGGGGCGGAGGGTATGTACGTACACTCGCCTGCCATAGCTTTCCAGTTGCTTTTATTCATTTTTGTGGTTGCTAAAACGTTGAAATTTGAGGGAGTTACTGAACTACATAATGCCTTATTTGCAGCTCTAATGCTTTCATTCAGAAAAAAAACATCATGCGAGAGGTTCAGAAACTCTATACCTGCTGTTTGGATTTTGTGATCAGCAGCCAATTTTGAAGGTGTGGCTCCGTTTGGTCTGTAGATTTGTTATCCATCCTGCTTTTCAGCCCACATATAAGGTATGAGGGTACGGCCAGTGCATTTTGTTTTCGTTATAACTTTTTAGTACGTCTACATCCGGCGAATTTAAACAGGTCTGCATTATTAAAAAAATAAAAAAAAGCTGGGATTTCCCTTGGTGACTCGGTCAAAAAATACATCGAGATGCTAATATTGATGTATGTATAATCTATACTTCATTTTCTTTTAGGCAAAAATTACCAACTAATTAAATTATGACATATATGCAATTATGCTTCGATCTCATTTGTTTGCTACAACTAGGTCTTTCTTTTCATATGGTTCTATAAATTAATTATATATGCGCATAAGAGCCTTACTATTATTACAAAACCAACACAATTGTTGCACATGCATTTTACTTCACCGAGTTATCCTAATCCTATTTTACATTTTCCTTTATATATGCAGTTCCCCATGCTTCGTCAACCAATCGTCACCGCCGGTTTGAAACTTGCTACATCACATACGGATATGATTAGCATAATCCATCGCCGATTTATACATAACAAATATGGCGATTAGTATCCTTCTGTTGTTTGAATACCAAGAAATTGTAACTTCATCCATCTATGTTTGTCGTTTTCAATGAGCCCGTGCTCCTACTAGTGTGGATGCATTGTTATTCATTTTTTTTCAAATTTAGCCAAATCTATAGAAAAGAGCTGTGATATTTATGACACCAAATTAGTATCCATATAACTATAGTTTCATAACATGCTTGTTTGATATCACAAAATATTTTTATTTTCTATAAATTCAATCAAACATAAATGGCTTTGCTCAGGATATGACTCTAGAAATTGATTATTTTTTTTTTTGGGACGGGAGAGTACAGTTTCAACATCTATCTTTTTTTTTTCTAGTAACTATTAATGGTGTATATAAAATCGATAATGTTTCAGCTTTTCCTTTATTATAGGGAAAAGTTGAAGTACTTGGTCATGCCCTTAAAGCTCAATTATTACGCCAACCACCGCCACTCCCGCGCAGCAAAATAGGAACACAAAGGGATGGCTAGAACTAATGAGACGAGATAGGGCCAGCTGTGGAGTTCTCCTTGGCGTTTTGGAGCTGCATCTGTTTGCACTCGTTTCATATGTTTAGAAAAATTATTGAGCTGCGGCGCCATGGGGCCTTGGTTTGTGCAGCATTATTCTTGCCAACTGAATTCGTTTTTGGATCCCACCTCGTTAGGGACTACAGTTCTAAAGGAACGGACTAAAAAGTGACTAAGACATTTTAGTCCTACTAGAGCAAATATTATAATACGACCCGACAAAAAGCGGTACTGTAAGGTTCATACACGACCTTTTCCTAGCCCACCCATACTGATAGTTAACTCTTTCTAATTAATGAGGACTCACTTGTCTATCTCACATATTGTCTTGGTTCTTGTGTCCAAGCCTACCGTAAGCTTACGGCCCGCTTCTCCTCTCTCTCTCTCCCTTCTCTCCTCCACATCAAGCATTTAGTTAGAAACTACGGCCTGCTATAATACTTGCTCTTAGAGCATCTCCAACACTACATTACTACTTAAAACATGTACACTAAATAAATCTCTATTTAGGTAGCCAACTATTTCTATACTACTCATTTTTGCCTTCAACTCCAACAACACTACCTAAATTCGGCTCTCAAATTCAATTTAGCCAATGACGAGTGGAGCCCATGTGTCCTCATCTTCTTCTCTATTGCCATCGACAACTCGGCCAACGCCCACGCCGCCGTCCCTTCCACACTTCCATGGCATGCGAGTCCTCCCCATTGAGGCATGGCAAGGGCCATCTGCCTATGGGGAGCGCTCGCAATGGAGATGGTCTTCGTCTGCGCCATTCGCGGCAGGACCTTCGTGTCAAACAAGCCGGGGAGGAGCGCCACGAGCCCGCGACGAGGGGGGCACCACGACCGCGCAGGGAAGGGCATGCCACCTGCGTGTGAGGGTCACCACCCGTGGAGGCGGTGTGCGGCAGTGAGGGCCGACAACAGGGAGAAGCTCCGCCGACGTCAAGGAGGTGCTTCGCCGGCAAGGGAAGCCCGCGGGACAGAGGAGTCGCCGGCAGGGAAGAGGTAGAGGTGCACCATAACGCTTTCATGTGTTACATCGAAAGGCTTAAAACAGCCGGTTATTGCATAGCATTTGTCTAAAGTTTAGGTGGGGGATAGTTGAGGGAAAACCAAACCGTGCCTCTATGCGATTCATGGGCACATTCCCCCCCGGGTGTGGGTAACAAAATGTACTGCACTCCCTAAAAAAAAATAACAAAGTGTACTGCACTGTACTACTACTACTACGGAGTAGTTCGTTATTAGAGCAGATAGGACAAAAGCCTCAATTAGGCTCAAGATCACTGCTTCCCAGCTGAGCTGACAAGACTGTCCCCTGGGCGTGGGAGGCACGTCCTGCCAGACTCCTACGCACTCCCCGGTTTCTTTTTTGACTCTGCCTGTGAGGCACCAGATGCCTTTTTGATTAATTCATCTGGAAAAAGCGTCGTCCCTCGACTTTTTAATTTCCTTCTTGTTTGTCCCGATCCCGGTGTTGTGGCACATGTTAAACTTACGTACTACTGGTACGACTAGTTCACCAACGCGAGGCACGACACGCTCGATGAAGCACTGTGCCGGTGTGCGGAGGCGGCGCGGGAAGAGAAGAGACAACGGCGATGCGCGACGCGACGCGACGAACGACGGCAAAAGGCGTCGCGTGAAGCAGTACAGTTCCTGTTATTGGAACTCAGAAGATGGCGGCGCCCGTCTCGCGCACGGCACGAACCGCGGTGGCGTGTCCGCGTGGGGAGGCCAGCACGCGAATGCTGAAACAATCGACGCGTGTCTTCGGATTTTCCTCAAAAGTAGCAACAAATCAACGGTTTTGCGCGTTTCGAAGAGATGACGAGGACATGCTTCGTGCCCAGGTTATTTATTGGGCAATGGAGGAGAGTGAGCCAAAATAGAGAAACTTGCCCGTACTCACCACACGCGCCGTTTCTGATTACCGTTGAGGCTCAGTCCTTTCCCGGAGAGCGAGCAGACGGAGTGTGGGTGGGCGTGGGGCCCAACGTATCGGTGCCCTACGTCACCCATGTGACAAGGATAGCGGTAAAGGAAAAAGGCGGTATTACCAAACAGGCTCATGTGTTGACCGGTGCTGGATTTTCTATGTTTTTGTTAATCCCTTCCAAAACATCTTAGTTACTGAAATTTTGATTTCTATCGGGCGATGATGTTAGTCGTTCGAACGGTAAATGGATGGTCCAGCACCCTATTCAACTCTAATCCTTCAGCACACAGATTCCTGTCGATAAAAAAAAAAAAATGTTTAAATATAATTTCTAGATCTAACAGTTTTATTAGTCGCGTCATTATTGTGCCCGGCATGACTATTCCGCCGTGTCGCTACCACATGCATTGGCGTGACAATGCCTGCCATGGTGGCGTGTCAAGCGTTGGGCCAATCTTGTGTGGTGGATCCTGAGTCACACCCCGTGACGTAATAATCCCGTGCTAAGCGGGCCGACCTAGTTTCTTTTTCCTCTCTCTCCGCCCACTCCTGTGCTAAGTGGCACAGACTCCACTGCACTACCGCCGGGCCAGCCTCCTACACTAGATAGGTATACCACTCCTTTCCGCTCGATTTCTTCCATCTAGTTAGTTCCTGACTTCATAGTTAGGGTATATGAAATAGGGAAATGGTGGATGTTTTGTTGCATTGTTTTGCAGTATTGGATTGTCACATTAGGTTCTCGGTAGACTTTGCCCACAAATTAGACGTAAAGTATTAGTTACATGAACCCAAGTAGTTAATATTTGTCGATTTTATGATTGAACGGTGCTACTGATCATATATTTAGGTGGAAATGTGGTTTTGTGTAGTAGTAAATGTAGTTCCCTCTTTGAACGTATATAGGGAATAAATCGAACTTGAAGAAACATATATGCATCTCTCTCCCTAGCTATATATGTACTACTTTAGCTACAGCATTTTCGGGATCGTATATATTGGACATGACACCGTACACTCTAACTAGCTAGAACCAATGTTCGTGGAGGTACACATTCCCCGGAGCGCTATTCGACGACATGACATGCATGCGTCGTTGCTAGGTTTGTTTGCTAGGATATCAAGGACAACAGTGAACGGATAGATAGAATCGAACACAAAGAATCATTAATAGGGTGTGTTTGTTAAGATTGTTTGTACATGGGTGGTGTGAGTAGTGTGCCTGTATTGAGTGGGCGTGCGTATGTACGAACAGATACTACAGTTGTACCCAGATGAGAGACGTCAAAAAAGGAAAAATAGGGTGTGTTTGTTTTGGGAAACCAACCCATTCTACGAGAGGTAATGCACCATGATTCATTCATCAAATCAAATGAAATGGTCTCATTTCTCATACTAGTACTAATCATTACTAGTCTGTAAGGATTAAGGTGCAGATGAATCAACTCTTGTGTATTTCAAAGACCAAACAAAAAGCTTGTGGTTGTGGGCTGCAAGTGCTTGTGGTCCTATATATATAAAAACCAAACACTCCATAAAATTACTGTTTGTCCCGTCGTTCTGCATATGCTTGTGGTTGTGGGCTGCAAGTGCAACAAACTTTCCGGGATCTTCATACTCTGACATATGACAAGGTTTTTGCCAGGTTCCAACGACCCAAAAGACGGCAAGGGTTTTTGGTTTTGTCAAACATTGATGAAATAAAATGTGAAAGGTTGATCTGTTTCTTTGGCCACCAAAATTTTAAGAAAAATAGTCAGCTTGCTATTTTACAAAATAAGATAGCAAAACTTCTTTTTTTAGTTGAAATTCTAAAAATAACCAAGACAAAAAAGACAGCACAGTTATTGAATTTGCTCTTAGGGCCTGTAACACTAGCTCATGTACTTATTGGCTATCGTGGTGCCCTAACGGCGTCGTAATGGTTAGCTATTTAGCTACCTAGATCTGGCGTGACATGAAAAAAGTAAGAGAGAGAGTAGTCTCTAGCAACGAGCCAATAGCCGATCTATTTCCGTAGTCCAAGAACATGTGAGAGGAGTGTGTGGGTCGAATAGTATAAAATAGTCTTTTTTCTTTATCTTTCACCTCCACATCAATAGACTACGTAGCTAGTACTAGCTATTACCATTCTTGCGGATGCCCTAAGACTGTTGTAGAGGTGGTTGGCTCCAAATTAACTCCGAATGCCAATGTTATCTATGAAAACTACACACACTTTCCATAGCTACCACGTCATCTATGGAAACTATCTTCTACAATGTTGGTTTCTTTGCCTAATAAATGCTGATGTTTTTTTCTTTTTCTCTCTTGACTCCATCGTGTTCCTCCTAGCCACTAGCTAAGCGAGTAGGCCGGCGAGGCATGGTTGGCGCCGCCAAGCGGGTGTGGCGAGCAGCGCTAGTGTAGTCGAAGGGCGCGCTGCCAAGTAGTTCTTGGCGAGAGGCGCGACAGTGAGTGTCGCCGCACGGCCGGTGCGGTCGGCAAGTGGCGCGGCGGCCATTGACACCAGTAGTTTGTTCCCAACGCTATTTCGTGGATTTCTTCGTGCCTTGGGGCCGAGGGATAACGTCGTTTCTATTCCAAGAAACGGTTTCCTCAGTTTTGCTTCTCTTTCCTCATTAATAAGACTGTCATGTCAGCATTTTGTCTACGTGGCGCCTCATTTAATAGGGATAGAAGCCACCATTAATAACCCATTGGGACTGCCCTTAAAGCACCCCGGGGTAGATCTATCTTGTATCTAGAACAAAGGTAGGTCGACCGAAGTCTTTGTGCTTGGCGCCTTAATTAGTGTCATCGAGATTCTCTTTCCTTGTTTTTCTCTACTAGTAAACTACTAGTGCATGCATCCATCCAAGGACTAGGATGATGACATGACAGCGCAATCAAATATATAGTAGGTCTATAGGAGCACACCCTTGTTTAAGCGATCCTCCTCCACCTGCTACATACTCTGGAGTCTCTGGCGTGGACCGCTACTACGACTACTACTAGTTCGATTCGGCACCAATTTAGGAACACACACACATTCCGCCTCGATCTCATCCTGTCCTTAATTGGTTGCAATGCCAGGTGTGTACGTATGTATCAGAGTTAGTTATTCGACGTCGAACGTATGCATGCAATATAATGTTCGCACTGTACAGTATGTGTACGTGCCGATGCATTCATGGTTCGGATTTGTTCAGTCCATGACATTGTATGTACGAGAACGAGAGAGAGAGATCCGCTGATGAGCTGAGCATATGCAAAAACAACCACAGATACATTGATTGAACTTGGGGATCGCGGAGAGATCCTGGTGCGTTACAGATTCGAGAGGCAAGGGAATCTTGAATGGTTTGGAGCGTAGTGCAGATGGTGGGAGACTCGGCACATGGTTCCCATCGGCGCCCCAACCATCCATACACCGTCTGTTTCCCACCCACGGAGAGAACACACTAGCTAGTCCCACTCCAAGCAACCTCTCTCTCCCTCTGGCCAGCTGGTACTACTACTACTTTGTTGGCGCTATAAGAACCAGCCTCTCCAAGCTTAACCTCAGTCTCTCCACCTAATAAAGTCGCTAATCTACATCTCTTGAACCTTGCCTCGTTCAAAAACTCGGTTTGCCGATCGACTAGAGAGATCGATCAGCGAGCTGCTGCTGCAGCTGCAGGGTGAGTAAATTAAACCTACTAGCTTTCGTTTTTTGGGCGGTTGGTTTAACTTTAATCTCTCTCTCTATATATATAGGAGCTGCTTGTGTGTTTGGCGTGTTCATATATGTATGGTCTTTCGATTTGATGCTATGAATGATGCTGCTGCTGTTCTGCAACTACTACCAGTAACTAGCTAGCTAGTAAGGCTTTGAGGTGGGTTTTAACGTACAACGACTCCCCCTCTGCCTCCTCTCCAATCCATAAGTGCCACTTGTTAATTTGGCAACCGCCGGCGGGATCGATACAGAGTGTCAGATCCGAGTGATAGGGTTTTGGGGCGCCCGCATCTCTTGCTCGCCGCGCAGCGCGCGACAAGCTTGGAGCACAGCAGCCGATCGAGGCTACAGGCTACAGCCGGCAGCCCCAGCAGCGCCACAGGTCCCACGCTCAGGTTCAGCAGCAGCCCAGCCTCTGCCGCCGCCACCTCCGGCGGTGCTCAGCCGGTACGAGTCGCAGCACAAGCGCCGCGACTGGAACATGTTCCTGCAGTACCTGCGGAACCACAAGCCGCCGCTGACGCTGACGCGCTAGCTGCACTGCAGCAGCGCGCACGTCGTCGAGTTCCTCCGCTACCTGGGCCAGTTCAGCAAGACCAAGGTCCACGCCGAGGCCTGCGCCTACTTCGGCCAGCCCAACCCGCGGGTGCCCTGCGCGCGCACGAGCCACGTACACCGCCGAGGACGTGGATTGTATCCGTGGCGAGGATTTCGTCTAGGTGCAGGTGCTCGACGGGCGGCTGCTTCATCATCGGGCTAGCCTGGCCGGCCCACATGCGGCGAACGACGCCGTCGCGCATCGACAAGCTGATGAGCTGCCACGCCTGGGCGCGCCTCCCGGCAAACGCGACCGTCGACGACTGGGGTCTCCCGCCGCCGCCCCGGCCGCCTTGTCGTCTTCGCCGATCGATCAGCTCCAGCCCACATGCGGCAACGCAAACGGAGCCGTCACGCATCCACCATCTGATGAGCTGCCACGCCCCTGGGCCTGGGCGCGCCTGCTCCTGGCAACGCGACCGACGACGACTGGAGTCTCCCGCCTCCACCCCGGCCGCCTCGTCGTCTTCACCGATCGATCAGCTCCAGCCCACATGCGGCAAAAGGCGCCGTCACGCATCCACCACCTGAGATGAGCATGAGCTGCCACACCTGGGCGCCGGTCCGCGTGGATCGCGGCGCACCCCCCGCCCCACCCCCGCGTGCCCCATCGACCCGGACGGCGACAACCTGCTGCTGCGGGCGTTCAAGAACAACTGCCGCGTGCACGTCCTCGACATGAAATCGATCCATATATCCTTCCCTTCGTTTAGCTACTTTCCAGAGTTACTAATCACCTTGTGGTTGCCAAAATAGCTAGCCCTAAGTATCTTAGATTATCTAACTATATTACTAATTAGAGGCTCCAATAGAGACACCACGTTAATTCTCACCAAACGTGCTAAGAATAATTAAAAACATCTAACCTTTAATTTAGTAGAATCCAATCATCATCGACGATAATAGCCATTGGTTCTGTTGTAATCTATAAAACATTACCCACCTATGCCATAAATATATAAAAAGTACACAACCCCCTTATTTTGCATATAAATTACCTACATTTTGCATTACGAAAGAAAAATTAAATAACCCCTTAAATTTATATATAAAATTAACCACATATATCATTATGAACATAATTCAAAATAATACCCTCAGATTGCATGTAAATTGGCCGCCAATTTAAAAGAACAAATCCAACTTTGTGTCTAGATTTTATTATGAGAAGTAATTAAAATATATCCCACTAATGTTGTATCCAGACTACTCACATATGTCATTATGAAAAATGATTTAAAATACATAATAACAATTTTGTAAATTATCCATATTTTTAGTTATGAAATACCACGAAAAATAACCTCCGAAACTTACATTCAACCTACCCATTATATTTGTATCTACCTCAACCGTTATAGAAAAAATATTTCTCAACTCTACGTGTCAATATAAATATGTGCTATTACAAAAAAATAAATTGATATCTATAAAATACGAGACACATACGCATTTATAAATTATAACTCTACAGCCATGAAATTAAATAAGCATAATGTTATACTTCACCATTTATACTATGTAAACATATAGATATTAGGATACATATTTATTTTTAATAGGTTATGAAGCATGAAAAATGTCGTTTAATCGACAAACTACATCAAAATTTTATAAGTAGTTATTTTAAATAAGTATATATTTTAGTTGAAACATTATGTCATAATAGTATTAGTAATTTAATGTTTAGCATTCTATGACATATAAGTATGTGCTATAACAAATTCAACAAGTTCGGCACTGAGTTTTTTAACTTAATTAATACAGGAAAACAACACTACTAAGACTTAAAAACCCTTTTTAATAAGTAAATGATTTTTTAATAAAAGATGGAAAACACTAGAGTTTCTATCTAACATGTGAAAAATGTTGCCAACTCTGTTGAACGTCAAAAAATAAACTATTATTTATAACGTTAAGGAAAAGGATGCAACTAGAGTTTACATATCTTAATACTGTGTGTCAACTAAATATATGTCATGCTAGAAACAAATACTAGAAATACTAACTAGAGGCCTCTAATGGAGCCTCCATGTTAATCCTTACGAGATGTGATAAGATAAAAAAGATAGATCTTATAAATTCTCACAAAATCTGAAACATTTGACTATCAATTAGGCATAACCTAAATACTATTGATAATAATAGCTATTTGATCTATTATATAAAATAATTACCCACCTCTGCTATTATGTAAAAACAACATAAGACAACACTTCTCTATATTCAAACTACCCAAGTATGCCATTATGAAACATGATCTAAAGTATCTAAATTTTCTAATTAACCATGTACTCTTATTATGATAGATAATTTATGTAACTCAATCTTTAAATTTTTATTTTAAAAACAATATATTCTAAAATATGCATCTGAGTATAGAGCATGTATATGTTTATACATTACTCATTTATATTAATATTAAGAAATTATGATTTGGACAAAGTAAGCATGCATGATCGATACATGTTATGTTTCATCACAAAAAAAAATTTTTTCTTAACAACTATCCAATGATACTAACAAGAAGTTTAAAACCACATTAGTAATCATGACATATAATTTATATATTGTTGCTTTAGATATATCGATGTATTTTAACTAAAATATTTGACATGTCTATATTCATAGTATAATCATAATTGCACATTGAACTCCTTGACCACTGATGGATATTCTCAACCCTTTAAGATTATTTTAGAGTAAAATGTCAACCATTATATAGCGCTAAGTATTAAAATTCTAATGAGGTTAGCATCGCTACCCCATCTGAAATCTCACTTGAAGCTCTATCGAATATCTTAAATGACATGGTGAGGGTTTCAAATGATTACTTTTGCTATTGTAGTATTTTCCAAAAATACATGTTGTTTAAAAGTGCCAAAAGTAGGGCTAACTAAAATAAAATTATCACAATAGTTTTAGCTTGATGACATAAAAAATCTACAATAGTCAACAAGAACAAAATTTGAAAAGGTAAATTGAGATTCACGACTTAAAGATATGTGATGCAGCAACAAGTATTGCCACAGTTAGAGGCAAACTAATTAATATTTAAAATATAGAAAGATGCTATGTAATGTAACTGGATAAATAAAAAAATCATATAAATCAGTCCTTTGATAAAAAAAAAGTAGTTAATGTGTTTGTGATAATTGGACATTGTGACTATATGAAATATCTATTATGTCTATTTTGTAGAAATAAAGAAAGATACAAACATTCAATTTAATATAAACAATTCTTTGTTAGTCAGATGTATTAAAAAATATATGTGTAAAAAAAATTAATCCCGGCGAGAGCACAGGTTGATGAACTAGTATATTCAATGGGAAGGAAAAGATGGATCTCATCATAGCATCTCCCCTCTTCTCGATCGGGTTAAACCCCGGCCCGACCTCTTTATTTATTATTGTTTGGTTCAGTTACTAAGTGATTTCGATGGCTTCGATCACTTGCTTTTGTAAAAGATCCGGCCAGTTAGGTAATTCCATCTCGTTTCGCCTCTGCTAGGGCGGGCTAAATTGATTGTACAATTCTATTCGCCCCCTAGTGTGTCATTTATGACGCGTTGTTGTAACCTGCACATTGCGCAAACCTTTTGCATATTCGAGAAAAAAAAAAAAAAGAGTTAATTTCATCTGGTTTCAATTCAATTCGGATCCTGATCTACCTAGTGGTGTTTTGCATGACGAGCAGGTTAACATCATGGATCGTGTCTTTGCTACACTCATGGGAGTTGCTACGCGGCAGCAACAGGCTTTGGGAATTCAGCAGCATTATTCCATTCGCTTCAGTGTGCTCCGACGAGCAACAAACAAATTTCATGCTCGAAATGTCATTGGAATTGGAGGGTTCGGGAAAGTTTATCACGGTATTTTGAATGGGACCAAGGTCGCTGTGAAACGTAGGGACAAGAAGGCTCAACAAGGAGCGAAAGAGTTCCACGCCGAGATGGAGCTATTGTCAAGGCTGAACCACCCCAATCTGGTTTCTCTGATTGGGTACTGTGATGAAAAGGATGAATTGATCTTGGTCTACGAGTACATGGAAGAAGGGAGTCTCAAGAGCCATCTCTATGGCTCCGGTAAACCTTCACTCAGCTGGGAGCAGCGGTTGGAGGCTTGTGTGGGGAGCAGCAAAGGGACTCCACTATCTTCATACCTGTGCTCCAACGGGCATCATCCACCGTGATGTCAAGTCTGATAACATCTTGCTTGATGGGAACCTGTGCGCTAAGATTGGTGACTTTGGGATATCAAGGACTGGTCCTGGACTGAACCAAACTCATGTCATCACTGGAGTGATGGGCACCATTGGGTATATGGATCCTCAGTATTACCAAACGGGGCAGCTGAGCATGAAGTCTGATGTCTACTCTTTTGGTGTTGTATTGCTGGAGCTATTATGTGGTAGACCAGTGATTGATCTCCGACTTTCAGAAGAGCAAGTGAGCTTGGTGACCTGGGGACAGAAGATGCTGAAGGAAGGAAAAGTGTTAGAAATCGTCGACGAGGAAATTCTAGGCACAATCCACCCACATAATCTGGCCATGTTTGGCGGCATTGTGTTGTGGTGCCTGGCAGAAGAGAGTGCAGAGCGGCCAACGATGGAAGAAGTACTCAGGGACCTGGAGTGCGAGTTGGAGTACGTTCGTGCTGAAGAGAAGGTAGCTGCTGGAAACTCAGGTGACGGCGAGTCTGATCATCATGCTATCTCTTCGCAGCCAATCTTGCAGGGGAAAGGTAGTAAAGCTTTGCAACGACATCAAGGTAAAAATTACGACAGATATTCAAGCGTATCTCATCCTGCTGGTCCCTCTCCGCCCCTGCGTTTGACGAGCCTGCAGGGTGGGCGGCAACCCCAGCCTTGAAGGCCGGGTAATGGTTCTGTCGAGCTCAGGTGCATCGTCATTAAAGATGAAAACGAATCTTATGATTCTTAATTATGATTCTGAATCAGACTAGCTACTCTCGTCCTACGAGTGTAAATAAAGCATGACATATACTATGCTCCTCCACGTGTAAAGTAAAAGAATACACGAGAGGTGGTTATTGTTTTTATTTTTGTATCCTTCTTTCCTCCTTTTGGTTATATATATGTGTGTGTGTGTGTGTGTGTGTGCCGCCATTGTGATGAGCCTGGTAGGTAGCTACTACAATTGTGTATATGCAGTATGACTGCTGCTGGCTAAGTGCTGGATCTGTGAAGGTGAAGCTTATAGCTTAATTATTAATGCAGTGCACTTTCGCAGATAAAATAATGCAGTGCAGCTACATATGTACAAAACCGAGCATAGTCTAGCAAGACGACGAGCTTCATGTGTGTATCGCGAGCTGGGATTGGTTGCTTTTGGGTCCCACGTGCATGCATGAAAGTTTATCGTAGCATGGACCGAGCAGGCAGCAGCTCTTTATTGTTTGTTACAAATACTTTATTTATACCACTGTCTTTGTTAACATCATATACTAGTACTGTATTAGTAGCATGCTTTTATATTATCAGCAGACATAGAGAGTACACACGGGTGTGTTAGTGGTCACCCAATATCAACACAACAAACTGTCACAACCCGTTCTTCGGTCAACGCGAGAGGAAGGGCGAGAGGTGACGTGGCTGAAATCAGCGATGAACGAGGCGTGGTCGACGGTGCGAGGGGCGGCGCTGATGCGGCGCTGGCGGCGACGGGTGGCGGCGGCGCGGTGGCCGCCGTGAGGCAGGAGGCGGCGGCGGCTTGAGCTGGAGAACTAGGTAAAAACCTAATTATTTTCTTCTTGATTGTCTCACGATAGTTGCCCCCATATTTATATGAGGGGTTTACACTGCTAACGGGCCAGGCCCATTAGTCTTTTTTTCCGACTATCTTTAATTTAATCTAATAATTATAATAATAAAGCTAAATAATAATTAAATATTCAGCCACCCCGCTTATCTCGGGCGACTTCGCCGACCGAGTCGACATCTCTCCCCGCTGGAGATTCAGCTCGTCCTCGGTGGAAGTCCGGATAGATTTTGTTGAATAATTCCGCATCTTTCCATGAGGCATCTGCAGCAGGTTTGTTCTTCCATTTGATGAGCACTTGAAGCTGACCCTGGCGGACTCTTGTTTTGAGCATTAATTCAGGTTCAGGGACCGGTGTGCCATCATGAATCCGAGGTAATTCCGGAATATCTGTAGGTATCTCCCCACGGTGTGGTTTGAGCATGCTGACATGAAAGGCATTGTGTATACGGGTTCCAGGCGGCAGATTCAATGCATATGTTACTGGTGTAATGATCTTGCTGATGCTGAAGGGTCCAAAATATTTAGGAGAGAGCTTGCCTTTGTGTAAATCAGATATTGTTGCCACAGAACGGGATAAAAGTTTGAGCCAAACATAATCACCCACTTTAAATTCTCTGTCTGTATGTTTAGCATCAAAATATTTGCGGTAATAATCCTGAGACAACTGCAAACGAACCTTTGTCTGATTGAGAAAAATATCCCGCTGAGTTAGTAAATCATCCACAGCTGTTAATGTCGTCTCACCCGGATGATAACCACGAATAGTAGGGGGATCACGCCCATACACAAGTTTGAACGGCGTTGTTTTGGTTGATGCATGATATGAAGTATTATAGCAATATTCAGCCCAAGGTAACCATCTTACCCAATCCTTTGGTTTGTCACCAGTCAAGCAGCGCAGATACATTGTAATAATTTTATTGACGACCTCAGCCTGGCCATCTGCTTGAGGATGATAAGCCGATGTTGGTGACAAAATAATGTTGGATAGACAGAAAATTTCTTGCCGAATCCGACTCATGAAGAAGATGACATCCCCGTCAACTAACCGATCTTGGCAAGCCATGTAGTCTAACAATCTCTGAGAAAAATTTCTGAGCTACTGAAGTTGCTGTATATGGATGAGAAAGAGGTATAAAGTGAGCATACTTGGATAGACGATCAACCACTGTTAAGATTACTGATTTAGATCCAACTTTCGGAAGAGCTTCAATGAAATCCATTGAGATATCCTCCCAGATCTGCTCTGGAATAGGTAAAGGATGAAGAAGCCCAGCTAGATGAAGGTGTTCAGTTTTGTTGCGTTGGCAAACCAAACAATCATTCACAAAATATGTGACAATGCGTTTATCATGTTTGACAAAGAAGGTCTGACGGAATCGATGCAGTGTTTTCTGTATACCCTCATGTGCTGAATCATGAATTGCATGGAGAATAGTCTGAAGATGTTTGGACGAATTGGAAAGCCATACCTTTTTGTTAAACAAGATCAATCCATTGCGAACTTCCCATGCAGAGTCCTTACCGTTGATTATAGAATCAATAAGGGCTATAGCTTCATCACCGAATGTAATTTCCTCCGTAGCTGATCAAATAACCCCAATTGAATTTCTCGAAATAGCCATTAGGGAAGATTCATCGTGTTACGACGAGATAATGCGTCGGCCACCACATTGGACTTACCCGCTTTGTACTCCACAATAAAAATCATAGCCAAGTAATTTGCTAACCCATTGATGCTGCGGAACTGTGGACAAGCGTTGATCTAAAATGTACTTAAGACTGTAATGATCTGACCTTATAATAAATGGGCGGCCCCAAAGATATGGTCGCCAATGCTTGACTGCTGTTACCAGTCCTATGAGTTCTCTTTCATAAGCAGCTAACTTTTTGTACTTATCAGGCATACGTTTGCTAAAGTAAGCAATTGGACCATTACCCTGATGTAAAACAGCACCCATACCTATACCAGACGCATCACATTCCACCACAAATGATTTATTAAAGTCTGGAAGTTGGAGAACCGGTGCTGATGATAAAGTCCTCTTAAGGTGCTCAAAAACTGTTGTTGCCAAGGGTGTCCAACAGAATGAGTCCTTCTTAAGAAGATCAGTCAAGGGACGTGCAATTGTACCATAATCCATTATAAACTTTCAGTAACCAACGAGTCCCGAGAAAGCCTCGCACTTCCTGAGAGTTGTGGGGGCGGCCAAGCGGTGACGGCCTCAATTTTCTCCGGGTCAACATGACCACTCCAAAGATCCGATATAATATATCCCAAATAACCCAATTGTGATTGACCAAAGAGGCATTTAGATTTCTTTAAGAAAATATTATGAGATGCTAGTACCTTGAAAACCTCTTCCACATGGTGGAGATGCTCGAACCAGGATTTGCTAAATATCGGGATATCATCAAAGAAAACCAAAGACAAATTTACGCAGAAAACGGTCCCAATATATCATTCATCAAAGCTTGAAAAGTTGAAGGTGCATTGCATAATCCAAATGGCATAACCAAAAACTCAAAGTGCCCATGATGAGTCCCGAAAGTCTGTCTTTTCGATGTCCGGAGGATGCATGCGTACTGGTGATAGCCGGAGCGAAGGTCTAATTTGGTGAAGAATTTTACACCTTCTAGTTCATCCAATAATTCAGCAATAACCGGTATTGGAAATTTGTCTTTCAAGGTATTACTATTGAGCTCCCGATAATCAACACAAAAACGCCAAGTCGATCATGTTTTTTGACAAGAAGGGCGTGGTGATGAGAATGACGGTGCTATACGGATGATACCTTGATGAAGCATGTCCGCACATTGTCGCTCCAGTTCATTTTTTGTATCCGAGGGTAACGATAGGGGCGAAACGACGGTCGGTGAGTGGGATCCTTCGGATGAATTCTATGATCATAACGCCGTTGAGGTGGGAGCCCCGAAGGCTCTCTGAAAGCTGTTGAAATTTGCATAACAGAGGATCCATTGACACATCAGGAGAAAGTATATGAATACCGGGTTTAGAATCTGTCTCTTTAGAGAGGCTGTGCTATGTGATCGGCTGTCCTTTCCGCCAGAACTTCATAACAAGTTTATTAAAATTCCATACAATATTTCCCAAAGAACTCAGCCAGTCCACACCCAAAACAACATCATAGCCTCCTAATTTGATGCTGAAGAAATCGCTGCTTTAAAGGTTTCAAAGAGCAATAGAAAATTCAATATTATCATATCTTTCCACATTTGTTATGTGTTGTCCATTGGCGGCAAAGAACTTTGAGCGGGTGGTGTAAAGAAGAACTTTGGAGGCCCAGTTTCATAGCCAAATCGAGAATCTAGAAAATTGTGTGTTGAACGAGGAATCCAATAGAGCCAATAAATTGGTGCCATGGATATTGATAATTAATTGCATGGTAGGACAAGTGGATATGCCAGTTAAGCCATGGACTGATATTTGAATATCTGAATATCCTCTTGTGCGTACCTTTGAGTTCTGTCGACGGGAAGCTGTATAGAGACGTCTAGCAAGTGCTATGGCTGTCTCAATATCGAGCGGTTGATGTAGTTGGACGTCGATGTTGAATCGGAGGTGCTAACCCAAAGAATATAAAGCATAGCCCCGCTGTTTGGGGAGAGGTGTTGTACCTTGTTCAGCGTTCTTTGTGAACGTATTAGTGTACTGTCCAAATCTCCCGCCCGGCGTGATCTTTGTCGGTTCACTAAGATGATTGTGTAGTGGAGTTCCAAAAACGCGTCGGTAATAGCCGCAGAAAATTCTCGCCAAGATGGTCGACCCAATTCGTTTTCCCAACGAATAAACCAAGATAAGGTGTTCCCTTGGAGATGGAACGAAGCAAGCTGCATCGATCTGTATTAATAATTCCTTGAGCGAGAAAAAAATTATCGCACTTGTACAGCCAATGAGAAGGGTCACCCTTACCATCATACTCGGGAAAAAATAATTTAATATTATTGCTGGTACGTCGGGGATTTTTCGGCAAGAATTTAGGTGAAAATTGCGGAGTGATTTCTTGGGGAATTTCGCGTCAAATTCGAGATGAAAATTCGGACCGTCCGCCGGCCGTTGGATGGAGGAATCGGAGGTGCGGCGGATGGGGGCTCATCTGTGTCTGGCAAAAGAAGAGAGCTTGGAGGGCGGGATGTACTTAGCCGATGATGGGGCGGAATTAGCCTTCATGGCTTTGGCCTCCATGGGCTGCGATGTACTCGTCGATGATCCTGATGATGTTCGCCGATGACTTGTCCCACGGTTAAGGCGGCCATTGGATCGTAGTGGTCTCCGGATACCAATCTGTCACAACCCGCTCTTCAACGTCAACGCGAAGGACGAGAGAGGTGACGCGTGGCCGAAATCGGCGATGAACGAGGCGTGGTCGACGGTCGGCGGGGCGGTGCGGGATGCTGCGCTGCGGCGTGGCGCGGCCCGGCGGCCGGCGCACGGTGGCGGCGGCGGCGCTGGAAGGGCGCGGCGGCGGCCGTGAGGCAGCGGGAGGCGGCGGCTTGAGCGGAGAACAAGGTAAAACCTAATTATTTTCTTCTTTATTGTCTCCACGATAGTTGCCCCCATATTTATATGAGGGATTTACAATTGCTAACGGGCCAGGCCCATTAGTCTTTTTTTCCGACTATATTTAATTTAATCTAATAATTATAATAATAAAGCTAAATAATAATTAAATATTCAGCCACCCCGCTTATCTCGGGCGACTCGCGACCGAAGTCTAACACAGTTGTAGTAGACGCTTGTGAAACGAGGGAGTGGGGAGGTTGCGCCTTATTGTCACATTTACAACCTCTGATCCCGTGTGAGCGCTTGTGCGCATTTATAAATTAAAAAAACTTCTTTTTAATACAAAGATTTGCAAACCTTTTCTGTCTTTAATAAAAAAAAATATAAAGCACACACACGATCATATTATTCATATATCACAAGATTCACAACTAGAATTTAGCCTATGGAGAACCTTCTCCTCTTGGGCTTCACCACATGCATGGCACTCCTGTCACGTCCGTCGGCGATACTGGCCGTGTCCTTGGCCCACCCGCCCTTGAACGGGTTCAGCCGGCTCAACGTCGGGGACACCGACCCCAAGAAGCTCGCCTTCTTCCCCGGCGAAGTCGCCGGCACCACCGACGACGTCGACGACCTCGATCCGCTCCCCTTGCTGTGCTGCTGCATCCCCGACACGTACGCCCGCATCCTTGCCAGCTCCGACCTCAGCGCCTCGTTCTCCCTCGCCAGCGACGCGTCCGCCCGGGCCTGCGCACGAGCCTTCCCGGCGGCCGACTCCGTCTCCCCACCGTCCTCCCTCCGCGCCGCCGTCGCCACTGCGGAGCTTGAGCTGGTCGTAGTAGAGCGCGCTGAGCACGGCCTGCAGCGGCAGCCTCTTGTTCTGCGACGCGTGCAGCCGCGCTTGGTACGACAGCCGGAGCGGGTCCATGACGCTGCACACCTTCTCCCGCTCGATCTCGTCCAGCCCCGGGTGCGTCTTCAGGTACATGTCCACGGCGCGGTACAGGCAGTCGTGTGACGGCCGCGCGTCCTTGGGCACCGCGCCAGCCACGCCGACGAACTTGAGATCGGCAGCGACTCCTCCGCCGCCATCTCCGCCGCCACCTCGTCCACCGTCTTCGCCACCTTCTCTAGAGCACTGACCTCGGCTTCTCGTCCTCCGGCCAGGAAGGCCGCCTGCCCTCCTGCCTCTGCGTCTGCCGCTCGACGAACGCGGCGACGACGCGGCGCACGGTGTCCGCGTTCCGGACGCGCTCCCCGGCGCCGTCGAGCGCGACGCCCAGCAGGTCCGCCGCGGTAGCCTGGTCCAGCACGGCCGCCACACGGAGCTCCATGTCGCGGCACGTCTTGGCGGACGCCTCGACGGTCACCGCGGCGTGCAGCAGGCGGCAGAGGAACGCGGCCGGGAGCGGCGCGTCGGCGGCAGGAGGCAGCGCGTTCACGACGGCCTCCAGCAGTGCGCGCTGGTCCGCGTCGTCCGCCCGGACGACATCACAGCGGTCGGGCGCCGCGAGGACCCCGGCCAGGACGCGCTCCGCGTACGCGACAGCCGCTGCG
Source organism: Hyparrhenia diplandra (assembly GCA_015847255.1). Lineage (NCBI taxonomy): Eukaryota > Viridiplantae > Streptophyta > Magnoliopsida > Poales > Poaceae > Hyparrhenia > Hyparrhenia diplandra. The sequence goes on along the minus strand of JADLZK010000908.1, from coordinate 15,425 downwards.
GCTACCACCTCCGATCCCGCTCGGCGACACCGCAGCGCCGTGACCACCCTCCGGAACGACGCCGGCGACAGCGCGGCGATCTCGTCCTTCCACCACCCGTCCGGATACCGCGTCATCGGGAACATCGCCTCGTTACACACCGCTATCGCGACGGCGTCCGCGGCACGGCGCGCAACGCCGAGCTCGTCTGCGGCGGGGAACAGCGCCTCGCACGACTGTAGCACGGCTACGGCGCCGGGAAGCGACTGGAGCGCGGACTGCGCGAGGAAGTCCTCGGCGCGGCGTGCCAGGTCCGGGCGTCGAGGAACGCCGCGGCGCAGCGGAGCGGCGCCGCGTCGCGCGCCGTGATGTCCAGACTTCCGCCGTAGCAGTAGCGCGCCGCCTTCTCGAAGGCGTCGACGCCCCCGGCATCGCCGAGAGGTCGAGCTCCACGCCGGCGGTCCCGGGGCTCTGCTCCTCCTGGCTCGCCGCCATGGCACGGCGGATGTAGCCGCACTTGGACACCATCACTGCCTGCTCGTTGACAAGAGAAGAAGGAGCGTTTGATACTTTGATCTCTTTGCCTTTTGTTTGATTGATGAAAAAGAGTTGATGTTTGAACACGGGAGGGGAAACGACGATCGATTAGAGGGAGCACTACCACACAGCACCGTACCTTGTGGAGAGGGAAGACGGAGTCGGCGATCCTGACAGTGAGGTCGGCGGCGACGACCTCCTGGGTCGACGACACCCTGCAGTCACAAGGCGGCAACAACAAACACAGGAGGATCGTGAATTCATCAGCAAAGCATGCGTGCACCCTGAACCGAATTGAAGCACGTACGAACAGAGGCTTGAGCGATCAGCTTACATACCACTGGGTGATCCTATCCATGGAGGAAGCAGCCATGGTAGGTAGCTACTAGCTATGCAGGATCAGAGCTAGAGATCGAGCTGTGTTGTAGTGCAAGCTCCGATGGAGCTTCTGACAGGCAGGGCTCAGTCTTCAGATCCACCTCATCTCGCTCTCATATATAGAGACCCTCCTCGCCGGCTCTCTCGAGCTTGCTCGCTGGCCTCTTGATTCTTGGTAAGAGGGGCTAGCATTATTTTAGTGCGTACTGTGCAGCATACTGCCAGCAGGAGGCTATAGCTAGTAGTAATGGATTTGGATTTGGGAGAAAGATCTGATATGGATACGGCGATTTTTGCATGGCTGGTGTTTATTTGGGGTCGACCGGCCGCCGTCGACGAGAGGCCGAGCTGAGCCAATGCAAGTTGGGTTCCAGCTCCAGCTTAGTCATCGTCTTCCTTGGTCCATCCATCAGCTGAGCTGAAAACTGTAGTTGAATTCATTTCTCGGCAACTGAACTAGTGGTGGATGGTTGGCGTGACTGGGATCAGTGGGTCTCGTGGACGAGACGAGGCGGCAGGCCACCGTCTTGAGGCCGACGCCTCCATCCATGCTCCCAGACTTGCAGTGTGCAATTGTGTTCAAGTCGATTAGAGCTGATAAATAAATAAAGATTAAATCACCTTCCGTTCCGTTATACTATGTCCTGCGGCTGACAACCGTTTGGGAGTTGTTCTCAGGAACGCTGTTTGCATCCTTGTAGGTGCAACATCATCATCAAAGTTAAAGCAAACCGAAGTAACCTTTCCATACTACACAAATTTATTTATTCAGAAAAGAAAATACTCCTAGCTAGTGAACTTGGTTAATCACTGCAGTACAGTACAGAACAGTAGTTACCTGCGCCATGATCAGTCTCATTAAAAAAACTGAATACTAGTTACTACACAGCATCAACGTCACATCTCATCTATGTAAACACAGTACTGTACGTTGCTTGCGTGCTTTCACCAGCGAAAATAAAGCAAACGACCAACGCATGCGCCTTCATTCATTCCCGGATCGGATCGGAGCAGACTTGGCCGTCGCCGGCGGAGGCGACTCTTCCGCGCGTGGACTCCGGCGTGCCACGTCGGAGGATAACGCCGGGGCCCAGGAATCCGTCCCTCGCACGCTGTACCACCGGGTGGTCGCCACGTCGGAGCTCGTCGGTGAGGACCACGAGACGATGAAGCAATGCGAAAGGCGCTAAAGATACGCACAGTACGGGAGCCACAGTGGGTCATGTTTAGTTCCCATTCCCAACCAAAAAGTCTTTGCGCTTATCCGGAGTACATCAAATCTCCTAATACATTTAATGCGTGGGTATTAAATATAAGTAAATAAAAAACTAATTACATAGTTTAGCTGAAAAGTGCGGAGGCGAATCTTTTGAGCCTGGTTAATTTATGGTGGGACAATAATTACCAAATACAAAAACGAAAAACGCTACATTACCCAAACCCAAAATATTTATACTGAATCAGTATTACTGATTGCTTCAGTTCAGCAGCAGCTGGGACTGGAAGCCTGCCACTATTTGGTTTATTAAAAAACTAATAATTTCCGGCCATTTTGAAGCCACGAATAAAATCTAATACACACCTTTGTATATAAATAAATAAAATAAATGTTGGCACTTTGTTCTTTTTTTCTCCCTGAATGAAATTAGCATGTGCGCCCTACTTAATTATGTAGCATGATTCATATGATTCAGATCGACACGCAACGACGCATTGGCCTAACAATCAGCCGGCATGCAACACGACCAAACTAGAGCAGACATGCGTTTTCTCGCCGTGTGAATTGGGTGGAGTGCGCTGACGCCGGCCAGTTTTTTTTTTTTTTTTTTTTTTTTTTTTTTGACAAAGAAAACAAACTTTATTAATTGCAGGAAAGAGCTGCAATTGGATAGTACAGATCAAAGGATACATCATGCATTGCCTGTTGATACTGACAATTTGTATCATGGCAAGCATTGTTGCAAGACACATGGAATTGTTTCTGGGAACCTAAAACTTGTCTGTAAGGTCGATTTGCAAGCAAGTGAGCCATGACATTTAGTGATCTGTCAAGCTTGATGACCTGGACGTCTCTACCGACATGGTGTTGATCAAACTTCGGCCTAGAAAACAAATGGTTGACAAGTTTATTGGACAGACCAAATATGACTCGGCTTGGCTTGTTTGTCACATCAACCAAACAATCTCACTTCTAGCTTGGCACACAATTTTAGTCATGCTATGCTCAGCTTGGGAAACAATCCCAGTATTTTCATCTTTGCAATTCATAATGGGCTGGGCTGCTGCTACTTTGTACATGGCCTGTTCAATTTTCTGCTGGTTGTTACACAGCCGGCCTGTTTTGTTCTTGGGCTACTTTGTTCACGCTTGTGCCTCTGATCTGTCAAGGCCGGCGGCAAGTCAAAGGTTAAGTTTTTTTTTTTATTTTTTATTCTAGCTAGGCAAAAGAACGTCACGTTCAAGTGTCTGTATGGTTCCTGTAAAAAGTTAATGTGCTATGAGCGGTGAAAAAATTGTGCCTAAGATAATAAAAATTACACTACACGAAAGCATCTGCTTTTGAAAAAAAAAACATCTCAAATTATACGGGATTGATAGCCCAGTATCTTTTTTTTTATGGTATATTGTCTTATTTCTAGTCGTGCAGCCGTTTGTCTTCTCGACTGCACGCGTCCATCCGCAGCCGCTCCTTCCCTCCGCGTGCGGGGTCGTCCTCCACACACTAAAACAGAAGAAATCACAGCCACACACAGGCGTCCTCTACCCTCTGCTCTCTCAATCGAGATCCCCGGCGAGCTTCTCCTCTGCTGAGCCCTCACCCCGCGCCCACCTCCCCGCCCCCTCCTCCGGTGATCACCTCCCGTCGAGCCCACACAGCGCGCCAGCCTCTGCACGCGGATCCTTCCTCAGATCTCGCCGCCCGTGTCACCGTCGATCGGTGTCCATGGCGGCCGCCATGGTGAGATGGGCCTCCACCTCCACCACCAGCATATTCCACATTCCTCGCCCTCGGTCCGGTCAGGACGACGTGCATCCCGAGGCGACTAGGGTTTGCAGGCTGCGGAGAGGGTGCTACCCGGGCCAACTCTCCGGCAGCCGGCAGGTGAAAGAGCTCTCCGCTGCCTCGCCATCGTCTGGCCTGGCCCTTTCCCCATCGCCACCCGCGAGCTCCAGCTCTTGTGAATCGGTGGACCTGGGAGCCAAGCGACTGGCGGGCACGCTCCCCCCGTCTCCCTGTCTCTTCCTTCCCGAGCGGCACCCCCTGCGTCCGCTTGCAGCCGTTCTAGCGTCAGGGAGCTCCTTATGTTCTGTTTAATAATTTATTAATAAATGGTGATATTACTACTGGACCGATTAGGAGAAGCTGATTGAATTGTAGCATTTTGGTAGCCCCTGATGTGAGTTCACGCTGTGTAGATTAGGTTGCAGACTTGCAGTTGCACTGGTCTGCAATTTAAAAATGAATTAGCAGCATGGATGGAATTAGTATCATTCCTGAGAATAACCGAATTGATCCTGATTGATTTTGAACCCGATTGTTTAGTAGCACTTTTCTGACAATAAATGAATTACCTAGTTGTTGCATCATTTGCATCACTTCAGGGCTACTACTGCTGCAGTTGGTATTTTGGTCTGTTACAGATGAAAAGGTGTGTCTGGTTTGGGAAGCAGGAGTAGGTCTGAACTTTGCATTGTCCTGTTGCAATTTTTTCCTTGACCAAGCATGACTTGAATATTCATTGTGCGGCTATTCATTAGAATTCAGAAATGTTCCTTGCCTAACCTCTTGCTAAAAAAAATAGTATGTGCAGTTGGATACCAGGCCGCATGCATCCAAGAGAAATTAGCTTCTGCCGTTTTTGCAAATGGTTGTATGGATGTGGAAACTTCTCGACATCTTGATTAGAACATCGATTAGTTTTTTTTTTTAACTGAGTTGGGCTAACAATAGGAATGGAAAGTTATCTTTGAGGATTCGTTCAATCAGTTAACTGATGTAGTGCCTATGCGTGTCACCTACTTAGTGTAGCTTCTGTTTGTTGTTTTGTTTTACATATGTTCAATGGTGAGAATTTTAAATGGTTTAAATTGCTTGAGTGACAGCTGACTTGCTTTTTTTAGGGAGGTTCAGTCGGGGCTCTGATTTTGAAACCTGGGCATCCTCTCACAGATTTTTTCATTTTTCCTCTTGGAAATTGGGATGAACCAGTTTTGCTGCACAGCTACTAATATTGCTGAAATGTACTTGTGCTGATTACCATTATTATTGTTAGATTTCATACTATGAAGAAATTAGTATCGTAGCTACTCAAGTCTATTACTTTTGAACCTGCAACCAATTATAAGCCCAATGGCTGGCCAACTTTTGATGGTTACCTAGGTTTTGCCCATTGTATTTTGTTTGCCTGATTCCAAATCCAGTGTGCTAGTGAACCTAAATTAGGGGGTATACACTATCTATTTGATTTTCATTGCTTACAATGTGATTTCCTGCTGTATTAGACTCTTAGGCAATGGGTACATTAGTCCAATCATTGGTTTTTCTGAAATGTGTACTCTAAATGACCGCTGCAGTGAACTTTGTATTGAACTGCTTTTTCTAACATTATTTAACTAAACAGCTTATTGAACTAAACTGCTTTTTCTGAAATTTTGGTAGTTTGAAATATTTAAAATGTTTGCCCCCTACTAGGCAATGTGTAGGGGGAATTTTCTATAGTTTGAAATATTTAAAATGCTTGCCCCCTACTAGGCAATTTGTTGGGGGATTTTTTTAGTTTGAAATATTTAAAAATGCTTGCCCCCTACTAGGCAATGTGTAGGGTGAAATTTTTGTAGTTTGAAATCTTTAAAATGCTTGCCCCCTACTAGGCAATGTGTAGGATGAAATTTTTGTAGTTTAAAATCTTTAAAATGCTTGCCCCCTACTAGGCAATGTGTAGGGTGAAATTTTTGTAGTTTAAAATCTTTAAAATGCTTGCCCCCTACTAGGCAATGTGTAGGATGAAATTTTTGTAGTTTAAAATCTTTAAAATGCTTGCCCCCTACTAGGCAATGTGTAGGGTGAAATTTTTGTAGTTTGAAATTTTTAAAATGCTTGCCCCCTACTAGGCAATGTGTAGGGTGAAATTTTGGTAGTTTGAAATATTTAAAATGCTTGCCCCCTATTAGGCATTGTGTAGGTGAAAATTTTTTATCCTTTGCTTTCTCTCTTGATTGGTTGTTCAGCAGCTACAGCCTCAACTAGGCCAACATGTTTGCATTCAGCCTCCTCACAGTGAGTAGTACTACTACACCTGAATGAATGAATGAACAGCTTTCTTCGATTCTCATGAAATCTGAATTTCTTCCTTGGCTTGAATGGAAGGTATACTTAATATGGGCGAGTGGGATCTTGCTTCTGTTTCTATGTTGTCATGAGGATCATCTCAGCGATCCAGCAGGGACAGAGGCAGTACCATCTGTAGCTGCTCCAGGTTTGTTCTTGACTGCCACTTCTAAATAAATACTGTTGGGGGCTGTTCTGCTGGAGGGAAGCAGTGGTCAGGAACAGTAGTAGCAGCAACAACATGTCATCCTAATTCCCTGAGGAACACGACATTTCATCTAGTGAACATGAATGCTTATATTTCTATAACTTTTTGTGATCATGTTACTGATGGTCCTTGTTTACAATTAGGCAATAACCATATTTCTAGGTTGTAACCAATAAACTGCTTAGTTTGAACTGAAAAAATGCTACTGCATGCTATAATGAGCATGTACAATCACATGCTACTTCTAATGCTGAGAAAAGTCTTCTAGTCAAAGCAACCATTGCTACTATAATCAGCCTATTATTTTTTGAACTACTAGCTAACATCGTGTTCACTAATGACTCGGCTAAGGGCTGAACCTAAAAACAAACGCACACAAAGGTTTGTTGCTGACTGTCTTTTGACTTTGACTAGAAAGAATAGGATATATTGCCTCTTTAGGAAAACACTGTTGCCTAATAGATGACATTTAAATTGCTTAACAAAAAAGCAATCCACTACAAAATTATCTGCGCAATATTTCAGGCTTCCAAAAGTAACTGAAACATTGAAATAAAATGCCTGTTAAAATTGTCATGTATTTGCTTTTTGCTTTTTGCATGTCAGCTAGGTGCCTAGACTCAATAAAAGTGACAGGCATTGAGGTTCAGAATGTTGTTTTTGAGATCATATGTCTGAGCCTCGACCCTCAGGTAGATTCTTGTACGCGTTTGTTAATGTTGATGTGCGCATAGAAATGTAATTGGATTGTTGCATCTGCTGGGCAGTAGCAATAGCATTTTAAGGTGAGAGGACAACAGCTTGGGTGGTGGGTGCAGAATTTCAAAAGTTGCTTGTTATCTTCAAATTTAGACTCCTCAAGAGATCGTCTAATCCTCTTTATCTCAGAAATTGTAGAAATGTGTGCTGCTATATGATGGCATGTAAGCAGCTTAGTCAAACTGATTAGGCAATAATAGTATACTGGATTAGGCAAAAAACCACAATGTTATGCAATTTTTTTTTCACTAACATGCTGTGGTGTGTCTCATGTTATATCAAACATATGATCAGATCAGTTTTTGTTTTCTTTTATATGAATGTGACATCCATAACAGTATAAGTAGCCTAAACTGGATATCTGTTTTATTTGTAGGTGTCAGGCAATCAAGCTTATGATCAGATCCTTTTTCTCCCTTTTTCTGTAACCATGTGCGGCAGAGGAAGATAAGTAGTAAGGGGGATCAGAACTCAATTGTTGTTGCTAGGCAGTAGGAATATGCTTTGAGCAGTACCTTTTCTTTTTGTTAGACTGAATTGCTTTCATGCAAAAAACAACTCGATTGTACATGCAAATCCAACTGAAATGCTTGTCAGTTATGTCACATATGGAAATAGATGATGCAAAACAATTGACATTTTGGAAACATGAATATGTTTGAGGTATGTTGATAACTTGCTCAAATGTACTATGAATGTTTTTCTGCAATTTTGGGTTGTATTGTGTGCAAATCGGCCATCCATACCTATGTGCAAATGGTGGCGGTTTTGCACTCCTGAAAACCGGCCAGCACCTCTGTAAAGCTGGATATGGGGTTGCAGCAATTTAGTACCGGTTTGCACTCCTGCTGCAATTCACAGCGAATTAAATGGTGTGCTAAAGGGCCGGAGGGGGCCTGTGTCGACAGAAATTTAAAAAGAAGTCGGCGGATTAGCTTTTGCCTAAATAGTCTGACGGATTAGCTTTTTGCCTAAAATAGTATGGTCAGTTGGTGCCTGTGCGGGTGGGAGTGGAAACTGATCGGGGTTTGGTGTGGGCGGGCCGCGGCTAACGTCTGCATGTGCAGGCGTTAGCCGCCTCTTTTATTACCGTCTGTGCCAAGCAAAGGTATATCTGAATAGTGTAATTGTAGGCTTGTAACCCGCCAGATGAGGTCAAACGAATCAACTGCGTTCAAAATCAAAGGGACACTGAATACTCCGTACTATACCTTTTACCTGCCTGTAATTTGTCTGTTCCAAAATGCTGGGATTAACTAGGAGTAGTTCATTAAGCATCTAACCCCAGGTCCCCCCTCCCTTCATTTAACACTGGGCACCTGCCATCTGCTGTGCCTGTGTCCCCACGGACCACCTGACCTGACCAGTGTCCTCCTTGTTACCCTGTTCAAAAACTTCGGCAGTTGTAACTTTGTTCCGAGTCAAAATTTTCTACTATCGATCAGTTGCTCTACAGTAACCCAAAAAGTGTCTTTACAGTTCCTGTCACATCGAATCTCTTATCGTATTTTTTGGAGCATTAAATATAGGTAAATAAAAAAACTAATTTACTGGTTTGGCTGAAAAGTGCGAGACGAATCTTTTAGCTGGATTGATCATGGTTGGACACTACTTACCAAATACAAACGAAAAAGTCTTCTGATGGCCAACCCAAAATATTTGCACCAACTAAACACACATGCATCAACATTTATTTTACAACACCATGAAACTTGTTTTGAACACCATGAGATATACTAAGTCACAGTATTCGTACTCCAAGAAGCAGCAGGAGATTCTTGGTACTAGAAGCAGACCATGGCTGCTCCTCTGATCTGATTACAGCTACGCATGGTACACACACAGCTCATTAAGCTTTACCCACTTCACTGTCACTGCTCACTTGCACACAGTAATAAGTCATCAGCACAAACAAACTAGAGGCATTAACTAGCCCACAGCATCAGTAGTCCAACACTTAACCAACAAGAGCATCAGTAGTAAGGAGTAATAACTCAATAATTTATACAGCAGCTGCAGCAGCAGGCTGCACCCTTGGCATTACAAAACAAAAACGGAGAGGCCAGCCAGCCAGCGCACATGAGCTGTGAGTTGGGTGTATTCACAGCAAAGATTCAATACAAATGCCCAAGGCGCCAGCACCAAAACATCCTCCACAATTTTGTTTCTCGAACAAAACATCCTCCACAATCAAAAGTTGTGTTCTAATGTGCCTTTCCTCTTCCTGACACACACACAAAACCACCTACAGCTAATATATACAATCATACCTTCACTTCTCCTTTGTTCGTCATGGAACAGAACAACCTGTAAAAAAAGAAAGATTCAATGGCAACACCAACACTCCCTGTCCCTGAGGTAAGATTATAACAAAATGCAGAACAAGCTCCAGAGATGAGATGAGAGACTTCTGTCTATATGCACAGTACAGCCAGCAAATGTGTGTAATAAAGGTACAAATCCTTCTGGCTGGCATACTTGGCCTCACCTGGACTGGCAAGCATTGGCCTCACCTGGACTGGCAAGCACTGGCCACCCTTGTATTGTAGGATCATGCAGCAGATACCACTCACGTGTGTGCAGGTCTAGCTAACTGGTTCACTAGATGCATACACATGCCTGTGAACGCAACAAGTGCTACTAATTTAGTAGTACTCTCCTCAAGGTTGTTAAAATTTCAGCACTGTGCCACGTTATACCTTGAACAAAGGAACCAGGCTTTGGGCTTTGGGATACATCATAACAAAGTATACCTAATTCCAAGTGGCAACCACATTCCCAGCACTGGTTCCTAAACTACAAGTGCATCATCTGTCAGTTCAGTTCACTCATGATCCCATGATTCCCAGCATGAAACGAAACCCAAAAAAGGAACAATGTGTGCTCAAAAAAAGTGGGTGCCTGGTTGTAGCTCTGGTCAGCTCTCGTTCCTCATTGATATTCATCACACATTCTTTTTGTTTCTAGCTCTGGTCACCTCTCCTTCCTCATGATCCCATGATTCATCACTTCACTCATTGTTCATGCTCTCTGATATGCAGTTTTATTATTTTGTTTGCCCAGATCTCATATTGGTGTCACAGACAGACTATTCGTGCTATCTGCTCACACAATCCCCCTTTTTGTTTTTGATTTTGATTGGCCAGCTCTCGTACTGAGATCACATATTTTTTCCATGCCCTCTCATTATACCCACTTTCACCTAGTCTACACAGAATCAGAACATGCATGTTAAATTACCGGGAAAACCGTACAGGCAAAAGAAACAGAATAAACTCCGTAGGTAAGGTTCCTCTTCCATGATTCAAAATATCAGCAAGGCCAATGATGAACAATAATAAACACAGAAACCTGTAACGAGTTCAAAAATGAACTCAGTGCACAAATGCATGCATCTTGTTTTCTTCATTGACCGTCCAGGTCCCCACTGACAACTCTTATACTTAATAAAACTTATAATATTTCTAACCAACTTGAGGATTGCCACCCAGGCAGAACCCTGCCAGAGAAAAAAAAGATAAGATTTGGAACTTTTCTAATGGAGCATTCTTGAACTCTTCTGTTCAGCTCATATTTATTCTGCACACTGCTCATACTTGCATCTTTTCTTCATTTTTAACATTTAGGCCCACACTAACAGCTCTACATGAACCTTAGGATATTCATAACCAGGCAATTGACAATGCCAGGACACCAGCAGAGAAGAAACTGGGATTTTTTTTTCTAATTTATACATCAATCAGGACCTCTTGACTATTCATTATATGAACCCTCTGTAATTTCAAATTTAATTTGCTGACTGGTATGGCCTACATTAACCATAATTTCTTCTTGTTCTTTTCATTTCAATCAGTGACAATTACGAATTCTTGACAAAACTTGGCATTAACAGATCTACAATTGATATTGCTGTCAAGTCATAAAAGATGTACACTTAGAACTTGAGTTGTTTCCCAGACAACAATCACAGCGGATGTAAAATAAATGGCCAGAAATCTAGATGATCACAATCAGGACTAATTACCACAACACCAGATAAGTGAACATGTGCAGCACTACATCATCTCAGAAGCTGTCTAAACATGAAAACAGAGAAAGGAAAAGGAAATGAAATCAGATCGAAGCTAGATGAATGATCTCTCAACACAGCATGAATCCGCCTGACTCATGCTGTGAGGGCGCAATAAATGAATGTTACCTCAGCTTTGTTGCCAAGCCCATTTCTATTGAATACAGATACCCCAAAATAACTGAGGATTCCAAAGTCTGATACAACAAAGATTTCCCCTCCAGTGCCTGCTTGATTGGAGAGATGAAAGGAACTCCTCAAATATGAACATGGCAACTATGAACATGAAGAATAGCCCTTGCTTGCATTACAAAACAAGCTTCCGAACAAACCCACCAAAATAATGTGCTGAACCCCTCATGGAGCAGAACCTTGGCCTGGAATTACGGGCTGCCGTTGCCTCTGCTGATATGGAAAGTTGTCTGCATCAAGCAAACCAATGGACAATTGTCTCTCGCCATCACCATCAAGTTCCATGCATGTTAGTAGAACTATGCAGAAGAAACTCCACTCCACCACGGTGTAATGGATTCTCAATCACGGTTGTGTCCATTGTTCCCAATGCCACGGTGCTTTGCGTCCGCCCAACCTGCCATCCGCAATGTCTCTCTCCGACTCCGGCATTCGTTCCATCACCTGAAGCTTCTTATCCCTTTTATACCTCACCAGACACAGCACAAAGCGCGGGCCATACCCCCCAATGCTATGGCAGCCCCAACCACACTGCGGCGTCTTCCGCCTTCGAGCTCCCCTTCTTCTTTCCTCCGGCGGAATCGGCGGGGCAACCGGAGGCAGGAGCAATCCACTGGGTGACCACTATCGACACATGCCCTTGTCGATACGTCGTCGAGCTACATCGGTTGCCTCCAGGTCCCGGAACTGCGGCACGCCATCGAAATCAAACACCACACATCTCGGCGCCGCACTCCCTGCCGGCACCGCCTGACGCTGCCGCCAAAGCTGACCGAAATCGGGCCTCCCGACACAGCGATCGAGCTCCTGCAGCCCCACGGCGGACAGGTTGGTGGCATCATACACCAGCAGGCCGAGCACCGGCGCCAAGCAGGTGTACCCGGGCAGCGGGTAGTAATAGTCGGACCGGTTGCCGAGTCGTGGTACACGGCGACCCGCTCGACGAAATACGGCTGCACGACGGCGCCGTGGGCACGCCAACTGGAAGTAGCCCGGGAAGCCCTTCCGACGGAGGCTGCCGCTGCGCAGGCGCACCGCGGAGACGGCGACGCGCCCGTGGTTCCCCTCAGCGTGGCGTTGTAGACAATGCCGGTGCGCGGGCGCGGCGCGAACGCCCGGTACGCGCGTAGTCCTGCAGCGCCGCGTCGAGGATCCTCGCCGGCGACGGCGGCCGCGACGACTGCGCCGACGCCGGGGTGGCGAAGAAGAAGAGGAAGAGCAGCAGCAGTAGCCGGAGGAGGGCGGACGCAGATCAAGAAGCCATAGCGGTGGGGCGGGCTCTGGAGTCAGTCAGAGCTGAGCAGCCGCCGGCGCGAGGTGAAGTTAGTCAGGAGGAGTTCGTCATCTTTGGTGAGGAGAGACTACTAGGATTAGCACGCGCGGCAGAAGATTCGTCTTCTCCTGCTCTTAATTGGGGGCAAACAAGGACGGGATTTGGAGCGGCGGAGGCTGGGATCACGGACGGACGCGCATTTACGGCCGGCAGGGACGAAGCCCCGGACCGGCCGTCTGGATAGAAAGCAGCCGCGGCTCTGGCACGGAGAGCGCGGCAATGGCGTTGACGCAAACGGGAAGGACAGGTGGATAGAAGGAACGGACAGACAGGCCGGAGTCCTACTCCTCCGACAAGAAGTGGATATGGCGACGGCGACGGCGGTGGCGGCAAATCCGGAAGAAAAGAAACCCAGATGGAAGAAAGAATCGGGATGAGGTGAGGATGAGATGCGATGAACTCAATCCTGGCGGAATCCGGGTGGAGGAAAGCGGACGCCACAGAAATCCTGGGAGGGATTAAAGCGTACGCGCGCGCAGTCCCCTGCCCACGTATGATGATTGCGACTCGGGCGAGTGAGAGCGGAGGGAGGAGGGGTTTGGTTGGGGATTGAAGAAGGGCGACAACAGACAGATTGCCGCAGGAGACGGGAGGGAAGGCAGGGGCAGGGGGACGACGACGAGGAGCGAATCGTAATACTACCTTCTCCCAGGGGCTTAACTGAAAAAGTATTTCCCACCGGCAATTTCCAGGGGAAGAGGACGCGACACACAGTTGGCACGGGTGGAGTTAAATTTGCCCCTGGGCGGCTGGTCTGCTCGGCTTGTACAGTTCCTGGTCGCTGACTGGTGGGTCCACGAGCGCCGGTGGTCGTTTGTCAGTGTGTGAAAAGAGGGGCGCGTGCCGGTGCGCCGCTTTTTGGCTTTCTACCCATGTCCCTTTTCCTAACGTTTGGATTCTTCAGGGGCCTTTTTGCAAGTGAAGCTTCTTTTTCTCTCTGACTGAGGTGTGTGTGAGTGGAGTGAGATCGAGTGCTATGGCCTGGTGAGTGGTGACTGACGTGTGGGGCCGACAGTACGTGGCAGCTCCACAACGGGCAGATGTGCTTGCTTTCCCTCTGTCGAGTGGGGCCACGTGACTGTGGCCCAACGGCCAGTGAGCACTGCTGAACATGTGACTATTTGTTGGCTGTTACTTTTCTAACGTATGGTTTCGGGTGCTGGGACGAAATAGGACTAGCACCAACAATGTGGTTTCTATCTCAAAGGGAGGCTAATAAAAAGGGAATTGCTTATAAATCTTGAGTTAGATTTTTTCTAAGCTTATTTAGTTACATATAATTTTCATTTTTTCAAGGTTACATATAATTTTCAGTTTTTCGCTAATGATTTTAATCCATGTCTACTTTATATAAAAGGGTCATTTTAGTTGGTGCGCAAACGTGATCCTGTAGGGACGTTATAAAAGATACCCTCTTCCCCAACTGGTTGGCTGTTGAATATTCACATAATCTAGAATCACTAACAATGATAATTTGGTGCTTTTCGAACGTTAAAGGAAATGATAAAAATCTTTATGATGTTTATCCATTTATCTACATATAATTTCCTTTTGCCAACTTGATTTAATTTCATGTTTATATCGCTCTTTAGGGCATGTTTGGGAGGACTTCTCGGCGTCGGAACCCCCAATGCGGACCTACTTTTTCGAGCTCCGGCCTCCTGCGGTTGGGAGCTAGAAGCGCTCCCTTGCTCATGTGGTGTTTGGTGGGACTCCGCGGGCTCGGGTGCTCTAGCTCGTGGAGGACTTGGTGTGCTGACCGTACCAAACGAGGCCCTTATATATAGTCTTATATCTACCTGTCTATCCAAGCGCCACTAGTTTTTGTTGTCAATCTAGTAACCTCCATTTGTCTCTATACAAAAGGGGCTTTATTTAGTGAGCATAACTATTTGTTGACTACTCTTTACTAGAATGGAAACCGACAATTAACTACAATCGGGCATTTTCCGACAAGAAGGAAACTACTAAAATCCCCTTTGAGCATTTTTAGATTTCATTCATCGACCAATAATTTGTTTACCATCAAAAAATTTTATATTTCCATTAATATCATAATACCGTTCCTTAAATTGATTTGGCCATACACTCATGTTGTCACTACATTACAGGTGGAATTTGTCAAATTTAATGTAGGACAAATCATCAAGCAGGGACTATACTTAAGTCGACGCATTTACACGATTCATGCATATATGGATATTTCAAATCAGCGGCCAGCGGCAATCTAACACACCTACATTCTTTCCTTCAATACGCATGCTTCCCCAACAAAAGCCTCCTGTCACAATTTAGGGAGTTAGTTTATTTGAACTTTACCATGCACTTCTCACTGCAAATTAGTGTTGACGTGTTAGTTTCGATGTTTAGGCAATGGCGCAGAATAAATATGCACCACAAAAAGTATACATCACTATATTTATTAAAGACACAAAGCCAGTAGCGAAGTTTGAAAATCGTTGAGGTTTACTATTGCCAATCTCAAACGTCACATATTTGTGGTCGTTGGGGAGTACGAATGGTCCTTCAATTCACCTTGTCAGTATTGTTATTTTAAATAGCAAATCATGTTGTGCCTTAATTAACAAGCGCCAGTGCAATTCCTAGTCCCTAAGGACTAAACAAAGAGCAATTTTAGCGA